>CM040398.1:23550489-24145825 GCA_022702515.1 Ilyophis sp. 1 JC-2022 | reverse complement strand
AAAGATTACTGATGCGAATCAAGTAACTACGCAAGCAAGACCCAAATAGTTAGTGAGCGCAGTTCACACGTATAATAATATCATATTTTTAGTTGCGAAGCTTTTTGTCCATCAGATCAGCCTTCGTCAGATTCTTTGCACGAGCGTTCTGCCAACTTTCATCTTCTTGGCTGCATTAGTAGTTAATTTGAAGCTGCACATTGTACTAATTGTTGATCCACCATGTTAGCCTCCAAATGTACAAGTAAAGTAAAAGTCTGGATTCGCTCATGCCTGTTTTGGATGATGAGTAAGTGCTGATTCAATTACATTCATTGTAAACTGCCATTTAAGAAGTGATTAATTTGAAATTGGGACACAAATATTGTTGCAGGAATAATTACTAAAAAAGGAACCAGGAGCCACATAGGAGATTGTTTAATAACCACCAAATGGTCATTCTATAATTTGGGACAGCAATCTCAAGTCAGAGAATTGGGAGTTTTCAAATGAATGATTTTTCATTACTGTAACATGGCCTGGAATGTCTGTATATTTGCCTCTGTACAATAAAGTAGCCCGCTTAAAGTATAGCACAAAATAAATTGCAGCGGCAAGTTCAATGTCATCTTTTTCGTGGAGCAATTCTATTATTGCATGACTCAGCCTGTAATGATTGAAAATGTCTGTCTGTTAACCCAAAGATACCCTTGAAATATAGATCCACATTACCTTCAGGTTGTCTATTAAAAATCCATGCTCGTCGCGAGTGGTAGTTGGCGACCATCTTTGCGAATCAGCCCCTGTATTGAGCTCCGTTTGCATACAAAATTGGTCATTTCGATGCTGAAATGAGAGAATGTAGGCCTATATATGCAGAGCCGGACTAAGACTAAATCGGGCCCGGGGCTTAGACCAGGATTGATGATGAGCGATTGATTACGATGAGGACAGCATAGTAATATTTATAATAGGCTATACGGCATTTACGAACAAGTTTGTGCTCCTGTAGCCTAGCCTACTGTTTGTTGCAGAGGTGCAAGAGTCAAACTAGTTATTAATGTCACTTTTCACAGAAGGAAAAACAGCACTACATCTAGCTGGCTTCGCCTGTTCTGTTCAATACAAACAGCTGCATGGCAGAGAATAATAAAACCAATACTCTTACTTTTACTTATCCGCAGTGATGTCACTCCAAAATTTGAAAACAAAGTAAGAATGCATTCTATTTGATGTCAAATTACGTTAATTCAAACTTGTTTCCAGTCTCATAGATCACAACATATCGCAAAAATACGGCTATATCAATATAGGCTAAGTTACATTCACTAGCCCAACCCAAATACAAAATGCAATCTTACATTTTCATCATATTTACATTTTATTCCAACTCAGTGATAACGTGCAACATTAAACTCGGCCAACGTTCAGCCTACACAGTGTGTCCGTCAAAAAATAGACGACGCACCCATAATCGGCCAATTGTGGGAGGCGGGAGCGGTGCCAGGCGGTCTTCCGGAGGATGTGTGTTTTCAGCGTTAGCTGTGAGTCCAGCGAGCAGTGCTCTATTTCTAACCTATGTTTCTAACTTAACGTTAGCTAAGTTAGATAACTAACATTGACATGGTTATATGATAGATCATTGACTTATTGCCATAATATCAGCTGTACCCAGATTTGGCGCTGGGGGTCTCAAGGACGGGCTGGTTGCATCGGTGGTGGTGGTGCTGGAACTAGGCTTATCCTGAAGCCCCATAGAAAGTGGTGTGGAGCGGACTTCTCTGGCGATTAAATCGCCTCCATTCATTTTCAATGAGAGGCGATTCCTAAATTTTCTGCAAGCCATTTTGGGATTGCTCGCGAGGCAAGGCGACCAGACGGGACAGGGAACGTGACGCAATAACCAATCAGATTAAAGATCTGACTTATAAATTGTTCCCTTTTTCAAATTGTATTTCCCCACTCCTAGTTCTGTCATGGAAGGACCTGTTAATTATTGCTGTGTGGGGATTTCTCATAGAATCCTATGGATATAATTGAACAAACATGGGGCCCTATCCTACACCTGGCACGAAGTGGCGGAAACCTACACGCAAGTGTCTTTACTAGTTCAGACCGGCGCAGGTGTCATTTTAACATCCAGCACTAACGTTGTTTAACTAGCAAATGAACTTGCGCTCATAGCAAACAAACTGGGCGGGTTGGTCTTAAGACGAGGTGTGGCCAGGATCATTTTTGGTGCATTGCTATCTTGAGGCAGCAGAAAGCACTTGCGCTAAAACCACCAAGTCATGTCACAGTTGTTTCAATGTTATTTTAACTGCGCAATATGAAGATATATTTGTCTATATAGGCGTGTGCAAAACACGCATACACCCTCCTGTCTGTTACACGCAGGGATTCATATTTTTCTCTAATATAAAACACGTTTTCTCCCGGAATAGACTCATGTTGTTGTCCCTAGAATCGCGGGGAAGTGGGCTTGTTTTAAGGCATTAACCTACTAGTAAAAACACGTTGGTCATATTTTCATAAGCAGGACAATTTAAAACAAGGGACAATATGCATAAACCTATGGGTTCCCAACCTGACAGCTTTAGTGTATTTAGTGTCATCATTAAGGCAAAAGAATGCAATATGTGCAATATTGTATATCATTATTAGAATGCACGTAATACTTCGGATGAAGCTTGAATGCCAGCCAGAATGTATTGCCTGTGATCTGTCTGCTGTGAGAACAGCCTCATGGAATTGATGTTTGACAATGCTTCATTGTATAATCAAATTAAATTAGTTAAACAAGGCTAATTTGGCATTTTCTAAGCTGTGAGGGGAGCTAATTTTTAGCTAATTATCAGCTGCTGCAGGTGCTATAATGAAATGAAACCACATATTACTTTGTAAAATAACAGTCCTGCTGTAAGCTAATGGGGGAAAAAATTCTGTTTACTCTGTTACGTTTATGTCATGTTTATGTCATGTCTCATGTTTAGTGTTTGTCACAGTTTATTTTCTGTTCATGTCTTGCTTGTGTTCTGTTTTGTTACGATGCAGTTCATTGTTTGCATACATATTTCCATGTTTTTCCGTAGCCTTGCGTTCTTGCTGTTTCTTCTCTTGCTGTCACTCACGCTTCCCTAATTGTTTCATTCTCCCTTGTCTAGTTACTAATATACTAACATTAGATCAGGATTGGGTAATACTAACTATCTAACCATGTGTTCATGTTTACCTTACATTTCTCATACATGTTAATTACTAATTTACTAATGCTAGGTCAGGATAGGTTAACTACTAACGATTTACTAATTGCCTCGTTACGTGTCTCATTTTCTCAAGCTGTTGTGAATTTCCTGCTGCTCTCAAGCTAAATGTTTGCACCTGTCTACACCTGCATTTAAGCTCAGTGTTCATGTCTGTTCGTTGCAAAATTGTTGCCTTAGTTTACTATTGTCACTCTTGAGCGTTTTTCCATTGTTTTGACCACCGTTATTGATCTAGCCTGTTTATTGACCATCGTTACTGCCTGCCTATTGTTTCCACTGCCTGTTTTTGACCACGAGTTTTGCCTGCTGTCTGTTTGTACCTCTGCCCCGCGGATAGGACTTCGGTCTGACTCCTGCTACGCCCCACGACTACGAACTTTGCTTTTTCCCTGTTTTGTACTTCTGCTCCGCTGACAGCTACTCTGGTTAACGAACTCTTGCATGGATACCGACTTCGAGACTGCCTTCTCCCTCGGTACTGTATCTTTGGTCTGGCTGGATTTATTGGTTTTTGGACTTTGCTTGTGTGACTACGTTTTTGGATTTCCCCATAATAAAGCCCTTGCGGGTATTTATTATAAAGTTTGTGTTCTGAGTCGTGCATTAAGGGTCCAACCCGCACACACCCGTCTCATACTCGTTATTATATTTCTGGGAAATAGTTTGGTAGCGAATTACCGGGAACCCGTGCCAATGTTAAACCCTAATGGGAAGATTATTATTGTGTACAGTATATCAAAACATGTCATAATGTTTAGTCCCAGTTTGTGACATGTGAAGTGGCTAGACTAAATCATATTGGTCATAATATTAATCCATATAGCCTATTGCTTGCTCGCACACTTTTCTGTGATCAAATATATTTTTGTTACCATACAGACAAAGACATATGATATACTCTCTAAGGCAGGGGTGTCCAAACTACGGCCCGCGGGCCAATTGCGGCCCTTGAAGCGTTTTAAAGCGGCCCTCGAGACATTTCAGAAGAATTATTAAATCTGGCCCGCTGCTACAAATGACCAAAAAAAATGCTGTTGTTTTTTTAACACTAGGGGGGCAGTATAAAAAAGCCCAACTCTAAAAACAGATCAGCAGTTTGCGCCCCCCCAAACAAAAAATTATCTTAAGCATTAGCTAGCCAACGTTCCTGTAGCCTACAAATCGTGTTCTTATCAACATGGCGACTGCAAAGAATCGAAAGGTGGATAGTGAATGTAGGAAATTCCAGCTACGATGGCAAAATTAATACTTTTTCAGAGTACAGAGGCAAGTGTGTGTTTAATTTGCCAGGAATCAGTAGCGTTGATGAAAATAATTTAACGTTAAGAGACATTATGAAACGAAACATAATGCGTCTTTTAAGGCATATACTGGAGCAGCCAGAGAAGAGAAATCAAAGCAGTTGGCGACAAGCCTATCATTGCAACAAACCCAGTTTTTTCGTGCTAAGCAAACGCAGCAGAATGCTACCAGGGCTAGCTACGAGGTGGCTAAGCTAATAGCGAAGTATGGAAAGGCCTTTGTAGAGGGTGATTTTATTGTGATTTAAATTGTGGAGATTGTATGCCCAGAAAAGAAACAATACTTCTGCAATGTTAGTGTTGCGAGAAACACAGTGGGCCGGCAAATCGAGGATTTATCAGCTAACATCAAGGCGCAAATATCAGACAAAGCTCCGTTGTTTCTTTTCTATTCAATTGCTGTATTATACACCAGGAAGCATTATGCGCTAAAGTCACGAAACTGGGCGATGTCATGAATACAGTCGTGAAAACTATTAACATAATTTGTGCGAAAGCACTCAATCACAGAGAATTTCGAGCATTCCTGTCTGAAATGGATACAGAATATGGGGACGTGATCTACCACTCTGATATACTCTCACATATGTGAGCAAACATTTTCCCTGATGACGCTAAACAAGAGCCGTTTGCGATCAAAGATAACACAGTCACCTTTGCGATGTCCTGCGAATCGCATCTACAAACCTCACGCCCGACATCACAGTGATTCTTCAGTCCAAGGCACAACAACACTGTTCTCATTAGAAGTGACACTGGTGAGTGAAATTATTAAAATCTCTTCAAGCTCGCCTTTTAATAGGCTATTATACTATTTGCCTAATTTAAATAGAAATCTAAGTGATGTTGGCAACTGTATGCCACATGTCTGAGCGCACTTGTATTTATTTTACACACACACGCACACACATATATATATATATAGGCTAATAGCCTGTGGCCCGTGGTAGTCATCATTTTTCTCCATCTGGCCCTCAGTGAAAAAAGTTTGGACACCCCTGCTCTAAGGGTATATAACAGTGGTCAGGATCCTATAGGCCTAGCTTTCGAGCCATAGGCTACTTGTCTCTTTTCCAGAAATCATATGGCTCCCAAAGGGTTTCACCAAAACAGGCTAATAATAATAAAATAAATAAATAAATACTTGCAAAATTACTAAAATGCTCATTATTGATGTATTGTACCTCCACTGAGTAAAATGTTATTTGCCAATGTTTTGCGCATGAATGGCTTGTAGGCTACATCAGTGGTGTCAGACAGCTGAGTGAGAAAGAAAAAACAACTAGTGAGCAAATCTGGTTTTTAATGGGATGACCGGTATTATTTGCAGGTAAATGTAACATTAGTGTCACCTAGGATAGCTTTCACACCAGCGAGCAAAATGACAAAAAGAGAGACAACGAGTAGACTAGCTCACGTTTCAATCTGATTGGACCGATCAGTAGCTATGCATTTATCGAAAAGCCGGGGGCCCTGTTATCTTATTTGCAGTGAGTGTATTGTGAATCATGGTAGGCTACTTTGCACTTTTTATGTTGACATGAGACTTGGTTTATACACAAGCCTACTGTCGCCTAAATGTGCAAATTATTTTGATTGACCTGTGAGGTCGAGTTCATGAAGTTCTGTACCGCCTTCTGGGACAATGCAGCAACATAGCCACATTTAAAGGTCCCGATGTAGCTGGACTTATAGTGCGGTGCACATTCTTGAGTTGTGTGTTACTAATTTACCAGTGTAAATGCAGTGTCTGTTTTATTTTGCATCAAGGCCTTCTACTTGTCTGTCAAAGTTTTAAAAATATACATAAGCTATATAGTCAGGGGCGGAGGAGGAGTGTCACGATAGGGGGGTGAGAGTGTGGAACTGGGCCCCTATATCACTAACAACAACGACAACAACATCCTCCCGCTGGGAAAAGAAATGCGGTGAATAAAATGCGTTTGAAGGAACAGGAAATGATAGTAGCCTAATAACGCGTTAAAATGTAACCAGCGACTACAAGCACTTGTCGTGGACTGCTGCTGTCAATAACCCTGCTATATATACGGTAAACATGGCAAAGGAAAACCAGCTTATTTTTTGTTTTAGATTTGAAAACCAGTAAATAACGTTAAACCGTTCTTAAATAATCTCAAATAATTAAGAACATTTTTGGAGTGTGGGTATTCTTTTTCCATCTTTGACCTGTTTTGAAACACCAGCACCACCCTGAAGTAGCCACAGCCAAACGTTTCCATTAAGAATAAAGTTACACTTTATCGATTTCAAACAAACGACAGAAATGATCATCGTCAAGCAGCGGCTTCTTCTTTGTTAATGCGTTCCTGCCTGTCCACGTTACGATGGTTAGCTTGCACTCATTTATAATGTATCTAAATACAGCTAGAATAGCTGGCTCACAACAAAAATACGATGCTTGTTCACCTACGATAGAGTTGTAATAAGACTTCTAACGCCAGCTATATTTTGTAGCTATAGTTTTATGTTAAATATTTTATGATCATATATGTTGTATTGATTGTGATATCTAGGTGATACACCTTTTGCCGCAGGGTAGAGTGTGCATCCCCTTTTGTTTAAAAACATGAAATGGGTATATTATTAGCCTATAATCTATTGTCTATGGATTGAATGCGTCCTCTTTTTATAAGGCGTAATGCAAGCCCGCTTCTCCTGTAAGTCAGGGCCCCTAAAAGAAGTATACATGGAACAAACTGCATTGAAATGACAATAGCTTCCAGCCGATCAATCATAATTATCCATTATTGGATAATTGTTATTATCATGTAATATAATTTCTGAATTATATTACTAGTGAAATGGGAAGAGTTAACTTTTTTAATTTTATTTTAATGACAAAAAATACAGTGCACATCCACCCTTCCAGTGGGCCCTCTAGGTCAGTGGGCCTTGGGGCGGACGATTTGTATAAAACCAGAGTTATGTTTTCCTTGAAGGGAGAGAAAATGAAAGCCTACAGGCACTTGTGCAGGCCCCCCTGGAACTCTAGGCTCTGGGCTTCAGCCCCGTAAGCCTGTGTGTTAATAAGCTAGAGTATGTCTTTGTGTGTGTAAGGTGGAAGCGCTCCGTTAATGCCCTGCTCTATGAGGTGGTGTATGTGGTATGAGGTTTACCCGAGGGCCCTCTCTCCCCCAACAGCCCCAGCCTCCCGCTCCTAATCTCCATCCCGGCAGATTAACGGAGGAGATTTGAGGAAGGTCAGCACAGCTATCGCATTGTATCTCCTCCCAGGCATGCTACCTGCTAGAGCCACTCTGTGTAGGCAATGGAGCTGTGCAATTGGGACATTTCTGAGAATTCCAACTGCAAAGAGCTACGCTGTTGAGCAGGACTAGCGGACACTTCCGTCTCTGAGATTCTCTCTGTGGAAATGCCCTGCTGAATGCTGGCTGTTCACTGAAGGCGAGATTCCCGTGTGATCTGGAATGTGCTGGAACTGTGACTTATGAGGACTTGCGCTTGATGCATCAAGACAGGTATCACATGAGCTCTCCACTGTCCAAATGGGACGACCAGTCCAACGTTTTTACTTGCACTGCAATGGAGAATATTTTTTGCATTTTCAAGAGGCTATTTGTAGAAGTTAATTCTTTCTGTTCCATTTATTACCAGTGGCCATAGTAGATAGTAGAGAATTTGCTTACAGAAATAATAGCAATAGGCTACAAATGATTTTCACTCCATTGTTCTAATATATATTGTGCATTTTTCTCCCAGTGAAACAATGCTAAAGGCCCAAAGTATTGGGTACATAAATCATTAGAATATAATGTGTACTTCTTATACATAATAGATTACATTTATTTGTATGTGGTGCCTGTTTGCGTGCATTTATCGGTTACAGGTGTCCAATAGTACCCTCTCTCAGCCCCCAGTCTGTTTCTTTGTTTTCCATGGATCTCTGATTGGCTGTCTCTGTTTAATGCTGATTGGCTCTGGCAGGCAGTGAGGGGCGGGACAATGTGCAGGGGGTGTGCATAATGAGAGCTGTGTGTTGACAGAGCTGCAGCTGCCAGTGCAGCATTGTTCTCAGTGGATGCAGTAAGATCGGTGCACCGTCACTCTGATAGATGGCACCATCCCTGGGATATGAAGACACCAGGAGCTTTTGTCCATCCGCTGGACTGTGCCATGTTTAATTACAGGGCGGTAATTTGTTTGTTAGACGTTGTTATCTTAACGGGCCCTGTAGACCTGTGAGTGTAAGCTCCACTCAGGGGCCGGTGACAAACGGGGATCTTTGTTCTCGATCGTTCTGGAATCTTTCCCTCTTCCCCATTTCGTCCATTTCGATACAGCGGGGGATCGCCTGTTGATTTCCGGCTCTCCTATTGTTACCATCCACAGCAGCTGTTTGACTCCTCCTTTTTGCTCATGATGGCGATGCTTCCACCCCATCACAGCACTACACGGAGTGATTTATTCCAGTCATTCCCTAAGGAGTATGAAATATGACTCTGTGGCAAGCACAGTTACAATATATGATCATATTTATGAAATGCGTTGTTTGGAATTTTGCTATATGGTCCTGGTAGCTGATGTATGTTCTGCAAATGGGGGAATTTTCACAGTATGGGACATCTGAAGTGACTGTCTCATGAGGTTATTCAAAATCTGTAGCAGTACGCAGAAGAGCAAACGTTTAATTACCCCCTTCCTTAATCCTGACTTTGTGTTTTAATCTAATGTTTATGATTACATATTAATAATTACATATTAATTTATATCTCGACACAAACCACAATGGCAGGTATATTATATACTGTACATGCAAACACTTGCTGTTTTGCATACTTCCGGGTAGGAGACGAGTGGAGGAGACGAGTGGAGGAAGGCAGGTGAGTGAAGAATATTAGGATGCACCCATGGTCTTCAATCAAGACCTTGATAAGTAGAATCAGGTGCCTTAAGGCCCCAGTATACATACAATTAAATCAAATTGGGCGGATTCGCAAAGGCTGTCGAATTGCTGTCGATTACGGCGCTGGGAGCAAAAGCCGGTACAGGCCTACTCACTGCGACTTGAGGTCTGTTCATTTAATGACGCTCCAGGCCATATGGATTAGAAACTCGTTATAAGTTTCGCAATCACAATCATTGTCTCAATGCGCTAATGTGTCCATTATGCAAATGGGGTCAATGTGCTCTTTATCTAGAAACGAACCTATGTCGTAATTATAAAAGTACACTTAGATTAGTTTCTAGATAAGGAGCGTTGAAAAGTAGGTAATGGCAGGATGGAAACGTAGCATAAACCCGGATTAAATAATTACATGTTTGAAATCGCAACGCTAATACGGGGCAATTGGCGACTAGTGTTAAGGAAACGGAAGACGATGGTGAGTAAAATCAACTTATCAATTGTAAAAAGGAGTTTCTTTAAATATGGAATTTCAGTGTCTCTCTAGTCCCTGCATGCTTGCGCGCTACGCACGGTCATGCAAGTGGATACATCGATGCATCGCGATGCAAACGTCAAATACAACTGTATCGATGTGACGTGGCTCAATCGTGATGAATCGTTAATTTTTATGGCAAACTGCCATGAATCTGATACATGCATCTCCTCACAAATAAAATATAAAAAAGATGGACAGCTGGTGACAAAGTTTTATGGAGCAACACACACACCAAGCAGCATGTCGTTGGTTTTGTATGTAGATTTCGGTGTCTGCCTCACCTGCTACTTCAAAAAGGCAGGTGAAGTCACTGCATTCTAATGAGCTTTTGGGAATTAAAGGGAATGCTAGTAGGCTTCTGAAAACATCCAAGACATTTGATATTTCTTGAAAACACGTAATCACTGTCTTCGAAGGGGCTTTCACGGTATCCTGCCTCTCTTGGCGCTTTCTCTAAAAAGGAGCATCGATCCACTTGACAATTTCACACAATGGTCACATTTCCCCTTAACTTGCAGCCCTGGCTCACGTTAGCAGATAACGATTGCGAGGTATTGGATCATTACGTAAGGGCGTAAGCCGGGAAACCTGCGCTGTCGATTCTCTCTCTGGCAAACCCAAGACATGAGGGGTCACGGTTGTTGTCTGTATTTCTTGACCCCTGTGGTCACCCAATCATTGCCTGTGCTCTGGCGCATCAGGTCTGCCCTATTAGGGCAAATTCACACAGTGAGTGTGGCTGGTAGAACAGAACAGAAACACGGTTGGGAGCAGATACATGTGAAACACTGGGATTAGGGGCTCCCACGCTGGGTATCTGGCTGACGCACTTGGTCTTAGTGCAGTGATACAACCCGTGGTCCCCATGAAAACCTAGGCCATCGTGTATAATTGGCCGCAGTGTCACACACGGAGGGACGGTTTCAGTTAGTATCCGCCCTTCTCACTAATGACTCTCTTTCCAGTGGGACTCCAGTGATATTCTTGCACATTTTACATGCGGCCCAACTGATGGATCCGATGAAAGGAGAAGCCGTTGCTTACATGCGTGCTGTTTTGCCTGCAGAAAGTGGGTAAATGGACACTGGTAGTCCTGGTAGTGAATGGTAGTCCTGTCCAAAAGATTTCAGAGTGCTTACGTGCTTAAGGGCTTTAGAGACGAGGGTGAAAATGGGGTTAATTCCGATTAGAGCTGCCGCTGCATCTTAAACTGGACAAGCACTGCATGATCACGTTCAGCCTCCCGTTGGTGTCAGAGACCGGAATAGTGCCCCTTCCAGCTCCAGCAAATTTAGCCCCTCCCACTGTACCAAACCAAGCAAAATCAATGTGAAGCATATCTCCTGCTCCTGGCATTTTGCCTGCTCTGAGGATTCCCCTGGCACTACCCTGATGCCAGCCAGGAACAGCTTGCAGCGGTGTGGAAGAGAAGTGGAATCCCAGCTGAGCAACATGAATTATGTTTTCTAAGACGCACCAATTATTAGGCACATAATCAAGTATGTATATGTAACAATGAAGAATAAACACTGCATAATCAATACGGGGTGGTTAGATGAGGGTAAGATGTTTTGTGATCGAGATTATATTTGAAAACCTTTTGAAATACCCATAAGTATTTTCATTTTGCAAACACACTACCAAACAGAATAAGCTAGTTTGCTCCCCAGTGGTCTTGCTAGCTGTTTATGGCCACACTTGCTTCAATGATGCGTGGTGTTATCTTCTATAGGCCTAAAAAGATACACATGTTATATGTTTCAGGCTGGGCAGCTGTAGTGATAGCTCTAACTTATTTTGGTAAAAAGCTGCAATGGCTTAGTTGGATTAAGCTGGTTACGTTCTAATACTTTCTATTGGATTAGGATTGATCGGATTCCCCTGTCACTGACCCCATATTCTTTTGCATCGTTGTGATGAAGGAATATGCTGGCATGTAATGCAACATTTTAATTGTGATTGCGTGTCTGTTACTGGTATTCCTCAAGTCAGCTGTAATTTTAAAAAGATTTTCCACTGGCCATGTTTTGACTAACACACTGCTGCAACATGTTTCCTTGTCAACCTAGTGAAGACTAATCCAAAGAACATGTTTTTAAGTAATCATTTGGGAACAATTCATTAAGCCTTTAAAATATACCACCTGTTATTTCACTGGCAGAATACTCCGAAGTTGAAAAGATTTTTGGAATTGTACGTTTCTTTTAAAAGTGATGGAACTTAGTTGCTGAGAAATAAAATAAGGAGATGAACTAAAGAGGATAGTACTTTATGGATATGCCCTATGGCTTTACAATAGTTTTTTTTAAATGATGCAACTGCCCCTTCTGCTGGTGTATTTTGTAAATTTGTAAAATGATAGAATTGCAGGTTTGAGTAATTAGACCTACCTCATGGTGTTTATTACTATTCATTTACAGAAGGAAAGGAAAAATGATATATGAAAATAAACCAGCCTGACTGTGAATGATAGTGAGTATTGATTATTTTTATTTGCCGTTGAATGGCTTGAGCGGTGAACTGGACAGACCAGGGGCCACATGTATAAAAAAAAAATTTGTAAAGGAATGCTCAGGAAAAAAGTCGGAAATCTCCTTACGCAGTATACATCTCTTTTTATTCTTCTGCCTTTTGATCATGGTGTCGCCATATCACACTGGCTCCAAACATTGCGTACGCATGGTGTCCAGCGTGTGCAGAAGAACTCTTATTTTATACGTCGGAATTTCTGTGTGGAAACTCACTTAAGCAGCTTTCTGAGGGAATTTTTCTGCTCGGCACCGTTTATACATGTGGCCCCAGGCCCGCTTGCTTCTTGCAGTTCAGTCAATACTCCAAAGAGACAGAGGAAATGTGTACAAATCACAGGTGTCTTTTGCCGGGATGTGGAGAACAGCTATAATGGCCATAGAGATAAAGGTCCATTATGGACACAGTATATTATAAAGGCCAATATATGCTGTTAGAAAACATTATGAAGTATACTACTAAATTATCATATTAAAGACAATTAACATTCACCGATGAGCAGATTATAAACAGATGGTAAATTGGTAGTAAGTTCTACACATTTCTCATTGGTATACTACTTTTGTCAGAAAGACATACAGTTGTATTTTGCCGTAAATATAAAAGTCATAACATGGATACAATTCATGGAAATAAAAAGAAACTGTACTACTGTACAAAAGTTCATGAGGATTAAGCAATGATTACTGAACAATTTCAAACCTTAAAATCTGAATATTTCCCAGTTACTACTTGTTTCACTTTTCACTCATTTAAATCTTGTACTTAATTAATGCGGCGCAATATATTTTTAAAATGTTTTCTACCAATGTATATCCACCTTTAAATAAGAATGCCTGGAAATGTACATGGAGAGTAGGAATTATTGAGCCGTTTTTGTATTCCTTATTATTAGGAATATCCTAATAATAAGCAGTGGCGGCCGGCCTATAGAGGGCGCTGGGGCGCCGCCCCCCCCTCCCCCACATACAAATTTAAAAAAAAGTTTTAAAAAAATTATTATTTTTTATTATTATTTAATTTTTTTAGTAGCTTAAAATTATTATTTTTTATTATTATTTTTTATTATTATTTAATTTTTTAGTAGCTTAAACATGTTATATGTTGGCCTTGCGTTGTCTAAAGTTTAATACATTACATATGCATGTTCAGGGGACTGCGGGGCGCCGGTAACGTTATGGTGAATCAGAGCACTCATTCATTTTCAGGCGAGCCCCCTGATACTGCTGCCTGATTCGCCGCCAAAAAAGGAAGTCCCCGGGCGCAGGCCTGTGCGCCCCGGACTATCCTACCCTTTTCTGATTAGTCCTCATGGTTTATGATATTATTTGATTGGATTTAAGGCATGTTTATCACGCCCAGCCGGCATCTAGCAGGATATCACTGCGAGTGCGCAAGTACTACGGATAGGTTCAGTCGGCTACTACTCATTCATTCAAGTAGATCTAGACCAAGCGAGAGAGATAATTCGAAATGGCTTCTTCAAGTGGAACAGAAAGCAAAGAAAATTCGGTTATTTCTTTGCAAAAAGAACCTTTCTCAAGGCGTTCATTGGGAGAAACGGGTCGGGCTCGGTCACGGCGGCCGAACAACTAGCGAACATTTTACTTTTGAACTACAGTAAAACCTTGACATACGAGTGCACTAACTTACGAGTATTCCGAGCAATTTCTTGTTTCGCCTTACGAGCCTAGACCCGAGTTACGAGCCGAGCAAGCGGAGCATTGCGAATGCGAATGCAATTTCGGAAATTGCATTCGCATTTCCGAAAAATTCTGAAGGGAAGGAAGAAACAAACCACCATGGATAGGTTTTTATCGAAACGCCCTGCAGATCAGTCAGAAAAGCGTGACGAAAAAGCCAAAAATCTATGAAAAAGATGCAAACGTCACTGATGAAGATTAAGTGTAAGTGAAGAATAATAATGTAGCAATTAAGTTTAGAACCAGTTTATTTCTTTATATTCTATTTTATTATCTTTGTATTATATTTTGTATTAATTATTTATAATTTATAAATACATTTCTCATTTTTATAACAACGTAACAAAGAAATTAGGGTGTTTTTTGGGGGGCTGGATCGGATTAATGGTATTTAAATTAATTTCAATTGGGAAAATTGATTTGATATACGAGTAAACCGAGTAACGAGCTCGGTCACGGAACAAATTAAACTTGTATGTCAAGGTATTACTGTACTAATTGGGATGGGTTAGCTTACTTCACATGGTGCTTCAAGTTGTTTTTGGTGAAAATATAGTGTGAAATAAATAAAAATGATACCGAATATTGTGTGTGTCTGTTATCTACCAATAAAACAATGCCTTTTGACGGTCATTTAGGTGCCCAGTGACCACTAAACAGAGAAGCTGTAACCATGGTAACAACAACTGCGTGACAGGGAAACACAATGTCAGCGCTTCAGTGCCTTAACTGCGTCGGGCTCGGGTCGGGTTCGGACATAAAAAGCAGAATTCCTGTCGGGTTCGGGTCGGGCTCGGTTACTACTATCTCGGGCTCGGTCGGGTTCGGACAGAAATATGCGGCCCGATCCGCACTCTAGTTCAGTGATGTCTTACTTGAAAAACTGTCCTCCACTGTTGCCAATCAAACTGTCTTATGCAACTGAGACACACGGTAGCTTGTTTTTTCTGTTTAAAGTCAAAGTCAGATGTATTTTTTTTTTTTTTAGAAATGCTAGCGCCCCAACCTATATTTAGATCACCAGCCGCCACTGATAATAAGGAAACGTATCATTTTTAAATCTCATTTAGGTGATACTAAAGCAATCGACCACGGGAAAACAGCACTTAGAGAGACAAGAAAAAACGGATGCTTTGGGGCATGTTTTGTATCAATGTGTAACCTGAAGCTGAGTTTATTTCTGTAACGTGCATTTGTAGTGCATTTTCTGATACTGTGCAACTACTGTAGGTTATAAGACACCGTCTCGTGTTTTCGTTTTCGTTTTCGCTTTGTGTCACTAATTCATGGGGTGGATATATGTACAGAAATATGTATTTCCAGCACACCATTTGCTGGGATATTTGAAGTCTTTCTGAGCTGCCCGTTGGGGAAGAAATTGCAGAGTTTAATGCCCTTGTTTAGATTGGCGTTTAAGTGGTAAGAAGTGCAGATGGGGGTTGCCGGAGCTCACAAGAGTCGCGAAAGATTATTTCCGCATGTGTTTCAGTACGTTTGTACAAGATCGCAAATGACAAAAGGCCAGTTAGCCAAAATGATCGTCTCCTGTTACCATTACCATCGCGCAGCTACTGTGGCGTCACTGTCCGCGTATTAACATTAGAGAGATGCCGTTGGCTTGTGTAGATGCAGGAAGAAGGCAGTCCTTATGAAGCTCCGTGTAAAATCTACAATCCTTCAAAATGTTTGTTTGGGCTCGGCTCTGGCTCCTATAAATGACTGGGCTCTGTATCTCCCCCATTTAGTCTTTTGGGCTCCGCAAGAATGTTCTAATTAGAGACACGCTGAAGCGACCGGAGCTTAACCGACACGGCCAAATAAGATACAGATAAAAAATAAAGGTAACATGAAAAAAAGCGTGTGACACCGGTGCATAATATAACATCAAAATGAATATAATGTGGCTATGAAAGTATTTAGGCATGTTGTATCCAGAGTACCCCATTGGCCACCTTCATCAGCAGCATGTTAGACTGTCATTCCTCTGCCTCCCGACCTGTTTCAGAAACGTCTTACACGCACAGTGTGAGAAAATACATTTGGGACCCTTTGACTTGTTATGTGTTGGATTTTCTCTCTGTCCTTGATGAAAATATTTGGGAGTAGACACTGCAGTACCAACAGAGTCCAAGACTGGGAAATGTTAAGGCGTTTGTGTTATTTTTGTTAGACGTGGAAGAGTGCAAGTGGTGGCATCCAATGCTTCAGTTTTGACTGAGTCAACACTGAGGAATTGCATTGTCATCTCTTTCAGCTTGCCCTGTGGTGCTCAGGCATAATTATGATTAATTTTTTTAAAATTATGCCTGTGTTTGACTGTGTCAGTCTCTCAGTGCAGAATTGACACAGCATTTAAAGGCTGTGTCTACATTCCCCCCGAACAGTTTCTTGTTCATCTGTGGTCATCAGATTCAGAAGGCACGAATTGGCATTTTTGGGTTGCCAGATTATTGGGTTGCCAGGTTGTTGAGAGATAACTCTAACCCTACCATCTTCTTTTTGCAGTCTTTCCACTTCCTTCACTGGCAGGCATTTTGTTCTGTGATATGATCGTGACAGGCAGATGTTTGCGTTAGGTGCACAGAGGAATCCTGGTGAAACGTTGAATGGGCCCCTTTCTTGCTGCTTCGCTGAGTCAGTCTTCGAGAGGTTAAATCTGAGCCACCACATCTGCATGCATGTTCCCATTAGTATGCAAGCGTGTGCACAGAAATACTTCTGCTCTCTGTGCACTGCAGCTGGGTGCAGTAAATATTAGCCTTCCTATTGAACACGGCCGCCCTCGGTTATCAAAAGCACAAATCAAGTAGGCTTCTTTTTTTCATTTGACGCTCATTTCTAACCCTAGCAGAAGACAGTGTGGTTGCAATCAACAAACATTAGGTCTCCCGGGATCGTTCCGTCTGAAACAAGGGTTGTGTTGTGTTGTGAGTGGGAGGGGGATGGATCTTACAGTTGTTCCAGACGAGTGTACAGACGATTTTTGTAAAACCCTGTGCAAAAAAATTAAATAAAATACTTGGGTTGGCCTTCATAGTAGATTATATATTAGCAAAATAAAGCATGAAACTAAGTGAGAGGCGGGGCAGGGACATGCAAACGCAAATCACATGCAGGCTCGGGGGGGTGTACTACGAAGCAGGATTACTGAGTTAGCTGGATAACTGCACTGAGTAAAACCCAGAACCCCAAATCTGGAGCATGGACTGAAGTAAAAACGGCTGTTCTGGGTTTTACTTCGTGCAGTTATCCAGCTAACTCGGTAATCCTGCTTCGTAGTACACCCCTCTGGTCTCTCCCCAGCACACCTGGGCTGCGTCCCAATATTCTTCACTCCCCACCTCCCTTTCTGCACTCCCCCACTACCACTCCTCTCTTACCCGGAGGTATGCAAAACTGTGAACGTTTCGAGTACAAGTATTTGCATGTACAGTATACAATGTACCTGACATTGCGGTTTGCGTCGAGACATTAATTAATATGTAAGCATTAATATGTAATTAAGATGTAATCAGCGACATTAGATTAAAACGCAAAGATCCGATTCCGGGGCACGGAGTAGAGGAGGTGGTAGTGGAGGAGGAAAGGTTGCATTTTTCGACTATTGGGACGCACCGCAGGCATCCTTGAAAGTGGGTGTGCTTGATTACGGACGCCCGGTACCATCCTGGCCATACGGCGGGAGGAGACCGGGAAGGGAGCGACATCGCCGCTGCAGAGCGGGCAGTCTGGCAGCCTCCCGCTGGAGGGCCCAGTTTAAATCGAGTGAAAACTCCACTCGGCCGCCACGTCGCCTACCACCCGGGAGCCTCTAATCGAGCGTGGCCAGTGTTTCCACAGGCAGGCTGAAAATGGAACTCCTTTGGAAGTGTAGGAAGGTATACACATCCCTGTCCATGATGCAGGGACGGGACCAGGTGCAGAGATAGTGGGCTGGACGTATCGCATTTATACATTGGGGAGTTTTCACTCAATTTAAACCGGGTCCTCCTGG
Source organism: Ilyophis sp. 1 JC-2022 (assembly GCA_022702515.1). Lineage (NCBI taxonomy): Eukaryota > Metazoa > Chordata > Actinopteri > Anguilliformes > Synaphobranchidae > Ilyophis > Ilyophis sp. 1 JC-2022. Next base: position 24,127,630 of record CM040398.1, on the reverse strand, counting down.
CGGGAGGCTACCAACCTGCCCGCTCCGATGCAGCGGTGACAAGCGGCGATGCCAAAACAAGACTGCATGGCGATGAACGAACAACCTCGCGAGTAGCTCCAATACATCTGCAAAATGTGTCACAACAAGAAGCTTTTACAGCCCATATGAAATTGTTTAACTGGCTAATTATTTCCATCATCAAAAAGATAAAATGCCAACCACTAAGCTTGCTTTTCTAATGTGTTGGATGCAACTTTTTATTGACGTATTGGTAAAAATATTATGGGTAGTTCAAATGACAAAATAAACATCAATGGAAGCACGGGCCTTAGCCAATATGGAGCCTTGATGGTGATGGCAGCTCATTGTTAATAAGTGAAGGGAAGCTATTAGCCTATCGCTCCTCTTCTCTGTTGATCGGTCATGTTTATGGGTAATTAGCCTATATAAGCTATTAGCCTATCGCTCCTCTTCTCTGTTGATCGGTCATGTTTATGGGTAATTAGCCTATATAAGCTATTAGCCTGTAGCTCCTCTTCTCTGTTGATCGGTCATGTTTATGGGTAATTAGCCTATATAAGCTATTAGCCTGTAGCTCCTCTTCTCTGTTGATCGGTCATGTTGGTTCTGTATAAAAGCCACTGTCCCGTTTATATACTCGCTCATTATACCGTCGTATGTGTGCCCAGTGTGCCCAGTGACCCCTCCTCAGGCCCCCCCTGCCCAAACGGTAGTGCTGCAGTCTCTCCTGAGATCCTTCAGCTCCCTCATTACATTACATTACATTACATTATTACATTATAGTCATTTAGCAGACGCTCTTATCCAGAGCGACGTACATAGTGCATTTCCGAACTAGGAACATGTGCGTTAAAACAACCCTAAAAGGTAAAGATGAATTAAAGTACCAGGCGCAGTCAGTATGATTGGGAATAAAAAAATAAATAATTGGGGGTGGGGGGTAACCACACAATTACATAATCAAGGGAGGTCACAAGGAGGTAGGGAGGGGTGGAGAGAGGTGCAGCTTGAAGAGGTGAGTCTTCAATCTGCGCTTGAAGGCGGTCAGACTTTCTGTTGTTCTGACCTCCACTGGGAGCTCATTCCATCACCGTGGGGCCAGGACAGACAGACGTCGAGACCGGGTGCTAGTATGAAGAGGGGGGGTACCAGTCGTCCTGAGGAAGCGGAACGCAGGGATCTGGCAGGTGTGTAGGGTCTGATGAGCTTTTGGAGGTATGGAGGGGCAGATCCTCGGACTGCCTGGAAGGCGAGCACTAACGTTTTTAATTTGATGCGAGCCATCACAGGTAGCCAGTGGGGGTCAATGAGCAGGAGGGTGACATGGGAGTGTCGGCGGAGGTTGAAGACCAGGCGCGCTGCTGCGTTCTGGATAAGCTGAAGGGGTCTAATGGCTGATGCTGGCAGGCCAGCCAGGAGAGAGTTGCAATAGTCCAGGCGGGACAGCACCATCGCTTGGACCAGGAGCTGGGGTGAGTGGGTGGTGAGGAAGGGACGGATTCTCCTGATGTTGTACAGGAAGAACCTGCACTCCCCGGGTTACCACTGCGATGTTTTCGTAGAGGGACAGCCTGTTGTCGATCACCACTCCGAGGTTCCTGGCACAGGGCGTTGGGGTCAGTGGAGTGTCCCCTAGGTAAATGGAGAGATTGAGAGGGGGAGAGGTTAGAGCAGGAATGTAGATTAGCTCAGTCTTGCCTGGATTGAGCTTGAGATAGTGGTTGTCCATCCAGCTCTGGATGTCTCTCAGGCAAGATGCGGGCAGCAGTGGTAAGAAAGACCATGAGCAGTGATAACAGGGCCAAGGGATTTGGTGTAGGTGGAGAAAAGGAGGGGACCAAGGACTGAGCCCTGGGGGACTCCTGTGGTAAGGGGACGGGGTGCCGATACTTTACCAGCCCAGGCAACCTGGGAGGAGCGTTCCGAGAGGTAGGACTCAATCCAGGTCAGGGCAGAGCCACCGATCCCCACTGCAGACAGGGACGACAGGAGGATGGAGTGATCTACGGTGTCGAAGGCGGCAGAGATCTAGGAGTATTAGCACAGAGGAGAGGGAGGCTGCCCGAGCTGCATGAAGCATCTCGCTGACGGAGAGGAGTGCGGTCTCTGTTGAGTGGTCAGGTTTGAAGCCGGACTGGTGGGGGTCTAGCAGGTTGTTCTGCAGGTTGTCCCTCTTAGCCAATTTCACCACTCCCTCCATCTACATCTCCCTGCTGTCCAACATGCTCATAAAATGTATCCTTTGGGATGGGGTTTTACATGTTGACTTAGGCTTAGAGACAGTCTGTTAATGAATCCTAAATGAGATGACTGCACTGGCATCTACGTGCTGTGCTATAGCGATACTAACGAGTTACTGTCTGTTACATTGAGGAGTGCAGAGTATTTATACAGGGGCATGTTATTCCACAGTATTCTACTGTAGGCAACTGTACTGGCTAAAGTGAAATATGTTCTGTCTGCCTTTTTTCTTTTTTCTTTCTGGTAGTTTTTTGCGATCATGCTGTGCATTTCTCTGAGCCAGGTCCAAGGTTCATTTTAAATTCTATCAATCCTTTTTATTTTATTAAGATGTTCTCAGTATGAGCCTGTGTTCCACTGTGGAACTCTTTCTCTGACTTTGGCTAGATGGGTTTGAGTCTGAGGTCTTTGGCCACTTCAGTAAATGTACAGGAAACTTCAGGAGATGCAGCAGACCAGGGTTGGTCTATGCCAGTCCATTGTGATAGACTCTCAGCACCTGCCCAGAAGTGCATGGCTATAGAAGTCAGGTGGTGGGGCTGCATAATTGGACCCTGATAAAAGAAATGGACTTCCTTGTATTAGATGATAAACCTCCCTTCCCTTAGCCTGAGTCAGTTATATTTGAGACAAAGTTCAATGTGTATCTTCAACAAATGTACCCAGCTCCGATGGCCATCTTTCACATATCACAGCCTTGTTTACTGATAAAGTACTGTAGAGAATACATATTTACATCCTGCATCTACACAATAATTCAGTAGAATCAGTGCCATTCACTACAGTCTTTTTGCCGTGGCGTCAGAACGTCTTCCTGCTCGTGAGCAAATCTAGTGAACGTAGCGCTATGAAAATCCACCACTAAAGCTGTTCTGGGGTCTGCATCGTTCTGTTGGTGTGGAAGACGTGTGGGAGGAGTGGTCAGAACTGCAGTACCATTGGATGGTACGTATGTAGCCTTTCTAATGTCCTAGACAGGGCCACACTGTGATAGGACACCAGGATATAGCTGATGGCAGCAGGAGGAGAAATGGGTCTTTGTTCCCAGACTCCTAGGCCGCCATCATGCGTCTCCCACGTTTCACTGACATATCTTCTGCACCTCCTCTGTATGAGAAGCAACAAAAGAAAGAAAGAGAAGATAGAGAGAGGACTGGAGAAAGGAATGTAGGAGTATCAGAGCTACTCTTTCACAACCTTTTCTTTTTTTCAGGGCATAATTAGAAAGGCTCATTCACTTCATTCAGTTGCAGCTGCCAGCTCAGCAATGGCAGACGGATAGGAAGCAGGAGCCTGTATGTTCCTTTACACCCGGCCTGCAGAAGTTAAAAACAGGAGGACAGACAGACAGGAAGCAGGAGCCTGTATGTTCCTTTACACCCAGCCTGCAAAAGTTAAAAACAGCAGGACAGATGGACAGGAAGCAGGAGCCTGTATGTTCCTTTACACCCGGCCTGCAGAAGTTAAAAACAGCAGGACAGATGGACAGGAAGCAGCAGCCTGTATGTTCCTTTACACCCGGCCTGCAGAAGTTAAAAACAGCAGGACAGATGGACAGGAAGCAGCAGCCTGTATGTTCCTTTACACCGGGCTGCAGAAGTTAAAATCAGCAGGACAAACAGACAGGAAGCAGCAGCCTGTATGTTCCTTTACACCCGGCCTGCAGAAGTTAAAAACAGCAGGACAGACAGACAGGAAGCAGCAGCCTGTATGTTCCTTTACACCCGGCCTGCAGAAGTTAAAAACAGCAGGACAGACGGACAGGAAGCAGCAGCCTGTATGTTCTTTTACACCCAGCCTGCAGAAGTTAAAAACAGCAGGACAGACGGACAGGAAGCAGGAGCCTGTATGTTCCTTTACACCGGGCTGCAGAAGTTAAAAACAGCAGGACAGACGGACAGGAAGCAGGAGCCTGTATGTTCCTTTACACCCGGCCTGCAGAAGTTAAAAACAGCAGGACAGACGGACAGGAAGCAGCAGCCTGTATGTTCCTTTACACTCAGCCTGCAGAAGTTAAAAACAGCAGGACAGACAGACAGGAAGCAGCAGCAGCCTGTATGTTCCTTTACACCCGGCCTGCAGTTATTTTTAACAAAACCATGCCAATAATTGTGAAGGCCCCTGTATCTATACATGATTGCCGTATCAGGATGTTTGTAGTTTTCCATGAAATTTGCACATCGGGCAATGTTTTAACTGCAAATGCTTCAGTACAAAACCTAAGCATTTATAACTGTTCTCTTTGTTTATAATACACTTTGTGAGGTGAGAGCTCAAAGGCTTTCATGTGTTTAATGTCGTTTATTTATTTTTCTGTTCGCAATACAATTTTGTACACATTGATGATTATCTCAATGATATCGGATTTGGTCTTAAACCTTTTTCGAAATTCACATGCTCGTGTGTGTGTGTGTGTATGTATGATAGTGTGTGTGTGTGTGTGTGTATTTGTATGTATGAGAGTGTGTGTTCATGTGTGAGTGAGCCGGAGCTCCTGTGAGCTCCATCACCCTGTGCTGTACTTTCAGAGTCAGATCCTGCTAATTCCCCAGCGCTATTTTCGCCTCCTTCAACTCCTTCCTGTTTATAAAGCTCAAATGCATCACCGGTCAACAAATGAACGAGAACTCAACCCCTTTCTTCTAGTGGGGTACAGCATGCTGCACCTCTCTCTGCTTTTAAAAGCAAGTGACCCCCGGTGGAGCTGGGCGCGCACACGCAAACGGAGTTGTCAATGCTGCAATTGAGTGCTTTGTGTGGCTTTGGTCTGGGAGCGTGCTCAGTGCAGGAGAAACAGCGGATGGGTCGCACCGGGCCCGGGCGGGGCAAACCTTTGTTTCCGTGACTGACGCCCTCAGCACAATATTCCCCAGCTTCCCGGGAGTGCTTATCGTGGGACAGGATTAAAATCTATAAAATGCCATCCAAACAGTGACAAAGTCTTTTTTTTATACCTGTTATTTCCAGGTTGAATTGTAAAATACTTTAAAGTTCCATCCCTAACACCGCATCCTTTATCTGGAGGAAGCCCGTTTTCATGGCCAGTCTGCACACTTATTCTGCTCTGTCATCTGTAGCTATTAGGAAATGTACAAATTTGGACTTCAGACTGGTTTGGAGAAGATAATTATGCGAGACGCTTGCCTTGTAATGAATGCATGTACGGGTATGTGTTGGGAAGGAGGTTGTTCTTGTTAGGAAATGAAAACATGTTTTCATGCATTGTCTGGTAAGTCTGCTTTTTTATTGCCAGTAAAAAAAATAATTTGAACTTTCCTATGGTTCAGCTGTTGACTCTCTTTCTCTCTTTCTCTTTCTCTCTTTCTCTCTTTCTCTCCCTCTCTCTCTCTCTCTCTCTCTCTCCCTCTCTCTCTCTCTTTCTCTCCCTCTCTCTCTCTCTTTTTCTCTCCTCCCTCTCTCTCCCTGTCCGTCAGCAGGAGTCGGAAGATTCAGATTCGGAACATTCCTCCACACCTACAGTGGGAGGTGAGTTTGGCTGAGTCTCTGAGGCCTCTCTGTGGCTGTAATGCATAGTAAATTGGTAGGAAGTACTGCCCTTATGAGTGGATTCAGCCCAGCACCATATGCTGTGGAGTCACACTAAGTGATACGGCATTAGATGATACCCTGACAAATGGATTAAATGTTCTGCTATGGGGACAGGTAACACAATCTGATGGTGTGTGTGTGTGTGTGTGTGTGTGTGTCTGCTCGCACCCGAGGGGCAATGTCTCATTTCTCAACCAAAGGTGTGACATCACTGTCACAGTCAGGAAACATTACTCTTACCAGACCAGAGCTGGGGAGGAATACTGAATTATTAGGCTGACGCTGTGTCCGTGAGTCTGCATGACTGCGATGAGCTGTTCCCATCGCCATGGTAGACAGTTGTCATGGTGTTTATTGTGGGTTGGTGTGTGTGGGTGGGCATGTGCTGGACTCACAGCTGCTTCTCGTCTGCCGGGTCTAATCCCCCCTCGCTCAGTGGCTCTGAGCCTCACCTGGGCCTGGTGGTCTGGGCCTCACCTGGGCTTGGTGGTCTGAGCCTCACCTGGGCCTGGTGGTCTGGGCCTCACCTGGGCTTGGTGGTCTGAGCCTCACCTGGGCCTGGTGGTCTGCTTCCACACAGTGTGGGAGGCTGTGGTCCCGTACCTCAGGCATCATTAGGACAGGTTTTAATTCAGGAATTCTTGGAAAGAGCGGAGCTGATGAGTGGTCGTCTGCGAATCGAAATCCCTGCGCCGTGCGCTCTCTCTCTCTCCTTCTCCCTCGCCCTCTCTTTCTGCCTCACTGTCTCCGTCTGTCCTGTTTCCTGTCTTTCTCGCTGGCACACCGTTCTCCTCTCTCTTGCTCTCTCTCTCCCTCTCTCTCTCTCTGAACGCTGACCCACTTGCTCTGGTTTCTTTATTTATTCATTACGCTCTCTCTCTCGGGGTGTGCCCCTGACTGTAAAGCGCTACAGCTCGCGCATACTAACTCAGCTCAGCTCAGCTCAGGAGGCCGTACCTGTCCTGATGGAGTGCTCGCAGAATGCGGGGCCGCCTCCGAAGCACCCAAAAGGAGGTGAACGGCCATGGAGGTTCTGGGATGGATCGCAGGTGCTCTGTCCTTCTCCAGCGTGATGTGGCAGCTGGTCACCCTGCGCATTACGGTTCGCTGTCAAAACCTAAAGCGTGCGCCATCCTTCAGGTGATTCGGTAATGAGAAAAACACATTCGGTGGCGGCCTAATTTATATTGAGAGCAAGACGGGATTTCAGAATAGCGGATAAATTTCACGCGCATTGGAGGAGGGTGTTGGCATAAACAGGGCTTTGTGTGTGTATATGTGTTATTTTTACTTGAGCGATTGTATGTGTGTGTGAGTATGTGTATTTATATTTGAGTGTGTGTGTGTGTGTGTGTTTGTGTGTATTTGCATATTGACCTATTCTCTCTTTCCATCACAGGTTTTGGATGGCCTTTTAGCACAGTACGGTACCGTAGAAAACGTGGAGCAAGGTAATATATCCCCGGCTCTTGAACTCATATAAAATACAAAAGCTATTTGTAATACGATTGTGGGGCAGGGGCATAGCATCAGAAGTTGCTCATCGTTGCACCCTGAGCCACTTACTGCATAGAATATGAAGCCTTAGAAATGCCTCAGCCTCTCGCACTTCTACCCACAGTAATTAAATAAATGCTAAATATGAAATACATGAGAGGGCCGGCCTGCAATATATAATATATGGGGCATTCTACCGAATTAGTACAAAGTGCGGTCCCACAACAAGAAAAAAACGATTTAACAAAACAATTAAGTCTTCAGACATAGATATTTACTAAGAATATGTTATGGTCTATTTAAACACAGGGCATTAAATTAGATAGTGATAAGCTTAATATACACAAAAACATCATTTATAGGGTACTTTCTATTGGGAAGTAGCTGTCCCCAACCCTGACATCTAAATTTCAATTTCTGTAAATAACACTTAAAACATTTTTTAAAACAAATTTTGTTCGATGGTGTATTTAGAAGATCTTTATGATTACGTTCAAACAGAAGTTGGAATATTTAGATTTATTGTGGGTTTAATTTTTTAAACTATAAACTATACTCAAAAAATCATGTCCCCAGTTTTCATGTCACTACCGAAACACAAGGTATTTTAGTCCAATGGCTGAGCCTGGTTTTTAGCCACACCCCTGCATTTTTGACAAGACAGTGACAGTGCATCCCTGTCCCTCATGGCTGAATGGTAAGTAGCTATATCCCATACTTTTGATATAAATCTGTTCCAAAATCTGAAAATCGGCGTGTAACCTTAAAATTGTCACTCCCGAACACATATTCTCTTCTATTAAGTAAACTTTTTGGGGGTTTTATGCAAAGTATTATGTTTTTATGTGTGTAAACCTCTTCAAAGACATGTATGCTAGCCATGTACTTGCTAGCATTCTTTAGCTATGCTCAAACTTAGCTAGAATCGTCACTACCGAAACAGTCACTACCGAAACATATGGTTAAGTTTCGGTAGTGACATGATCATTTCGGTAGTGACAAAAAGGAATGGTAAGCAGGTTGTTTTGAAATAAATGTTTTAAAGGTCTCCTATTATACTATTTTTAAGCATATATTATAGGTCTTGGATATATAAAAAAACATGTCTATGAAGTGTTTTGCTCAAAATACCAAGCAGATTACCCATTCTAGCCTCATCCCCCTCTATTTCAGCCCTGTTACTAAAGTGCTAGCTAGGGCTACATACCTAAGTAGTGTGACCACAGTTTAGTCTATGTCTTCTGATGTAAGTAACTATGTAGGCTAACATTAGCTAGGCTATGTTTTGTGGACTAAAGGTTTAACATGTAGATAATGCTAAGTTCTGTCTGAAATTGTTCAGGGAGAGAGAATCATAAGACACCAACATGCCAAAAGGAATTAGCAAAAGTGGAGCAGAGAGGCTGAGAGAATACAGACAAAGAGTGAGGGATGACCCACTGAAACACCAAGAATATTTAAGAAAGGAAAGAGAAATAAATAAAAAACGAAAGGAAGAAGGAAAATTGAAACATATCAGCGATTTATCGAACAGGGAACAAAGGAAGGTCAGAAAATCATGGAGGAAAAGACAGCACAAAAGCACAGGGTGTCTGTGAAACGACAGAGCGAGATGGAGACATTTTGCAGGGCTTCCACACCACCTAGCACTTCTAGTGAGGCTGATCAGACACCAGAGCATAGGCCTGGGTAATTATTTTCTGTGTACTTTAAATGGTTATGGATGAACAATTGTTATGTCTTCAAAAATAAAATGATTCTATTGACCCCAAAACATTTGTGTTTGTAATATTTCCAACATAAGGCATGTAATGAGTTAAGATTAAGCAATAAGGTTGAGGGAATATGATACAACCTTGAGAACAAAATACTGTGGTCACTACCCAAACAGTGCAGTCACTACCGAAACACTGGATGTTTTGTAAAAAATAAAGTATATTGAGTTATCAACTAAAATGATATGATACTGATTGGTTTATTGTATGTTCAATTTCAACAATCATCAACTCTGGAATCAATATGATCAGTATTATGAATTTTACAAAGAAAGATTGCATTAAGATTTTGATGAATTGTATAAATTGAACTTTGAAATTTGATTAAAAATTCACTTTTATTGATTTAATTGTGAAAACCTTCAAGAAATATTTGTTTAAATACTATTTACAGAAGGGAAGGTAAAACAATCTTAACAGGTTAATATAATACTTTTTTACTACAGTGTATTTACTATGTTTCGGTAGTGACAATTTTTGGGAGAGGAAGAACATTCCAATACAGTCTGAAAATACGATATAAAAATGTACGGTTCTTTTACTAGATGTGTGTAATTTAGATATGGTACAAAATATATATGGACAAAGTTTTGGGGAAAAAACATACAAAATTTCAAAATATTTCCAACCTGACTTTGATCCAATTCGGTAGAATGGCCCATATACAGAGGGAAAGCTGAACACAAAAAACTGGTTTTGTGTACAGCTTTGTTTCAGAGAGAAATGCTTGCTGGTTACGAGTGGTTTCTGTGACTGTAGTGGGCAGAGGTGGTGGTGTGTTATAGCTGCTGTGTGTTTAAGGGGAGGTGTGGAGCAGTTAAGGGGGTGGGGTAAATGGGGGGTAAAGACTAAGCAAAAGACATGTGACTTACGGTCAGAAAAGTGGACAGTGTCCTTCGCCGTCATTCCCCGGAGGTACTTGCCTGGAACTGTGTCACTGATGCCCCCTGAGTATTAGGATAGCGCTCTCTGCCTTTACTCTCCTGCCTCCATTTCTGCTCTTCCTGTTTCTAATTGCTTGAGCTGGTGACTGAGGATCTAAGCACCCGCTGTACTTCTGGGAAGCCGAAAATAAAGTCCCCCGCAAGCCCCCCAACCCCCTCCCAGTTGTGGTACTGACTGCGAGACCATCGGCCTTGTGCCAGATGAATCCCACTGACGTTACCCTGCTTAACCCTTTACAATAACTTTACTCTCCTTAACCCTTTACACTAACAGTACCCTCACCCTTTACACTGGCGTCGTTAATAGGACCTTTTTAAGTGACACTTCTCTCAGTGGAGCAATCCTTGCTTGTTTTTTAACATGACTAGTGACCATGAGGCCATTTTATTTATCATTTTTTAAATTGATAAATGTGCTGAGTCAACCCAACTTGCAAGGCATTAGAAATGCTTGAGCAAACTCAAAATTTCAGATGTTGACTACAACACACATTCACTCCGTGCATACAGTAATGAATAAAGTAACAGATGAACAGAGAGCTTGTTGAGCTGTGAAACATGGTTGTGTGTACCAGAGCTGGCAGACAAACACAAAGACAAACATGAAGGTTTTGTCTCAATTGGTCCCCTTTATTGAACTGTGTGCTGATCATCCATGAGGCCAGGATGTTGACAGAGGGGCTGCTGTAGTCTGTTTTCTATGCGCCTGCCATTATGCATGCAAACTAGAAGCAGCTAGCAGTAGGATATCGTCGATAGAAGGGGACTTGACTGGTAGATAGATACTTATAGATAGATACTTTATTATTAGTGCCACGCAACAGTGTTGGTGGTAATTTTTTAGTACAGCATGGTAGCTCAGTTACAGTGCAAGAGAAGAAAAGAACAAAAAAAAACCATTACAACAACACACACACACACACACACAAAAAGTGAAACACATGAATGTGAGAAGTATATACAGTGAATATTCAATATATAATGGCCAGACAGACAGGAAGTTCAAAGTACCAGTGCAAGCAATCAGGACAGTATAATCTTGTAGCACGGGGGGCTAGCAAGGGGTGTTAAGAGTTCTGACTGCTGTGGGGAAGAAGCTGTTTTTAAATCGAGTGGTATGAGCTGATATGGACCTGTAACGTCTTCCAGAGGGAAGAAGCTGGAAGAGATGATGGGCTGGGTGGGAGGAGTCGCTGGTTATTTTAGTTGCCCGGTTGAAGGTGCGCTTTATGTACAATGAGTTGACTGAGGGCTGTTGGTTTTAGACCTACAGGCCTGTAGCTCTGCTTATATACACTTGGGTATACTTAGCCCAGACACATTTGTACAGCCCTGCTGTATGCATTTATAAGGTGTGGATATGGTAATGGTGCCTGTTGCGCAAATAATGAATGCAATGTAAAGCAATCCCCCCGCGACCCAGAGCACGCGTGTGACTCACCGGAAACGGGTACGGAGACCGCATGCGTCCTTCAGATGTGACAGGGCTGCCGGTGTTCAGGGATAGCAGGAGGTTTAAAGGGAAAATGTCTGATTCATGCACTCAGAGATCCTCCTTGCTGGAAAGCAATAAAGGAGGATGAAACCGTAGCGGGGTGCTTGTTGACCGTTTGAGAGCACGGTCATGTAAACGCCTCCTTTCTGTTCCCGTTTCTTTTAGAACGGCGGTTTGTGTCGCTCGCTCGGCAGATGAGCTCTGCCAATGTGCTGCCGTTCGTCCGGCCTTATTATGGGATGGAGCATCTGCTACATTAATAAATGTGAACCTTATTCACCGCCTCGCTCTCTGTCTCCCCGCAGTTAACACTGACACAGAAACAGCGGTGGTGAACGTCACGTACGCCACCAAGGAGGAAGCCAAAGCGTAAGCTCTTAGTGCCAATGGGATTCTTTTTTCACTGTGCATGACACACATGCTAGCTTGTGCATATGTAAAATGTATTATGCTACCTGATAGCCAATAGGCTAAGTGTCAAGTGAGCATTTTGACCATTACCCAAGTAAAGGCAAGCATGTTTAAAACAGTAAACTAAATTCACCTCACTGCTGTGCAGTGATCTTACACTCTGTTGCCACACCTGTTGATGTTTTAGCAGATGGGATTATGTTCTCAAACCTGTGGTGTGTAATTAAGTAGGCATTGTGTAATCTCTGCACCCGATGATGTCGTGACTAATCGCAGTGCCTGGCTCACGGAGGCACCTCCTGCCACATGCGAGCGCGTCACCGCTCCCCTCTCTCTGTATTACCAGGGCGATCGAAAAGTTGACGGGACACCAGTTGGAGGACTACTCCTTCAGGGTGTCGTACATCCTGGACGTGGACGCGGCTCCGCCCCCCCAGACCCCACGGGCGCGGCGAGTGGGGCGGCCGCAGCGGGACCAGGACGGCTCTCAGCCTGGCCCCTCGGGGAGCCTCGGGGGGTTCCGGCACCAGCAGCAGGACTTCCCCCTGCGCATGCTCGTCCCCACGCAATACGTGGGGGCCATCATCGGCAAAGAGGGGCTCACCATCAAGAACGTCACCAAACAGACCCAGTCCAAGTGAGTAACGGCCTTTTAGAACCACTGTGATCCGCCACGGCCACGGTACCTCAGTCTCTTGTCTGCACATCCAGGCGGGGCTTTACCTGACCTGCGTTCTGGTGCCGGCCCCAATTTCTAGGCAGTAGTTTGGTTGGCCAGGCTGTGTGTGAGCCTGGTGTCTGTATCTGAGCGCTGGTATGTCTGTTTGTCTGTCCCAGAGTGGACATACATCGGAAGGAGAATGCGGGCGCAGCGGAGAAGCCTGTCACCATCCACTCAACCCCAGAGGGCTGCTCCTCAGCCTGCCGCATGATCCTGGACATCATGCAGAAGGAGGCAGATGAGACTAAGGTGTAAGTCTGAATTCCCTTAACCAACTCTCAGACATCTACAGTGAGCACCATAATTCATTGGATTCATTTTGCCGTTTCAGGACTAATTAGATTTCACTGTGACACCTTTCTTTCCCCGCAGAGCTGAAGAGATTCCTTTGAAAATCCTGGCGCACAACAGTCTGGTTGGGAGGCTTATTGGGAAGGAGGGTCGTAACCTGAAGAAGATCGAGCAGGACACAGGGACCAAAATCACCATCTCCTCGTGAGTGCCCAGTGTACCCTACAGCTTGCCCTGTTCCACAGCATTTACAGTCAAGCCAGAAAGTCATCACACCCCTTTCACCTTCTCCACGTTTTATTATGTTACAGACTTATACTACAATAGATTGAGTTAATTTTTTGCCTCAAACATCTACACACAATAGCCAATAATGACAAAGTGAAAACAGGTTTTTAGAAAATATGCAGTTTTATTTTACTGACAAAAATAGGTTATTTAAGGGTTACATATCTGTGCACACCCTTGGCCTAATACTTGGTTGCTGCACCTTTGGCAGCGATTACAGCTTCAAAGCGTCTTGGGAAAGAAGCTACGAGCTTGGTACGCTTGTTTCTGGACATTTTTGCCCATTCCTCTTGGCATATCCTTGCAAGCTCCGTCAGGTTGGATGGGGAGCATCGGTACACAGCCATTTTCAGCTCTTTCCACAGATGTTCAATTGGATTCAGGTCTAGGCTCTGGCTGGGCCACTCAAGGACATGCACAGACTTTCTCCGAAGCCACTCTTTGTTCTCCAGTCTGAGGTCCAGAGCGCTCTGGAGCAGGTTTTCTTCAAGGATCTCGGTGTACTTAGCTGCATTCATCTTTCCCTCTATCAGGACTAGTCGCTCCGTTCCCGCTGCTGAAAAACATCCCACATCATGATGCTGCCACCGCCATGCTTTACTGAAGGGATGGTATTCTCATGGTTTGAGAGTCCTCTAGGTGCCTTTTGGCAAACTCCAAGCGGGCTGTGATGTGCCTTTTACTAAGGAGGGGCTTCCATCTGGCCACTCTACCATAAAGGTCTGATTGGTGGAGTGCTGCCTGGATGGTTGATCTTCTGAAAGGTTCTCCCATCTCCACAAGGATACGCTGGAGCTCTGTCAGAGTGACCCTCGGGTTCCTGCTCACCTCCCTGGCCAAGGCCCGTCTTCCCCTATTGCTCAGTTTGGCCGGGTGGCCGGGTGGCCAGGTGGCCAGGTCTAGGAAGATTCTTAGTGGTTCCAAACTTTTTCCATTTACGAATGATGGTGGCCACTGTGCTCTTTGGGACCTGTAAAGCTGCAGAGATTTTTTCGTACCCTTCTCCAGATCTATGCCTTGACACAATCCTGTTTCTGAGGTCTGCAGATAATTCCTTTGACCCCATGGCTTGGAGTTTGCTCTGACGTGCACTGTCAACTGTGGGACCTTATATAGGCAGGTGTTGGCAATCCCCAATCATGTCCAATCAATTGAATTTATCACAGGTGGACTCCAATTAAGTTGTAAAAACATCTCAAGCAGTATCAGTGGAAACAAAATTCACCTCAGCTCACTTTTGGGTGTCATATCAAAGGGTGTGCACACTTGTGTACATATGATATTTTACATTTAGATTTTTAATAAATTAGCAAAAAATGTCTAAAAACCTGTTTTCACTTTGTCATTATGGGCTATTTTGTGTAGAATTTTGAGACAAAAAATGAACTCAATCTATTGTAGATTGTCTGTATTTTGTCTGTAACGTAATAAAAGGTGGAGATGGTGAAAGGGGTGTGCAGACTTTCCGGCTTGACTGTATGACCTTCACAGGCACCCTTACCCAGGGCCACTCACGCAGCTTATATTTTTATCTATAGTATCATACTTTTCTGCTGCTGGGTGTGCACCTGTATTTAAGAAACTTCGACCTTAGTTAAGAACGTAACAGTCGTTCTCCTCCCAAATCCTGGGATTCAAACTTGCAACATTCTGGCTATTAACCCACCCCTCTTTTCTGTCACCACATATTTGATCAAATATGCTATTGTAATGTGTACAATGAGAAGCTGATACAGTTCATGAACTCAGTTTAGTTTAACCTAATAGGACAATACCTCATGATGTTAAAATATCAAATATGAGCATACAGTAAAGCTGTATAAACCCTATAGCAGATAATGGATATAAATTGAAGTCAATTGGGACTGTAATAGACCTTATGGATAACAGCTTTACGTTCATCACGTCTCCTGGCTAAATGTTAGCCAGAGTAGATAAATCTCACTAATATTCTGGCTAACACTGAGTGAAACTCTCTCTTCTCTCTCTCCGCTGCATCACTGCCCTGATCGTCAAAGCTCATTAATTCGTAAACATGTAGAATAGTATCACTGCTCAGGCTAATATACCCACAAATTCGATGTAGCGATGGCAATTTCTTTGGTCCTGTAGGCATCACTAGAAACCTGTTGACTCAACCGTTTAATGGAATATATTCCTTGCCCATGGGACAATGCTGGTTGTATCCCACCACTATAGACTCCCATAGATGGCAGGGACTCCCAATCAGAAATGCTCACTTGTGGCGAGCTCCGTTACAAACCGAGCCACCCAGGGACCTGCTCTCTCCGGTTAGATCATGGTTGAATGATACTTGATCATGTTTAGATTCTCTTATATTAATGGGAGCGTGAGGCTATTGTGAAAGCCTGCAGGTATGAACACAGGTGTGAGAAATTAAACTTTCAGACGTTTGTCTTTACGGTTTGTCTTTTTCTTTCTGTGACAGGTTACAGGACTTAACCATTTACAACCCAGAGCGGACCATCACAGTGAAGGGCAGCATTGAGTCGTGCTGTAAAGCAGAGGAGGACGTCATGAGGAAGCTGAGGGACGCCTACGAGAATGACCTTGCTGCTGTAAATGTACGCTGAAAACTAATAATAATAATCATAATAATAATAGTAAATTGTATGCGTGAGTGATTCCCACCCTGATTCAGCAGGTCTGGTGAGTGAGTGACAGGTGAGGAGAGCTGCTGTCTGTGGTGGGCTGTGAGAAAGCTGCTGGGAAGAGTACTTAATTAAAGTCCAAGGCTGCATAGAACCGATTTGTCATCGGTTTTGTAATTAATGTGCATCACCGATTTCTTGATTATTTTTATACTTTCAGTTTTGTTTGATATTATTCATTTGTTTTTGTGCTTACCATCAAATTGTTTAATTATGAGGATGAGAGTGGTTTGCATTACCTCACATTGGTTGTCACAATAAATAGATGCTTGGTGAAGCGCACAGATGTAATGCTGCCATATCAACCCAAAATATTTTTCCTCTTCATCAAATAGCTTTCTGTTTAATAGTCTGAGGGTATTGTTTATTGAGTGTCTGGTAACACTGGTGAGTGTCCATGGTGACCAGCGCAGGTGCTGCTGGGGTCGCGGGGTCAGGGGAGGGTTATCTCCTTACGTCAGCAGATCTTACGAGAAAAGGAGAGGCCATCCGAGCCACAGTCCTGGGGCCTGTGGTGCTGTGGCAGATTAAGTGTCTGTCGGATAGTAAGACTCATTTCTGACTCACGCGTTTACCGCTACTGAGACTAAAACTGCGCAACATGTTCCGGCATTCATTTGATGCCGCCTCAACCGTCTCGTTCGCATGACATCACCCCTCCCCCCCATGGACTGAGAAACTAAACAGGATGTGAAAGGAGGAGAAATAATTATTTGTTTGCCTTCTCTATTTGTTGAAAGGTAGTGTATTTTACACACAGACATCTATGACAGAAATTAAAATGTATGTGCACACAACTATGAATTAAAGTGCCCTTTTCAAAAAATCATATTGTACAGTAGAAATGTGGTTTCCTCCCTTTTATCGTGACATTTATAGACATGTTCTCTGTTATTTCACAAGGTATGTTTTTCTAATAAGAATAGGGCCATCTAGTGTAAGGCTGAGGATATTACAGGCAGCCATTGCGCTGTTTGTGGGTGAAAGGAAGCGCGTGGCTCATCTTTACTGTGCCGATATGGCGTTGACAGATATATGCCAGGCTGTTGATTCTCTTCTTCCTTACAGCAACAAGCCAACCTTATCCCGGGACTCAACCTGAATGCGTTAGGTATATTTTCCACGGGCTTGTCTGTCTTGACCCCCTCAGCAGCTGGACCACGTGGAGCAGCCTCCACACCCCCCGCTGGTTATGGTGCCTATCTGGTTAGTAAACGCTGCCCTCTGCTGGTTATACAGCACATGTGATAATGGAATCGGTCCACAAGTCTGTCAAGATTCAACTTTTGTGGCATCTTGTAACTGTTGCGCAGAGGGAGTCTCTGGGTAATGTATTTCAATGGTAGCACTTTGTGTGTGTAATCTGTGGATCTGAGTGGGCAGATGGAGGCTTTATTTTTCTCAGGGCTTCTGGAAAACAACTGAGTCCCCCTTCTCCTGAGGAGGCATATGACTCACTGAGTGTTCTTCTAACTGACTGGACATATCACCCTGAGTCACCAAGTGGGAAGAATATTATACTGTGTGTGTGTGTGTGTGTTTGTCGTTCACTTCTGCTCCCACCAGTTACTGGGCCTTTGTTTATGTCCCAAGAACAGTAACACTTGCCGTATTCAGAATCTTGGGGGCGGGGGGGGGGGGTGACAGGAAGGGGGGAGAGGCCTAAATAAATGCCCTGACTATCGTCTTTCTATTCTTACAGAGTCACTCCCCACATCTGAGTAGGCTATACGGAGTCCCCCCTGCCAGTGTCATATCCCACCAACGCACAGTAAGACCTTGGACTGTTGCTTTTTTTTTTATTTAATTTTTTTACATTAATCTCTGTTCTGCTTTGTTCCTGACATTTTTCTAGAAATTTGTTCAATAAGGGACAAACCGTAAAATCTACTCATTTGATTATTGATATGACGCTCTGTATGTTTTTACGTTAATCATTCGGGACGTAATAAACACAACGCCTGTTATCTGTAGTCTGGTGATCAGGGTCTGCATATCTCCTGAATCAAGTGCCCTCCAGCAGATAAGGCCCTTGGCTTATCAGCATCAGTCTATTCTCTCAGTGAAGTGGAAATTTCTAGTCAGAACAATGCGTCCCCCCCCCCCCGCCTTGAATAGTCTCTGCTCATTAACGGGCACAAAGCCAGGCTGTAGATATGCATAAACACATCTTTTACCAGTGAGAGCAAGAGCCACTGTCCGCGGCTGGCGACAGAGATTACACACCTTTTACCAGTGAGTGCAAGAGCCACTGTCCGAAGCTGGCGACAGAGATTACACACCTTTTACCAGTGAGAGCAAGAGCCACTGTCCTCGGCTGGCGACAGAGATTATACTATATGAATACGGGACTCAGACTCATGGATTGGACTATTTGATTACATAAATTGTATTATAGAAGTTCTCTTTGCACATCACCCTGTCTTCTCCTACTCTCCTTAGTGCTGTGACCCCTGCCTCCTGTGTGCATAGACTTCAGTTAATAGGGAATGGCTAATTATAATGGCTAAAATGAATAATTATCAGATCAAGTGTAGGGGGAACTTTCAAGGATCCACTTTGGGCATCTCCATTTCAGTGGAGCGAAATAGCCGCTGACGCGCCCCTGAAAAGGATCACAGAGGCTCTCTGGGATGGAGCGACGACAGCGTGGGCTTCAGTAGTCACGGTGCACATGCAGGATCAGCTGTCTGGCTGACTTTTACCCCTGCACTGTGTGAGGTTAAGATCATCAAGGGAAAGGTCACTGTGGGTTTAGGTCCTTCATCACTGTTGAGTGATGTTCCCCGAAAGAATCAAACCGATTCACCGCAAAAACAGGGCAACACATGTGTACGCACTATGTGCATGTATGAGTACACGTGTGCATTGGGGAGATTTGCATCTTGATATTAGCAGTTGATATATGTGTGTGTGTGTGTGTGTGTGTGTGTGTGTGTGTATTGTGACTGTCCGGGTCTGAATGTATGGATCTTTTCCCAGCAGGCACCCGAACAGGAAGTGGTCTACCTCTTTATTCCAACTCAGGCCGTTGGAGCTCTCATTGGCAAAAAAGGCCAGCACATCAAGCAGCTGGCGCGCTTCGCTGGAGCCTCCATAAAGGTACGACACCCAGGTCACATGATCCTGGTCTCCGCCCTATCGCTGTCCACAAAGTGAATGGGCCTCTGCTCTTTTCTTTACTGAAGGCTTTTATGTGAGAGATCCTTCAGTTCTGTTCCTTTAGTCTGCTTGATCACTCTGCTTACGGTGAGAGATTGATAGAGATTTTTCTATCGATATTCTGTGATGAAAATAAAACATTTTCCACGGTTGAGCTTTACATTACAGCTCCAGTATACACATGTGGTGACATGGTCAAAAATGTACCTACATTAAAGTATTAAAAAGCAGTTATCTGAACAACGTCTGTCGGTCAGTGAAGAGCAATGTAACAGTTTCACCAAAATGCATTCACGTCAGAGCTGTAAAGTGGAAATGCTGACATTTTTGTGCGCGGAGTATATGCTCTCCACATTGTTGACTGTGGAAGATGAGTGGTGCCTTCCGCTAACATATCTTTGGCTTTAAGCCTTGTGAGATGAGTGTGGTTTGAGAGCGCCAGTCGGTCTCTGTTTTCCAGATCGCTCCAGCAGAGAGTCTTGACGTGTCTGAGAGGATGGTCATAATCACAGGGATCCCTGAAGCTCAGTTTAAGGTAAAGCTCTGGAGTACTTGCTTCTTTTTTATTTTTATTTTTTTCCTCATGGGGGCTGAAAACTTCCAAACACTGGCATTCCTACATATGATTCATATGAAGAGGGCCCGTGGGCCTGTGGCTTTGGCGTGTGACTGACTGGAAAAGGCCTTTGTTGTTGTGAACGCGGCCGTACCGAACCGCTCATAGATGCATGGTTTCGTTTAAATGTTTGTGATCCAGGCTCAAGGGCGGATATTTGGGAAACTGAAAGAGGAGAACTTCTTCACAGCAAAGGAGGAAGTGAAGCTGGAGACGCACATCAAAGTCCCGTCCTCTGCAGCAGGGCGCGTTATCGGCAAGGGTGGCAAAACAGTATGCATGAGAGCAATGGTCAATTACACATGATAGTTAAATTATTTGGCAATATCTATTTAAAAATACATACACATATTTAATATTTACAGTGACACATTTTTTGTT
Source organism: Ilyophis sp. 1 JC-2022 (assembly GCA_022702515.1). NCBI lineage: Eukaryota > Metazoa > Chordata > Actinopteri > Anguilliformes > Synaphobranchidae > Ilyophis > Ilyophis sp. 1 JC-2022. Next base: position 24,107,584 of record CM040398.1, on the reverse strand, counting down.
GTTTTGGAACACATTGGATTTGAAATGGAATAGGGACTTTGAGGTTAGAGTGCAGACTTTCAGCTTTAATTTGAGGGTGCGCATTCATATCGGGTGAACCGCGTAGCAATTGTAGCGCGTTTTATACAGTCCCCCCATTTTGGGGGATCAAAAGTAATTGGAAAAATTTACATAAACTTAAATAGAGTCATCATATTTAATATTTGGTTGCATATCTTTTGCATGCCATGACTTCCTGATGTCTGTAACCCAACAACATCAAAAGACTCTTGATATCTTATTTTCAGGTATTCTTACAAGCCGTACCATAACCTCTCTGCATTTGAATGGATCTCTATGGAAATTTGGGGTGGGACTAGATTGCACTGTAAATTACACGGGAATAGTATGGAACCCATGGTTGGCTTAATGGCTGTAAGTCATCAAGGGTCTGCAGTATCAACCGAGCCTCAAACCATCACTCTGCTGCCAGATATGCAGTAGATATGGATGGATCACTTTGAGGGTTACTTCTCCTGACTTATTTCCATAGAGTCCAATGGGGAAATGATTTAGGAGAAACAATCCTTAAAGTGATCCATCCATATCTACTGCATATCTGGGTGACAGACATCAGGAAGTCATGGTATGCAAAGCATATGCAACCAAATATTAAATATGATGACTTTATTTAAGTTTATGTTAATTTGTCCAATTACTTTTGGTCGTATACAATGTGGGGACTATGTATAAAAAGGGCTCCACTTCAAATCCAACGTGCTGGAGTACAGAGCCAAAACAACAAAAATGTGTCACTTTCCTAACACTTTTGGAGTGCACTGTATATATTCCTTGTCATCTATATAAAGCATTTTCATGGGACAGTTTGATCAGGGTTTCTAGTAAGTTCAGATATTGGTATGGTTGCAAAGTCTTCTTAATGTGGTTATAATACTGCCCCCTGCAGGTCAATGAACTGCAGAACCTCACCAGCGCCGAGGTCATTGTACCGAGGGACCAAACTCCAGATGAGAATGATGAGGTCTTTGTTAAAATTATCGGGCATTTTTTTGCCAGCCAGGTATGTGTCACAGAATGTGCGACTAATAGGATTGTATTTGATTAAAGAAAAAAGGCACATGGCAAAAAGAACATGCTAGACTTTGTTTTGTAATCAAATCAGTCATTTTTTCTTGAAAAATGATCAAGCATGTATTCAGATTTCTCAAATATTTTCACATCATAACTGTGTTGAAGAATTGTCAATATGAGATTAACAGCTTTTTCTTTATACATCAGAGTGAAGACAAACCAATACACACACTTTAATTAAATGTAATATTAAAATCATTAAATATAAGGGACAGCTCCATTGAAAAATTATAATTTGATACGTTTTATGGCATATCTTCTGAATGATATTCTCAAAGTGGTTACTCTATAAATCCTGAAAAGTGCCCGTGGGGTCAAGCAGTAAAACTCTGCAATGATAATCATCGTTAGCTCTTGTAGTGGAATGCTCGCTGTAGGATGCTTTCCACTTCCTGTGGACACAGGTTTCTCATTCTGTGGTTCCTGTCTGCAGACTGCACAGCGAAAGATCAGGGAGATCATTCAGCAGGTCAAACAGCAGGAACAAAAACACCAGCAGGGAGCACCCTCGCCGCACCACTCCAAGTGACCAGCAGGGCGGCACCGATGAGCATCAGCTGATGAATGTAGCCCTTCCTACGAGAGAGTGAGAGATTGTGAGAGAGAGAGAGAGAGAGAGAGAGCGAGAGAGAGAGAGAGAGAGCAGAATGGGGAGACAGCGTGGGAACAAAACCAAAGAACTTTACTTGTGGAATGTGTGAGCCAAAGGCTAGAGGGCTTCCGGTGCACTGCTAACACAGCGGAAACTGGAGAACGCTGAAAAAAAATCCAACTAAAAAATGACATTTTTAAAATGAAAGCGGAAGGTGAAATGCGAAAGAGAAATTTCCAATTGAGCTGAGTATTCTGTAGTCCCGTGTAATGCTGTGCCTTTAGTCAGGAGTAACACAGGCCTAACGGAAGCAGATTAAAAGTCATGCTAAATGTGATTGGATTTCATGGCACAGTGGAGATGGGATAGGGGGTTTAAAAGCAAATGCATTGACGGTCAGATTGTAATTTTTGATATCCTTAGCAGTATTAATATATAAATATATATTAGGAAGGATAATATATTAAGCAAGGTAATAGAGTCTGTATATTCTCATACTGCAGGTGAAAAAAAGGCTATTTTGACTTGAGCTGAGGCATTTAATCACGGGAAATAGCAAAGAACACAGCCAAACACATTTGAACAAATCTTCTACGCATTTGCATTTGAAGTCAATTACTTTAAGAAAACAGGAAACCAGCAGAAAAAGTGATAAAAACTTGGAATTCTTTTTGGATTGTTCTGAATCTTTCACACTTAACCTCACTCTTGTGTGTGTGCCAACACCAGGGATGGCATCCCTATCAAATGTTTTTGTAAAAAAAAAAAAAAGTTTTTGTTGCCCTGTGTGTTTCTGCTTTAATTCTGGCTCACCTTTTATTCACCTGGATTAAAAAAAAAAAGTTTTATTGCTAACTATTCATAAATTGGCAGCATTTTGGACATTGAAATGGACTCTATTTCAACAATTAGGATAAGTATTTAACAGTGTATGCGTATATGTATCTGTAAAACTGACATCATAACATAGAGCATTGTTCGTGGAGAAGTAGCCAAGAGCCATAGGTTCATTTTAATAGAATGTTCACCACATTTTTGCCTTATGCTGAGCCTTGAAGTAAAATGGAGTAACATAAACTGTGATCTAACGGCCTGGTTGGCACTGTGTTTATGAAATTGAACAGTGAAGCACTCTGTAAGCTGTGGCCCACACGCGCACACATACGCTTACACACATGCACGCACTCTCACACACACAGCTGGCTTGTGCTTTAAATCTCTCCTTCAAGAAGTGAACAGAAATGGTATGACAGCTGTGAATGTTTGACGCGCAGTGTTCTTGAAACATTTCGCTGTTAAACCTTTTGCCATTCTGTTGGCCAGTTTGGATTTATTATGTTGCTCTTGTTAGCAGTTTGATGCGAGTACAGCTACCAATGTCATTGTCTTTTGCTTAATTTTGGTTGCCATGGAAGCACAGAGCAGGAACAATCTCCAGTCTGAGACGACAGTCGGCATCACCTCTGCTGGGTGTCCAAGGTTTTCAAAGTCAGCGCCAATACACATAGCGTGTGTGTATGTGCATGTGTAGACACACAGGTTTGAATGTATGTATTTGCGTGCATCGTATGTGTGTGTGTGTGGACTTACAGTACATGTTTGAAAGTATTTGTGTTTTGTGTGTATGTGTGTGCGCATATACAGTAAAATGAAAGAAATATTTATGAATCAATTTTTCCTGTTTTGTCATGAGAATATAGTGACAAGAAAAAAAGCTAAACAAAATTCCCTAGTTTTTTTGTTTTTTTGTTAAACGAAGATGCTTTGTTCGACGGGAGACTGCCATGTTATATTGAAGGGAGGTGTTTTACATTGAAAAGGTGACCAAGGGTAATAGCGTATAAATACAGGCGATGAATTTTACTGAATCAGGTGAACAGGCAGATGGTGGCATTTCTTTGGTATGACGTGAAGAGTGCGCATGTCGGTATTGTGATCTACCTACCTCAGGCATCAGGGTACCTCAGTTTATTCTTTCATTTCCCTTCTTACACATTTTATATGCCTTGTAAAACTGATAGTTTTGATTGTGATTTTATTTTTTTAAATAAAAAAAATAAGGAATAAGAAGAAAAAAAAATGTATCTAAACTTTTAAAGTCCAACTTACTTTTTTTAGCAGGATGAGTCTATAGGTATTTGAAACTACGACATTTATTGGGCTCCCTTTTGAGTGGACCCCTTTTAAGATTTAAATATTTTAATATTATAATAATTCTGATTATTACAGTTTTGAAAATAGGGAGAATATGATTGAAGGGGTACATGCCTGCTCATTGGGGTTCTGCATGACGAAGGAACATTACATCAAAAGAAAAGAAAAAAGTCATGAAAGGCATGTATATACTATATTACTGATCACAAAGACAGTAGACAGTGTTGCTTACTGAAAACTGTAGAATATACATAAATGGATTATATGATTTTATGTGTAGCAAAGAGATTTGAGTGACTTGATCTTTGCAGCCTTTTTCAGAAATGATTTTGTCTGGGAATAGGAGAACACCTGCAGAAGTACATAGACAGGTTTTTTATTTGTATGTACAGTATAGAGTGTGACATCATTTATAGGCTAGTCTGTGGACCATCACTGTATGGGAGAACAAACTGTTTTAACTGTTGCTTAACATGTACAGTGGAGTCACTAATTGATTTTCTTTCTTTCTTTTTCCAATAACCGTGTTCACCCACCTACCGACACAGTGGGTCTCTTGGATGTTTCTGCCTTTTGTACTGTTTTATTTCTGTACTATACACATTTAAATTTAGACTTCTGTCCTTAAGTAGCCTTCTCTTTAACCTCCTGCAACTCTACTGCTGTGCTGTAACTATTTTAATTACCTCTCAGAAACAAAGGCCGATTCACTTTTAGAATGGATGAATCAACGCACAGAGAGGCAACGCGTTTAGAAAATAAGAAAGCGAAGATCTTTATGCCTTACGGTATAGTGTCAGCTTTGTAGAGACGTGCGGCAATGGCACTGTTGGGACTTGCTGTCAGTGGTGGTTGAAACTGTCTCCATCCTGAAATGTGTGAACTCCCTTTATTTGAACATAAATCTTGATGGTACATGATCAAAGGGTTTAATTCTATGGCTCTGCAATTTTTAAATTGCATTTTGCTCTCCCCTGAGGACTCTTCTGGGCTATGCAAGCTCAAATTCACTGTTTTTGTCCCTAAAGGCAAATTAAACAGTAATTCAATTCAATGCACTTTTATAACAATGTTTCAAAATGGTGTATAATGTACTGTGACTGTCACCAATGTCACATCACAAATGCCACAGTCCTTGTGACGTTCACAAGACAGTCCTCTGAGAATGGCAAAATATGGGTCACGATAGGTGTGGGCATATTGTTCACATGCTCTGGAAACACTGGACAAAAGCCAGCACCGTCAACACAATACTCTGGCAATTAAATGTTTTTTTTACAAGAATTCTGAAACTAAAATGACTTTCAGAAAAGACAGCTAACTGTATGAGCTGTGGAAATATCCACACTAGTCATACATTTCCATTGATCAGGGGGGGGTATACTACCAAGCTTAGTTTGCTGGATAACTGCACCGAGTAAAACCCGGAACCATCCCAAATCTGGAACACAAACAGTAAAAAGAGCTGTTCCCGGTTTTAGTTATCCAGCTAACTAAATAATGCTGCTTCGTAGTATACCCCCCTCCCCCCGGTTAAACACTTAACACATAAAACACAAAATAGAAATACACTAACAAATTTGATTAATTATACAAGAGAATCTATGCACATCTTGCGTAACAACACAGCCAAGCCATGCAGTACGCATGCAGTGGATACCCGCCCACACCCAGGCGGAGTGGCAAATTTTTCTCATGGTTTTAATCAGAGCTGTCGAGGGCTCTCTAAGAGAAAAGGCTGTGCTGTTTTTAAAGAGAGGGTTGAAATAAATGGTTTCAGATTCACAGGGATGTCTAAGATAAAGATTAATTTATTTCACATGGAGTGCTGGTCAGTTCAGTGTCATTCCAAAAAGGTTAGAGTACAGTCGTTTGGCACTGAGCAGAATTGAGTTTCTGAGGAAGCAGAGTGGAACTGCTGTCTGTTTTGGTAAATGACTGGTTGTTAGTTTTGGCGTTTTTGTGTACAGTTAATGACTTTATAACTTTGCCAGTGCAAAAAGATTTCCAGAAACGGCTCACATATTGGAGGTGGAATTTGTTTTATGGTCCGGCAAACACTGATATTTTATTGTTGAGGAGTAGTTGAGAGTCTCTTGATATTTGGATTACACACAGAATTGTCATCTTCACTGAGTCTCTATCTGTAAGTGTGTGGTGTAGAAACGCATCACCTTTCCGCTCGTTCTCCAGCTCTGCTCATTCACGTACAAATTGAGCTACAGCAGGGGTAGTGTGTGGGGGCAGGGTGGGGAATGACGTTTCAAAAGTGAAGCAGTCATCAGGGGCTTTTTCAAAAACACAGTCACTCGCCAGATGTGAGCGACTGCTTTTCTGGAATCGCTGGCGCCATTACTAATTGGGATATCCTACTTTAGTTTGTCACGGATCTGGATCTTGCAGCGGAGCAGGGACATTTATGGGATGGCTTTGGGGTGGGGGGTGAGGGAGGGGCGCATTTAAAAATTACGTTATTACCGAGCTGGGGACTTATTAGATTCCAGTTTTTTAAAAATGTTTTAATGAATAATGGAAACTCTGTTTCTTGCATGGATAGGTGCATCCAAAATGATGTGGCGTGAAGCAGGATGTCAGTCTATAGCAGGGCCTGAAGCCCAGTCCATCTCTTAGTACTAATACTGCATATCTGTAATTATATGGACTACCATATTGAAAGGTAGTGGGTACATTTCAGTTTTTCGCATGACTCTGGCTGTTGGTTGAATCCACAATCTACTGGTTTTAATTTAGCACAATGTTTCTCAGTTCTGGTAATGGGGAATTGCCTTGTGTACAAGATTTTACTCCAGCTCATATCTCAAATCATTGCGTTTGTTTGAGCTTTTAAATACTGATCTTGATTTGACATCACTTCTGTACGCACTGTACATTCCTTCTTACAATTATATGTGGGTTGTTAAAAGGATGTTTGTTCTAACAGCTGGGTTAGAGGTGTTTTCTGTGGATAATTTCAATTTGAATCCCGTAACTGAATTAGTATTGCAAGCAAGTGTTCTGCTAAATTCAGAATAATTAGTTGTTCAATGGCACAAATTAAAACAAGCTATTACGCTTATCTGATACAGCTGCACCAAATTTGTTTGGATATTTTTTTTAAAAAGAAGAAAAAAACATTTAAAAAAATATCAAGATGTCAAATAAACATCAGTAAGCAGTTTTGCCTCAATGAAATGAAGATATTGGAGCATAACACTGTCCATCTTCTAAACAAAAATGAGAAATGTGTTAAAAGCTCTACCAATTTGGCAATATGTCCTGATTTAAGAGCTGAGCGGAAGAGAGAATTGCAATGCGAGGCGCACCCCCCCCCCCCCAGGTGTGAAACGTTGATTGAACAAGAATACTGAACTGGTTTCTCCTGTTGTGCTATTGGATGAAGTAGCGGCAGATGTTGCATGGCAACTGTCGTAGGTTGTAAACTACGTTCTTGCATTTCACCCGTCTTTTTGGTCCTAGTTTAGACTAATCCATTTCACAACAGAATCTCACCACCGGAGTTTCTTTTGTTCTTTTCGGCATCCTGGGTCAGTCTCCCAGTTCACCGGTTTACATGGACGAAGGTTTAGAGGAAGGCCTTTGTGCTGGATTAAGGGGATCCTTACCTCTCTGTTCACAGATGCTGTGCTGTTATTTTGAATTGTGGGTAAACTGTACTGCTGACCAACCTGGATATGAGCAATAAAGAAAGTCTGCAAAATGGATTTGTCACGTCATATTTTTTAGTCATTATTCGATTAATATACAGTCAAACCTTCAAAATTACACACCTGGATAAAACATGAATCCAAAGAAATTTTACCAGTCCATGTACAAACCCCAATTCCACAAATGTTGGGATAGTATGTAAAATGCATATAAAAGCAGAAAGCAGTGATTTGTAACTTATTTTACATACATTTATTTGAAAACAGTACAGGAAGGGGGCATCTGCATTCATTATGGTTCTCCAGTCATTATTCAGGTTTTTCCTTTAACATGCCGCCTGTCTGGTGTGTGTGTACACATATATACATACAGGTGCAGCTCAAAAAATTAGAATATCGTGAAAAAGTTCAATATTTTTTTCACTCATGTCAGAAAGTGAAACTCATATATTATATAGATTCATTACACATAGAGTGAAATATTTCAAGCCTTTATTTCTTGTAATTTGGATGATTATGGCTTACAGCTAATGAAAACCCAAATTCAGTGTCAGAAAATTAGAATATTACATAAGATCAATAAAAAATAATATTTTAAACATAAATGTCAGCCTTCTGAAAAGTATGTTCATTTCTATGCACTCAATACTTGGTTGGGGCTCCTTTTGCATGAATTACTGCATCAATGCGGCGTGGCATGGAGGCGATCAGCTTCAAGCAACGTGGATTCTGTGGCTCTCCACTCTTCCTCCAGACTCTGGGACCTTGATTTCCAAATGAAATGCAAAATTTACTTTAATCTGAAAAGAGGACTTTGGACCACTGAGCAACAGTCCAGTTCTTTTTCTCCTTAGCCCAGGTAAGACGCTTCTGACGTTGTCTCTGGTTCAGGATTGGCTTGACACGAGGAATGCGACATTTGTAGCCCATGTCCTGGATTCGTCTGTGCGTGGTGGCTCTTGATGCACTGACTCCAGCCTCAGTCCACTCCTTGTGAAGCTCCCCCAAATTATTGAATGGATTTTGCTTGACAATCCTCTCAAGGCTGCGGTTATCCCTGTTGCTTGTGCACCTTTTCCTACCACACTTTTACCTTCCACTCAACTTTCTATGAATATGCTGGGATACAGCACTCTGTGAACAATCAGCTTCTTTAGCAATGACCTTTTGTGGCTTACCCTCCTTGTGGAGGGTGTCAATGACTGTCTTCTGGACATCTGTCAAGTCAGCAGTCTTCCCCATGATTGTGTAGCCAACTGAACCAGACTGAGAGACCATTTAAAGGCTCAGGAAACCTTTTCAGGTGTTTTGAGTTAATTAGCTGATTAGAGTGTGACACCATGAGTTTCCAATATTTAACTTTTTCACAATATTCTAATTTTCTGAGACACAGAATTTGGGTTTTCATTAGCTGTAAGCCATAATCATCAAAATTACAAGAAATAAAGGCTTGAAATATTTCACTATATGTGTAATGAATCTATATAATATATGAGTTTCACTTTCTGAAATGAGTGACAAAAAATATGGAACTTTTTCACGATATTCCAATTTTTTGAACTGCACCTGTATATATATGTGAAACTCATATATTATATAGATTCATTACACATAGTGAAATATTTCAAGCCTTTATTTCTTGTAATTTTGATGAATTATAGAATTAAATATTTCAAGCCTTTATTTCTTGTAATTTTGATGATTATGGCTTACAGCTAATGAAACCCAAAATTCAGTCTCAGAAAATTAGAATATTTTTGCTTTAACATATTTTTAAAGTATCATATTTAATATTTGGTCGCATATCCTTTGCATGCTGTTACTTCCTGAAGTCTCTGACCAATCAACATCAAAAGACTCTCAATATCTTATTTTCAGGTACTGTTACAAGCGATATTATAGCCTCTGCATTTGAACTGATCTCTATGAGAATTGGGGGGTGAGACTAGATTCAGCTGTAAATTACACTGGTACAGTATGGAACACATGGCTGGCTAAATGGCTGTAAGTCATCAAGGGTCTGAGCTATCGAACGAGCCCCAAACCATCACTCTGTTGCCAGATATGGAGTAGATGTGGATGGATCACTGCAAGGGTTATTTCTCCTGACTCATTTTCCTATAGAACTCTATGGGGGAAAAAAGTCAGGAGAAACAACCCTTAAAGGGATCCATCCACATCTACTCTATATCTGGCCGCAGAGTGATGGTTTGGGGCTCGTTTGATACCTTAGACCCTTGACGACGTACAGCCATTTCGCCAGTCATGTGTTCCATACTGTACCAGCGTAATTTACAGCTGAATCTAGTCTTACCCCCCAATTCTCATAGAGATCAGTTCAAATGCAGAGAGGTTATAATATCGCTTGTAACAGTACCTGAAAATAAGATATTGAGAGTCTTTTGACGTTGATTGGTCAGAGACTTCAGGAAGTAACAGCATGCAAAGGATATGCGACCAAATATTAAATATGATACTTTAAAAATATGTTAAAGCAAAATATTCTAATTTTCTGAGACACTGAATTTTGGGTTTCATTAGCTGTAAGCCATAATCATCAAAATTACAAGAAATAAAGGCTTGAAATATTTCACTATGTGTAATGAATCTATATAATATGAGTTTCACTTTCTGAAATGAGTGACAAAAAATATTGAACTTTTTCACAATATTCTAATTTTTCGAGCTGCACCTGTATATATATATACACACACACACACACAGCTCAAAAAAATTAAGGGAACACTTAATCACAGTATAACACTAAGTCAATTAAACCAAACCGGTCATGCTGGATGATGTTGCAGGCAGCATAACATTCGCCACGGCGTCTCCAGACTCTTTCACATCTGTCACATGTGCTCAGTGTGAACCTGCTCTCATCTGTGAAGAGAATGGGGCACCAATGGCGAACCTGCCAATTCTGGTGTTCTCTGGCAAATGCCAATCGAGATGCACGGTGCTGGGCTGTGAGCACAGGTCCCACGACAGGATGTCGGGCCCTCATGCCACCCTCATGGATTCTGTTTCTGACAGTTTGGTCAGAAACTTGCACACGAGTAGCCCACTTGAGGTAATTTTGTAGGGCTCTGGCAGTGCTCCTCCTGTTCGTCCTTGCACAAAGGAGCAGTTGTTGCCCTTCTACGGCCCTGTCCAGTTCTCCTCGTGTAATGGCCCGTCTCTCTGCATCTCCTCCACGCTCTTGAGACTGTGCTGGGAGACACAGCAAACCTTCTTGCGACGGCACGTATGGATGTGCCATCCTGGAGGAGCTGGACTACCTGTGCAACCTGAATGGGCTGCAGGTACCACCTCACGCTACCAGTAGTGACAAGGGCACTAGCAAAATGCAAAACTAGAGAAAAATCAGTCAGGAAGTATAAGGAGAGAGAAATGGTCTGTGGCCACCACCTGCAAAACAATTTACTTTTTGGGGGTTGTCTTGCTGTTGCCTCTCCTGTTCATCTGTTGTCACTTTCATTTTCACCAAAGCAGGTGAAAGTGATTCACAATCGTTTACGCTTCCTAACTGGACAGATCGATATCCCAGAAGTTTAATTGACTTGGTGTTATACTGTGTTGATTAAGTGTTCCCTTAACTTCTTTGAGCAGTGTATATATATATGCATACAGTGCAGTCCATAAGTATTTGGAAAGTGATACAATTACAAAGGTACAAAGTGCGGTCCATAGAGAAATGGTTTGTTGAGATCTGTGTGGAAGAAATTGACTGGCCTGCACAGAGCCCTGACATCAACACCATTGTCTAACTTCGGGATCAATTGGAAAGCCGGCTGCGAGCCAGGCCTAATTGCCCAACGTCAGTACAACAGCCAATTTCCACCTCACTGATGCTCTTCTAACCGAATGGAAGCAAATCCACCCAGAAATATTCCAACAACTTTCAGCCATGTAGTGTATGTTTGTGTATATATATATATTTTTTTTTTAAATATATATATATATATGTGTATATATATATATTAAAGTGTGTATGCTATATATAATAGCATTGCAATACTTATAAACAAGACAATGCTTTGTGCATCCAGAAACCACAAAGTTCTGCCAGTAAATTGTGCACTCCAGTCTCACCAAATCATAAATACTCACAAATAAATAAATGCACAATTGCGCGCGCACACACACACACACACACACACACACACACACACACAAAAGGGGAGAAACCGGACTAACAAAGGAGTTACCCTTTAATATATCACAGACTCCTAGCCAGATGCATCATAGCACAATTTTGGCTTCAAGGACATCCTTGCTAGTTTTCTGAATACTTTCCCTTGTGGTGGCGATAAGGATATCACTTTCCCTGGGTTTCATTTTCAGTTTCAGTTTTCATCCGTTTTAAATATCTTACATTTATTGAATTACAATTTCATCCATAATTTAATAGGCTACTGTCAGACAAAACGATTGTGCTTTTTCAAGTAATTGGTTTGCTTTAAGACATACTTCAGATTAGCCTGTGAAAGCGCTTTCTTGGACATACCAAGCACACACAGAAAGAAAATGGCTGATAAGCAGTTGTCATACCGAGCACATTCCCTGGGTTCTTTATACAAATACATTAACGAGAGAATGAACTTGAAACTCAAAAGTGGCAGTCTGGTAACTTGTGGTAGTGGAACGTGAACATAACCCATGTCATCGTTTGGCGAAAACGTACGCTTCACATCGTCTGCACAGTCCCCACAAGTCATTGTGCATGAAACACGTTATCCCTGGACCTGCCATAGAGAAACGCTTCACAGATACTATGGACATATGAATGGAAAAATAGTTTCATACCCTTGATTTACATTACTGCAGTACAATTACTTCATATAGTGCGGCAGTATCAAAAGATATCCATCTATTCATGTCTTTCATAGAAGGTTCTGTGAGAAAGTGATGGCCACCACTTTTGTGGGTGGCCAAAACATATTGGATAATACAAATGCAGTGTTTATTATGACTGTGCTTAAAGTAAAATCAACTCGATTATACTGAAAATGCTGAATGTTATGTCTGTACAAGAGATGTAGGACAATACTTTTAGCAGACCATATTTAAATATGTAAAATATGCTATCGGCGTATCAAAGAATAATAATATGGCTATATTAAGAGTTAAATGGCAAGATACATTTAAATTGCAGTTATTTCAGGATATTGTTCCTCCATACGGGGACATCAATCAACAGAAAATAAACGTCTCCGATTTCTCATCAACGAAAACGGTATTCCCACAGCAACGACGCTAATCAGGACACACTTGCGCAACAAAGCAGACACTATCGATGGTTCACGCGCACAACGTACGAAACGCAGATTCTGGTGTCGTTGTGCATCGGAAACACCAGGGATGACTGGCGACGGCCTAACCAAGGCTCACAGCACCTGGGCCATGGGGCGGGGCCATAACTGTCTCTGCACGCCACTGATGTCATTCACATTTGAGGTACAATACACACTGGACTTCTGGCTATGCAGCCAACAGCAGTAAAAATATTGATTTGCTATGACAAATAAATGATCGTCTATACTGTTGATGCAGACTACAGTGAACATACGAATGATGAATGAGACGTACAAGATTGTCCCCATTGTGTTGAGGTAGCTAGGTAGATGATGATGGGGACACTTAGTAAGGCACTTGAAGATCAGTCATTTTGGTGGCTCCTAATATCCCCTTAAACCTTGGTGGTGTTGATGTGACTGTGCTACAAGTCCAATCGCTTTGAGCATAAGAAGCGAAACTGAACAAAGTGTGCAAAAATCTCATCACGCACGCACGTACGCACGGACTCATAATGTGGATAGCTCTGGCGATTCCAACCTTCCACAGCTCTCCCTTCACCGTCAATGCCCCCTTCAGAGTCCTCCACAAGAAGCAGCAGCTCCCCTTTGGGAAGAAGGGGCTGCTGGGAGTCTGAGTCTTCCAGCTCAAATGCAGCAGACGAAGCCCAATGTTCCTCACAGGAAACATAATCCTCTAAGTAAAATAAATACATGACACAAATTTTTTTTAAAGATTACAAAACACCAAATAATCTCTTCAAGCCTGAAAAGCCAGCTGAGAATCTTCAGCAGGATTTGTCGTTTTCTTTTTCTTAAGAGCCGGCGTTTATAAGACAAAACCAATTGAAATTAAAAATAAGCAAAATAAGATTTTCCCTTTGAAGAGGACGCTGGTGTTGATGGGAGAGGGGGGGTGAGAAGGCGTGGCACGCTGCGGTGGTCCCGGTCACCTGACCTTCTTGTCCAGGCCGTTTACGCTCTGCTCCAGCCCCTCCAGTTTGAGGTGGGCGTGGCTGTACCGGCGGATGAGGGCGCTGGGCACCAGGGCGGCGCAGGCGATGGCCAGCAGCTGCAGCAGAGTTCCCCACGAGAAGATATTGTCCAGGGACGAGATCTCGGACAGGATTGAACCCGTCCGCACACAGATGAAGTTGTACGGGATCAGGCCTAGGGGAGAGAGATGGCGTAGCACTGTGGTTAGGTAACTTCAACTGTAACCAGTAGGTTGTAGGTTCAAATGTTGGATGGGTACAATGGTCATGCACCACTGAGCAAACCTTCATTACTTCATTTAGCCCATGCTTTCAAAGAATGTCTCTGTATTGTCTATCTGTAAAGTAAAATAAGTGACTGTCCTAACAAGCCCTGTCCAGGGCCTATACAGGGATAATACAGATCTGACACCGCAGGGACAGGACGGGCCCATGAATTACGACTGGGCATTACAAATGGAGAATAATACAGAACAGGTGTGATAACCACCAGGGCCGCGTTTCCCGATAACGATCAATCTTAGGGTTAAGTGCGATTGCAATGAGCGATTCTACGAAGGCTCTTTAATTTGTAACACGCGTTTCTTGAAACGGTTCTTAAAGCGTGAACGCGCAGTCACCTCTTAAGTGCTACTTAACCAGAGGTGTAAAATCTGGGTTCAGGAAGTAAAAAGTCCTCCCCAGTATTTAGTTCCAATCACCTGGATTTGCTAATTTGCACAATTCTTCAGCCAGGAGATATAACTAATTAGTGAAATCAGCAGGCTGAGTTTATGGGTGGAAGAAACACATAGTAGGACTTTCCTTTCTGATCCCTGGATTTTACATCTCTGTACTTCTGTCTGTGGTGCTGCTGATACGAGAGGAGGAGGGGCGATAGATTGGGAGATGCGAACCCCATGCCCAATACATGGCCGGTTAGGCATGTCAAAGTTTCTTTTGAAGTAAAATCTTTTTTGTCTCAATCTTATTTTTTTATATAAAAAAAATAAGTAAATTAAAAATAAATAAATAAACGTATATATTGTTGCATCTAACATCACTATAAAAACAAACAATCAGTGGTTCTGGTAACCGTAAAATTAAATGAACACAAAAAATTTAATAAAGTATGTGATTTATGGGCTTCTAAAACGTACTTAACAATCTACGACTGGTCTGGAGTAATCGTTAATCTACGAGCGTTTCTAAGAGCATCTTAAGTTAAGATGCTTTTGGGAAACGCACCCATAGTTCAAGAAGCTTCGTACGAAGGGGTTTACGACATCTTAGCCTTACAATGCTTTTTGGAAACGCACCCCAGATGACACCCAAACTCACCGATGAAGACAGAGAGGATGAACAGTGTGATGGGGATGTTGAGAATTGGGGCGGTGACATTCAGGAACCAGTTAGGAGTCATGGGGAAGAACCTCAGAAATAGTAGGAAGAAAAATAAACTTCTCCTGTTCTCCTCCACCTGGAGAAAGAAAGAAAGAGCATTAGAATTTAAAACCACCTTTATTGTCACAGTTCAACAACATATACAAGTGACAATCAAAATGTAATCAGAAGAAACTGAGAGAGAGGATGAAATGGACAAAGAGAGGAGTGAGAGAGGATGAAATGGACAAAGAGAGGAGTGAGAGAGGATGAAATGGACAAAGAGAGGAGTGAGAGAGGATGAAATGGACAAAGAGAGGAGTGAGAGAGGATGAAATGGACAAAGCGAGGAGTGAGAGAGGACAGCGTAAAAGCAGAAGAGTTAAACTATTTATAAATAGAACCGCTTGCTCTCAGGTGACTAAATAGAGATGAGATGACCTCTCTGTGAGACTGTGCTTGTGACAGTAGGCTATTAGCCTGATGATACAGCTATTTATAGGTCATCTTGCCTGCATAGCATCATTCCAAGTCTGCATTGCTGCGAATAAAAGATTTATTGCAGGGAGACGTAAATTACTTAGCTGGTGACACAATATTTAGATAATGAATACTTATGTGTTGTTTGTGTGCTCTATTTGGAATTGTTTACTTATATATGTAGCACAACACAAAGTTATAGAACCATACATCATGATTTTTTTTCTATTTTGAATCTCTTTAGGACACCATTATTCTAGTATTATCATTATTCTCTTTTTTTTTTTAAAAGTCTGTACTCATCTCTGTACAGTAATTTAACACACCATACGTGGCAAAGGTTTTCAGGCATGTACAGTAAATGTGTGACTGGGAGAGAGTAAAGGCTTCTGTAACCAATGGGTAACCCATACTGACCATTCCTTACCTTTTGTGTGTGGCATTTAAGTTGACTTGAACCTCCCCGTCCCTACGTTTTACACATTCACTTCAAATTTATGATGTTTAAAGCACATTTCATCCGTAGAGAAAGAAATCAGTTAAAACCTGCCACCAAGTGAATGCTATTCAGTATTACAGCTTTCAACCACTGACAGTGCTGTTGCCAGCTGATAGGTTGTTAATGACAGCAGCAGGGCAGATGCAATGTTGCGTAAGGACAGCTGGCGGCATTGATGGACAGTCAGGGATTGGTGGGATTGATGGACAGTCAGGGATTGGTGGCATTGATGGACAGTCAGGGATTGGTGGCATTGATGGACAGTCAGGGATTGGTGGGATTGATGGACAGTCAGGGATTGGTGGCATTGATGGACAGTCAGGGATTGGTGGCATTGATGGACAGTCAGGGATTGGTGGCATTGATGGACAGTCAGGGATTGGTGGCATTGATGGACAGTCAGGGATTGGTGGCATTGATGGACAGTCAGGGATTGGTGGCATTGATGGACAGTCAGGGATTGGTGGCATTGATGGGCAGTTAGGGATTGGTGGCATTGATGGACAGTCAGGGATTGGTGGCATTGATGGACAGTCAGGGATTGGAGGAATTGACGGATAGTCAGGGAATGGTGGCATTGACGGACAGTCAGTGATTGGTGGCATTGACGGACAGTCAGGGATTGGTGGCATTGACGGACAGTCAGGGATTGGTGGCATTGACGGACAGTCAGGGATTGGTGGCATTGACGGACAGTCAGGGATTGGTGGCATTGACGGACAGTCAGGGATTGGTGGCATTGACGGACAGTCAGGGATTGGTGGCATTGACGGACAGTCAGGGATTGGTGGCATTGACGGACAGTCAGGGATTGGTGGCATTGACGGACAGTCAGGGATTGGTGGCATTGACGGACAGTCAGGGATTGGTGGCATTGACGGACAGTCAGGGATTGGTGGCATTGACGGACAGTCAGGGATTGGTGGCATTGACGGACAGTCAGGGATTGGTGGCATTGACGGACAGTTAGGGATTGGTGGCATTGACGGACAGTCAGTGATTGGTGGCATTGACGGACAGTCAGGGATTGGTGGCATTGACAGAGTCAGGGATTAGTGGCATTGACGGACAGTCAGGGATTGGTGGCATTGACGGACAGTCAGGGATCACCCCCTCACCCCCCTCACCCCCCTCACGCCACGGGGTCACATACCTTACCCTGCAGCGCGGCCACCTTGTCTGGAAAGAGGCGCACGATGTAGCTTCTGCCGAACACTTGAGACAGCAAGTAGCAGGAGGTAGACCCCACCGTGGTGAGCAGGCAGACGAGCAGCAAGCCCAGCCAGGGCCCAAACAGCGCCCCCGCAAGGATGTTCTGGGGAATACAGCAGGCTGGAGGCTCACTGCCGTGGACCTTGAGCCTCATCTTTCACACAGACACTGCCGATCTGTCACACACAAACACGCACGCGCGCGCGCGCACGCACACACACACGCACACTCGGACACACACATTGCTGACTGCCTGGGTGGAAACTGGCAGGACTCTGAAGTTGCAGGTTTGATTCCCAAGTGGGGCACTGCTGTTGTACCCTTGAGTAAGATACTTAGCCTGAATTGCTTCAGTAAATATCAAGCTGTATGAATGGATTTTATTTTGTAAAAGGTCAGCTATGCAATTTGCCTACAGTTACTGAGCACACAAAAATGCAGTTTGAGAAGGCAAATAACACTGATCAAATAAAGCTTGTTTTTATTTCTCTACTGTGCAGATGAACACCCACGTACTCTCACCAACAAGAGCTGCACCAACACTTGGCTGCGTGGCTGAGAATTCTGTGCACAGCACAGCGCTAGTTATAGTGCCAGATGACAGTCTGGCTTGTGTGAGCATTAAATATTACTTTTGATTTGATATATATTGATTTTATGTTTAATATTACATTTAATATTAAATATTCAATCAATAAATCAGATTTTAACTTGAGTTTTCCCCAAAATCCACCACGTCTCTTGCACAAAAATGCACCATCTTCTAGCTGCACTAAAAACTGTCCTAGACCAGCCCTGTCTGCCTGAGTGGGCAGTGTGTGGTCTGTCTAACCACAGTGTGGCGTAGCGTGTATGGCAAGCCGTTTTAACATTTATTAGCTAGACTGGATATTCATTACTGATATCTGCAACGTCATTTTGCCTAGTCAAAGCTCTAATTCAAGATATCTGTAATTATATTTTGACTAGTAAGATTCAAACTACTTTTGCCAATCATGTGTATGGGGTTTCTCATTACAGATACCTACAATTCAGTTGCAGATATACGCAATGTGAATTGCAGATATCTGCAACTGAATTATGACTAGTTGTAATTCCAGTTTCAGATATGTACAATTTAATTCTTTAATTCCCCTCAATTCAAGATATTAGATAAGACATAAGATTGTCCTTTTTAGATATCTTAAATTAAGTTTGAACTAGTCAGAATGATGTTGTAGATATATCAAACTGGAATTAGGAATAGTCATAATTTAATTGTAGATATCCATTATCAAGTTATAATGAATCTTGATTAGAGATATCTTTTATTTTTCATTCTGCCTAGTCAAAATGTAATTACAGATATCTTGAATTAGAGTTTTGACTAGGCGAAATGACGTTGCAGTAGCTAGAGCTAGCTACTTACCGAATGCTAAATCTGAGCAATTTCCCAATAATTTCAGCTAATTATTGGCAACCCGGAAATGTGAAAAGGGCCTATATCCAATGGGAAGCCTCGCATGAGCAACGTCATGCACAACAATTCGGACTAGTCATAATGACGTTTGAGATATCTGCAACTATTATTTGGACTAGTCAAAACTGAATTACAGATATCTGCAATTGTCATTTAGGATGTGTGACGAGTCGAGTGTCATTTTCAGTGACGTCTCTACCAGATATCTCCAACTGTCGTTCTGACTAGTCACAATGTAATTACGACTAGTCAAAATTACATTGTTAATATCTGTAATGTTAATTCCGGTTAGTCAAACTTAGCTAATAAATGTTAAAACGGCTTGCCATATAGCATGTCAGATACTGACTGTACTTTATCAAGGCCAGGATAATTTTTTTGTCTTTCTCTCAGTTGCCTCCTTGACCCTCCTCCCTCCCTCACCAGGTCTCTCTCACTCTCTCACTCTCTCACTCTCTCACTCTCTCCTTCAGTTTGTTTACCCTGCTGTGGGGGGCGTCGGCTGCATCGCTAGCCCATGTCACCTTTAGCGCCGCCCGCATTCTCAACCCGACAAGACGGAGGACGCAGGGAAGCGCTGGAGCACACGTGCATTTTGCGCACTCACCAGGAAGGAAGAGCCGGGGATGGCGAAGGACTGCTTGTAGATGTACGCGCTGCAGAAGAGCAGCAGCATGTACCCGGTGTGCTCCGTCTTATAGAACTGCAGCAGCTCGGCCAGCTCGCGCAGCTCCTCCAGATCCGACGGAAACCTCAGGCTGGAGCCCAACACAGAAAAAAGACCCTTCAAAGGACAGAAACACAGACATCGGCCAACTCGGGAGCCTGTATTTAGTGCTGCTGGCAGCGTTTTGAATAAGACGCCGCTTAAACAAAGAGCGCGCTCTTGGTAATTACCGCGAGGCTGACGAGTGAATCAGTTGAATAAGATAGCGAATCTATCTTCACTGTCGGCAAACAGTCATAAAAAGCAAGTGCGATTGCCATCTACTTTTAAAAGGAACAGGCCTTTAATTAATCCAATGTGTGTTGTCTTACAAATGTTAACTTTAGATGATGACAATGCTTAAAATGTGAGTGTAAAACAATGCAATCACAAGCAAGACAGGACTTAAAAAGACAGCCTTATGACAAGAGAGCATCTGATGCAGGATTACTATTATCTTGGTGCTGTGCATTTCAAGACTGGGCCCGTAAAGACAAAAGACTTTTCAATTTAAAGTAAGACGCCCAAGAACGACACAATTATTAAATTCTGCATGAATCAGGACAATGGACCATTTCAGATTATTAAAAATTGAAGAAATACTGGACAGTAACAAGTATGCCTTAATGAAAAACAGTTTAAAAAGAATGTCGGTCCTTGATTTAACATGAGGTACAAGTATGTACAAGATTTAACATGAGGAAAAGTGGGGAAAGAGCCTTTCTGTGGAGAGCGTGGGTGAAATCAGGACAGAGGTAGATGGACATTACCAATCAGTAAATACAAAAAGTACAGTGTTAAAGGCCACTAAACTACCATACTATACTCTACTCTACACTACTCTACCATACTATACTCTACTCTACCATACTGCACTCTACTCTACCATACTATACTCTACTCTACAAAGAGTTTAAATTCGCTTGGACCTCCTTGGGAGGGACAGACTGCCATTACTCCTACAGGTCGACAAAAAGTTTTTAAACTCTGGAAACCTAGAAACCAGTACATCATTCTACTTGGTTGCCATGGAGAACTGCATGTGAATCTGTGAGGCGCTACTTGTGCTAATCGTGGTAACAGGTTTCCATTCTGACAGCAGCTCTAAAGTGCACTGGCGACGGCAGCCACGATCCACAAATGTGACATCTAACGGAAACAATTCAAGAACAAGTCACTCAAAAATGCGTTCTGACTTTCGGCCACTGGCTTCTTTCATTTCCCACCTTGCTATGGCTCCTGACTGCGATTGTAAATTGTATAAGAAAACACCATTAGTTCCTGTTGTTGAATATTTGATTCAAAAGATAACATAAGCCGCTGATATCCAACACATACCTGACACAATTTGTCATTAACTAACAGGGTTTGCACATTCACACATAGTGGCCATTAAGCACAGTAAAATGTTCAGTGTTAAATCAACTCTTACAGAGTTTATATGAGTCCACCATGGCCAGAGTTTAATTAACACTGGACATTTGACTGTGCAGTCAGTAGAGCATGCTGCACTATTTCAGCGTTCATAAAGCACGACATAGTGAGGAGAGAATAGGTCTTACTCTGACACTCCTGCTCATGTAAATCGCCCCTCTTTGCAAAGCGCACGTTAACACTGTCAGGCATTCCATCTCCAGCAATGTAGCCTAGTTGTTATTCCTGTCCGCTCGATTACATAAGGACATCTCTTTCTATGGCCATTGCAGAGTTGGGCTGAGTGAGTGAGGTGCCGTGGATTCAGAGACTACAGTAACCCTGCAACTACAGTGTCCTTGTGTGGGTAGTGCTGACTCTGTGCCTTTATTGCAAAGAAATATCACTGACATTATATGCAAAGTCCCGAATATAAAAGAGTCCTTAACCATTTCTGCAAATAAGGGGCCAAATGCCACATTATCCGATGAGGTTGGTTAAAAAAATGCATTATAATTAATTTATCCATTATATAATTTATGTAGCAGCACGACCAACATCAGAATCTCAATCCCAGTTTGGTTCCCTCAGACCGCACGGCTTGAATCACCCTCACTTTCCACATTACTGTCGGGCAGACCATACAGCGCATGCGTAGGCTGAAGACTCACTACCCATTTTCATTTTACCCCTCAGCAAGCTACTTAACCAAATTTGCATAAGTAAATACCCTGCTGTGTGTATTAAAGTATGACAAACAGAAGCTATTTAACAAACCCTCGGAAAGTTCACCTGAAATACAATGTACGTTTAAAAGAAAGCTCCAAGCTTTGTGATAGTTCGGCTACTCCTTTGTCACATCACCCTACGGCTATTTCTTTTGGCATTACAGGATCGTGCTTTTCTTTTGACAAGTAGGCGGAATGTAGGCCTCGTGCCAGGAACTTGGTGGGGCCCGATAGGCATGCAGAAAATGTAATTAACGTCAATGTTGGTTCTCATATTCCCCTGTGCGCTCTGAAACTTACGCAGGCACTTTTATTTTTAACGTGAGAGCATATGCTGCTTTTCTGGCCGACTAACAGAGCTATAAACTGAATCTTACACTTTGTTTGCATCAGTAAGGGTGGAAGAACATTCTCAGGAAAGCAAGGGGGAAGACAGAGTCAGGGCCGGAGGGGCGGAAAGACGCATCATCTGCAATGGAGTCACATTAACATCTAATCCCATCAAGGGCACCATCAAACTAAGCATTCGTCAAGAGACGGCGGGCAAGCGGAACCCAGCGCTTCTCACAGGCTTACACAGGGCGAGTCTCCAACTCTGTTACTCTCTATATGCAGATTGCAGTAAAAGTATGCACTGTACTGTAAATTAACCTTCTTGTTGCCATGAGCAAGCAGCTACTTTAAGTAGACACAGTATCTAGTGGGCCAGCAAGATTAATAGGACTATAACCCTGTCAAGCAGAAACGTTGAACATATTCATGAAGTTAATATAGCCTATAGGCTACATCCATTTAATTGCATTCATCTCAACTCTCTCAGTTCAAAAACCACCAGCAATTGGACAAACAGTATTAATTAAATGGATGCACTTTAATATAAAAAAAGTTTTTTTTGGCTCATATAACTTGCTTGAGGTGTGGTTTGTTGGTGCAAATCCCAGCTGGTGTATCACGGTTGTGACTAGACCTAGTTAACCAGTAGTGTGTCACTGTCCAAATACTTTTGGTCTGCACTGTATAGTGCACAGCAAGACAACGTGTTCGCTTGCATTAGCTTGCAGAGTACAAATTCTGAATTAGACAAAAAATATATATATTTTCAAGCGTCTTGCACAAGCCAAATTTCTAAATGTTAGATAATTCCGACATGCTGCTTTTGCAAGCTGAGGTTATCTTTAGGCACTTTGTTCAACTTTCCTTATCATCAAGACAGTCACATGTCCATGGTATTTATTGGCCTTAAGCTGCACTCAGTGTACCCTAGACGTGTCATTTTTTAACATAAATAAATATTCAGCTACAAAAAATGTGGGATAGGGACCTTTGACAGCATGAGATGCTACAGTATATGTACATTATATACGAGGCGTATATGGGAAGGTGTATTGAACCTTGTGAAGACTTCCTTAAATTTACCAAATACTTTTTTAATAGCTAACGTTAACGTACTACAACTGATTTAAAGCCGAGGCAGCTCCCAAAAGGCTTACTGACCTGCTATATGTAGGCAGGGTTTAATTAGTCTTGGAGGCAATATTATCTCCCTTCTTTAAGTAGCTAGCGCGCTGCTTGTTATGCAAGTTAATTTTAGCACAGAATGAAAATACCACTTTAGCCATCAGATGTCACTTTAACTAGCACAAAGTGCTAAATAGTTAATGTTACATGCCATGTAACAGGAACTATTTAACACTGCGTGCTAGTTAAAGTAACATCTAGGCACCAGCTAACAAGAGACAACTGAAACCGAACAGTTAGGCAATCCCCTCAATGTACAATTGAAAAAACACTCTTCAATTATTTAGACCACATTTGACAACCATTTAAATCGCAACTTTCAATTTGACCAAAAATATAGTGTCGTCTTTGCACATGCAAGCTGGCTAATGTTATCTAGTCCGCCGGATAGCTAACGTTCATTGTATCTACTATTTACGAGTTAGTAACTAGTAGTTACCTGGGTGTCTAACGTTAGTACCGTTATAACCGTGGCCGTCGTAAATATATTACGTTAACTAATATGTATGAAAGCAAGCAAACAAGCTAACAATACATCGGTTGATTATAAACGTCAAGCCTGGTTATACCAGCCAGCTTTCGTAGTGTATTTAGCCTGAATACCTGTATTCTTCGACGACCGAGTCGTCCCTGTCTTCTACGGACACCCCCCTTCCATTTTCCTGGCGAAAGTGTCGCGGTCCCGGAGGGAGGTATGAAGACAGAAGGTAGAGATAAAAAGTAGCCGAGGCGACTACAGCAATTAAACCAGAAATTGAGCGCATGGTTCCAGTCAAATATACAGTTGAGGACGTTTTGTCCGCAGTACTAAAGCTGACGGTGGTGTTGTCCAGTTCTAACTCTGCGAAGAGGGAGGAACTGCAGAATAGAGCATCGTCATACAGCGGAACATTAGAGGGGATGGACTGACAACACGGGCAAAGAGGTCACGTGCATCCGTTCTGCTGGACGACTCGGGTTGCCAGACTGGAGGATTTTTATGGAGGTAGATTTCTATCAAAAAATAAACAAGCACAAAAGTATAATCCACAATTGTATTTACCATCCACACACACACACCTCTCATTTGGTTATGTTGTATTCATTGCACCCTTACTTAGAAACAAATAATTTCAGTTTATATACAAGAATAATCACTGTACAGGTAATTAAGTAGTTGGGAGGACTCATGCATATAGACTTCATCTAAAGCAGTTGAAAACAAAGAGCACTTTCCGAGAGGATTAATTGAGGCTATTAAAAAGGTTCCTCTTGTTTGTTACCAGCCATTAGCCGTAGACTGATTGAGTGATATTAGGCTACTGCACTTTTGCTGAGGGTAAAGCACACCTTGGCTACCTTTTCACTGCAGAAAATTTTAACATTCAATTAAAAAATAACATGGTGAGGTACCATGTGTTATGTTCTGAGTTCTGTCTGTTCTGTATTTTTATTTTTCATTTTCATTCATGTATTTATTATTCTCCATATTATCATTGCATCCCCCTCTGTTCGTGGGTTGTCCGAGTCTCATCTGTTTGTCTTTGTTTCGTGTTCCCAGAGATTCCACTCCCTGTCTTTGTCATTACACTATTCGGGTGATTTTGGCACCTTCGGGTTTCCTCTGTATTTCGTATCTCGTTTTCTTCCTTCCGACTTAATTAATATTTATTTATTATACTAATATATTATTCATACTAACTTTTAGATTAGATTTAACACTAACCTACTAACAAACATGTACATAATACTAAACAACTAACTTTCTAACATTAGGGATTTAGAATTTTCAACTAACCTTACTAATTACTAATTTATCTTGAGTTTCTACCTGCAGCTGTCATTCTCCCTTGTTATCCTATCCCTGTATCTATCTGATTTTGCGTTCTTTGCACATGTGTCCACTTCCATGTTCCTCCCCTTCGAGCTATGCACGTGTTACCTGTTAACTCCAGGTTGATTGTTATCATTGTGTTACGTGATATCCAGTCCGTGTCTTACGTCTACCCTCGTTTTTGTTTTATTGGTTCTTGTTACCATCATTGTTCTCACCTGTGAGCTATCTCCCCTCCCTGCCTCTGCACACCTTGTTCCCATTATATCTGTCTCCCTCTGTGTATTTACCCCAGCCTTCCCAGTCATTCTGTGTGTGTTCCTCACCATTATTAGCAACATTGAGTTTTTAAAAAATTATTATTTTTTATTATTAAAAATTATTATCTCCCTCCCCCCCCCGGAGTCATCTGTTCCGAGTTTCTGTTTGTTCCTCATTGTTTATTTTTCTGTTTCCTTGAGATTACCTGGTTTTGACTTCTGCCTGTGTTCTCGCGACCCTGAGTTTGGACTTTGTTTTTTGTACCTCTGCTGTGCCTTTCCAGTTCTGACCTCTGCCTGTTTTGTGATCATTCTTTGCACTCTGTTGTTGGTACCATTTCCCCATCATTAAACTTCGGGTTTTTGTACTCCCTGCCTGCTACTGGGTCCCTTTTTCCCACTGGTCTTTACACCATAAGAGCAGAAAATGATTACTTTGTTTTGTTTTTTATATAAAGACTGGGTTAATAAGGTGTGAATCATTTTTATAATTAAGAAGGCAGTATGGAGACAAATTTTACCAGAGTTAAGGGGGGTGAATGGAGTCCTGCTGTAGCAAACTCCATTTTGATTCCAGGCTCACTGAACAGATAGGCCAGTTAACTACAGTGGCATTCAGGCCATATTCTGCAAACAACGTTGCAGAGCTCTGCCAGTCCATTTGATATGCATGAGATTTCAGCAACTGAGCATGCAACCGTGAGATTTGTCCTTGCGTGAACATGTGCGATGTGTGTGACTTGAGCTCTCGGATAACCTGAGACAAGTAGGGTTTTGGGTTCTAAGGGACAGTGTTGTATAAGACGCTCAGGTTATAGAATTTGAGTCTTGATTCTGGGCAAGAACAGGTGGTATGTGGTCATATTTCTGTGTCATAGTCAGGGGTCTTACTTACTAGCACATTTTGGTTCAACAGAATGCAGGACACTATTAAGACTTTAAAAAAAGGCTAAATATAGAATCAAGGGAAGGATCAATGGGAAATTCACAATAGAATTTGCAGGATGGATCAACCATCATACAGGCCTGTTGTTCTAGCACCTGGGTTTTCAACAGGGGGTCTTGAAGATGCTGTAGGGGAGGCCTGCAATGACTATATGCAAATTTGGGGAAATATTGCAAAATATAAAACCCCTTTTTAAAAATAACCATTTTTAACTTATGATGGGGGCCCCCTGGATGCCTTTGTGCCTGCAGGTGCGGGGTCCCCTGGATGCCTTTAAGCCTTGGTGGGGGGTCATTGAATCAGAAAAGGTTGAAGACAACTGTTCTAGCATGTAATGTTGAGGAAATAGCTTTTCATCTTACTCATTCGTTTGGGGAATTCTTTTGAGGACTTGCATGGCTTAAAGGTGGCACCCATAACGCAGAAATTTTAGAGAATATAGCAGAGTTGGTCTAAAATATACTATTCAGCCAATACACTTCTACATGTTCACCATATATAAATATGCATTTTTTTAAAATACTTCAAAAGCTACTTTCTTTTGTAGAAGACACTCAGCTTTTCACTGCGATCTTACATGACCCATTCCATGATTCCATTGAGAGTGAAAGAACGAAAAGGGATGAATATGCTTAATTCATCAATGTCCATCAAATTTTTATTCTGAGCTGTTGATGAAATTTCGACGTCTTTGACTATGTTTCCACCAGGAGTCAGCATTGTACCAGTTTTATTATAGCACACCTTCTATGTTTTTATGCACAAGCCCACGCGCAATGCCAACGCGAACATAATTTGTCACTTGCATCAGCAGATCATGCAGGTGTTTTCCATTTTTTTGTATGCATATTAGTTCGAGAAAAAAATGGGTTTAGAATTTAATCACACACTATTTGTGCTTTAATGCATTGTATCAGCAACTTTTTAAATGTTCCACAAAATACTGTTAATCTATATAGGTACAGTTTTCTATGAAATCATACTCATTATTAGATTAATTATTCTTCATGTTGAATTACAGATTTTATTGTTAACTTTCTTTAGTATTTTGTTTTCAGGGTCCATCCAGGACGTACTTGATGTGGAGAGGTATAGTATCACGTGAGTCACAATAAATGCTGTATCTTACTGAGGACATTGTGGACTCAATGATATACAGTGATGCACAAGAGCTGGAAGTGGGGCTTGTTGGCAGCGTGCCAAGCACAAGAGGACAGAGCCCAACATGTGAATACAGTATAGGTGAAATTTTGTACGCCTGTGTTCGGCAGTCAGGGGAGAACACGCCCACAAAACCCTCAGACACCGCGAAAGAATAAATGTTTCATGCCGTTGTCAGATTCCTAAGCCTTTTTGATGTATTCTTGAAAAAGTGAAAAGATACACCCCCCCTCCCATACACACACAGCATGTTAATAGCACCAAGGTGCTGCTTGCTGAAATGGCGGTGTTAATGACGCTGCCTATGTTCCCTGTGGGTAGCGCCGGGGAGGGAAAAAAAAGAAGAAAACTAAGAACAAGAGAAACATTTACGCGTGACCCTTTCACGGCAGGATGTTGATTTTTTTTGGAGGATTAATTCTCCAATGCTGTCCGTTTGTGCAATTAACCAGTGTACTGTTGTTGACCGAGCCTCACAGTGGAGATGCCGTCAGCTTAGTTTGTTTGATAAGCACCAGCAACATCACTGTCGAATTCCTGGCCTGAGCTCGCTCGTTACAGTCACTATCCTTCCTCACGAAGTGCGGTGAATGGGTCGGCAAAGCTAGAATCAGCTTGAGAAACGAGCGCCCGTGAAAAATTGATTTCGCCAAGGTTTCATGGTACACGCCGCCTCTTCCAGGTTGGGAATTTAACGTTTCATACCCGGGAGTTGCATAAGGGAGCACTCTTCACCAATAAGCTCAAGTAGCAATTCACAAAGCCAGATGCTGAAATGGTACAATTGGGACAGCTGCAATGGCAGGGAGTGTTTCTTGCAGTCTGCTCTTTGTACCCAGCGCAAGGAGGGGGAAGGGGGTTCTGTCACAAAGCAATCTACTCCGTATAAAGCACTGAATTATTGATCAATAAAGTGGCTGCTGGGAACGTTTCTCTCTCAAAGATGGAATGCAGATGAGTCATGCTGGGCAAGGTTATTGATGAAGGAGGCAAAGCGATCAACATCTGATTTGCTGGTCTGACAGCTGCCTCTCACAGTTAATACATTCGTAAATGCTTTTACAATTTACAATTGCCACCCACTGTGAAATGTCATATTCATATGTCTCATTTTGAGTAAGGGTACCCCTCCAGTTGTGTTGTTTGAGCAAATGCCATATTGGCTCAGTATTCATATATTATAAGAGAGAATATACTTACAGTGGAGTGGGGAAGTAGCATCAGACAGGACAACCCCCCTCCCCCAAACACAAATGTGTTATGCGTGTAAGATTGTGGTGTATGCAGGCCGAAATCATTTAGCATTTTTATCATCGCCGTAGCAAAAAAATCTATTCATATGTGACAAAAATCATTTTAAATTTACATTTCCTGGGAGATAATGGTGTCAGAACCATCCCAGGGGATCACTGTCAACAGCTCTTTGTGTCAGCCTTATCGTACACATTCTGGAGCATTCAGGAGCCAGATAGACTAATCCATCTTTGTATGTCATGTGCTTGCCATTGTACCTACTGTGTGCTATTGAAATAACCCAATAATAAAAGATGAGATGAGGGGAAGATTGCTGTACCATCTTTTCATACTCTGTTCTTTTCATTCACATAGTGTGGTCTTGAGTCATTTGCCTTACATGGTCAAATCCATCAAATGTCAGAGAGAAATGAAGGAAGGGAGCGATTATATTTAAGACAGACAGAAAGAAGGAGAAGAGTTGACACTATGACTGGAGATGGGAGCTATTTGATTAGACTCCAGAACACCAAGCTGCTGTAAGGTGGTGTTTTTGGTGATGAAAGCTTTCACTGGAGAGATAAGAGCTCATTAGCTGCAGGGACGAGCGGAAGGCGGAGATTTTTGACTGGATAAAGAGCTAATGCCTGGCGAAAACCACACGCAGAGCCAGAATGAGATTGAGAAAGGTTTCACCTCGCTTGCTGTGGCAGGTGTGTGTCCAGGGCTCAGCCATTACGATGCAAAAATCACCCTTCATTCATTTTTTTCCTCATTACACGGATGCTCGGCTGGTGAAAAACAGCTGTGTGCGTTACTGCGACTTCCCAGCCACATGGAAGCAGGCTGTTCCCTTACTATCAGGGAGAGAAAATAATTGGTCCCTTCAGACAATGGGACATCCCTCTGGGGCAGGGTCACACAGAAATACGTCCCACCGCATATTACCAGTGAGGACATACACCTGAAGATAGAGCCAGCATCCCCCTGGAGCCCAGAGACAAAACCCCCTGCAGTCATTTTTTTTTTGTTTTTGTTTTTTACTGTAGTGTAAAAAAACTGGAATCTACAAAGAGTTTAATACACAGATGTTTTTTTTATTTTTAAAAAGCAACTGATGAACTTTAGTTATTTCTGTGATGATGGAGCAACTAAAGGCTGCTGTGTGTGAGTCTGAAGGTCGTCCGCAGGAAGCTCCGCGGCGGGGTTTCTTTCTAAGAGATTTATTTCCTGCCTTTGCGACAGCAGCAACATCTGTCACACACATCTGTCAGGAGCAGGATCAGCCTCTCTCTGCTGTAAAGCAAATCAAACATCAAAGCTCCCACCATTTAGAGATTAACAACAGAGACAATGCCCATAGAGTGTATGTACCACTCACTGAAATCTGAGATGAGCTGTGTTTGTCTCAAAATCTATGGGCATATCTAAAGCTCTATGACTATGAAAACATTATATCTATACCCACTAGAGAAGATAATTTACTGTGGTGTTATACTACATGATTTAATGAAAACGTCATGCACAGACCAGGACAATTAAAGAATGCATTATTATTTTAAAAAAACATTAATGTATAATGCTCTACGTCAGATTGTGCAATAGGATAGCAAGAATGAGCATCTTATTATTAGACCTCTTTCCCAATACAGTTTCTCAGTATAGACTGGGAGTTCATTGGAAAGAATGTGAATGACAGAAGCATATGCCCCCCCCCCCCCCCCCACACCCTAACACACACGTACACACACACAGACACACACACACACACACACACACACACCACGGGGAGAGAGGGCTACAACTGTGCTTAAGGTCACTGCTTAGCTGCTCTGAATATCAGAGAGAGTCATCCAGCGTTTCTGGCCCTTTAAAATTTGCCTTTGTGACCCAGTTCCCTGTCACTGAGGCCAAATGATTGATACAATTCAATAACGCCACAGAGGATCTCAGGGTTGTCCCATGTAATCTTCTCCGGAGGGATAGGAAGTTAAATTAGGGCCTCTTTAACAAGGTTTAGAGAAGCATCCATCTGTATCAGTCTCATCACCCTTGTATGTGCATTTATCTGTGTGTGTGTGTGTGTGTGTGCGCGTGTGTGTGTGCATCTGTGTGTGTGTCTGTGATATGCATCCCCTCTAGTGCATCTTAATCATTCCTACTTCAGCCAGCAACAAACTTTACTCTGTTGCCTAGCACTGCAGAAAAGAAAGCAAAGAAAAGCCAAGTTAAGCAGCTGTCATCTTTACTAAGAGCACCGTGTGTAGTGCATCTGTGTTTATTCCCCGGTGAGGTGTGCTGTCATTACCGGAGCTTGCCTGTCTTCACTGCTCAGCAGATTTATCATGTTTATTTTGGGAAAGGCCCTGTGATGGGACTCCAAAAAGCCCTTGACTCTTGTTTGAGGGATGTGAATGCAAATTTTACTTTGCCTTGGAGAAAAAGAGCAGTAGTTATATGCCGGGTATTTGTGAAAAATGCATCTTTAGAGGGTGCTCTGAAGAGGTTATCTGAATGCAGACCGTGAGGGAAATAACAATATGAAACATGTTTTTAAAAAAGCTATATTAAAAGATGAAAAAAACTGAAGTTTCTGCTTGCTTGGGCTCCTGGCAGAAGCACTAGTTCTCAGTGCAGTGCTGAGCCCCACATTCTGAGAGTGAATGTTAACCCTAGCAATGTTACCTGTGGCATTGCTTTGGGAAAAAGCAGGATTAGCAGCGTTCTCCGCAACTCACTGTGCAAGAACAGCTACTCTGTCTTGGCTAACTGTGGAAGTAAAGCACAGTTCTTTCTTGGCTCAGTGACTCTGCATTATGTTTTTATACCGTACAATATAGGTTTTGTTGTTGTTAAATGTTATTATTGGTGTATGTCCATTATAATTAAGAAAATAAAAATTGTGAATTGAAAAAAAAGAAAGAAAAAATATAGGTTTTTGAACAGGATTGTGTTGACCACAGTTTGCATGTGCCTGATTCTGTCTCCCACTGGCCTGTGGGCAGCAATGGTGAGGGTCTGACAGTTAGGTTTTATGTTGGTCCTCTTTCTCCACGCATTGATGGGGAAACATTGTCCAACAAAAAAAAAGAAGGGATGGATGGTCACTACAGCACTGTTTTTTTCTGGCCAGCACTGTATGCTACAATGCTACTCCGGCTACTGAAGGTCATGCTGACTAGAGCATGTTATTGTGGAGTAATGTACAATGTATACAATGTGCAATGCAGCTAACCAGCTCTACTGTAAAGCCTTTGGTGACTGTGGCTGTAGATGTGAAGATTGCTGGTGTCACGGTTAAATGTCTGGTGAATACAGTATCAGAGGTCACCACAATGACAGAGACCCACTTCAAGAAATACTTTGAAGAGACAACCCTGTAATGTGCTAACTGGGTTAGCGATTGGTCTCGAGATCCTGATGTGGATTGCTTCGGGGAGACACTGGAGAGTCGGTGCATCTTCGTTATCAAGGACCCAAGCCTAGTTCCAGGGAAATTTCCCTTTTTGAAAAATTTAGAGGTAATTTGGAAAATTTAGAGGTAATTTAGGAAATTTTGTGTCATAGTCCGTGGTTTTATTTTAGATTTTTCTCTGCGGTTCTCGTCCTTTCTCTCCGGTTGGAAATCTATCAGGTTTTTTTTTCACGTTCCGTTCCGGGGTTTTGCTTCACCTCGCCTATTATTAGTTTCACCTGTGCTACTGCCTGCGGGGTATTTAAGCTCCTCCCTTCCATTTCCCGGTGCTTCTTTGTCATCCAACTTTTATTGAGCCAGGTAAAAGCGACCTCGTAATATTAAAGCCTTGCTTTATATTTACGGGAGACTTGCTTCGTTACGTTTTTACATAGAGGATTATTCCTCGGATTAAGCTATACTGTTCTACTTACTCTGTGCTGTTCTCCCTGAAACAGTCTCTTTTGTTGATTTGTTTATTTTCAATAAATGGCCGTTTTAGTGTTATTTGCCGAAGGTGTTTCTTTTCCATTGTTTCCCCGTTTCAGCTCTAGTATTGGAGTTCGGGAGACTGTTTTGTTCTCTCTGTTTTGTTCTCTCACTCGTGTTTTCGAGTTCACTCTATTTTCCTTGCTTGATTATTATTTGGCTGTTTAGCCACAAGTATTTATTCTTTTTTGTTTCTACCCATTAGCGGCTTAAGCTCCTTTTGTGGTCCTCACCTTTGTGGGTGACTTGTTCTGATCCCCCTTACTGTCGCGATTGATTTTCCGCTACTGAAACCATTACATTTTGAGGTAATTCTGGTAATTTAACAATATTTTTTATAAATCTTACGTATGTTTTTTTTTTTTAATGTATTGGGCCTATTTAAGGGGGTCACTGCAAATACTTCGCACATCTTGTTAGGGGAATAAGCAATTTATGAAATGCTAACAAACATGATGACCACAATCTGAACACATTTATTTGCATGTTTTTTTTTTTTTAAATGCAGTTTGAGTAACAAAAAGCATCTTACATAAATAAGAAAACATACATTTTTAGTAATTTCCTTCTACGGTCGGTTGCAAACATTTGGGCACCCCTGGTCAAAATGCATTTTACAATTAATATCTAAGTGAACAGTAGCTAACCTAACCTTTTATTTTAAAGCAAGATTACTTTTTATTAAAATTTTTACATTTTCAAAATAATAAAAAAATGAAAACGGCCCTGTGCAAAAGTTTGGGAACCCTGTCAGTTAGTACTTTGTAACTCCTCCACGGGCAACTACAACAGCCTGCAAAGAGACTTTCAATTCTTGCTTTTGGAATTTTTCCCCATTCTGTCTGGCAGAACACCTCTAGCTCAGAAATATGCTTCTGCCTATTTGCATGCATGGCATGTTTGAGATCTCTCCACACATTTTCAATAATATTCAAGTCTGGAGACTGTGGTGGTCATTCAAAAACCTTCACCTGTCTTTCCTGGAGGTACTTCATGGTTGATTTTGAGGTATGCTTTTGATAATTGTCTTGCTGGAATACCCAAACCTCTTAATTTCAATGTCTTGACTGACCTTCAAACTCAAAAATTTCTTGATTTGTGTTGGATTCCATTCTTCCTTCCACCCGCACAATATTTTCTGTGCCCCCCACTGCCACACAAACCCAAAGCATAATGGATCTACCTCCATGTTTTACAGTTGGCAAGGTGTTCTTCTTCAAATGCTTCACCATTTTTTGTCCAAACATACCTTCTATGGTTGTGGCCAAAAAGTTCAATTTTGACTTTGTCAGTCCAAAGCACATTGTTCCAAAATGCTTCAGGCTTCTCAAGGTTTTTTTGTTGTTGCATACTTCAGATGCTTTAAGGCTTCTTCCTGGCATCTTCCTGGCCATGTAAGTTTTTGTTGTTTAAAGTATGGTGTATTGTTGTCCTGTGAACAACTAGACCTGCGTCTGCTACTCTTTTTTGCAGCTCTTTTGCAGTGATGTGTGGGTTCTTCTGAGCATTTGTCACCAGGTCTCTGGCCATTCTATCTGAAATTGTTTTTGGTCTTCCAGATCTTGCCTTGACTTCAACCGTTCCATTCATCTTCCATTTTCTGATAATGTTTCTGACAGTGGAAATAGGTAGTTTGAAACGTTGAGAGAGTTTTTTATAGCCTTCTCTTTGTTGGTGGAAGTGAACTATCTTGATTCTGACATCCTTGGACAACTGTTTAGAAGAACCCATGGTTGTTTACACCAGACAGAACAGCCACCGCAGTCGGACGCTTTAGAAGGCATGGAGTTACTTAAGAATAAATAATTCAGCCCTGGAAATATATTCACCTGACCCAATGAAGCCCTAAAGAGTAAATGACCTGGGCCTGGGCCTTAGTAATCATCTTTTACAAAAGTAACAAAGAATAATCCAAACGGGTTCTCATACTTTTGCACAGGGCCTTTTTTCTTTTTTTTTATTATTTTGAAACTGTAAAAAATTTAAATAAAAAGTAATCTTGCTTTAAAATTTTTATAAATGTGTCATGTTTAATTTTGTACTATTTAAAGGTCAGGTTAGCTTCTGTTCACTTAAATATTAATTGTAAAAAGCATTTTGACCAAGTTTTTTGCTCCCCACTGTATATACAGTGAGCACCATAATTAGTTAGACAGTGACACATTTTTTGTTATTATGATTCTGTACTCTAGCACTTTGAGTTTGAAAGGATACAATGACAATGGGGTTGAAGTGCAGACTGTCAGCTTTAATTTGAGGGTATTTTCATCCATATTGGATAAACCGTTTAAAAATTATAGAACCGTTTTTACATAGTCCCCCCCCCCCCCCCCCCATTTTCGGGCATGAAAAGATATTGGACAGTTTAACATAATGCAGAATAAAGTAATCATTTTTAATATTTGGTCACATATCCTTTGCATGCCATGACTTACTGATGTCTGTGACCCAACAATATCAAAAGACTCCTTTTTTGGTACTCCTACAATCGATACTATAACTGCCTTTGAATGGATCTCTATTTTGGACCTTTTTGTTGCAGGCATCAAATTCGGAATTAGCGTATATTTACAAAAATTGATAAGGTAAAACCTTAAATATCTTTTCTTTGTACTATTTTCAATTAAATATATGTAAAAGAGAATTTACAAATCATTGCTTTCTGCTTGTATGTACACTTTACATACTGTTTCCAATGATACATAGTGTTCATTATAAGAGCTTTAGGGTAGGAGGGCCTATCTATTCTGCAAGTTATAAGGGTGGCGTTAATATGATATAGCATTACACTACACTCAGATTACCGCCGTGTACCACAACAAACCCTGAACCTTATTGCACCTTATTGTAGGATAGGTGACATACACCACACTGTCAGTAATTAAGGCCACATAGTGTTGGGGGCAGGGACCTAGCTCCTCTGCTCACAGCCGCCTAAAGCCCAGCCATATAGTGCTACATTTCCCTACAAAGGTGACAGCCCTAACACGGTTTGTTCCAGCTATATTAGGACAACAGCATGTCCATAACTGAGCACACGGCAGAAATCACAGGAGGTGAGATATACTTGTTTCCTCTCTAGTTCCTGTTATGATGTGATTTTATTGATTATTTTTATTCAAGGAGTTTTATAGTCAAAATAATTATTGAAAAGATTTTGCCATCATAGATTTTCGCTATGTACTTGTGTGCGTGTCTGTGTTTGTATACATGTTGTGTACTTTGAGTATGTCTGTGTGAATTGATATTTGACTATGTTTGCATGTGTGTTTGTCTGTGTAACCGTAGGCACATGTATGTGTGCCTTCTGTAAATGTGATATTTCAGTGCTCCGTTGATGGCAGTGTGCTTCAGAATCCGACACTGTCAGAGTGAGAGAGACTTTGGAAAGAGGCAAAAGGCTTATGATTGACTCCATTTGAACCTTGCTGCAAGGCATTTCTGCTGACTAAACTTGGCAGCAGCATCTGCAAGCCATCATTCTCAAACAATGTGCATCTGCTCTTCTGCAGCAGTTTAGATAGCGTCACGGAGGCTTCAGCATGCGAAGATTGGGTGTGGCTTACATAAGAACTTCAGAAGGTTTAATGATGCAGACAGGGCTAGCCTGCCCTTCTTAACTTCTAATGTTACCTGGAGGGTGACATTATGCCTAGGCTGGTTTTTAGCTCTCCAAATGGTCCTGCTTTGACTATGAGTCATTTTAATCTTTCTTATGCTTTTATGGAATATCTAGTTTATTTTATTTTATTGTTAATGTCAATAAAAGCTTACTTGCTGACAGAAATGAACTTTAAATATCTTCTGGAATCAGCTTACCTTTTAAGAACCTAAAAACATGATTCTGTAGCTGAAAAGGGCCAGACTTGCTAAAGGATTGAGAGAGAGAAAAAAAGAGAGAGAGAAAAAAAAGAGAGAGAAAAAAAAAAAAGAGAGAGAGAGAGAGAGACAGACAGACAGACAGACAGAGACAGAAAGACAGAGAGACAGGGAGAAAGAGACACACACACACATGCACACAAAACAACTCCTTTTTGTCCTTCAGAAGCTAGGTGCCTGGAGCCAGAGGCCCCAGTGGAAGGCCTGAGAATTCAATGCAGTACATACTTTAGTCATAATATTTTTCTCCCTTGATTTTTTTATTCAAGCGACAGGCCTTGCATACATATAGTGAGCGCTACAGAACCACAAGAACATGCATGGGATTTAATAACCAGTCACAATGGGTGAAATTTATGAAAATGTGTAAAGGTGCTTAAAAAAACATAAAAACATCATGTAGTCTGAATAATGAGCATTGCAAACAGTGCAAATTCTGTCAGGATACTCCTGCTGCAGCCAACCAGTGGTCGGCTAGCAACCACGCGGCTCATACCCAACCAATCACACGTACACACCTTTAATGCAGCACCCTTTTTAAACCAAGAATCAGACCTCCATGTGCTGTTCACTGCTGTGTTGCTCTTTGTTTGCTTTGCTGATTCTGTGTTAAAATTTTTAAAAGTAAAAAAATTGCGATCACCCTCCACCACCCCAGCTTCCACCTGTTTCTGGGTCTGCTTTTGGTACTGGGGGTTTCTGGTAATTTCCTGTTTAGTGGGGAGATGCCTGTGCTCCAGACTAGCTTGTACCTAAAGTAGATCCATTCAGCGCCAAACCGAAATAATTGTACAGCACATTCATTAAAACATTTCGTTTAAATATATGAGTTGTAGGGCTTGAATTAGAATAGGGGTTCAATTGGCTACTAAATTGGGAGAAAAAGGGGAAAAATCAGAAACAAATTTTTTTTTAAATATATGAGTTGTCCTGACAACAACAGTTGCGAGAAAGCTGATGTCAGTTTCAGGGACACAGGCATACAGAATCACAGCCAGCTGAAGACAGAATGATTTGACTGGTAAAGTCATATTTGGGGAACCAGTCCAGCAGACTAACCCATACGCTTGTATTTTTAGCCTGTGGAAGATTGGAAGAAAATTGCATGGAGAAAATAGGACAGAATAAAAAATTCCTCCCTGTGCTTTTAGAGATAGAAGTGAGATGCTACGTTCTTCAGGTCCACTGATGTCCCAGAACCTGGTGCCTGGCAACTATTAAACAGTGTCCACGTCTGTGAAGGTAGTGGGCTTTTCAGCAGCGGTCTGTGTGTTTGAATTGTGGACTGTGTCTCTGAATAAAATACATGACCTGTATCATGGCTCCACCAGAGCGAGTGCGTATGTGTTATGACCGGTGGGAGATAGGGACACAGAAGCAGGCAGGATGCAGAAAACCGAGGTTTAATGTCCGGCAAACAAACAAACTAAACAAAGAAAACTTGGGGAAAACCCAATACTAAAATACTAACTCACACACGAAACAAAAACAGATACTAAAACCTAACTAAAAACACAAACAGACTCGAAAGAACAGATACTCTATAACTTGGGAAAAACAGGAAACAAACCAACGCTAACAAAATATGTGACGAACTCACGAAGAGGGACTAGAAAGACTGGGTTAAATGCACAAGGAAGTGGGAGGGGTAACAAACAACGTAAGGTGGACACATTAGGAGACACTAACTCGATAACAAGGAAATCACGACAACATGGACGGGACTCGGAAACAAGCATTACAAACAACGGGCTCAAATCGGAGCGGAACATGACTAGAATTAAAG
This sequence comes from Ilyophis sp. 1 JC-2022, assembly GCA_022702515.1. NCBI lineage: Eukaryota > Metazoa > Chordata > Actinopteri > Anguilliformes > Synaphobranchidae > Ilyophis > Ilyophis sp. 1 JC-2022. Next base: position 24,069,352 of record CM040398.1, on the reverse strand, counting down.
AGGCGTGGTCTCAAAGGAGACACAGCTGACACGAGTTAAACAGTATGTGAAGGACAGCTCAGTATCGCAGATAGAAAAGATACAGCGAGGAAACTTGTTCATTGTTAGTATTAACTAAATACAGACAATTAGTATGTTAGTAAACATTTAAGTTAATGGTTTTAGTAATGTGCATCTAACTAAATAAACACCCGAGTGATTGTTAGCACAAGTTAGTAATATCAACAATATTAACAGAAAACGTAAAGCAGGAAGTAAACAGAAAACGAGACTTCGGAAATACAGCGTGAACCCTCGGAAAATCCCGAAGTCACCCAAACCGTGCAAACGCGAGACAGGGTAAACAAACACACGAATGCGACTCGGACAATCCACCAACAGAGGGGAATGAACAGATGAAATGACAAGTAATAATAATGAAAATAAAAATACAATAAGACAGACTCACTCAGAACATAACAGTATGTTATAGGCACATGTCCCTCAACATGACAATCCTAAAATAACACCTCTAAGCTCTTCTTGAAACTGTTGAGAACCAATCCCAAATATGGTGCCTTAGCCATCAAAGGACACGTGTTGTGCAGTCGTCTCAAACGCCTGGGCCCTCACAAAAACCTGTGAAGCATCCATAACTGTAGTATCCAAACAAGTAGAGAAAGTCCAGCACATCCATCGATTTTCAATTGCACACACACACACACACACACACACACACACACACACACACACACACACACACACACACACACACACACACACACACACACACACACACACACCAGCCTGTGTAGAGGGGCCCTGGTGAAGGACAGCAAAAACCTAAAGGCACGCGGGACAAGATGGGAGTGGACCACAGCTTGAAGATGATGCCAGTCCATCTCAAGACACGGTACGCATAGCGAGTAAAATTAAGAGACATTATTCAATAAAAGTAACATGCCTTTCAGCTGTGGGAGAATGTGTGCGGGTCCAAGGAAAACCCACACAGACAGAAAGATCCTGCAAGCTCAACACAGGGGCCCTAGTCTTCATACCTCAGTAGATAGAGAGCGGTGTTGCTCACATGTTAGAAACCTAGACAGAATCTCAAAATCTTTTGCAAGATTTTGGCCAGTCTTCCTACCCCATTATGATGTCACTGCACGGTAACCAGAAGGCTGAAATGACAGGCTTGAGGTCACGATAAGAGGATTATGGGGCACAGTTTTAAATCTGTTGCCCCGAGTGAGGGCATTCAGAGGGCCTAATGCTGCAGCTCTCTCCAGGCTAGGTTAGGATTATTGCTGGGTTGTAAGGGTGTGATGCGTCCTATTAAGATTCACCTTTTTATAATTTTGGGCTATCGACAGATTAAATGTGTGGTCCACCGACAGTATAGTTATAGTTTTACTTGTCCAGTTGAGTTTAGCCCATTCTATTCACTCAACGGAATGCAGAGGAGAGCATTATTAATATTATTAATTAGTTATTAATTAGCCAATCATCTGTAGTGGTTTGTATTTGAAGTGACCAATCATACGTCTGGGTGTGTGCATCAGTACCAATCAAGTTCATTGGCCCTGGAGGACACCAAATGTCAGATGATTTCAGTGGTATTTGTAAATGAGTAGTGAGACCTAGTCAAACTAGGCCTCTAGCTAGACTATTGCTTTCTCTCAGGAGAGGGTGTGATTGCATCTGTTGGGATTGCCACATCTCAGTGCTGTGAATTTGGCCGCATGACGGATTCCAGGCCGTTGCTTTAATTTGTATTGACTAGCGTCTGCGTTTGACACATGGAGCAGGATAAATGTTTAGATTTAGAAGCTCATACACCACCTTTATGAGGTGCAATTTGAGTGCCGCTACAACGGACGGGTGTATTACGGTTACAAGCTGTGGCACAGTTATGGATGTTGGCAATTTAATAAAATTACATTAAGCCTGTGTGTCCTATTGCAGAAGCTGTGTCTGGAGGGGCCTTGTAAAGGGGATCAGTGAATGTAATAAAGGGCAGACGGGTCCTGTACATCTATCAACTGTCTTCGCACATCACCGCTCACCCTTATTAACCTGATGGATGGCTTGACCCATAGATAAAAAATGAAAATGTAATGAATAAATATCCGTTATGATAAATTACAGTTCCATCATCCAGGCGATCAAACATGATATTTTGCCCGGGTGCAAGGGAATGAGAACTAATCGGAAAGGGGTGAGAGAAGCTGTAAATAATGGGGGGAAGCAGGCAGGAAGTGTTTTTCTTTTTTGGTTTACCACGAGAGACTATGAATTCAGTACATAAATCCACCCTCCCCCGTACCCCCCACAGTCTGATGTAACGTTTATTACACATCCAGAAGGATGCCGTTAATCTCAGCAGTGATATTGGCCAAAAGCTATGGCTAGCCTCTGTACGGTGCTTTGTTAACTCGCATTCTGTCTATGCTTTTTCTGGAAAAGTTTCTATATAATGCTGCATTTTCCCTTTTTGTCAGTTAGGTTTTATTTTAATTTTCTTAGGTGAAGTATGGATGGATAACTTGAAGGGTTTCTTCTCCTGACTTATTTTTCCATAGAGTTCAATAGGAAAATTTGTCAAGAGAAACAACCCTTAAATTGATCCATCCATATCTACTGCATATCTGGCACCAGAGTGATGGTTTGAGGCTCGTTTGATACCTTAGACCCTTGATGACTTACAGCCATTTTACCAGCCATGTCTTCCCTACTGTTCCAGCATAATTTACAGATAAATCTAGTACCACCCCCAAATTCCCATAGAGATCTATTCAAATGCAGAGACGTTATAGTATCGCTTGTAAGAGTACCAGAAAATAAGATATCAAGAGTCTTTTGATGTTGTTTGGTCACAGACATCAGGAAGTCATGGCATGCAAATGATATGCGACCAAATATTAATATTAAAAATGTAAAGACACAGTCAACTTAGTGTATGTAAACTTCTGACCCACTGGAATTGTGCTATAGTGAAAACAATTGTTGAAAAAATTACTTGTGTCATGCACAAAGTAGATGTCCTAACTGACTTGCCAACACTATAGTTTACTAACATAAAATTTGTGGATGGTTAAAAATGGGTTTTAATGACTTCAACCTAAGTGTATGTAAACTTCCGACTTCAACTGTATGTCTTACATTCTTTGGGACCAGAAACCTGACTATCCTAACCGACTTCAATTGTATGTCTTACATTCTTTGGGACCAGAAACCTGACTATCCCAACCGTCTGCTCTCAGGTGACAGTTGTCCTTGAGAGTCATGCCTGGACTGTTCCACTCCACCTGCGTGTTCTGTGAATGGACCAGGGATTTGTTTAGATAATGTTACTAGCTTGGGGAATTCCTTATTTTTAGCTACTGTTAATTACATCACAGTTATCTTTGCTTTCAGTTTGTATTGTCCATTGAAAGGCCTGTGGGCTTAGTACAAATAATCGTCAGCATATGCAGTTGTGCTGACCTTCCAAAAAACTTTACTGTTAAAGAAGAAGGGTGCCCACACTCTATCATGAACCAAAAAAGGGATGTTGGAAACAGCTCACTGCCTGACTATTTTATTCATGTCTAAAAATAGGAATGAAAAAAGGACATGAATAAATGAATGAATTGAGGGCTGGTCACTGAAATGTGGATCATTTTCGTACTGTACTTACACCATGTATTTTATTTATTGACTGGTTGGGGACAATGCAATTTGTCATTCTTAAAACCTGAAAGACAAAAAACTGGTGTGCTACATCTAAGGCTTACTGTCAAGGACAATTCCCAATCCCAGTACCCAGTTAACATTTTGTGTTAAAATAAATTATAACAGTAACAAACTTTAAATCAACAATTATTCAGTCATTTGTATTCAGTTTGTATGCTGTGCTCTGGTCCTGCATGCTGGATGATAGATGAGCGCTGCATTTAATTTCTGAAAATGTAAACATAAAGCCTCATATTTCAGAGGTTCCAGTCGAGTACTCAGAAGACATAAAATAGGTTCTACTGACCTTGACCTTGGTGGGTGGTGACAGTAAACTTATAAAAGGCTGTAGGCAGATGTGTGTGGAAAAAATCTGCTGCCTGCAGGGGTATGACAGTGTGTGTGTGTGTGTGTGTGTGTGTGTGTGTGTGTGTGACTGCGTTTGGGAAGAGGCTGTCTCTTTTCTTGTTCTTGCTTAGGACTGAAAGATAAACCAGTTTAAGACACTGATACTGCGCTGAAAAGGATACACATCCAGGGACAGGTCATGTGATCCTGATGTTTTTGTTGGTCAGATTTAATAGCTAAATTATGATAATATTTGAGCTCAGTTTTACTCTATATTTATTGCTGTTTATGTTGTATTCTATAGTCTACTGATTATTCTTCCAAATCACTGGTGCCTTTCACTAGTCCATCACTGCCATATTTATAAAGAGAATGCATGTGCTTTGCATGAATATACCCTTATTTTTTATATTTAAAAATATGCACGATTTTCTTCTATTTAATGACCACGCCAATTTAGCTTACCAAGAACCTCTGAAATTGGAATGCCTGGTTTCTATTTTCGCTCACCGCAGAAATTCAACTGAACTGAATTTCAATCGAGACCTGAATTACATTGTTTTATGAATGTGTGCAGATAGCTCTTCTGTGTTAAAGGAGAACCCAGCCTACAACGAGGGACAACACAGAATGTGGTTTCTGTTGGTTTGGGATAAACTGTGGTGACTTAACAGATCAGTGTCACCTGGAAGAACTCTCTAGAGGCTTCTTGAATATTAAGATTACTGCGCTTCATCTCTGAGGACTATTTCCATGCAATAAGTACCTTTCAAGCAAGTGTCAACTTGAGAACAGAAAACAGTATGAGTTCCCTGACTCTTCCCAGTGACTCTCTGATAGAGAGAGTTGGTCACTGTGTTAGAGAGAGTTGAATCACTTTGTTGGTGATTGATAGATGGGGGCATATTGACTCAAGAATCAGATCCAGGGGTTTCCCATACTGAGTTGGGCGACCTTCACCACAATGTGCTCCTCTCCACTATTGGTTGCTGCATTTTTCCATCATAGAAACATAAAACTGTCATTCATATATATGATTGCAACATTTTCTTCAGCATGTCCTCTTTTGATCAAATGTGTCTCTTCAATGAGATTAAAATGAATAAAAATTATTTTTACTTGTTTAGGAAATGTAAAAATTGTGTTTTGTTAATCATTTAAAACATCTATATGTTGTTGACATGGAATAAAATAAAATAAAAAATCGGAATCAAAATTTGTTATGAAACAAACGTTACTTTTTAAATATAAAACATTTTTGAAGTTACAGCGCCGCCTATAGGTGGATTATAAATATAACTGTTTGCCCAAGAGAATGTAGGGGAGGGATGTAAAATTGCAGCCACTTCAAACGTCATCGTTCCTTATTCCCCACACCCTGCGTATCTATCCCCAACTCAGACACGCACCGTGAGTGCAGGAGGTGATGTAGAGATGGTGGCAGAATTCTGCGACCATGTCACAAGGTATTTATATTTCTTTTTTACAACGTAGGATTTCAATGAATGGCGACTCATGCTTTTGGTTTTCTATATATAATTATTGACTTGCGTTTATTACATATTAAGAGCAACCATTTGACACTTGAAAATGGTTATTGTTAAATCAATGAAATAACAATAATTTTAAAAGAACACAAGTAGGCTCGAACATTTCTCCCACTTCGTCGGAACAAGAGGACTCATTCACGTGGGTAACCAATAACGTTGAAAAACGTTCTTAGTATTTTGCAGTTAAGTTTTCCTCGGAGGGGAATCTCGCATCGTAAAGCGAAGACAGATGTGTGTACAAAATTACAGCACATTCCTTTATGGGCGAGCATCTCGAAGACGGGCTAAGTGCAGTCATGCTGATCCGCGTCGACAGTAACAGGCGCCGACTTCTTTTTAGTCTGAATAAAGTTTAACAGGCATGTCAAATAGAATGGGACCTCGAGAGAATCGGCCTGCGACCAACTTCACTGGGTAGATTTAATCAAGGACTTGAATTTAAGAAGCTTCGCATTGGACACATTGCTTATAGGAATTAATAGCACATCCCTTTTTTTTTAGAAAATCCTAAATCAACAGGGTGTGATCTTTCTGTTCTATCACTGGACGTAACACACACTGCATCTTTGGGCACCAAATTGGCTCCGCAGCATTGTCAATAAGGCGCGCATGTTTTCTGGTTTGTATAAGTATAAACTCCTGCAAGCTGCATTCCTTTCCCCTTCCGTAATTGATTTGATAGGCGGCGAGTTTCGGATGTATTCCTTTGTCCTGGCTTGATCTCGGGGTTTATACTATGGCCGCGTCGGGAGGACGGAAGGTTCTGAAGAGTGACAAGTTGGATGAGGCGCAGGAACTGGCAAAGAGCTGCGCCGGGAGACCCGACTTCCTACCGTGCGATGGACTGTCGATCTGTGCCACTCACAGCCACGGAAAGTGCTTCAAGCTGCACTGGTGCTGCCACTTAGGCTGGTGTCACTGTAAGTATGACTTTGGATCCAACCTTTCTGTGCGGTCTGCACGTAGCCGACGAAAGGTAACGCAATGTGGAAATGATAGCAGGTTATAAAATAGAATATAGACAGTGACATATAGGCTAATAATGTAATACTATAAGTCTTTAATGTTTTTCTTGCTGCTTATCCATGATTTAAAGAACAAGTGCCACAACAAAACCAAAAATGTTGTATATAATTGGTGCATGTAACAAACACCAAGCGTTAGCCTATATATGGCAAATAGTAAGCAGTTTTATTATTATCATTATTATTATTTTTTGCAAACCCTGTTGAAATGTTTCTGGCATTGGCATACTAAACTATCTTTCTCAAATCTAATATGACATACACAGGAGTGTATGGTATATATATTTTTTCTGTTAACTTACCTTGGCTTGTGCATACTGCTTAGTGAAAGTGGTTGCACAGGGCCTCAAGCGCCCTTATGGTTTCACATTTCTATAAATCTTACCTGGACAAGTCAGGGAATTTGGGTACATATATATGCTGCCTTTTTTGCTGTTCAAATAAATTGGCTAGTCACTCTTGCATTGCAATATAGCATCAAACTGTTATGATTCTGTAACTAATTACTATACGAGTAAATTACGAGTAAATACGACTATATCACACTCTAATACTACTGCACTACTATACCACAACAGTGCTATTAATATATTTTGACAAAAACAAAAGTCTAGGTGTGAGTACATTATCAAGATGAACCAACAGAGGGCACACATAACATTCGTTTGGTTGCAGTCACAGTTGAGTGCATTTTCAATTAAAAAAATCTAATTTATTGCTTAGATACATCTTTTTATTTGTTAAAAGATAAGTCAGTGAACCAAATGGTGAATACACATTCAAACAGAACAGCCAGCCCCCCGTTCCTCTGCCTAAGGATGCAGCGCCACATTGCGGGAATTCTTTATGGTATGACACGCGCTGACTCCCCTGTGGTGAGTCTAACGCTCAGCGTCCGAAATAAGAGCAAACATTCTCCTGTGTGTGGTCTTTGTGTACTCACCCTCAAAGAGCCATCGCTCACACTACTGAGAGAAACATGATGGAATAGTGTCGGTTTGCACTCTTGCAATGTAAAACCAGGCTGCATGCTGCAGAGGGTACCTGCTGGCAGCTGTGTTGGTAAGAATACTGTTTACTTTTCTTAATCTGTATGTTTTAGCTTTTATGAGGATTACAATTAATCACAATTTGAATGATTAGCCCGTAATTGTGCAAATCTATGATAGTATAACAATCTAGTGCCTATTGTTGGGGACCCTATAAAGATATTGGTTGTAATGCATGTTTCAATCCTTGAGAATCCTATCTCTAGAAAAAATGGTGACCCTAAGTAGGACAGAGGCTAAGTGATAGGATGTGAGCATCACTAACCCACTAGCCTCTGACATAGGAGATAATCTAGAGCAGGGGTGTCAAACTCATTTTCACCCCGGGCCACATCAGCATTATGGTTGCCCTCAAAGGGCCGTTTGATTTTCGCGGACCTCGATTGTAATTGTTGACGGGGGGGGGGGGGGGGGGGGATGCAATCACCTTTTTTAAATTTTTTTATACAAACTTTATTTAACGCTTTATTTAACGTATGTACCGTGGGTGTTCGTCCGCGTCTGCGTTTGTCTGTTATATCGTAAAAGTAAATCCCCGTTAACCAGCCACGTAGATACACGCGTCAGATAATTAAGTTCTCGCGGGCCACATAAAATGACGTGGCGGGCCGGATTCCGCGTCAGATAATTAAGTTCTCGCGGGCCTCGTAAAATGACGTGGCGGGCCGGATTTGCCACCTATGATCTAGAGGCTACTGTATCCGTCTGTCTGTCCCAACACATGAGTCTGTATGGAATCTGGATAATGAATACTGGTTATGGAGAAGCAATGCGGTCTACAACAGGGAGGGAATGCTCTCTTCAGTAATGAAAATTGCAATTCCCTGAAATTGCTAGTTTTCCTGTTTGTTTCAGGAAGTGAAGTGATGTTGGTGATAGGGCTGGGCGATATGGCCAAAATATCATATCATGATATTTTTCATATTGCTGATGGCATGACGGTGTTTGGTTTCCAATACAAATTACACGAGAAGTAAAGTTAAATATACTGTAAAGACAGTAATAAACAAGCAATTTCACTATTTTTATTAGGTTGAAGCCGCACATCCTCCGACAACATCACCTGGCATCGCTCTTGCCTCCCACACTTGGTCAGTTGTGAGGGTGTCTTCTATTTTTGAAACACTGTGTTTGTTAAATGTATGTTGATCACCATGGACAATCCATACACAGCGATAATTAAAACTCCATGTCCTCCATGAGAGGGAAATTGAAACGGGAGGGAAAATTTACGTCGGATCTTTAATCTGATTGGGCATCACGCCACAAAGTTGTTCCGCTTTGTGGTAAAGGTTCCCCCAGCACCATATTCCCTGTCACTTCTACTGGTTGCTTAACTGACTTTCCTTACATCTTCAGCTATCCCAACATGGCTTGCGGATATCCATCCAGGTGGGATTTCTAAATTCATAAAAATGATCGGTTAAGTATTGCTTGGTCCATAGACTGTATATAAACAACCAAATATCCTTGTATTATGTTCATAATGTCTGCCTTCCCCTGTCTCTTTTTTGAACTATGGTCACCCTAAATTCAAGTAAAAAATATACCTTCAGGTAGGGCTGGGAGATAAATAATATTGACCATTATTGAATGTTTTCTTTAAGCGTAATAACAATCATTATCGCCATACAGTGCATTTTTTTGTCTTTTTTTTTTTTAGCCCAATCCACGGTGGCCCCCTGGTGATAGTCGTTGACGTTCCAATTAGAATAGCTACTCATATTTCTCTGAAATTATAAATTGCTTCTTTAAGAAAACCTCCAAAATTCCGATGCAGGATTATTAAAAAGTGTCTTGCTTGCAAAAACTCTCAAGTTGCACTGCAGGGCAATAAAACAACAAAGTGCTAATAGCACAAACTATGGTTTACAACTGTCATCTTGCCACAGTCACAGACAATACACGCTAAAAAATTTATGTTTTGATATAGGATCAATAATATATTATTCAAATGTATATAATATAAATAAACATTTGGGGCCTCACGATGGTACAACGGTAAGAGCGCCGACTTTCAGTCGGTGCAGTTGTACTCCGAGGATCGGGGTTTGCGCCCCGGTCCTTCCAGATCCGAGCATGGCCAGTGCCCTGTGGGAGCGGCAATTGGTGGCTGCTCCTGGGTGAGGGGAGCGGCTTGGAGAGAATCGCTGTGCATATAGCGGCCCCGGGCGAGTTGGAATCACGGTCAGGCTTGGAGGAGTCGCACCCTGAAAAAGGACGTGGCGACCTCCGCTGTACTACCGGCTGACGGGGTTGTGCAGCAGTGATTCTCTAGCGGTTGCTAAAACGGGGGGAATTGTCTTAAAATAGGGTTCAATTGGCTACCAAATTGGGAGAAAATGGGGGGAAATAAATAAAAATGAATAAATACATAAATAAACATTTGGTGCTTTTTCCCTTGCTTACTGTACTATGTACAGTAACCAATGTACTTTCAGTTTAGTAGACACCCAATTTTTTTCTACAAAAAAATAACCTACCTGGTTATGAAGCTACAACTGTTTTCTGATGAACCCTGAAGAGTTTATAGCATTTATAGCATTTAAAGTTTATAGCACATTTCGCCAGTGACCAGCATGTTCAACATTTCCACAGTGACTACCTATTGCTCTTGGGGCTGTAATACATTGCTGTTGTTATGTAAAAATGTACCTTTTATCGTATATTTTTTTACATATAAAGACATTAGGCTGCGTATTTTTATGCGTATTATGTATATACTGAATGTGACAATTCTGACATTAATTTTGTTGCAAATGTTTGAATGGTACAGCCTCTTTTTCAATTTGAACTTTTGATATTTTTTTAGATATTGACACTTAAATGAGACTAGTATAAACTAGGTGAAAATGTAATGCTAATGCTAATGTTAATCGGGTTAATGCACGTGAAATGCTACCGGTGGAAAAAAACCAATAACACTCTTATCTGTTGGGTGTTGATATGACATCCACTCAGCAGAAAGGCCTGGCTTGCAGCTTCCATGTGAACACATCACAGAAAAAAAAAACAATAATTGTGATTACGCTTTAAAAAAAACCGATGGTATTGCAAAACCGCATACCGTTGCGTGAATTCACTGGTCTACTGAAAAATACAGTATATCGCCCAGCCCTAGTTGCTGAACACTTTAATTCAGTACAGTGGGGTGTGTCAGCTGACTTGGGATCAGTGAACAGCAGTGTAACCCTCTCGTGGGGCGAACTCCGGAGCTTCTTGTTTCTTCTCCCTGGAACCCTTGGTTTTTCAGAGGGAGCAGTGAGAGTTCAGACATTCTTCATTTTTCACACCTACTCCACATAGCCGGTCACATGACAAACTTGGCCTCATTATAAGTTGATACAGTGCATTGCCCTGAAAGATGGATTTCATTTGGCTGTGCTGTCATAGGTATAGCCAATCGAAAGTCTCTCTTTAATGTAAAAACCAATCTCACTTTGTCCTGCGAGCTCATACATAATTTGTTTAACCAGGGAGCGGCTTTGGTTTTAGTTGCGGTCTTTAGCCTGAGGTGTGGTTGGGTACCGTGGGAGTGTGAGACAGAGCCTGAAAGCCAAAGGCGTGAGAGTTGGCAACCCTGCTAATGTTTCACCTCAACATGGAGATGTGACATCCTCCTACATCAGTTATTTAGCTGTCGGTTTTGAAATACCATGTTTTGTTACCTGCACTGATGATGTGCAGTTTACCGTTTGTGTTTACCCGTAATAATAGCTTAGAAGATCACACTGCAGAGCCTGAAGGTTATGGTAGTTTTTGCAGGGTAATCTTTGGGTTTGAGTGATAAAATATACTGACAGGTACTGTTGCTGCTGGTGTGCACAGCAAAAATACAGAATTTCACTGGGTGCTGAATACGATCGCCCTTCCGTAGTTTATATTATATAACTGAAATTTAATTAAAATATTCTTGGACTTCTTCTTATCCTATTTGAAGCAAGTAATAACACATATTCACTTGAGAGATGGGTATCAGTTAATGGATTGGGGAGAAAAAAACCTGTAACCGATTGACACAGACTACCCACTAACCTTATCTGGCATTTTCCCTGCATATGGAACAGGAGCGGGTTTTGCATTGATAAGATGGGGGGTAGCTCTGCTGAAACAGCAAGAGGGTGCAGTTCAGTAGGTCAGGTCAGGCCTGACAGGAAGCCAACATGCACTTCTGCTGGAGAGAATCCCCTTGCTGCGGTTATTTCTTTTCATCCAGTTTGCTCGCATTTTAGCTCGAAGCTAAGGTCTTGGCTCGGAGCTCGCAGGCCTCGGCCCAGTCCGGTACGAAGGGGCAGAAATGTGAGAGTGCTCAATAAGGCCCGTGTATCCCGCAACAGCTCCCTCCCCCAAACCGTGTGGGCTGATGCGAGCGTAGAGCTAATGACAGCAACCTCTGTCCCCCGCTGTGATGTTCAGCTGTGTAGGATAACCAATACGCAGTGTGACATATGTGGAACAAGGATCCAATATAATTATGTAGTTATTCATGCTATTTTAGAAAATATGACTGTTGATGCTAGTTATTGTTGACAGTAGCCATGCACCCTTCCCATAAGCAGTGTGTGTCTTTGTGCCCTTAAGACAGATCTATGTAGATGTACTATTTCCAGTGCTATTTCTAACCTATAGTGATTTTACTGAAGCCCAGTAGACCAAATGGTTGGGTGCACTTTGCTCTAAAATTGAATACGTGTCCCATTTTTAAAACAGAAAACAAGGTATTTTTGCTGTCATCATTTAAAAAGTAAAACAGAATTACTTGCCTTTTCCTTCGTCATTACAAACAATTGGACAGCTTTGGCAGGGGTGTGGTGATAACCGAGGTTAATTGCATTGGCAAGTTGACTTTATCTACCACCCCATTCTACACCCAATTTGAAAAGCCAGATAGCTAATAATAATAATAATAACAATAATAACAATAATAATAATAATAATAATATGTCCCATTGCTGCAGCATTCTCTTTGAATTAGGTAGGGTCAGGGGTCAGAACAAATTTGCTTGTGTTCTCTGAAACTTGTAAAGTCTGCCATCCACTTTGCAATCCACCAGAAATCTGCACCAGGAGAGACACACACATACACACAGACAGACACACACACGCACGTACACACACACACACACACGCACACACACAGATTTGTATGCACATACACACAAAAACACCCACACACAGACACAAAAGTACTATACAAATGAAAATGCCACGTTGAATACAAATGGAACTTTTACATTCCAAAAGGATATTCTGTATTTCCTGTGCTTTTGTTCTCCTCAGTTCTGTCTGTTTGTCGGATAGTCTGGTAGGTTTATTTGAATCCCAGAACATTCGCCAGCATCTTTTCAAACTCGGAAATCTTTAAAATTTCCAGCATCTTTCCGTCATAACTGTTCAAAATGTATCTATGCTGTGGTGTCACTTCAGTTGAGGAGTCTAATCTGGTTCCTTTTCTGTGCGCAACCAAGAGCTAATTGTGTGACCACAGTCCTAGATGAGCCTGCCTGGGCTAGACTGGACACTTCCCTGTTACTGGTGAAGCTACGGCATCAGTATGTCTGTGTCGCCGTGGGTCTGGTTTGGCCTTGAGTCTTGAACATGGTTTTAGTTTCTAAATTTGTGCTTTCCTCAGTGGCCCGATGAAAACCCAGATCAAAATGCGCTTGAGAGCTGAAGCAGTGTGTAGCCCTTATACGGCATTTTCATCGCCAGTCTCCTAACTATCATTTTGGATTTATTGATGCTCACATTGGAGTGGCTCTGAAACCACACACTTGAAGGCCTGGAAAGTGGCCTGAAGTGATGAACATCAAACAATATAGTTTTGGGCCCCAGAATAGAATGGCTGATGTCTAAAGCTGGCATGATGCACTGGTGCTCATTAAAACAGTTTGTAATAAAATAAAAATTGCATCTTTTTCCCTCCAGCTAATCTCAAACTTGGCTTTCAACCACCGTAATATACAAAAAGGAAAAAGTAATGAATGTCTGTGGAATATAATATATTTATAATTAAGGATTGGATTCTGGAATCCTACACTTTGGAACGCATTTACTAAATGTGGATATTAGTGTGTGAGGCTATTTACTAAGCACTTGTCATGGTATTTGCATGTATTAAACTTCAGAGAACTGCAGATTTTAGTCAAACTGTGCCGCGTCATTTATGCCTATGTGATAGCTAATAGGATTTTTTCAGAACTTGTGGCACCTACTTGAGGCATGACACCCGATTTCCCCCTGAAAATCAGGCGTAAACTCTGTGTCGGGTGAGAGAGCATGTTAATCACCTTAAGCTACAGTCATAAACCATGCAGATTTACTCTGCAAAATAAATAAGCCAACAGGCCAGACGCACCAGCAATTAGCACATCTGTAGTATAGAATGAATGCTCCTACATTTGTTTGTCATGTTAATCAATGTTTATTCTATACATTGGTATTCCTGTATTTTTAATTAATTCTCAACTTCTTTTTAGTTATTAACTAGATTCGCACTTGTATACTGTAGAGTACATATCAGACAACTTGTGGATTCTTGTATTTTACAAAGCAAACCTTATTTATCGTATCCATAGTTATATTGTTAAACGTGATGAAGCCAACACTATATACACCAGTATTATGGCCTCCACACTGCATATCAGCTCACTGAAAAATGAGATGCTTCGCATCGTTTTTGTTTACATAATGAAAACAAAAGTGAATGCATTTTTTTCACAAGGCATGCAGTTATGTACATGTTGTAATTCATCTGAACTCAGTCTCTGTTCTCCATGACAGGTATAATTAGCAAGTTAATGTCCTCCATTTGAATCATCAGCACCAGCTCTTGTATTAGAAGCTTTGGTGCTTCCTGTGTGTGGTCACCCTGTAGGATTCTGCCTGAATTTTTGTCAATGAATGGCGGAGGCTCTGAGACACAAAAGAGTAGCACACTGAAACAGTGTGACCGGCCAACTGTTGCCACACCCTGCCACCTCACCCTAGATGGTTTTAGTTGTGTGCTGTGAAATATTTTAGCTTTGTATGGGAGTGATTAAAATAAAAGGAAATTGAAGCAGTATGTAGTGCTTTTACATACAGCTGGTGAGAGAACTATCCAGCCCTGCTCATTAGAGCTAATTAGTGGAGCGTTGTCTCATAATTAATGTCATCTCTGATGTTAAGACCATGTTGTACACCATTAGTGGACTAGCCCACCTGGTTTGAGTGTTTTTTTCCCCCTCCAAAATAAATGCAAAATACTAGTGAACGTGCAGCATTGTGTAGTGAGAGAGAGAGAGCGAGAGAGAGAGAGAGAGATTTAGAGCTTTATTTGTTGGAAAGTGTGGAGCGTCTCCTCTATTCTGGAGAAAAATAAAGGAGGAATTGATGAAGAGAGTATAGATGAATAAAGCCATCAGTCTGCAGTCACCTCCGTTAACAGGAAGTTGAGCGCTACTCTGTGAAGGCGGCGGCCGACAGCAGCTGCTTCAGAAATCACACACACCTGAGCAGCACAGCACACTTGTCCTTGCCTAATCCTGATAAATGACTGGGACTGCACGTTTCTCCAGGGGACAACTTTGTCTTCGTCTATAGCAGCCGTGGAGCCAGCAAAGCACGTCATTATGGACCAGCTATACAGCCTCTCTCCTTTCCCATAAAGTCACCATTCAGACAGCAGGTCTCTCCACACACTCAACCGCTTAGACTGGAGGCATTTGATTAGGGCTCATATTTTATGCAACATTTTAGATATTTATCAAAGATTTACATTTATTATTATTATTAGTAGATTTTTACATTTCATATACAGTACATCAGTGCAAAAAGGAGGCATTTTAAAGGCTGCAGACCCCACATAGAAACACAAAGCACACACATTTCAATCGGATTACATGCACTCACAAACATTCAGTCTTTAGAACAAAGGACATACAGTATATACTGGATACTTAAAAGAAATGTATAAAATGTATACAGTTAGATACCTACAGAAGCAATTCAGGTTAAGTACCTTACACAAGTACAACCCTGGGAATCAAACCTTCAATAATTTGCTGACTGCAGGGCCATTTCTCTAAGTGTTATGCTACATTGACACATAGACACATAGACACATAGAGTGCTCTAAATAAATCTTGAACATAATGTGTGAACTTTTACACTGAATCAGTTTATCATTACAATTGATGGGTGTAGATAAAATCAAAGCCACAGGATGCAATAATATTGCATAATTATTGACTGGGATCACAGCCAAGCAATCATTGGACAATGGCTCACAATCTTGTATAATTTGATTGGCTTAGCCACAGACAATGACTTCTGTGTACTGGTATGTAATCTCTGTCACTTAGTCAAAGATGAATAACCTTTTCCCACTGCAAAGCTTCAGTCAGACTAGCATAAGCTGGAGCCAATACTGACTGACTGGGTCAAGTTGAATATGTCTCTGCACAGATTGACACAATAGCTTGAACTTTGTATGCAGTTCAAGGATAATATAAAATAAATAGATAAATAAGTATCACAACACCAGATTGTGAATGTGATAAAGGCTATTCTGGGATGAAGTAATGCCCATCTCTGGTAGAGGTTAGAAGTTCTCTGTGTTTGTAACCTTCAAAAATATAAACTTTTTTTCTCTCACTTTTCTTCTTGTGGTATTATTTTAATTAGGCTTTCATCATTAATTAGAATTTTGTTCCATGAACTGGGACTTTAAGAGATAAACGGACAGGCTTATCCACAAGCATAACCAGCACTTAACTTCACGCTGTGCTGGTATAGCAGCTCAAACAGTAAACTCGTGCAGCTGCGTATGAAACAGAACACAGGGAATCTTCCAGAGCATCCAGCTGCAAGGCCCCCAACCCCCCCTCCCGCGTCCTCTGGGAAGCCCTGGACTCGTCATTTCTTTTTCTCCAAAAAAAACGTTGTAAAGAGATTTTTGAAACTCACAGTTTTCCACACTGTAGCCCTGGAATATATTTAGCCTTTAAATCATGCTAATTGCTCCCCACATCTGCACCTTCTATTAACTCTGCTAATTGAATGTCTCTTTCATGTGCGTCCACGTGGAACAGTTGTATTAAGTCCGTACTGTATGAAGCATATACTACTTTTAAACATACTGTGACCATTCACTTTGAACTTCTATTCATGAGATAATTGACATTTAAATGATATGAAGCGGTATATATTATTACTGTAAAGCATATACTGTGCATATATTTGCGTGAGTGCGTGTGTGTGTGTGTGTGTGTGTAGCACACGGGGGGAGGGGAGGGGGGAATACATTTTGTGAGCTACAAATGGTAATACATTGGCCCCTAATGGTGTGCAGCATGCACTCTTTCAGAAAGGTTGTGTAATGTTATTGAAATAGCAGACAGGTAACAAGGCTCATTAATCTTGCCGCTGCCGCGCAGGTTCTGAATGCTGTTCGGGACACAGTGTAGGAGGGCAGTCCTGGCACACACGGTGACATTCAGCACGATTTCTCCGAGAGTGCCGCGGGGATTCCAGGACAAATATTACTCCAATTAAGGGCTTGGCATTGTGCCGCCGCTCGGGCTTAGGCGGAGGCCGGGATAACTAAAAAACCTCATTTCCTGTAGAGATAACTGCGCATACAAACGCGTTGCTTTGCTGTGCACACGGTTTATTCGCTTCAACTGAGAATGTTCGCATTGTTTCAGCTCCCTCCGTCCCTCCCTTACAAAAAACCACTGGACTTCTTCCAAAATTGGACTGGCCTGACAAAATAGCCTGAGCCAACACACCCACATCTCTGCCGTACGGATGCGGAACAGAAATAACGAAACCAGGGCGGGCCAGGGTCTGTCCGAAACAAACTTTGACAGACCTCCCGAACAGCAGAATCGGGTCACGATGAGGTTACGGAACTCCACCTGTTGTGGCGGGTGGTCACTGGCGTACACCTCCAGTGTCCACAAATCTCAGAATTGGCCATTGCATAGAGATCATAGCCATTAGAGCATGGACAAGCCAGCAGCAAAGCCCCCATTTCTGTCACCATCCATTTAAATGGCCTCCACTACTTTAATAGATGGCGCTCGCTCATTCCATATATTCACACATTATTTGAGGAATAGCGCCATCAATTTACTTGCAGTGACATGCAGATTGAATTTCCCATGAATTTATGTGATGAAAGAAAATATATAATTATATTTACCGCGAATGACCGGGGCACAGTGGGAATTCGCTGTGATTCAAATCACTGCCTTTCCTGAGAGTATGACGGCAATACAATTACAACGGAACAGTTACAACTGGACTGCCGCAACAATATCTGAACAGGGCGGCAAGCTGGGCAATGTTGTTTTAGTAAGACACTGGGTTCCAGTCTGGAATCAAGTTTATATATCAGTAACTCAGTTGAGACTGTCTAAGATATTGGAATGTCCAAACTGGAGTTTAAAGATACTTTAATCATATCAAAACTGTACTATAGAGCACTTTAAAAAAAGTTTAACTTGGACTTAAGTGAGGGAGACTTGTGGTGATCTCTACAGACTATTTCTACTCTCTGGCTGATCTTTTTTCTGTGCATGTCCATCACTCTTAGAAGCCGGTGTCAGTAAAAATAAATCTCATGCCCATTCTACAGGGACTGCACAAGTCCAGGGGAGTGAATATAGAGCAGGAGTCAACAAATTGTTTTACTGTAAACAGCTCCAACTGATTGATAACATCAGCTGGAGCTATATAATGGCACAATGTCTTTAATATAAACTGGTTTATCTCAACTAAACATGAAACCGCCGCCCTCCCCCGGAAGCTAAAAAGCTAGAACAATTTAAATGCATATTTTTACATTATATATTACAATGACATAAAATCTACAGTTCACCTGAAGCACCTTCTGTCAAGATGGAAGTACTCCCTGAAGCTAGTGTCTTTAAATAACTCACATCACCGTGTGTGTGTACTGTGCCACAGGAGTGTGGAATAGCAAGCTGGTCCTGGATTTTTTATCTGTGAAAGGTACATCAACCAAATTATTCCAAGAAAAGCCCACCTGCGTGCCTTTAAATTGGCTGCAGTATGAATACAAAGGGAAATACTTCCCGTGAATCATCTGAGATCTTGCCATCAGAACGAAGGCTGAGGTCCCTGTCCTTTAAAACCATTAGTTTCATTTTGTGCCAAAATCTGTTTTGCCTCATAAATGACACAGCACACCTTAAGTTAAATGTTTAGTTTAATTATATGGTTTAGTGTAGTCCAAAATGTATTTTAGTCTTCGGTGTTTTAGTTCTATGTCATTTACTGTATGTACGGAAGTTCTTACTAGAATTTTCTTAATAGACTTCATTTCTCATTTATAATAATAAAAATGTAATTTATGAATCTCTAAATGCAATTTTTGCTATTTAATCTTTTTAATGTAATTTATGTAAATTGTTTATTTAATGCCTGCTTCTTCTCCTGAAGTTCCCCTAGGAAAAACTAAAGCTATTCTATTCTATTACATAATAGTTTGATACCAGACGTTGTGATGTGTGAAATTATCACTCGAGGTGATTATTCGTGTCTCACGAAAATGACAAGGCCCTTTATACATCACAGACCTGTTGCTTGTGACTGCAGACGTGTATATGTTTTTAAATTCCTCTGGTAATGACAGAGAGGCATGGGCCCCGGGACACCATCGGCCCGTAGTGCTGTGTCTGTCCGAGGCTGGCTCTCGGAGGGCTGTCACGTGTTTGCGTGCATTGGAGAGCTCTTGTGAATCTCAGTAATGTTTATGTTCTTCTACCTATCATGTTCCACTGCAGCATTATATTTCTGTCAGATGTTTAAAGGCACCCTGGGAGTTCAGAACTTTACATGAATCTACTCTCCTTCTGTTCTTCAGACAATAGGTGAATCAGTTCATTCTGAGGCAGCATAACATGTTCCCAGAAACCTTCTCTTTGTCCAGCCTCTGTTGTTCAAAATGTGTTTTCCTCCTGAAGGAGAAAAGTGGAAAATTCCACTAATTGCTTTAACACTGAAAGGAATGATTGTGCTTTAAGTGGAAAACATCTGTGTGAATACAAGTGGGGGTGTGTGTGTTTGCATGTCTGTGTTTTTCTACTGCAAGTTATGAATGTACGGTGGATGAAAGAGGGAGTGGAAATGTAGAGCAGACTTGCAGCAGTTCTCTCTACGGGGATTCTGAACTGCAAAGCACACATGAGAGTTATTCCAGATCTGCGTCCTTTTCAGTGAGAACTTACCCAACAGTGCATTCCATTTGAAAGCTGTTTGCGCAGTGCATCTGTGATCTTGGAAAGGGAACAAGCAGAATGGCCTCATGGGAAACCTTGATGAGCTCATCGCGCCCCCCTTCACGCCGCTGTTCTCGGCGTTGGTTTCACAGCTGCGTTGCCGTAGACCGTCGCGGCTACCCTTTCCTGGTTTGTTTCGCGGTTGTTAACTCTTTAACTGTGCATCATGCTGTAAATTAAAGCAACCTGTCCGTTCCCTCTTCCCCGTACAGGTAAATACGTGTACCAGCCCATGACCAGTGTTTGCCAGCTGCCCAGCACGCCAGTGCCCACCGCCCCCACCGAATACACCGACACGGTTGACCTGTCGATCTCCCTGATGGAGCGCTTCCTCAGGACTGCCCCCAGCTTCCGGACGCCGCCGTACCCGGAGTCACCCAAGTTCTGCGTCATCTCCGACCTCTTCGTCGACGACTACATCGTCAAGCGCATCAATGGCAAGATGTGCTACGTGCAGCGCCCCCCGCCTGCCCCGGCCCCGCTTCGCGCACCCCAGGTGCCCCCGCAGAACCCCTCCAGGGGGGCTCGCTGCGGGTACAAGCGGGTCGTTCCCGGGGACAAAGCCAACGGGCCCAAAATAGACCACTGCACCTCACCGTCCAGCTCTGAGGACTCTGGGATCAACGCCCTGGGCCTGCACTATCTGGAGTCGTGCGACGAGGACTCTGAGGAAGAGGAGGAAGACGAAGAGTTGAGCTCTGATGGGGACTCCAGCCCCGGCAGCCTCTGGGACCAGGATGAGTGCTCACTGCTGTCTCCCTCCAAGTCCACTGTGGAGATTATTGAAAAGATAGAAACGACTGTCTGATATCAGCTCCCCACCCCACCCAAAACGCCCCCTCACGTTCCTCCTCTTCCACGGGGGGTGCCTGATGGAGGATCCTCATTGTATTACAGTGCCGTTGGTTTTGGAACAGAACAAACTGGGACCTGTACAAAAAATAACAGTTGATTTTTTTCTCTCACAAAATGTTAGTTAAATGTTGCTTTATTGTTGTCACTGGGCTCCCTGGGGAAGTGTACTGTTTACTGCTTTCACTCAGGGGGCTGAGTGAAAGCTTCTCTCCTCCTCTGCTCCTCTGGCCCCCAGCATGGACTCATTGACTGGGATTTCTAGCATGGTCTTGTATCTTAGTTGTGGTAAGATGTTACACTGTATGAAAAAAAAACAAAAAAAGTTCAAATGCACACAGAGACACACACATACCCACAAGTTGTGTATAACCACATGTTTAATATGACTGTCTTGAGTACAAGTCCTTGCTGAAAGTAAATGAGTAGCCTTATTTCACAACTGAGAATGGTGGCTGAGCATTACTTACAAAGAGGTGACATTGCAGAAAATAAGGAGAACAGATGTAGAAAAGGTCCTCAGATCCCGTGACTGTAGAAAAACCACGCATGGGTCTGGGACATATTGTGGAGTTTGATGAATGGTAGCCAGCATTCAACACTTAAGGGCCACCACCTTACATTGCATTACAATCATTTGGCAGATGCTTTTATCCAAAGCGACACAATAAGTGCATACCGAAGGTCATTGTAGCAACTGCAAATCAGATCAGACAAAGCACATCCTTCTCATAACGTAGCAGCTATCCCTAGTAATGAACATTTCATATAGTACACACATTAAGCTATAGGTAAGTCAGCTATACTTTCTAAACTATAATATCAAACAAGAGTTACAGGAAACAAGCCAAAAACAGGGAAGAAGTACTATGAAAATGATCCTAGATGCTCCTTGGGAAGGCTTTGAGAGCATGCACTGGACCTTCACTGGAATTTTGTTGGCTCCAACCACGTACTGTCAATCATATCAGTCTAGCTGACATGTGACTGCCTGCATAATACGATAAATAATGAAGTTTTTGAAAATGAAAAAATACACAGAAATAAATCTCCCACACACATTCCCATGTCATGTAATGTTGTGTTATCACTGATTGACTATGGAAGTATCCCGGTCTCTTTTTTGTGGCAGTCTCTAGTGCACAAGGCTGTTGGGTGAATGCCAAAACATTACATTTAGCTGCACAGTGTGATTATCCCTGTTAGTGTTTCAGAGGGGATCACAAAATCAGTGGACCTAGTGCCTAGTGTACCAGTGTACCTAGTCCTGACCTCAAACTAGTTTCACACTAAAGTGTCTAAATGGGATCTTGGTAGGAAGGCCGTATCTGACCCGGTTGGCTTTGTGAAAGGAATCAAATGGGCAAGTAATGGATCTATATTGATAAAACAGAGAAGTTTGAGGGAGGCAGCTGCCACCCACACATGCTCACAGACCAGCGTTTTGTTTGCTTGGCTCATCCTTGTTCTCCAAACTTTTGTCACTGTGGATATTGGTACTTGAGCACAAAGCCTTCTGCTTACAAGCACAGGACGTGGCAGCCTCTTCTGGTTCTGGGTTCTAGAGCCTGCGTTCTTTTCTAAGAGGGACTGTTCTATGAACACAGCACAAAAGACTCACCGGTATACCCGCAGGTGCCAGGCTTGACCCCAGCATACAGAGACTATCTGGGTTTCTTGGTAAAAAATAGAGAGGAACAAATGCATGTGGACATTCTGCAATAGCAGGATAATCAGTAATCATAAGTATTTAGATTCACAAATGTCTTAGTGTTGGTTGTGCTGAAGCCTCTTTTCTTACGACCCTATTGGTATTGCTCTTATTTTCTTATAAACTAAATCTGAATAGAAACCTTGTCTTCTTCATTTGTGAGGGAATGTATGGCACACACACACACACACACACACACACACACACACGTCTGTTTTCTTTCTGTCATCATTTTAGTAAGTCTGATATGAAAAGAAAAACTGCGTCACAGACAGTGCCAGGAATGTTTGATGCATTTGAAAATGGCTTTGACTGCTTTAACCACATGTTTAATTTTCAAGAAATACTTCAATACCGACCTTTATCGTAAAGTATTTCTAGGCCGTTAAATGTGCGGCGTAGTGTGTGTAGACTCACATACTGTATTGGATTGGCAAAAGCTGGACTTGATCAACTCACTTAGTGAATAATTTTCTTGCAGAATATAATTATGACCAGAGTCAAGCTGCCATAACATGTAATTGGCTGAAATTTATGTATGTGCAGTTTTGAAAAAAACCCAGCTCCAAAAAAAAACTGCCAAAATAGCAGATGGTCTTTGTTTTGGCGCCAGACGCTAAGGAGGGGGGTTATGGTGCAGTACACTTAGCCAATAGTGGAATTCCCACCATGATGGGATTCAGACCTCACTATGAAGCCACCTCATATCATCACACATTCACCATCGCTACAATGTATGGAACACTGAAACCCTGCCTTGTACATCGTACTCCTGTCCACAGATGCCTCCGAAGCAACAGTAAACCTGGGAAAAGCTGCGAGGGATCAGAGGGGGATCGGAGGTTCAAGAGTGACATGGCTTCAGCCGTCGCTATCGCTACAATAGAACTACAGCGGTGTGGCACACTCTCAGGTTCCCTGGCAGCTTCCTGCCTTGGCGCTCATCCCGTCTTTGACACTCACTTGAAGAGAGGCGGGCAATGTGCGGCCCTCACCTACAGCGGAGAGAGGATATTGATTTGGCTCTGTTCTTCTCTGCCCTGAAACGTTTCCATCGATCGCCGTTTACTGGCCGAGCTCCAAAACGCCACAGCCAGAAATTAAATGCTAATCAGTCAAACATAGAGATATAACTTCTGCCGCTCCTCTGTGCACACATGAAAGGGGGTGACCGAGTGGGGGAGTGGTTGCAACCTGGAAGAAGGGAGTTTGAAATCCAGGGAGAGAATACCGAACAGTATAGGCATGTCAGAAAGGAGCTGTGTTTGAGTGAGTGTCCAGGGAATTCATCAAATGTCTCCTGAGCCAGGGGTTTTATGAGCTGCTACTGACCTAGAGCAATGTCATAAACAGTAAAACTGCCACTTCCAGTGGCTAACCCCCTGAAAGTGTGTGTGTATATGTGCATGTGTGAGTGCGCGCACAATGGTGTGCCTATATCTGCCTATAACACACCGCAC
This sequence comes from Ilyophis sp. 1 JC-2022, assembly GCA_022702515.1. Lineage (NCBI taxonomy): Eukaryota > Metazoa > Chordata > Actinopteri > Anguilliformes > Synaphobranchidae > Ilyophis > Ilyophis sp. 1 JC-2022. The sequence goes on along the minus strand of CM040398.1, from coordinate 24,045,374 downwards.
ACACGCATGAGCATACACACACATGAATGCATGCACAAAAACACACATGCTGATGAAATATCATTAATCATAAACATTTTTTGAATGATAATTCTGAACTGTAAAGCCTAATACGTTTCATGTACTCATTTCGAACCAATCCAAAAATAAGCCTCACAAATAAATTTTTCCTGGGTTAATAATGGGCATGTTTAATTTCCATTCATTTTAAATTAACCCTCAAGGGTCGACTATGTCGCCGGCGACATGGAATCGGTGCTCATACGCTTTGTTTAATAACTTTCGTTTCGCGTAGGAACTTATTGTAAATTGTAGTGTGAAGCCTAGCCTTGTAGCTACACCCCTGTGTTTCTAGATCAACCAGAGGTTTCTATATCGATGAGCCAATTGGAGGCATTTTTTGTGGGATGCAGGCTAACTTGCTAGTCGTCGTTTACTATACAAAGGTGACAGAATATAGGCAGATCATTTTGTCTATCACAGCCAATCTATATGATTGGCAGATCTGTAAGCCGTTGAAAACCAAAAAACCATCGCTTGTTGACGAAGAGGGCATCTCCACAGCAAACCACATCAGGCGAATTTCGGAAAACGAGACACGCATTTTCGAACTTATTTTTACAATATTGATTTAATTTGAATATTTCGTTTTTGGACGGCAACCAAGAAAATTACAGCCCAGCAATCGCTGGAAATTATTTTGGAGAGTGAAGATGATGGTGAGTTGGGAGCAGAAAGTTCCCTCACCAACAACAAAATTGCTTATCAAGATGGGCTTGACCCAGTCGAGGATTTTAAAGTATATTTATATACAAATTTTTGCCATAAATATAGTCTCCTAAAAATTATCTATGATAAAATACCACACAGGGCCAGTTTGTGTTGGGGAAAAAAATATGCAACACCTGATAGTGCCATATAGGCTTACATATATGTAGTAGTAACTATCTGAGGGTACAGAAAAAATGGGGAAAACAGGCTTAGACCCCAGAGGGTTAAATCACACATCAGCACTTTCTTCTAGAGAGAGCACGGACATCATATTAAGTTTCAAAATCAGAATGATTTTGTCATTTTTTGTTAATATTAAGTTGGGCAAAACAAACTCACTGGCAAATTTGAATAGATCTGTTCAGCCATGAAGCGTGAAATGAAAACTCGGCTGGGCTCATCTTTTCCCATGGGGCAGCGCTTCAGCTGTGGCATTATGGGTAAAAGTGTGGAGGGACTTAAACAAGCCCCTTACCAAATTATCAGTCAATTAATCTATTCAATTAACATTTAATGAGGCTCTCAACACAGAACAAAAGCTCCAAATTTTATAAAATAAATGAACTGTTGTATAAAAAAATATAAGCCATCTTGCACATTGGTGTGTCTGAAAGTCAGTGCATTACTGTGTGAATTAAAACCTGAAATAGTAGCCATTATGTAATACAACCTATCCCAAAAACATGATACTGGACATAGTCCTTAGAGAGATCGGTATTTGTTTAAATTAGCCCCATTATGTGACTGGTTTTACATTTACTTTCTTTTTCAAACATTTGTCCCAATGGAAAAAGGCAAAAGTAGTTATGAAATTAAAAACCTAACACAGTGTTTAGCATGATAAAAAGAAAACCCAATATCACCTTCAAATCCACTACACCATTTGCTGTCATTATGCTCACTTTGAAACACTGATGCCTCTCAGGCAGGATACTGTATTATTTGATCATATGTTAACAGTGGTCACTGCTGCAACCATGCGCAGGTTACACTATGGGGATATAGTACAAGATCAAGAAGGGCCTGAATAGCTAATGCTGCAATTTTTCTGCTCCAATCTGATGAGGCTAGAAGAAATGGAGGCAGAAACAAACAGAAAGAGATTCCCCCAAACAAGTAGGCACCATTATTGCTACCACTTTTTCTATCACTTCTATCACTTATTAGGCTGAAACCCTTTACAGAACACAGCAGTTTCACATTATTATCAATTTTAAAAGTTATAATTGCACTGAAGCTGGTTATAAAGCATGCTGAAGGGCAGGCAAACACTGAAGGGATTAACAACACCATTAACGGTTGAACTGGGTGCATCTGATGATCAGTACCAGCTATTGAAGAGCTGAAACACAAAACATGAACACAATACAATACACTCAACTTTAAAATGAGTCCCACCCCAGTCCAAGTCGTGAGGGTGTTCTCTCACACCCAGTCTTCTGTTTGCTTATTCATACCGTCCACGTGAATTCAAATGAACAGTCCAGGAGCTAAACCCAGGCCGGAAAAAACTCAGCCGTGAATGAGCCGAATCCAGCAGAGGGAAATGAAAAGGCTACTGCTCCCCATTATCAGGAGCACCTTGTCAAACCTCCGCAGCGACCTTTCATTTCAAAAAGACCATTTATTATTCCAATTATCCAGAACAGCATCCCCTGACTATCACAATTCCACCCCCTTCCCCAGAGGCTGGGAACTCACCAATAAGCTCTTGATACACAATCAAACACAACGGACTGGGCTTTTGACGGCTCCTGTGGGGAGACATGTTTTTGATATGCTTTACAAAACCACAGACTGTCACCTTGGGTGCTTTTTGTCACTCGCAACCTGTAAAATATTCATTGTTTTTTTTTCTCTTTTACCTTGCCTCCAGTTCTCAGCAAAATAATTATGTATTTTTTCCCCCAAAAGGAGCTTTGGCCAGATGCTGTATCAAGACATTGTTTACATATTATCAGTGATAAAATAACAAAAATACAGTCATTTTATATTACCAAATTTTTCCCCACTCAAGTGATTTCAAGCAAAGTAAAGAGCACATGGTAATTTTATCACTGATCATATGTATGTGTGCATTTGCATGTGTTTGTGTGTGCATGTATATGTGTGTGTGTTTGGGGGGTGGGCGTGTGTGTGTATGTGTTTATGTATGCATTTGTGTGTGTATCCATGAATGTGTGTGTGTGTGTATTTGCATGAATATGTGTGTGTGTGTGTGCCTGTGTGTGTTGGTCTGTTTCAGCGGCACAATTACATGCTTCACATGTGGTAAAGCCTGTGTTGTGTTGAGTGCTTTTTCTGGTCAGGTGTATCGTTTATATGAACAGTGCAGCAAATTGTCTGTAAGTAGAGCACTGTCAGCCAGGACCATATTAGAGTTTTTCCATGGCTGATGGAATTGGCTTTCATGCCACAGCTCTCTCCTACTGCCGCCTGCTGCTGTCGTCTTTTCATGCGACTTTACTCCTGTTCCACCGGCTGTATTAAGAGAAAAATATGTTTTGGCCCTATATCCACAGTTGTATTTTGTTCATGTGTGACCATGGAGGTCACATAAATGAATGTATGAGACCAAGACAAGCTGGTGCCTCTGCTGTGTCTGTGGCTCACGTCATGCGCTCGGTTAAGCAAGTGAGATCGCACAGATCACCTTTTTAAAAATCTTTTCAGCAAGCCACAAAATGATAAACAACAAACCACTTCCAAACAAACCAATATCGCAAGGAGGAACATATGTCATGTGGTGTGAGATGTTTGACAATGATATACTAAAATGATAAATGTGGTGTAAAATGAGTTCTACAAAGGTAGAGCGTAGCCTTAACAACTGGAAAGGAAAGAGTTTCATATTTACAGCAGCATAATGTTCCAGCACCTCATCAATCAAATGAAATTTGACGGGCTGATTGATTCTTGGACGTTAATGGAGTGCTTTAGAGACCCATATGCAGAGGGGGTTCACACATATTCACTGCAACATGGATATTTGATATATTTTGGTTCAACAAAAAAATCTGCCACAAAAAAAAAATAAAGAGTGGAATACAAACTCCACCGAGCTCGAATCCTGTCCAAGGGCCTTTCTGTGCGTGGGTTTCCTCCGGGTACTCCGGTTTCCTCCCACAGTCCAAAGACATGCAGATTAGGCTAATTGGAGACTCTAAATTTCCCATAGGTATGAGTTTGTGAGTGAATGGTGTGTGTGCCCTGTGATGGATTGGCCTGTCCAGGGTGTATTCCTGTTTCTCGCCCAATGCATGCTGGCATAGGCTCCAGCACCTCCCGTGCCTGACCAGGAATAAGCGGGTTAGATAGTGGATGGATGGATGGATGGATACAAACTCCAAAAACATTTATTGTGTACATGCGAGCAAACTAAAGGGAAATTTGTGCTTTGGCTCTTCTTAACCTATACAAAACTTATATTGTATTTTATAATAGGCATAGTACATGTGTATTCATTCCAGGTACCAGAATATTTAACACTGGGAAGGTAAGTGGTTTCAAATATTTATTGGGGGTTTGAGCTGACAGCTCATTGCTGGAATTAATAAACAAGAAACATTATGTGACCTTACAGGCTCCTCTTTTCACTGGAAGGCTTTTTACTGCAAGTCCTCTGATTGAAGGCATGTCTTTATTCAGAGGAAGTCTAAATGTCAGTGCACCACTAAATGATGTGCGTGTGTGTGTGTGTGTGTGTGTGTGTGTGCGCGTGTGTGTGTGTGTGCGTGTGTGTGTCTGTGAGAGCGAGAGCATGTGTGTGCGTGTGTGTGTGCGTGCGTGTGTGTGCGTGTGAGAGCGAGAGTGTGTGTGTGTGTGTGTGTGCGTGCGTGCGTGTGTGTGTGAGAGCGAGAGCATGTGTGTGTGTGTGTGTGTGTGAGAGCGAGAGTGTGTGTGTGTGTGTGTGCGTGCGTGCGTGTGTGTGTGAGAGCGAGAGCATGTGTGTGTGTGTGTTTGCGTGTTTATGTGTGTGCACATGTACCTGTGCTTTGAATGTGTTGCAGTGCCTGACGTACTGCATTCTTAATCTTACAGTTTTTTGCAATTGCTAAGACACAAAAACGGGTACTTCTGGCACAATTATTGAAACCACTAACTCATGTAGCCTATCTATTGACCAGGTATGCTAAACCATAAGCACATTGTCTGCTTTACACTAAGTTTGAAATTCTAAAACACACTTTTTGCAAATAACTACACACGGTTATCTACATTAGACACATCATTCAAAACTAAAAGCCTGTGTGTGTTGTTTGCTAAACACTGCCATTGAAATACCACACTCAATTATCAATCACCTGCACACAGAATGCACATGTGAAAACACCTGTAACCAATGAGATCACTTAGAAATCAGAGCTTGAACACTATACACTATAACACTATACTGAATAGGATTCAGATTTGCTCTTTGGTGTGCACAACAATAGAGGCCAATTTTGGAGAGAGAGCTAGAGGAGGAGGAAGAGGAGGAGGAGGAGGAAGAAGAAGAAGAGGAGAAGAAAGAGGAAGAGGACGAGGAGGAGGAGGAAGAAGAAGAGGAGAAGAAAGAGGAAGAGGAGAAGAAAGAGGAAGAGGACGAGGAGGAGGACGACGAGGAGCAAGAGGAGAAGGAGTAAGAGGAGCAAGAGGAGAAGGAGGACGAGGACACAGAGGACGAAGAGTGGTGAGAGGACAAGTCAAAAGAACTGTCACAGATGAGATCCGGGCCACTTTGGTTGACCATGTCATCAACCATGGCTTGAGTCTACAGGAGGCTGGTCAGAGAGTCCAGCCTAATTTGAGCCGCTACACTGTAGCAGGTATCATCAGGACATTTCGAAATGAGAACAGGTAAGAAATCCTACCCTCTCTATGATTTTACAGTATTTCATACAGTTTTTTTACTATTGCTAAAACACAATTTCTGATACTAGAGCCCTCTTTGTCTAAACTCTACACACAACAACCAAAAACTCATACACAAAATACAAAATATCTTACATCTCTTGCAAAAGCAAACACTTAATTCAAAACTATATAAACACTGCCAAAAATTGTATTTTTGCATCACAACTTTACACACAATCACCAAATAAATAGTTCTTTCCACATGCCAACCGCACACTGATGTGCTAAGCATAAAACATTACAGTTTTTTGCAATTGCTAAGACACAATTTCTGAAACTAGAGCCCTCTTTGTCGAAACTCTACACACAAAAACCAAAAACTCATACACAAAATACTAAATATCTTACATCTCTTGCAAAAGCAAACACTTAATTCAAAACTATATAAACACTGCCAAAAATTTTATTTTTGCATCACAACTTTACACACAAACACCAAATAAATAGCTCTTTCCACATGCCAACCACACACTGGTTGCTAAGCATAAAACACTATTATCTAGAGTCTTTGGCATTTTAATTTGTAGCATGCTGTAAATATAGACTATGGACACAAATGCAATGGGGAAACAAACAAATTTGTTTATTCTCAATAACAGTATCAGACAAAATTATTTTAACTGAAGATTACAAGATCATTGAACTGTACACAGTAATACAGTATATTGAAATTAAAGTCCATCCTGTCTTCGATGTGCATCTGGCCACAGCGCCTCAACAACATCGCAAGCGATGTCCTCTCTTGCCAAACATCGGGGGAAGTACCGTCTTGAGTGGCGTATCCAGCCTTGGCATGCCTCCACATCAATGTCGCCACAGGCCTCTTCCATTGCCTGGAGGAGAGTTGCACGTTGGTAGGGTCGGCGGTCATACACCTTCCAACGCCACGCCGAAAATAATTCCTCAATAGGGTTCAGGAAAGGTGAGTAAGGTGGAAGGGGGAGAACTTGAAATAGTGGGTGATTGTCAAACCAATTATGGACCACAGCAGACCGGTGGAAACTTACGTTGTCCCATATGACAACATATCTGGAGTGCCCTGGCACATTCCTCTGGTCATTGGGAATGAGGATGTCATGCAGGGAGTCAAGGAATGCAATAATATGAGCTGTGTTATATGGGCCAAGAGTGGCATGGTGATGAAAGACACCATTCTGACCAATTGCAGCACACATTGTGATGTTTCCACCACGCTGCCCAGGAACATGAACAATGGCACGTTGCCCGATGATGTTTCTTCCCCAGCGTCTGGTTTTGGCTAGATTGAAGCCAACCTCATCGATATATATATAAACATGCTGGTGTTCAGCAGCATCTAGCTCCATGACTCTCTGAAACAGTCAGGAAAAATCATATTGAATGACAGAAAGGATACAGATATCAGTCCATATAGTGTAGCACAGTAATACAGTAAACTGGAATACAGTACCAATGTTGTAATAGGCTAATATATAAAATGTAACTTACTTGTACATATTCATAGCGCAGTTGTTTCACTCCTTCTCCTCGTCCTCCTCCTCTTCCTTGTCTTCCTTCTCTTTCTTCTCTTCCTAGTCCTTGTCCTCCTCTTACACAAACACTTCTTCTAGCTCTCTCCAAAATTGGCCTCCATTGTTGTGCACACCAAATAGCAAATCTGAATCCTATTTATAGTGTTCAAGCTCTGATTTCTAAGTGATCTCTTTGGTTACAGGTGTTTTCACATGTGCATTCTGTGTGCAGGTGATTGATAATGGAGTGTGGTATTTCAATGGCAGTGTTTAGCAAACAACACACACAGGCTTTTAGTTTTGAATGATGTGTCTAATGTAGATAACCGTGTGTAGTTATTTGCAAAAAGTGTGTTTTAGAATTTCAAACTTAGTGTAAAGCAGACAATGTGCTTATGGTTTAGCATACCTGGTCAATAGATAGGCTACATGAGTTAATGGTTTCAATAATTGTGCCAGAAGTACCAGTTTTTGTGTCTTAGCAATTGCAAAAAACTGTAAGAAGGAGATCTTAGACCCTAAACATTCGCATTCTATTTTTGCAGAATTGCAAGGCGACCGCCCACAGGAGGAAGAAATCACCTGTTCACACAAGAACAGAAACAACAAATCATAAACATGGTCATTGCAAACAACAGCATACTTTTACGACAACTGCAACACCACAGCATCACTGACAACATAACATTCAACAACATACACAGTTTATCCACACTGGGCCGTCTACTGATGCGGCATCAACTCCGTATGAAACAGCTGTACAGAGTGCCGTTTGAAAGAAACTCTGAAAGAGTGAAACAACTGCGCTATGAATATGTACAAGTAAGTTACATTTTATATATTAGCCTATTACAATATTGGTACTGTATTCCAGTTTACTGTATTACTGTGCTACACTATATGGACTGATATCTGTATCCTTTCTGTCGTTCAATATGCTTTTTCCTGACTGTTTCAGAGAGTCATGGAGCTAGATGCTGCTGAACACCAGCATGTTTATATATATATTGATGAGGTTGGCTTCAATCTAGCCAAAACCAGACGCCGGGAAAGAAACATCATCGGGCAACGTGCCATTGTTCTTGTTCCTGGGCAGCGTGGTGGAAACATCACAATGTGTGCTGCAATTGGTCAGAATGGTGTCTTTCACCACCATGCCACTCTTGGCCCATATAACACAGCCCATATTATCGCATTCCTTGACTCCCTGCATGACCCTCATTCCCAATGACCAGAGGAATGTGCCAGGGTACTTTTTTTTGTCGTGGCGTTGGAAGGTGTATGACCGCCGACCCTACCAACGCACAACTCTCCTCCAGGCGATGGAAGAGGCCTGTGGCGACATTGATGTGGAGGCGTGCCCAGGTTGGATACGCCACTCAAGACGGTACTTCCCCCGATGTTTGGCAAGAGAGGACATCGCTTGTGATGTTGATGAGGCGCTGTGGTCAGATGCACATCGAAGACAGGATGGACTATAATTTCAATATACTGTATTACTCTTTACAGTACAATGATCATGTAATCTTCAGTTTAAATAATTGTGTCTGATACTGTTATTGAGAATAAACAAATTTGTTTGTTTCCCCATTGCATTTGTGTCCATAGTCTATATTTACAGCATGCTACAAATGAAAATGCCAAAGACTCTAGATAATAGTGTACAGTTGGCATGTGGAAAGAGCTATTTATTTGGTGTTTGTGTGTAAAGTTGTGATGCAAAAATACCATTTTTGGCAGTGTTTATATAGTTTTGAATTAAGTGTTTGTTTTTGCAAGAGATGTAAGATATTTTGTATTTTGTGTATGAGTTTTTGGTTTTTGTGTGTTTCGACAAAGAGGGTTTCGACAAAGAGGGCTCTAGTTTCATAAATGGTGTTTTAGCAATAGTAAAAAACTGTCATCAAATCAAATCAAAACAAGTCTGCTAGGCTGCATACAACTCTGCATAAGAGTCTTGCGAGGAGCTACATTTGCCATATAAATATTTTCACACAATCCTTTGTCATATTCAAAGACTGAGTGAAATTAGGAACTACCAGGGGAATACTGCATCAAAGCCCGTGAGTATGCATCAAAGCCAATACTGCATCAATCCTGCATATAGGATAGTTTTGATCTACTATAAGCAACGTGGACACCTATTCTGGGCAGTGAATATGGAAATTTTAAACATGAACAGTTTAAACATCAGTGGGTTCAACCTCTGTCAGGAAAAGTAGAATCATTTTTATAGTGGAACAAAAAGTAGCTTGAGGTCAGGTAGTTGCCTTGGAAAACAGACGGATACACATTGATGCAATTTTCAGAGTCATCCAAGGGTAGACTATATATATTCATAAACACAATGCTACACAGGAGGTTTCTTTTTTGCAAAAAGCCTTGAATGTACAGAGAAGGCTATGAAACATTAATAGAGACCAGTTGAAGTTTCACTCTCTGTTTGAAATGAGTGCATTGCACTATTGATGGTTTCATAGAGGTTTTCTGAGCCACATATTGACGTTACTGCAATGTCCTTGTAATTCAAAATAAAAGCATGTTCAATCCACTGGAGAAAATGATTAGCGGTAAAACAACAATACAAATATTGTCTCTCAACCCGTTTTTAAAAAAGATATGGCCTTTGTCTTGCCAAGCAGTACAAATATGTAAAAGATTAATAGTGACGATAACGATGTAAGGCGTTTGTGTATATGTGTGTGTTTGTGTGTACTGTATGTGTGTGTTTGCATATATGTGTGTGTTTGTGTGTGTGTGTGTTTGTGTGTACTGTATGTGTGTTTGTGTATACTGTATGTGTGTGTTTGTGTGTACTGTGTGTGTGTGTTTGTGTATATGTGGGTGTATATGTGTGTGTGTTTGTGTGTACTGTATGTGTGTGTTTATGTGTACTGTATGTGTGTGTTTGTGAAAATTGGTGAAAATATAAAGATGCTGCAGAATGAAAGAGACAATCAGACGGGGAAAAAAAGAACTAAAAAAAAAAGTACAGGGTACAAAGAAATTTCCTTTCCAAATTACAACAAGCAGTAGGAAATTGCCCAGCATTCAGTTCATTTATCAGACTCTGAAACAAAGCAGTACAAGATTGTTTTCTTGAATGAGGCTTTATTTACTTTAGAAACGGTGTTGAATGGCAGACTCTCTGATGAACAGGGCTCCTCTGTGTCTCTGAAGGACACAAAGCTATTCTCACTCATTTCCCCCGACATGGTGCAAAGCTCATTAGCATTAGCATTAGCATTTAATTACCAGTACCTTTACACCGTTCACTCCTGTTTCAAACCTCTGTGTGCACTGCCCAGAATAGACAGGCACAAGCCAATCCACACTGCTTAGAGCTGCTCAAAAAAGAGACCGTGAAGAAACAACTAAAGACTGAAATTCAAAACTGCACATTGGCTCTGACGCAATAGTCCTCGGAAAGTTCCCGCTATTTTCTAGCGGTTGCATTTCAGTCAGTGTTTCAGCATTATTACAGTGGTTTCTTTTTTTTTGTTGCCCAATTTAATATAACAGTGATATCATTTTTACCATTCTTGCTGTGAGATGGTGACAACAGTCCTTGATATTGGCTTCTCCCACCTTGTTAAACTGACGAATTGCAGAGACATGAGCAATCTCCACACATCTCCGCTCAATTCAGCCCTCAGAAAGAACAAAGCACACTATGGGGCAGAGTATACCACGTATTTATTTGATGAAACATTTTACTGTGGGGTTATCTTTGTGGTCTATGATAAAAAAAACACTGTGTACTGAAATATATATATACTATATATATAACGCCAGCCTTAAACCATTTTGCTGCAAAACAACCGTTGTTTGCAAACATGTTTCTCACAATCCAAGAGGTACATTTACCCAACCCAGCACTAGGACCTTTGCAAACACATTTCTTTGACCAGAGATGCAGAGATGCATGGCTTAGTTGAGGGGCAGTATTGCAAAAAAATAAAAAATGTCGAGTGTTAAGGCCAATTCACAGTCATCAAAAAAGTATGCGCACGGACCTAAATGACATCATAGCAGACCCAAAACAGACTCAAAACGGACCCTGAGCGGACGTCTGCCGAGGCAGTCCATGCAGCAGTCGTTTTCTGTGTCTGCGCAGACCTGTCCGCACAGACCTGCCGTTTCACCTACACGCGTACCTTCGGCGTACCGTCATCTTCTTCCATGACGGACGCCATTGTTTGCAATTTGTGTGCAAAAATTATGGGAAATGTAGTCTACAAAGGGGGGGTTGGTACGCTCGACTATGAAAGGCAAAAGTCCGTGGACAGTCTGGCGGACATAGTCCGTAAGCGTACGTGTCTGCACCCTGTTTTAAACTTTCCGTAACAGCCACCGGCAAACAAACATAATACATCTCCATCTGGGTGCCAAGAAGGCGGCTTGGTACCTGATGCTTCTCAGCACACCTCCCAGGACCATTTTAGCAGGCTAGCACTTTCCCATCAGCTACCTGTAAACACTTGTATCCCCAACCTGAGCCCAGTCCGCAGGGGGTAATTAATAAAAAATAAAAAAGGAAAGAGACACCTGCAGGCACAAAAGGTGTGAAAGCTCAGCCCTCTCACAGGGATTTACTGTAAGGGCTAACAATAACGTGAGCGGGTGTAATGAGTCGCCAGAACCAAAGTGCGACGTTGGTGTTTCCAGGTGAGAACGGATTTTGGGGTGGTTCAAGAGCCTAAAGCATGGCAGTCCACCTCGTGCGAGGGGTTGTGCACACGACCGAAAGCAGGCACGCTCTGCCTATGCTGCAGTTAATCTGGTCATTGCTTAGAAAGGGCTCCGGACACGAATGTGCAAAGTGTTGGAAGCACCAGTGTGAAGGCAGTTGCATGGCTGGTTTGGAGGTATCCCGGCATGGTGGGAAAGCGTGTCAGGATGGCAGTTCCTTGTTGTTAAGCTGTTGGCATGGTTGATTGTAAGGCACTGAGTCAGTACTGTTCCCCCTTTTTTGTGCTACAAAAACGGCAGCACAAAACCAACTTAGGTGCTACAACTAACTTATATTGCAAACCTATATTTAAATACTTTGTATTGCAACCTTTGCACCAGGCCCAAGAATATTTATTGGACTATGTGAGACGGGTGTGTGCGGATTGGACCCGTAATGCACGACTCAGAACACTGACGTAATAATAAATGCCCGCAAGGGCTTTATTATGGGGAAATCCAAAAATTGTAGTCACACAAGCAAAGTCCAAAAACCAATAAATCCAGCCAAACCAAAAATACAGTACCGAGGGAGAAGGCAGTCTCGAAATCGGTATCTGTGCAGTAACCAGAGTAGCTGTCAGCGGAGCAGAAGTACAATACAGGGGTAAAGCAAAGTTCGTTAGTCGTGGGGGGTAGCAGGAGTCAGACCGAAGTCCTATCCGCGGGGCAGAGGTACAAAACAGATAGCAGGCAAAACTCGTGGTCAAAAATCAGGCAGTAGAAATGATAGACAGGCAGTAACGATGGTCAGTAAACAGGCTAGATCAATAACGGTAGTCAAACAATGGATACCGCTCAAAAGTGACAGTAGTAAACTAACAGGCAACAATTTCACAAAGACATGACATGAACACTGATCTTATATGCAGGTGTAGACAGGTGCAGACACTTAGCTTGAGAGCAGCAGAAAATAGAAAACAGCTTGAGAAAATGAGACACGTAACAAGGCAATTAGTAAATCGTTAGTAGTTACCCTATCCTAGACCTGACATTAGTAATTTAGTAAATGACATGCACGAGAAACGTAAGGTAAACATGAACACATAGTTAGAGAGTTAGTATTACCCAATCCTGATCTAATGTTAGTAGATTAGTAAATAGACATGCAAGAATGAAACAATTAGGGAAGCGTGAGCGACAGCAAGAGAAAGAAACAGCATGAACGCAAGGCTGCGGAAAAACATGGAAATGTGTATGCTAACAATGAACTGCATCGTAACATAAACAGAACACAAGCATGACATGAACAGAAAATAAACTGTGACAAACACTAAACATGAAACGTGGCATAAACATGACAGAAACGTAACACTATGCACTTTATTAGCGCTGGTATCAAGCGTGTGAGAGTGATTGTTAGGTAATTGGAACCAGTGGAGTAAAATGGCTGTGTTCTGAAAATGGCTGTGTTCTGGTCTTTTATCCTATTGTATAATAAATTAATTATTTGTAACCACTGTCTTTGGAATTCTCTAATTAAAGCAAGGGGGAAAGGGCGGACTCACTCTGTAACACTGGAAATTCTGGGTTGCTTCCAAAGAAAATACAGTAAAGCTGCACCAATCAAGATATTTTTACATGTATTTTTTCCCCTCAATTATTGAATGGTTTGAATGTCATCTTGTATTGTTCTTACTTATTGTATTGCTTGCTGCCGCTTGGCCAGGGTAGCCTTGTACAAGAGATATTAATCTCAATTGATTTCTGGTGAAACAAAAGATAAATAAAATAAATAAAATATTCCAGGATCACAAATTCACAAGTTTTCATCGAGGCCTAATGCTAACAACCAAAAACACCTCCTTTCTAATGCATGCTGTCAAACATTTGGTGAAGCAAACGTGTTACCACGCGGTCACAGGTTCGATCCCCGAGGTGGTGGGAGGAATCTGGCCGGGGAAAGTGAGTAACCATGCTTTCCCCTCCCAGGCCTGTAATGCCCCTGACGAGCCCGCCCACTTAACCCCAAATCTGCTCCAGCAGGGAGAAGGAGGAGGAAACACAACAGCTTGTGGCATCTCAGACAATGCAGCATTAAACCTGAACTGCAGTGAGGGAAACTAGTCTACCTTTGAAACGTGTGTGTGTGTGTGTGTGTGTGTGTGTGTGTGTGTGTGAACTCATTAGCCTAAATGCTGACCCCTCTCTGCTCCATTGCCCGCACTCTATCCCCTTTACCCCTCCATTTTTTCTGCTCTGAATTTCTTTCTATCATCCTTTTCCACTTCTCAACCCCACCTTTCTTTGTCATCTTTATTCTCTATTAGGGCTCTTGCTTTTATTGTCCAGTACCTGGGAAAACTTGCTCAATGTTTCCAAAAACAAATCCAAAAATGTTTTAATAATGGCTTTATTATTGAAATGATACATCTCTACTCCATGCCCGTTACTCAAGGCTGCCTGCACTGCTGAGTCCCCGAATGATCTTCCAACTCTATGCCCCGTTTACCCCAGTGTTTTCACCCTCTGTGTTCACTTATTTCTGTATCTGACATATATTTTGGTGCAGTTATATGTTTTTATGTTCAAAACCTTTCCCCACATTCACATGCATCCTTACAGCACATTGTGTAACTCTAAACCAATTACTACAATACGAATCCCGTGGTACTGCCAATGAAAATAACATCATGGGAATCAGCTCTCCTGCTAAAAGAACAAAGGTATTAGACCACCTAAATAAACTACAAACTGATATCTGCTTTATAAAGAAAACTCACCTCACAGAGGCAGCATCTCGGATATTTAACAGCCAGATGGATTGGCCGGATTTACCGCTCCACATACAGCTAAAAAACAGGGTCAAATTTTCATCAGTAAAATTTTAATTGGGTAATAAATGAAGTAATTATCAGAAATAACATTCACTCACAATGCAACATGGACTGACCCGGAGGGTTGCGATATCATAATCAATTGAACCATTGGAAAAGACAGTTAAACTCTAGCAAATATCCATGGCCCCACCACGAACTCCCCTTCATTTTTCAACTTACTATTCTCAGAACTTCCCTAATTCACAAATCATCCTGGGTGGTGATTTTAACATAGTACTAGATTCACACATAGATCGATCAGCATTAACCTTCATCAACAAACCCAACCATTCTTCATCCGTACTTAAATAGTACATTTCAGATAATGGACTGATAGATATGAAAACCCCAGCAATAATGCGTATTCACATTATTCCTCCTACCATAACTCTTACTCCCGTATACTTCCTGACTAACAACTCTATCAGACAGAATAACTGACCCACTCATTCATAGCATTATTATCATATCTCTGATCATGACCGCATCTCATTACTTTCGTAACAGAACATCATCCACCCCCCAGATGGCGCTTCAATAGCTCATTACTCAAAGACAAAAAATTTCTCAACTACTTCAAACACAAATGGGCATCCTTTGTCAAAACCAATCATACTCCTGGAAGAGCAGCATGCACACTCTAAAAAACTGCAAAACCTGTTATGAGAACAACAATAATATCATACTGTACACAAAAAGAAAGAATAGCAAGAGAACATAACTTACAAAATGAGGTGGAGAGATTGGACCTTCTGGCCTCTCAGATCCAATCATTAAGGACATTCTGAATTAATTACCAAACATGAACTCAATAATATATTGAAGAATAAAAAAACAAATATGCACTTCTCAGATTCTGACAATTTGGAAATAAAACTGTAAACCCTGAGCAAATCAATCAAAACAACAGATAAATCCATTATTACTTAAATCATAGACCCGTCTAGAAATATCATTCAAAACCCCTTCATAATCAAAACTATTTATTATTCATAATCAATGATACTTTCAGCTCTTTCTACTCAAATTTTTATACTCCAGAATTAACAATTGGTAGTAATTAATTATTACTCCAGACCAAAACGACTCACCAGAAGAAGCCGAAGCATTTCTGAGGAACGTCTCCCTGCCTAAACTAACCAAAACGGAGTCAGAAAGCTTAGAGGAACCTCCCCCCCTGGAAGAAATCACAGAAGCACTTCATCTCATGCCCAAGAATAGATAATAGATCACCTGGACCAGAAGGTTACCCAGCGAAATTCTATAAACAGTTTTTGCCTCTCCTTTCACCTCTGTTCTTCAAAGTGATATCTGAAATGTATCAAAATGCCACTATACCCCATAATTTGAACACTGCCTAGATAACAATAATCACAGAATCAAATAAAGATCACACTCAAACTCCCACCCCATATCATTAATTAACGCAGGCATAAAAATAAGAAGCAAAGCTTTATCAAGTCCAGCTGTCTCTCGTGTTTGTGTTTGTTAATTTGAATGGGTTTTGTTGTGTCTGGCTTTTGTTTTAGTTTTTTATGCGCTGTGTGTCTGTAGTGGGATGGGGAATGAGACGAGTGTGTGCGGGTTGGACCCGTAATGCACGACTCAGAACACAAACTTTATAATAAATACATTACATTACATTATAGGCATTTAGCAGACGCTCTTATCCAGAGTGACTTACACAACTTCAAGCATTTTATTACATTTTACCCAATTAATGCAGCTGGATACTGAAGCAATTCAGGTTAAGTACCTTGCTCAAGGGTACAACGGCAGTGTCCTACCTGGGAATCGAACCTGCAACCTTTCGGTTACAAGTCCAGTCCCTTAACCATTGTACTATACTGCCGCCCAGGGCAGAATAACTGTCTTTTCCAATGGTTCAAATACCCGCAAGGGCTTTATTATGGGGAAATCCAAAAACGTAGTCATACAAGCAAAGTCCAAAAACCAATAAATCCAACCAGACCAAAGATACAGTACCGAGGGAGAAGGCAGTCTCGAAGTCGGTATCCATGCAAGAGTTCGTTAACCAGAGTAGCTGTCAGCGGAGCAGAAGTACAAAACAGGGAAAAAGCAAAGTTCGTAGTCGTGGGGCGTAGCAGGAGTCAGACCGAAGTCCTATCCGCGGGGCAGAGGTACAAACAGACAGCAGGCAAAACTCGTGGTCAAAAACAGGCAGTGGAAACAATAGGCAGGCAGTAACGATGGTCAATAAACAGGCTAGATCAATAACGGTGGTCAAAACAATGGAAAAACGCTCAAGAGTGACAATAGTAAACTAAGGCAACAATATCGCAACGAACAGACATGAACACTGAGCTTAAATGCAGGTGTAGACAGGTGCAAACATTTAGCTTGAGAGCAGCAGGAAATTCACAACAGTTTGAGAAAATGACACGTAACGAGGCAATTAGTAAATCGTTAGTAGTTAACCTATCCTGACCTAGCGTTAGTAAATTAGTAATCAACATGCACGAGAAACGTAAGGTAAACATGAACACATGGTTAGATAGTTAGTATTACCCAATCCTGATCTAATGTTAGTATATTAGTAACTAGACAAGGGAGAATGAAACAATTAGGGAAGCGTGAGTGACAGCAAGAGAAGAAACAGCATGAACACAAGGCTGCGGAAAAACATGGAAATATGTATGCAAACAATGAACTGTAACATAAACAGAAAATAAACTGTGACAAACACTAAACATGAAACATGACATAAACATGACATAAACGTAACAGGGAAGCTGGCTGGAGATTTTTCAGGGCACTCCTGCTGCTCGTTTTGATAATATTGACACATTGTCTAGTCGATATAATATTGTTTGTGGTCGTCACCATAGAGATGTATTCGCAACATATGCTCGGGAATGTCCGTTGGATCTGCAGACTGCAGCAACAAAGTTTACCATCGCTCTTCACCGGAGTTGAAGATTTCGGGACTGATCCGGGAGTGCAAGCAATCTTCAAAAGGCAACCAGGGAAGGAGAACATAATGCGGGGGAGGAGTGAGGAGACGACTGGGTAGATTGACGCAGTTCGGTGCTCCGTTTCGGCGGTGTACAGAGACCGTGGCGCTGAGTGTATGGAGGAGAGTCGTGGAGAAGGAGTTTGTGTGTTGGACTGCTTGATGACACTGGACATCTCGGGACAGCGGGGGCTATTTATAATCATGGCTGTATTGCACTTTAATTCACTTAATTAACTTGATTGATGTAATGATTCTGTTGGATGTTTGATATGTTTGTTTGTGTGTTGTGGGTCTGCCCCACTGTCTATGTCTTTTTGTTGTTGCTGGGGCTACAACTGAAGTTCCCTAGCGGGAAAATAAAAGTTATTCTGTTCTATTTTATTCTATTCTAGTACACATAGATCAAATAATTTTCGTAAGGGGAGACATTCTTCAGAAAACACACAAAGATTATTTAACTTGATCTGATCCTATAACAATACCACCTCCCCAAATAAGCCAGCATGTATTACAGCATCCTTGCAGAAAAGGGGCGTTTGACAGGATAGACTGGTCCTCTCACCTCCTCTCTTTACCTCCCTCAACCACTTTGGATTTAGGCCATTTCACATTATACTATACTATACAGTTCACCCACTGCCTCTGATATAACCAATGGACATATATAAAAATAATTTAAATTACAAATAAGTACAAGAATGCATATTATCCCCACTACTGTTTGCACTTTTCACTGAACCCCTGGGTCCAGTAGTTTACTGTAGTAGTAATAGTAGTAGTAGTAGTAGTACAGTAGTAGTACTTTTAATCCCTATCCGATTGGATCCTATTTGGATTTTGGGTTGTTCAAAACCAAAAAACAGGATTGGGATCACTTTGATATCCGATCAGATCAGGAAATCAAATCCAAGCTTTAATCTGGATCAAATTTTCTAAATGGGTAGTTAAAAACAAAAACATAGGATTGGGATCAGTTTGATCCAAACAAATCAGGATTACCTTGATCCACCTGGAGGGTTGGATTTAGAGTGGATTACCAGAGCAAAAATGTATTAATTTAAAAATAAGATGGTAAAGTTTTTAAATTGAAATAATACATCATTTGTAGCCTTCATGGTTGATAAATGTTCTTTTGTCACATTTGCAGTGGCCTTTTGCCTATCTCTCCAGAACAGTGTATTCAACCAAATAATGAGTTCAATCAGAAATATCATTTTGATAAATCAAAAAATATCTTCAACAAAATCGGCTCAAGTCCATCATCTGTGATCAACCTTCAAAAGAGATGCAAATCCATCTGGCAAAAGAACAAATACAGCTGACCCTGCTTCAGCAAGCCGAAACCACACCTTGGATTCAGCTCCTCAAAGCACGCCTTGATGATACTGCTGCACTGCAGCTGCCTTTTAATGAAAAGGATCCATGAACCTTTTGTTGTTACCCTATTACAGTTTTTTTACGATTGCTTTGACTCATTTTGCACAGCAGAATTTCAATGTACAAAACTCAAAATGCAAAGTGCCAAACTGACTTTCAAAATTCGTACTCTAAGACACTACATCCTATGCTGACATACAAAGTGTAAAACTGTTAACGCAAAGTGCTAAACTGACTTGCAGAATTCTTACCTTAAGACACTATATCCTATGCTGACATACAAAGTGCAAAACTGTTAATACAAATGCAGATCACTAAATCAATTCAACATGTGTTTGTAGTCATGTCTCAGTACTTCCAACAACCTTGCCCAGGTGAGTAGCATTGCAACACAATTGATAATCTCTTCACCACTACATAAAATGCCACAGCGTGGAGCCAACATCTCAATGTGTGCTGTCATTTCCCGCAATGGAGTTGTGGCTCGTGACCCTCTGCTGGGGGCATACAACTCCATGCGCCTCATACATTTTCTGGAGGGGCTGTACAATCGTCTCGTACAGCCAAATGCTCAGATGGTGTTCACCATTGTCTAGGACAATGTAAACTTCCATGGTGCATTGGCTGTGCGAGACTGGTTTACAGCCCATCCAGAGTTCCGATCACAATTCCTTCCACCTTACTCCCCCTTTCTAAACCCCATAGAGGAGTTTTTCGCGGCCTGGAGGTGGAAGGTGTATGATCGGCGTCCGTATGAGCAGGCGACACTCCTTCAGGCCATGGATGAGGCGTGCGATGACATTACAGCCCAGCAGTGCCAGGGGTGGATAAGACACTCTCGAAGATTTTACCAATGCTGCCTTGCAAATGAAAACATCAGATGCGACGTAGATGAAATGCTGTAAAGCAATCGTAAAAAACTGTAAAACACTGATATTCAGGATCTGGTAATCTTGAAAAGTCTGAATATGGATACATTACAAACCCCTTATCCTCCCTTCTTTCAGCCCATAATCTGATTAGTAACTATAGCATGGTGTCTGGCTACTCCATCAACTGGACAAAATATGAGATTTTGCCTATAATCAAACTGGGATGCTGAGGTTGGGAAATCCCCCTTTAAAAGTACAGCAAAGTATAGTACGTACCTTGGCATCCACATTTCACAGAATTTAAATGAATTATTCAAACTAATCTACGTCAACTTGCTAGAAGAAATAAAAAGCAATCTGGAAAGATGGAATAAACTATCTCTGATTGGCTGAATATCCTCCGTCAAAATAAACATCCTCCCAAAAATCAAGTACCTCTTTGCCTTGACCCCCGTCACCCCACCATTAGGCTGGTTCTCCTCTCCTAACCGTGCAGTCACCAGCTTTTACTGGAAAACCCCAAATTAAACTATCCACAAACCACACTTTCTATGACATGTAATTCCAAAACCTAATTAATATAGTATAGTCCTTCATAGAACCCACATTACGTTACCACACACACGTTACCACATGAGTTTCACCCAAATGAATACATGTTCACAACATGAGCAAGCTATCTGTGGTCCTTGGCCTCAGCATCCCCTTATACCTTATCATGGCATTACTTGGTAACATCTCAATATTCCACGTACCCAAACATCTCAAACCCTTCATATTACAGTTTTTTACGATTGCTTTGACTCATTTTGCACAGCAGAATTTCAATGTACAAAACTCAAAATGCAAAGTGCCAAACTGACTTTCAAAATTCGTACTCTAAGACACTACATCCTATGCTGACATACAAAGTGTAAAACTGTTAACGCAAAGTGTTAAACTGACTTGCAGAATTCCTACCTTAAGACACTATATCCTATGCTGACATACAAAGTGCAAAACTGTTAATACAAATGCAGATCACTAAATCAATTCAACATGTGTTTGTAGTCATGTCTCAGTACTTCCAACAACCTAGCCCAGGTGAGTAGCATTGCAACACAATTGATAATCTCTTCACCACTACATAAAATGCCACAGCGTGGAGCCAACATCTCAATGTGTGCTGTCATTTCCCACAATGGAGTTGAGGCTCGTGACCCTCTGCTGGGGGCATACAACTCCATGCGCCTCATACATTTTCTGGAGGGGCTGTACAATCGTCTCGTACAGCCAAATGCTCAGATGGTGTTCATCATTGTCTGGGACAATGTAAACTTCCATTGTGCATTGGCTGTGCGAGACTGGTTTACAGCCCATCCAGAGTTCAGAGCGCTATTCCTACCACCTTACTCCCCCTTTCTAAAACCCATAGAGGAGTTTTTCTCGGCCTGGAGGTGGAAGGTGTATGATAGGCGTCCATATGAGCAGGCGACACTCCTTCAGGCCATGGATGAGGCGTGTGATGACCTTACAGCCCAGCAGTGCCAGGGGTGGATAAGACACTCCCGAAGATATTACCAACGCTGCCTTGCAAATGAAGACATCAGATGCGATGTCGATGAAATGCTGTGGCCAAATGCAGCAGAGAGGCAAGATGCTGCTTAAGCACTGAAATGCTTTTTCTTTTTTTTTTACTGTAGTTTTTTGTTATTGTAACTGTTTTTGCTGTTACTGTTTTTGCTTTTACTGTAAAATACAGTTGAGTTTACAGTTTACTGCATTACTGTGATTTGTTTTCAATGATTCAACTTCATATACAGTCACCTACTGTAATCTAATATTTAGTTTGTCTTCCATAAAAACACAAGCTATATATATATAGACACTGCAGTCTATCACAAGGGATGCTTGCTGTACATCATTTCAAGTACTTATGAGGAAATGACCCTTGCATAGTCTTTTTTGATGGCAATTATTTTGTGTTTGACAGCATTATTTGATAATGGCCGTTGTATTTGGAAATGCACCAATAATTAAACTTCAACGATGAACATATCCAATGTTCTGGTGCTATGATAAACATTTGCATATAATGTTCTCTGATTTGACACAGGTATTTTTATTTTGCATGCTATATTACATTTTGAACCCAAAATGAGCAGTATAGCATTCTGTGTTAAGAGTTTTGCACATTGAAACTTTGTTGTGCAAAATGAGTCAAAGCAATCGTAAAAAACTGTAATATCAATAACCATTGGCAAAAATTCCATATTACATAACTGGAAAGACAGAACCAAACTATCCACAAATCACTGACTCAATTTTCTAACATATTTAATTTTTCTAACCATTTAAATTTGGAGAAACTCACAGAATCCCGTCCTGTCTGTCCTGCTATGTATGTTCTGTTCTATATCCTTTATATGTAAATATGTACATTATATATAAAGAATTAAGTACTGATTCCAAATCTGTGTATGTTTATGTTGCAGTGTACATTTTACTGTATATTACTGGACCGTTCTGTTGTATTTATTGCAAAAATAAATCATAAAAAAACAATAATTAGAACTCTCAACACAGCCCCCAACCCCCACCCCATACAAACACACACACACACACACACACACACACATGCATGCGCACACACTTGTTGGCCACTACACAATGAAGGGAAATGACATGGAAGAGGAACTGAACACTCAGGGAAATGGGAAAAAATGCAAAGAAGTAATTTGTGTGTAAATAGGTTTGGCTCCTTCTAAAGCAGGGACCATACCGGACGGCACACAGCTGTGGCAGACTGACTGGCGTGTAAACGGAGCCTCCTGGCATTGTAGATGGAGACCAGCAGATGGTTATCCACAGCACACAGCGGTGGCTGATTCACGCCAGCCTACCACACAGTCAGCCACCCCCCCCCCCCAAAAAAAATAAAAATAAAAACACACACACATACACCTTTTTAGTTACTGGTTAAATATAAACTCTGCTGAAAGATCACATAAAAACTTCCATAGATTGTTACTAAAGTGTGATGTCAGCAGTGTTGTAGGACTGTGTGTTGTCTTTGAGATGTGTTTATAATGAAGTGCCAGCTGTCTCCCATACCCCTCTGCACAGATTTTGTTCACACATGGCTTGCTTTCCTCAGTTGTTCCCAGGAAATGTATTGCCTTATTTTAAACTCACATTTGTAAATGTGGGGTCTTGTGTGGATTTGCTAGTCTGGGCAGGTTCCTGGCAAAACCCTCAGAATTTTTGCTTTTCCTGTCTTGCCTGTTGATTTCCAACATAACGCTGGAAGCCTCTGGAGTTTTACTTCATCTGGTGAGAACTAATGATGTTGCTTAACTGCTGTTTTTAGACTTTTTACATCACAAAAATGGCCTCAAAGTTACAATAAAATCCGCATTAAAGGTAAATGTACACATATAATACAGTTTGCTTGGGGTAACAATACTACAGTGTCACTTGAGATCCTTCTTACGTTGCCAAATAAATGCTTATGGGCACATAAGTAAATGGCTAATTCAGGTGGGTGCCGGGCATCCGTAAATGAATACACCCTCTGGGACTGGGATATGCTGATAAGTTTTGGAGAGGGCGGGGTTTTGGTAAACATGCAAACCTCATTAAGCTCGTCAAGGCCTCTATCATGCAGGGAGGGGAGATCAGGAGCTCTCGGCTGCAGAGTAACGTGGCGGAAAGAAGAAAAGACAGGGAGATTAAGGGACAGGCAGCAGCCATGCTGTCAGTCCTCCTCCCCCTCCACCCTGCAACACCACTGTGTATAGTGACCATTTAAAGCTTCATTACGGTCTATTCTGGTCAGGGCAATACCAAGGAGTGTTGAGGATTAAAAATAATAGTAGTGCTTGGATACATTGCTTGTCGGCTCATGTAAGAGGGCTCTTCCTCCTGAGCTCATAAATGACCAAAAATTGTTCAGTAAAATTCAGTAAAATCAAAAAATGGGTTGAGCAAAATTGTTGTTAAACCTTTTTCTTTTTTGGGGGGTGGGACTAGATTTAGCTGTAAATCACACTGGAACAGTATGGAACACATGGTTGGCTAAAAGTCATCAAGGCTCTGACGTATCAAACAACCCTTAAAGTGATCCATCCATATTTACTGCATATCTGGCAGCAGAGTGATGGTTTGAGGCTCGTTTGATACCTCAGACCCTTGATGACTTACAGCCATTTCACCAACCATGTGTTCCATACTGTTCCAGCATAAGTTACAGCTAAATCTAGTCCCACCCCCCAATTTCTAGAGATCCATTCAAATGCAGAGAAGTTATAGTATCGCTTGTAAGAGTACCAGAAAATCTTTTGATATTGCTGGGTCACAGACATCAAAAGTCACGGCATGCAAAGGATATGTGACCAAATATTTAAAATGATTACTTTATTCTACATTATGTTAAAAGTATGTTTTTTGATGCCTGAAAATGGGGGGGGCTATGTACAAAACGTTCTTTAATTTCTAAATGGTTCATCCGATATGGATGAAAATACCCTCACATTAAAGCTGACAGTTTGCACTTCAACCTCATTGTCACTGCATCCTTTGAAACTCAAAGTGCTAGAGTACAAAAGCAAAATAACAACAAATGTGCCACTGTCCAATGAGTTATGGTGCTCACTGTATATCAGCTTTAATACCTTCAACTAAAAGATGCCTACTGTGATTTTTTGAGAATATCAATTCACACTTTATTAATGAATTGATTGGTTGGTTGATACTTTTCTACCACTGGTGGTGGAGAGAACTTGGAAGCTCTGAGTGTAGAGTATGAGTTCTTTGCCAAGGGGTAGTTCAGGGGGGTTTGGCTTCTTGTTGCCATGGGAACAGGATTTTCTGCAATGCCCAGTAGAAACATAACAAGAAAAACGACAGGGATGATTGGAGAGACACTGAATATTAATAAGTGTGTGTGGAAGTGTATTTGAACCAGAAAAAAGCTGCAGTTCATACAGTTTACAGATTACAGTTTGAGGGGGTATAGTGGTATACTGGTGTACAGTGTTAATTACAGTGTACAGTGTAAAAGTTATAGGCTACCGAGCTGCGTTTAAATGGACACATCCAAATCCACAGATCCACACAACCAAATACAAAACCAACAAACATCTGCCAACACCCTGTTTGATCTAAGCAGGCAACGCTGTTAATCTTGTATACGCATGCTGGATTCACGTGATCTATTAATTAATCACCTGTTGTCTTGTAAAACAGCTACATGCAAATTAGGCACCACTTTTCAGAATGTTTTAACATTGCATTCTGTAACACCTACAGTATGATATTTATGATTTCACCTTTTTCCACAATGCCCCCTGATTCTACTGCATTAAGGTGTAAAATACAGTACACTTCAATTTGAATCAAATAAAATTACGATTTAAACACAAGACCTCATTATTCAGGCACTGGTTTTTGTTTGAAAACAGCCTATGGATGACTGATACCATTGAATAAAACATGAAATGCATCATAAAGTAACCTTTATCATTAAGTTTAAGGTTTTAATGGCGTGGATCAATTTCACAATTTTCAAACATGCAGATCTTTAATTAACTCAATTTATTAATTGTGCTAAAGGCCAAATTCCTGGACATGAGACAATACAGTACAACTCTAATGTTAAATCTGATGACAACACTCTGTGTAGTGGACTGAGCTGAAAGTGAGCTACACAACAAGCACAACACTCTGTGTAGTGGACTGAGCTGAAAGTGAGCTACACAACAAGCACAACACTCTGTGTAGTGGACTGAGCTGAAAGTGAGCTACACAACAAGCACAACACTCTGTGTAGTGGACTGAGCTGAAAGTGAGCTACACAACAAGCATCAACTGGAGTACTCCAACTGAGAATACGCATATGCAATGTCAACTTTACCTCCGTATTATATCATAAACCTTTACATCTATCATGGATAGAATATGCTGTATATTTAAATGAACAGTATGGATACAGTGGTAGGCCCATAATTCATTTCTCGCTCATAACCTTTGTAGTTCTGAGTAGAGGCACTTGTTGAAAAAAATAGTGTGCCGTAATAAAATCCCGTCAAAATGCTTTCCATTTCCATTTCTCACCTAATTAAGTTAGCGGCAAGTACCCTTTCTTCTGAAAAATGGCATTTCAATCAAATGGTTATCAAATGAGGTATCAGCAATTTTATCGGCCGGACAAGAAATTTGAATTTGAATGTTCAATGAATGGGAAAGAAATGGCTCAGGTTTTTTTTCCCCTCAACAAGCACTTATTCCACAAGCATCTGCCATTGGCTGTTAATCAAGTCCCTTGTCAGACAAATCTAGTTGTCTGCATCTCCACGTGAATGGACACTGAATAAATTAGACCCTCCGTGGGGGGTGGAGGAGAGGGTCCTTCTCCAAACAAACAGATTTCGCTTCCTGCGACTTGCAGGGCTTTGGGGCTGTGTGATATGCGCTGCTATGCACTGCGGCACAATTTGTAAGAGTGAGAAAGCACAGTAGCCAAGCAGCAGGGAGTCCGTGTATGGGACTGCTGAAGGTAGTGTGTATCTGGGAGAACAATGACACCGGGATCTTGGTACATAGTTGGTATACTCTTCTCTATGGGAGACAGAGACACAGGGAACCCACTGGTTATTGCAGAGGATGCAACAGACAGCGAATATGAGTCCCTGTGACATTTCACGTTCTTGGTAGTCATGACTGATGCATCAAGTGCTCATATGCTTGCGTGACTCAAATCATGTTGGGGCAGTTCCAAGGGTTGACCCACAAGTCGTGAATGAATGCTGTACCTAGTTGTGTGGAAATGACTAAGTCAATTCAGAAATAAAGGCAGACTGTATGACAATGGAGCAGGATATGTGTTGTGTAGTAACAGCATTGGGCAGAGTGGGTGAGAGCAGGATATGTGCTGTGTAGTAACAGCATTGGGCAGAGTGGGTGGGAGCAGGATATGTGGTGCATAGTAACAGCATTGGGCAGAGCGGGTGGGAGCAGGATATGTGGTGCATAGTAACAGCATTGGGCAGAGCGGGTGGGAGCAGGATATGTGGTGAGTAGTAACAGCATTGGGCAGAGCGGGTGGGAGCAGGATATGTGGTGCGTAGTAACAGCATTGGGCAGAGTGGGTGGGAGCAGGATATGTGGTGTGTAGTAACAGCATTGGGCAGAGCGGGTGGGAGCAGGATATGTGGTGTGTAGTAACAGCATTGGGCAGAGCGGGTGGGAGCAGGATATGTGGTGCATAGTAACAGCATTGGGCAGAGCGGGTGGGAGCAGGATATGTGGTGAGTAGTAACAGCATTGGGCAGAGCGGGTGGGAGCAGGATATGTGCTCACTAGTAACAGCATTGGGCAGAGCGGGTGGGAGCAGGATATGTGTTGTGTAGTAACAGCATTGGGCAGAGTGGGTGAGAGCAGGATATGTGGTGCATAGTAACAGCATTGGGCAGAGCGGGTGGGAGCAGGATATGTGGTGCGTAGTAACAGCATTGGGCAGAGTGGGTGAGAGCAGGATATGTGGTGCATAGTAACAGCATTGGGCAGAGCGGGTGGGAGCAGGATATGTGGTGCGTAGTAACAGCATTGGGCAGAGTGGGTGGGAGCAGGATATGTGGTGTGTAGTAACAGCATTGGGCAGAGCGGGTGGGAGCAGGATATGTGGTGTGTAGTAACAGCATTGGGCAGAGCGGGTGGGAGCAGGATATGTGGTGTGTAGTAACAGCATTGGGCAGAGCGGGTGGGAGCAGGATATGTGGTGTGTAGTAACAGCATTGGGCAGAGCGGGTGGGAGCAGGATATGTGGTGTGTAGTAACAGCATTGGGCAGAGTGGGTGAGAGCAGGATATGTGGTGTGTAGTAACAGCATTGGGCAGAGCGGGTGGGAGCAGGATATGTGGTGTGTAGTAACAGCATTGGGCAGAGTGGGTGGGAGCAGGATATGTGCTGTGTAGTAACAGCATTGGGCAGAGCGGGTGGGAGCAGGATATGTGGTGTGTAGTAACAGCATTGGGCAGAGTGGGTGGGAGCAGGATATGTGGTGTGTAGTAACAGCATTGGGCAGAGTGGGTGGGAGCAGGATATGTAGTGTGTAGTAACAGCATTGGGCAGAGTGGGTGGGAGCAGGATATGTGGTGCATAGTAACAGCATTGGGCAGAGTGAGTGGGAGCAGGATATGTGGTGTGTAGTAACAGCATTGGGCAGAGCGGGCGGGAGCAGGATATGTGGTGTGTAGTAACAGCATTGGGCAGAGTGGGTGGGAGCAGGATATGTGCTGTGTAGTAACAGCATTGGGCAGAGTGTGTGGGAGCAGGATATGTGTTGTGTAGTAACAGCATTGGGCAGAGTGGGTGGGAGCAGGATATGTGCTGTGTAGTAACAGCATTGGGCAGAGTGGGTGAGAGCAGGATATGTGGTGTGTAGTAACAGCATTGGGCAGAGCGGGTGGGAGCAGGATATGTGGTGTGTAGTAACAGCATTGGGCAGAGCGGGTGGGAGCAGGATATGTAGTGTGTAGTAACAGCATTGGGCAGAGTGGGTGGGAGCAGGATATGTGCTGTGTAGTAACAGCATTGGGCAGAGTGGGTGAGAGCAGGATATGTGGTGTGTAGTAACAGCATTGGGCAGAGCGGGTGGGAGCAGGATATGTGGTGTGTAGTAACAGCATTGGGCAGAGCGGGTGGGAGCAGGATATGTAGTGTGTAGTAACAGCATTGGGCAGAGTGGGTGAGAGCAGGATATGTGGTGAGTAGTAACAGCATTGGGCAGAGCGGGTGGGAGCAGGATATGTAGTGTGTAGTAACAGCATTGGGCAGAGTGGGTGAGAGCAGGATATGTGGTGTGTAGTAACAGCATTGGGCAGAGCGGGTGGGAGCAGGATATGTAGTGTGTAGTAACAGCATTGGGCAGAGTGGGTGGGTTCGGGTGGGGGTCATGTTGAGAATTCTGGGTGATGGGTTTGTTGGTGGTTTTTGTTGGTTTTATGCCCATTGATATGGATGATCTGCCTAAATGTCCTCAAAACGGACTACCTGTCTGCTCGATCGCATTCCAGCAAAACTGGTTAAATAAAATTTTTCCTGTTCTAATTCAGCACATGCTAAAATCATTAAGACGTCCATAGAAACAGGATATCGTGTGTCAGAGTCCCTAAAAGTGCCAGTTATTAAGCCATTACTGAAGAAACCAAATCTCAAAACTATAGACTCAATATTTAGAAAACTCAGCAACTCAGAATCTACCTTAGCTAAAACCATATAATTATAATAATAATAATAATACATTTTATTTGTATAGCACCTTTCATACATGGCTTGCAGCACAACAGTAGACAAACAAAGCATGTATAAAATAACATTTTATGATAACTGTAAACAGCTAGAATGAATAACAATAACAATTAGAAGATAATAAAAACAGTTTTAAAATAACATAAAGAACACAGTAGACAATTAAGTTTGAAATAAATAAATAAATAAACACTATGACAACAGCTAGAGAAATTTAAAAAGAACATAAGACAATATCACAAAAACAATAAAGAAATAGTCTGTCAATGATCTAAATTGTTCTAATTTAAAATATTAGTGTCTAGTTGTTTTTTAAAACTGTTCACAAAGCTTGCCTGTCTGATTTCTAATGGTAGGGTGTTCCACATCCATTAAGGTTGTCAACAATGTATTATTGTTAGCAGACTGTGGCTCTGTATCTATTCTTGTACTTCTTCACCCGAGTGCATTCTTTCTCTTCTGATCCAAGTGCAGCACACACACAGACTGGTTACAAGTACTATGCACTCTATAGTGCTACTATACACCTTAATCACAATCAAGCAGAAAATGACAATCACTCCATATGCAATACCCCAGAGGAGAACAGCATCACAGCTGTGCTTAAAATGTGAGCTGTGACGAGCTGAGTTTGCCACAGTGGAGAATTCATCTTAAGTTTGGCTCATGGCTCCTGCCCCTCCGGCTCTTTCTGGGTTTCTAAGGCGTCAGGCTCTCTCACTGGGGTGACCGAGACCCCCACACCGCCTCTCACCCGCCGGCCCCGGAGGTGACAGCGCGGCCAGCCTGGTCCTCCGAGGCGCTAATCAATACTGACGGGAAAGACAGGCCATCACCCTGGGCTCCTATTCAAGAAATAATACTGTTTCTTTCCCCCACTCCATTTCAGCCTTACCTTTCAACGGGCCCTTACTCTCGCTCTTCGTCTGACCCTGCTATCACGTATTTAGAAGACGCGCCAGAGTGACGTACAACGCTTACATCCTTTACACAGAATCAATGTGTGGATATGGTGCTGGAGAGCTCATTTTAAATAAATGAGACTGCCCACAATTCAACGCATCTATCTTATGAAGCTTCTTATTTGAAGGACCTTATGAGGAACCTAATCGGTAAGTAATGAAAATAAGAAGCTTCGTAAGATAGATGCGTTGAATTGTGTGCAGTCTCATTTATTTA
The DNA here is from genome assembly GCA_022702515.1 of Ilyophis sp. 1 JC-2022. NCBI lineage: Eukaryota > Metazoa > Chordata > Actinopteri > Anguilliformes > Synaphobranchidae > Ilyophis > Ilyophis sp. 1 JC-2022. The sequence continues at coordinate 24,014,974 of CM040398.1, read as the reverse complement.
AAATGAGTTGATCCATTAGACTAGCACCGATACATTGTACAAACTGATGTAAATGTTTGGGTAGAGTCCTGTTATTTTGAACTGAGAGTAGATATTTTCTTCAGCGATTAAAGAAAAATACATTTCTCAAGGGGGTAACAGCCGTGTCCCACATCCAAATTAAATCTACAAACTCTAAGTCACTAACCCAGTCACCTACGTGACCCCGTCTCAACACCTTTGTTCCTTGTTCCTTTTCATATAGAACAAATGAGGATGAAGAACACCAGGCAGGGGTGAGACATAACAAAAAACGGGTTCTGAACAGCAACGATGAATTTTTTTTTTTAAAAACTGATAGAAGGAGCCGAATATGCAGAATACATTGAATGTCTCTCATCATACGGTCTTGCTATTGTTCTCTTCTGAAGGAACTTCCACAGCCTAATGAAGCATTCCAGCGTTCGTAATCAGCAAGAGCAGCATTTTGCACTTCAAAGGTGGAGGGGGAGGGGCGCAGGAGACATCTTTCCTTTCCAATTAAATCTGTCCCGTTATTCAAACTTCACTTTCTTATTTGTCAGCGTTCTGAAATGTGATGTTGCTACCTGGCTGCTTGGCACAATGGGATCATTGGAAAGTTCCGGAAGCACCTGGGGGCCATGACAGGGCTCAGTGAATGCAGTTAATTCAGATGAAAGCTAGGAGAGCCATTTCCTTTCATTCACACCACTCTTCTGCCATAAGAGCACTACCATAGACGCTAATGGCCCAGATTCTGATCCAACCTTGTTTTGTTTCACAGGACACCCCATAGACAGATGGTGACTGGGAAACTGATAGAAACAGATAAATGAAGAGAGATTACTAGAGAGAGGGACAGAAAGAGAAAAGAGTGGTCACGTACCACCTTTAGATTGTATTCCCATGTCACAGTGCATTGTTCAGCCGGAATCCAGATATGCATCTCCATCAGAGCAATGAGAATGGATACCGAGTGGCAGATTGTTCAAGGAAACAGCCTTAAATTACGTGAAAACGGTATTATTGGATTACTTAAAAAGGTTATATTCAATCAATAGTTAAAATCTGATTATAAATGGCTGTACTTCTTCTTTCAGTGTAATGGACCCTAGGCCGAGCTGCCTTGAGTGCACATTGCACACAGAACAACAAAAAAAAGAAATAAAAAAAAGAAGGACATTGAGAAAACATTGCTGATTAGAAGTAGCTCTGCTCCATCATCAAAAGAACGTCCCGCTCCAAGCTCCATCTAAACATACGGCCTTCACCCACACTCCACCCCCCCACCCCACTCCATAGTAGGCTGGTGCAGAGGCAGCCCTTTCAAGTCATTTTGTACACCTCCTGTCCCTGCAAAATCCCTCCCAACAGAGGGTTTTTGGGCTGCCAGGTTGTAGTCTATTCCCCAGTGCCAGTAAGCGAGAAGCCATCATTCAGAGCTCATGTCTGAAGTCAGCCTGACAAACGGCCAACAAAGGGAGACTCCATGTGGAGCTAGGGTGTCTCTGCTCTTTTTTTTATCCTTTCTTTCACTCTTTTATTCCAACTTCAAATAGCCAGATACCAGGGCATCCATCACCACATGAATGGACACACACAAACACAAGCTTACAGGGGAGGAATGCTGAGCATCTGACACTCCACTACACTGACCTCCAGTGTAATTTACACTACCTGCTCCAGTGTAATTTACACTACCTGCTCCAGTGTAATTTACACTACCTGCTCTAGTGTAATTTACATTACCTGTTCCAGTGTAATTTACACTACCTGCTCCAGTGTAATTTACACTACCTGCTCTAGTGTAATTTACATTACCTGTTCCAGTGTAATTTACACTACCTGCTCCAGTGTAATTTACACTACCTGCTCCAGTGTAATTTACACTACCTGTTCCAGTGTAATTTACACTACCTGCTCCAGTGTAATTTACACTACCTGCTCCAGTGTAATTTACACGACCTGCTCCAGTGTAATTTACACTACCTGTTCCAGTTTAATTTACAGCTAAATCTAGTCTGACCCCCCCAATTAGAGATCCATTCAAATGCAGAGATGTTATAGTATCGCTTGTAAGAGTACCAGAAAATAAGATATCAAGAGTCTTTTGATGTTGTTTGGTCACAGACATCAGAAAGTCATGGCATGCAAAGGCTATGTGACCAAATAGTAAAAATGTAAAAATTTTAAGGCACAGTCAACTTAGTGTACGTAAACTTCTGACCCACTGGAATTTTGATATAGTGAATTAAAAGTGAAATAATCTGTCGCTAAACAATTGTTGGAAAAATTACTTGTGTCATTACTTGTGACTTGCCAACACTATAGTTTGCGAACATGAAATCTGTGTAGTGGTTAAAAATTTGTTTTAATGACTTCAGCCTAAGTGTATGTAAACTTCTGGCTTCAACTGTATATACACCCCTTTCACCCTCTCCAAGTTTTATTACATTACAGACATATTCTACAATAGATTGAGTTCATTTTTTGTCTCAAAATTCTACACAAAATAGCCCATAATGACAATGTGAAAACATGTTTTTAGAAATTTTTGCAAATGTATTAAAAATCGAAAACTGAAATCTTTAATTTACATAAGTATTCATACCCTTTGCTTTAACATATTTTTAAAGTATCATATTTAATATTTTGTCGCATATCCTTTGCATGCTGTTACTGTTACGTTCTCCGTAGCGGGAGGGGTAAGGACCCAGACGCAGACCACAGGATTAGGCAAAAGGAGTTCTTTATTCCGTTCAGGGGTCAAGCCAGGAGATCAGAGGTAGGTAGGTACAAACAAACGATAGGCGATAGGGCAATGAGGGACAATCCAGAGAGTCGAAAACCAGGGAATCAGAGTTCAGGCAGTACAAAGGGATCAGGCAGGAGAATGGTCGATATACAAACGAGGTCAAAAACGAACAGGCAGACTGGACAGATAAGGGCAAGGCAAAAGAATAGTAGTTCAAACAGGTGTCGCGGAATAATTCTACAGATCTCAGGCTTTCGAAAATAGTAGGCACTGGAAAATGTAATCACAACAATCCGACACAGACTGGGAGTAACAAAGGGCTTAAATGCACAAGTAACTAATGACACAAGAGGAATCAGGTGTGTGAGGGGCGGGGTTCCAAACGAGAGACAATGAAATACATCTGGGAAACAATTAAACAACCACAGAGACAACTAGGGAAAACGCGGACTGGATTCCAAACATACACAATGACAGATGACCTGGAGTTTCAGGAAATCGTGCATAGAGTAAGATGACAGGAAGAAGAGATCAGATGCAGCTGAGAATGATTAGCAAGGACAGAACAGCATGAAAATGTGCGCTCTAATATGTTAGTGAGATTAGTAACTATACACACCCCTGCCGTTAGTATGATTAGTAAGTATATACAAATTAGTTTGTTAATGGAGTTAGTAGATCTTATCTATCATTAGTATGTTAGTGGTAATTAGTAAATCTAAGTGCACAGAGATAGGTGTGAAGCAAGAGGGAACCCGAACACCAATGAGATCACCCGAATGGTACAGAGACGTAAACGGGGAGTGACAGATCAGGTGTAAACAAGTAGACACGGGACAACTAGGCAAAACCGGAAAATAAACAAGTCAGGTGAAAACTAAGAATAAACAATACATACAAAATAAAGATACAAATAACCAGTAGAACACAGATCCTTACAGTTACTTCCTGAAGTCTGTGACCCATCAACATCAAAAGACTGTCGATATCTTATTTCCAGGTACTGTTACAAGCGATGCTATAAGCTCTCTGCATTTGAATGGATCTCTATGGGAATTGGGGGGTGCGACTAGATTCAGCTGTAAATTACACTGGTACAGTATGGAACACATGACTGGCTAAATGGCTGTAAGTCATCAAGGGTCTGAGCTATCGAACGAGCCCCAAACCATCACTCTGTTGCCAGATATGGAGTAGATGTGGATGGATCACTGCAAGGGTTATTTCTCCTGACTCCTAAGAGAAACAACCCTTAAAGGGATATATACATATATATAGTTAAATTCTGGTGAATACAAATTTTGCCATATTAATTAAAAAAAGTATTCCCTAGGGGCAGTGTTGATAGAATTGTTTTGCTCTTGTCTCACAAACTGTAAGGGGCTGGGTCGGAGGATCAGAAGCGAGCACGAATAGAACGGAGGGAACTCCGTAGAAATAGAGGATAAAAAGAAAAGAAAAAACAGACTCCCTCTCTCACTCAGAGAGAATAATTAGAGAGAGACGAAAAGCAACCCGCAAAACAGCGGGCGATGAACTCGTAGACATGAAAAAGAATCTCAAGCTCTCAATAAGAGAGGAGAAATAACAATAAACAATAGCAACCCGGGACGGGCGAAAAGGCTCAAAGGCTAGAGCGCTTAAAAAGACAGAAAACAAAGAAAATAACCCCTCGCTCTCAGTACTTAAAGCAGGAAATAAGACAGGTAAAAAGAAATGGCGAAGAGAAACAGAGAGACCAAAAGCAAAGGAATGAAGGGTGAACAGAGCAAGAGAGAATACTTTACTAACTTCTAATAACACCCGAGTCAAGTCCCGCGTTACTCCAACAATGTTGAGGCAAAGTGGTCTACTCGTAATGTCAGTCCTGTACCGTACCGGCTTTCCTTGTCAAACATAAGACAATATGCAAACGCCGAAAACAGGAAGACGGGAGGTTTAAATAGCCGGCGGAAAGGCGGCGCAGGTGCTAACACAGAGTGGAGGAATGTGCAAAAACACGGAATGGATAAAGAAAAAACTAAAAAATTAACACAACACGAGCGCTCCAAGACGATGTGGCCACAGAGCGGAGAGCAGGCAGAGAAACCATGACACAAACCTAATCAAATTATCCCCAGAAGGAACAGGCAGGTCCACCTGGTCTGTGCCTTCATCGCAACTGTCACACACAAAAGCAGGTATCATCCCTGACATAAATGTGAACGTACAGAAGTATTTGATATTGCTTCTGGCATAGTGTAAAGACATTTCCAAGCACTTAAGCACTTGGAGAGACACTTTGCATACAATTTTGGGGATACAGCTGGCTCACTAATGATAAACCCAGAATAATTTTGCTTTCTAAGCTGGTATTTTTCAGCCAATTTGTTGTAAACAAGGCACAGAAAGCCATTAAAATGTTGATGTTTACATGGACAGAATTAGCCATATTGTGAATGGAACACCCCAGAATAATCATGAAATTAACAAACTACCTGTTTTTACTACAAACTGTTCCTGCTTTCCCAGGGACATACTGTACTTCTGCAACTAGCTGGTGCCCAGATTTTGAAAACAAACAAATTGTACACATACAATACTGAACAAGCTCAGGGGCATGTATGGGAAGTGCTGAACTTGTGTGGGAGAATTCTGTATTTTCTTTTCTGTTTATTCTATGTTCCATGTTAATTTCTCATGGGGCATAAGGGCCTTCCTTGAGTGAAAAATACCAGTTGATACTTTGTGTGGGGGGAGGGGTGTGGTCCCGGGCTTGGGCTAGCGTATGCACAAGGGAACTGTGAGAGAGAACTGGCAATGATGAGCACTTGTAATAAATGTGTGGAAATATGCTTTTAAAATCTGCATACGGCAAGATTATGTGTCCTTTTGCTCATATCGCAGGCATCAGAGGTCGCCCTCTCCGACACTGGTCGCAAACAGCAATAACACACAAATTATTTACGTTCAGTCAATTGTTGAGTGACCCGTTGCATTATTCAAGAGTCATTGTTGCCCAGTTCCTGTTCAAGCCAGAAATGGGGTGTAAAATCAGAATGGCCAGCTGTGCTCTCCATAACATGACTTGAAAGCGTGGGGAGGGATTGAGGTACATCGACTCATTGGCAGAGGAAACTGGGTATCTGCCAGCCATTTTAGGGGGGTTTCAAAGAAGGCAAGAAATCATAGGATGTCCTTGGAGGCTTCAATCAACCATCTGAATTTTTTCATCTGTATAATGGAGTAGAAATGAGACTTTCTACTTACATATGAACCTTTCTCTCAGTTTGACATCATATAGTTTTTTTTTGCTGGTTAAAGTAATCATTGATCTATAGTGATAATGTGTTGAGCAATCACATCTTATTTATCCTTCGGATACTGGGCTGAGAAATTGGATTAATGCCACCAGAGCCTGAAGTTGAAAGCCCAAGTTCAAGGGACAGAATGGACAGATCACTCTCACTGCCTGGAATAATATCAGGTATCTCAACAATACTGTCTGTTCTCTCGTCCAACAGCAAGAGCTCAGGCACACCCTGTCCTTCTTTTATGTGTGGGGATAATTATGTTGTATCCAACATCATGTCACGCCATTTATTTTTCTCTCAGTACCTGGCTCTCTGAGAAATCACCATTGACGGCATTGGAGATTCATCAGCAAGCTGACGTGTTGGTATGACCTGACCTGGCAACCAACTATTTTCCGCTGTGACACTGCCCTGCCTTTATGGGAGGATAGATTTGAACAAATGAATGAAATAGCCTAATTAAAGAAAGTGAAATGTCAGCATACATTAGTATTTGTATGCTTAAATAAAAATAAAAATGCATACTTTAATTTACAATATTTACTTATCATCTTATTTATTTCTACATTATTTATTTCCACATGTATACATTTATGCATATAATAATTTATCTATTGATTTATTTCGGTGTTACCAAGTGTTTTTTTGCACTGAAATGAATACATCTGTCAACTTCATCCATCAAAGTCAGTGGGAGGGATCTAACATTTGATTGGTTAGTGAACTTCGATTGATAACTTTTGTTCTGAAAATGATGGTGGGATGGATACTGATGGTTTTTTATATATAAATTGTGGCTTGATTAAATTAGTATATAAATTAACTTGACCTTTTCAGATCTATTTTTGTTTTATTGAATTGAGATGGTGTGAAATTTGCCTGGGCAGCCTTACCAAATATAATGATGAAAGTAAACGGTAAAACCATGTACACATGTCTGTAAACCATGTACACATGTTTGTAATTTAAAACCAAGTGTAATTTATTAACAAAAGCATAAATACACAAATCAGATCAGTGGTTATGGCAAGTTTGATGAATCAGACATGAGCAAAGTACAAACCTTTTTTGAATAACAATATAACAACTGTTCAAACAAATCTGCAGTCATTTAATACAATTACTGTAATTCATCCTCGGGCTCAAAAGAAATTGCTGGAGCTCTGAAATTTTCAAAGAGGAGGGAAGAATACATTTAAAACAATCCCTTGTAGCCTACTGCATTGCCATTTCTTCACAGTTAATTCTTGTGTTCTTCAGTGTGGGCGGCAGTGTAGTACAGTGGTTAAGGAACTGGGTTTGTAGCCGAATGGTCGCAGGTTCGAGTCCCACGTAGGACACTGCCGTTGTACCCCTGAGCAAGGTACTTCACCTGAATTGCTTCAGTATATATCCAGCTGTAAATGGATACTATGTATAAATGCAAAAATGCTGTGTAAGTCGCTCTGGATAAGAGCGTCTGCTAAATGCCTATAATGTAATGTAATGTAACAACCCATTCATATCTATCTATTCAACAAATTTCCAGCAAATTTGTACTTATCCTATCTTCACATCACATGACTTGACAAGTTCCTCTGAATCAATATGAACCAGAACAAAAATCCACAATTTTTCCTTCACTGGTGAAACAATAAAAGAAAACCAACAATATTGTACATTTCCAATATACATATACAAAACCAAGTGTGTTTACGTACAGGCAGCTTGGGAATTGCAGTTCCTCAAAGATCTTAATGGGGAGGGACATTGTTCTTTCTTAAATTAGACAGATATGCCCAGTTCTCTCGTATGAAAAGTGTAAAAGGATTGAAAACGACACGCTCTGTTGGCTAGCTCTTGAGCTAAATCATCAAATCACGTGATGTGAGGAGTCTCTCATTCGTAAGATATGTATGAACTTTAAGGTGCTGTAAATGTGATGAATTGATACAAATGGGTTGTCACGTCTGCAGATTAAATACATGAGCTCCTTCATTCGCTTAAATTCATTGCAGTATTTGGCAAAGCAGCGTGAAAGACTCGTACACTCAGACACTCTTCCTCTCATCTGCTCCTCCCATCTGCACCATTCACATCTGCCACGATCGATCACCCACATTTCAAGCATCACCTTTCATACTTATTCATATTTCATATTCATATTTTTTTAGGGTGGACTTCGTAACTCTGATAAGATCTTACAGCAATGATGGCTAAAAATATTCAGCGAGAGATTTGCACCTGATTAAAGCCGGTCTGCGCTGAAACTGTGAGCATGATAAATGATCTGACAGCGAGTGCCGCGCCCTTCATTGCTGAGCATGGATATTTTGGGAGCAGTTCCTTGTCAAGGCAGTAGGGCTGTGTTCGAATCCAATTTAACACGCTCCCTTCCCTTGCTCCCTTCCCTTGCTCCCTTCCCTTGCTCACTTCCCTTGCTCACTTCCCTTGCTCACTTCCCTTGAGGGAGCTATCTTGTGATGCAATTTGCTACGTGCAGCAAACAAACTTAAAAGGTGCTCTGCAAGGGAGGATTGACGAGAAACAAACAAAAACGGAACCGAAGCACCCTCGCAACATTTCGGAAGTGCAACATCATAGAGTTGAAATGTGACCGCCACATAGTTCTGTGGTGACCGCCAACTTTTTCCATGGGGAGCATTGCATTGTGGGATTCCCTTCTTGCTGGAAGCTTGCATTTTATACCCTTGGTGGAAGGGAGAATAAACAAAAAAATATAATTACTCCCTCCCTTTTTTAAATTGGATCCGAATCACACTTGGTGTGGCTGCCATATTTCATCCTGGCATTTTTGGAGATTCTCCAAGGGAAGGGAACGACGGATAGAAAGGAAGAAAGGATAAATCTTCGGATCCAAACACAGCCTAAGTCTGTTTGGATGGAACACTGTGGTATAGGACAACGTCTCCTGGCTGTGTACTCCTCCAGAGTTAATTTGTCACAAAACGTCTCCTCCCATACGTATTACATCTAAAATCTTACAAACAAACTGCATTCACATGCATGGCTTCCGGTATCAGAGCTGCAGATAGAGAGTGGTCGTGACTCGTGGATTTGGGTCTGGCACTTTGCACCTCCTGGGAGAGAGGTCATCTGAAGGGGAAAAATAGATGACCAGTTGAAGATCTTTAAGTAGAGTGGGAGCTGCTGCTGGATGATGTTTGCTTCTGGCCACATTTCACAGACTGTCTCTCTCACAAGAGTCACCACCATCCACACAGACTCAGCACTAATATTTCCTTAAAAAGCGGCCGGGCCTAATCTATGTACCCAGCCGTACATCTGTGCTGTCACTGAAGTTATTTGGCACTCTTCGGCTCGGCAGCAAGAGCTTGTTGGTGGTTCTTTGCTGTCCAATAGAAAAGCGTCTCTTTCAGTGTGCTGTTCTGCCCCTGAAGATTGTACTGTGTGCACCTGCTGACATAGCTAAGCAACAGTGGCTTTCTGAAGGGACCAGTACAACGAATACGAGTGCTAACAGATTATTCTATGCAAACAATATTCCAGTGGAGGTCATCAATCTTCAAATGAGGTCAGTTGCTCATCTTCAGTTCCTCTTGGCTGGCAAACTAGTCAGTATATTTCTAATAACTCGCAAATTTATTCCTAACAAGTCTCACAGTCGGTTTGACATTTGAGTTTGGAACATTTCCCCCTGTCAGCGCTTATCATTTTCAAAATGTCTTTAAAATGCCTGATTTCAAATCTTTGTTTCTGAGCTGCTCTGTTCAATTATCATATGACATCACGCTCAAGCTGATCATGGCTGTGCTGAATCCCAAAACTTTTGGGCTATTGAAAAAATCACTCCCATCCCCAAGACTGTATATGACTCCACCCCTCTGTGTGTTTTATATTTCTACACAACTTCTATGTATATAGTTTCTATTTTTATCTATCTGCATATTGTTTTGTGTGATGCCTATGGTGGTTTGGTGACATGACACTTGTGCGTAATCTATCCAGTGGGAGGTGTGCACCTGATACTAGTGGCTGTTTAAGGGAGAGTTGCCATGTTCTTCTGTTTGACACACTCTGTGTATGAAAACATTAGTGTGTTTGCAATAAAGGCTGAACATCCGTGAGCCTCTGACTAACTGACTCTTTTATCTCTGCTCTGATCAATGTTTCAACTATTTAGAAAAGCTCTGGATAAAATACAAGAAAGACTGCAAAAAAGAACACTCTTGAAAGAGGCCATCATTTGGGGCTGCCTTTGCTAAGTGCTTTGAAGTGTGTCCCTGAGCTGCTCCCGAGGGAAACCAGGATTTATATATGGTTACAACAGGTGACTGAGGGGCAGGGGGAGCTGTTCTGAAGATTTGCAGCAAAGAAAAAATGAAGAGATTTACATTTGTTGGATCAAAAAATTCTCTCAGCACAAATGTTACAGAAGTTGGACTACTTCAGTTTGACAAAACTTTTGAAAGTACTGTGAAAATGGTAGACTTCCTGTCTGGTATTGACATAAGTATTTGCCTTAGACCAGATTTCCCATGCTGGACTGTTTCTTAAATCTGCTAAAATACCTGTGTGTCAATGCCTATACGCGTCAATCCACACACCCCCAAAAATGTGTACAGTTATGTGCTGCTCCAAAATACTAAAACCTTCCAATCATGTTTTCACCTGAACACATTTTCTGCATCATAGATGGGGGATGGTGTTTTTTAATCATATCTGTGTCAGCTTGTTTGTTCAGACAAATGAATTAGACCTAGATTTACAGTAAAATAGCAAATGTAACAAATATAAAGACATTCCTCACAATAGGGATATTAGTTTGTATTGTATATATTTTTTACATTTCAGAATACACTTATAATGGGAAAGCTAAATGTATCCCCCAAAGCTTATACATTTAATCCATGATTGAAACACTTCCAATCAACATGATAACATTAGGCTACTTCACAAAATAATCAGAGAAAACTAAGTAACAATTACAGTGAGACAAAAATATTAATTGTCGCTCCCTCAGTTGTGTCTCCTTTGATGGCACACTGTCATTCTTTACGTTTTGTATTCAGCTGGCTTCAAGCACCTTGACACGTTTTACATTTCTACTTTATGGAGTTGAGCGCATCTATTCAGTCATATGTTCTTTTGATAGCATGAAATGCACCAAACAGAGCCACTGAAGTTCTGGGGCAGGCTGTAGGATTCACAGTATGACGCTTTCAGACTGTATGAAGAAAACAGCTCAAAGAATGGAACGGGCTTTTATGAAGCTCAAGCAGAGAAACAGTGGGTGAAACACACTGAAGCCCTGAATGGTTGGCTTTGTTCCTGCCTTTTCACTGGAGTAAGTTTTCCCAAACCCAGCGTGCTCAAGTTAGACTCATGGAGAGGAAGACCTGCTTGAAGCATGTAGCTGAAGCCCTTTCATTAAAGGAAGAAAAGGTACCCTCCACACGTACTGGTCTGCAGTCTTTCCATGGCTGTTCCCCCCAATGCGTTGACCTCATTTGCGAAGCTGGCATGATCTCAGCATGCACACATCAAGGTGCAGTTGAGACGTGGGGCCACTAAAACACTATCTAGACTGCTAGAATTAGAAAATATTTCAACAATGTTGAGCTACTGGCACCACGTAAGAAGTAAAAAATTGGGGAATACTTTTATACAGATGGAAGCAGCATAAAGACTGACCCAAGATAACAAAATGTCCGCCAACAATCGTAATTATAGCATCTAAAAATGTTTTTCCCCCTTCTTTTTTATATTTTTTATTCCAGAATCAAATACCCAACAAGCCTAAAGCTATCGAGTCACTGTGATGTACTCTGATAATTGAGAAGATCCCAGCCAAGCACACTCTCTTTTCCAAATTCTCCATCCAGCAGCTGGGCTGAGATAGAGGACTACACTTCACGCCCACCTGCTGCATGAGACTGCGATTCTGCTGACCGATATTCACACTCCCCGGGCAATGACTACACAGGTACCCATGTGTATCAGTGGGACTAGCCACCTGAATGCTGCCTACTTCTCCAAAATGACGAGCATTAGACAAAGTCACTTTCAAGCTGCATAATTACCCTCATGTTCTCCAAACACATATAAAGCCACCTTTAACAACTACAGCTTTCCATCGATTCATGAAGCCATCTCCTGACGATGTTGAATTTACATTGCATTGAACATCATCAGCATTGTCACTCAAAAACAGTGATTTCCTGTTTTTCGACCAGTTCATTATTGCTTGGGAGTATTGTATGCAGAATGGACAACCCAGAAAAAAAAGATAAATGCATAAGCACTGTGTATCTAATATTGGAGATTGGGCAAGAATGGCTACTGTTGCACTTTAAGCCCCCACTTACACTAGACTCAAACCCAATGCCAAGCCCTGGCATTTCTCAGTGTAAATCATAGCCAGAATACAGATTTCCCACCTGTACCCGTCATCAGTTCTGTTCATTCAGGGCTCGCATTATCAGGAGGCTTTCACAGCTGTTGTGCCTGGCTCCCGTCCCTGGCACAGTCCCTCTCCTAACTCCACGGTCGCAAACAGAGACAGCGCCTTTTCCAGAGTGTCATTTCCCCACTGCCCCCAGCCTCGCAGCTGGATCCGCTGCAGACGCGAGGCCTTAATGCGGAGAGAACGCGTGCAAACGCAACAGCTGAGGAAGCCCAGACCGAGCGAGGGAACGGTGCAGTACGCGTCCCTGCTGGCACATGCCCCACGCCGGAGCCGTGAGACGCAGCAGATGCTGTCCCCTCTGTGTGCTGCTCTTCATATCCTCCATCAAGGCCCCGTTCAGGGCGGCCTCGGCTATGCCAGTTTCTCCCTAGGAATCAGCACACTCGGACGCGTGCATGTATGCTGTGCTCGCATGTATATTCATGTACATTTGTCTGTATATGTGTGTTGTGTGTGTGTGCACAGGTGCTATGTATGCACGCATATTCATATGAGTTTGTATTCGGGTCGATTTACCAAGATCCCAAACAATGGTTACACTGTAAGCAAATGGTGAAAAGACTGGCAACAATGTAGGCAGTGAAAAACCATTTGATGAATGGGGGAAAAAATCATGAATCCTGTTATTTTAGGGTACTGTTACACTGAACAAGCTGGCGGTTTACGGTTTTACTTTCTACTGGGAGTTACAAATGTTTGTCAGGACTTTAACGATTCGTAAACCCAACTGCTCACGCTGTTAGTGTCACATAAAATCACATTTCCATCTGATGATGGGTTTTATTTTGATAGTTTTAATTTGCTTTGTTATTCACTGTTTGTTATAATAGACGTTGTGTTGCTTGTTTGATTCAAATACTCGTTACTCTTGTATTCTGTAACACAATTTGCTTCATGATAAAAAATGTATTTATTCTTACTGTTCATGATATATGTATCCACAAATTCTCTTTTTGTGTGTTTTGAGCGTTAGCTAAACACACATGTACGTGTCTTGCTAATACCTGCTGTCCGTTTGTACTAAAACGCAACCGAAAATACCATTCCCAAACTTGCTTTCGGGCTTAGTTAATCACTTTAAACGTGCTAAATATATTTGCACTATTCTGTAAAATAACGTAGGGACGCCCAATTTTGCATATTCATTCAGGCTAACCTAACACATGCAGCCCTCTTTACTTGTCATGAGTTGATCACCTTGGATGTTTTTTTGCGGGTGGTAACAGTTTTACACATGATTTAGTACCTTTAGTAAATCAACCCCTTAGTGTGTTTGTGTGTGTGTGTGTGTGTGTGTGTGTGTGTGTGCATATGCGAGTATGTGCAGCGCACGCACGTGTGTGATGTGTGCAGTGTTTCAATGCGTTTGTGCTTTTGTGTATGTACAACATTTGTGCTAATGTTCACATGCAATGCAAATGTGTGTGTGCAGCGTGTGTATATGTACATTATGTTTCTATTCATGTGTATATACACACTATGTGAGTATGCACAATATACATGTACCTGTGTATATTTGTACAGTTCCCTTAACGGCTACCAAAGTAGTGTGTTTGTATGTGTATGTATGTACTGCATGTATCCGAGTATGCACAGTATATGAATGTGTGTGCGAGCATTATTCTTTCTACTACATGTATTTTACTCATCTAGTCCTAATCTAGTGCTCAATTTCCATCATATCACACTGAAAAACAGGTGCCCACATTCTTAATCAGCCTGTTTGTGTGGCACCTTCAAATACAATGATACAAATTAAATACAGGCTTTGTAAAATAGTACAATCAAGCTTGGCCTCACAAACAACAATGGCCAGCAAGGAGCTTCCGTTCTTAACCAGGGTTTCAATCTGGTGTCAGATTATCAGACAAATGAATGACCACAACCAGGCAAAGTATAGTGTCTGTTATTTGAAGCAAACCATCTTTTTAGATCATTTTCACATTCAAGCTTCAAAGTAGCAGCGGTACTGAGCTCAAACTTAATCGGAGTGAACTTGCATGTGTACGCTTTTGCACATGAGGGTTAGGGTCAATGAAGACCAGGGTACGTGTGGTATCAACACGTATTCAGCCGTAGCTGCGCCATGCACAGTGCGAGAACAAGCAAGCAGGTGGCATCGCCATCAAGTGACAAGCATACGGCAACCTAATTAGCAGGGACAGGCATGAGGTGCCATCAAGCACGAACATAAAGACCCCCGAAAGACCAATGACATTATATTCCATTTCATTTATTACCCATCTGAGGTACAAAATCGAATGCACGTTGACACTAAAATTAGTCAATTATCCCTAATTCATTTGCTAAAATTTATTGCGGTCTGCATCTGTGGACTAATACCCAGGCAGACTGGGTACTATTCCCCCTGTAGTGTGCTCAGGCACCAATTCCCAGCCAATTGTCACACTTCAGTGATCTAGCCTGCATTAGCCCTTCAGTGAGAAAAATAAACTAAAGCATTTCATCAAAGCCAAGGATTAAAAGCCAGGTTGCTCGTTGAAACGGGCAGCGGAACGTATGCAGCCCTGGAGTGGAAGAAAACAGCAGGGTAGTTTCTCTCAGGGCTCAAAATGGCTGCACCACACACGGAGAGAGAGAGAGAGGGGAAAGCACGGTTGTTTTAAATGTACTGTCGGTCTTTGCAGCACATGTAATTAATGTTCCTTTCTCATTTCGCTTCCTTCGTAATCGCGAGGTAATGGCTTGGCTCCGTGGTTCATTCTCTTTTAAATGTGTTGTGGATTTGTGCTTTTATGGATTCTCTTTCCTTTTCTGTCTTTGGGGGCTCCTCTACGTATACGTGCCACTGCTCCCCACCCCCCCCCCACACACACACACATACCACCCCAACTAACATCACTCACCCTGCTAGGAAGAAAATTGTACTATCCGCCCCATGGTGTGTTATCCACCTCCTGGGACTTCTCTTCTTTGGATTTTGCAGAGTTTTTGTTGCCAGAGTTGAAGATTTAGAAATGTGCAACCTTCTTATTTCTGTTTTCATTATCAGCAGGAGGCAAGACTCCTCTCCTATGGCTGGGCTGAATGGTGACAGTGAACCGGAGGACTCTGTAGCTCAGGAAAGGATTTTCTCGCCACAAACTGTAATCTTTGACTGAGGCCGTCGGCATACTCCAAAAGAAGGCTTTTCAGTTGAGCGAAGCTGAACAAGTCATCAGCAAACTAAATATGTTTATACTTCATAAAGACTTCGCTTGCCCCAATGTCACGCGACGCACAGCAACCTCAAACATTGCGACGCAATTTTTGATTTTGATTTGATTGCTGTGATTGTTGTGGCTGCCATAGCAACCGAGATACCCCGGAAGAACCACCACTACATTTGACCGACAGCAGCGCATTGAGTTTTCCTGGACTGACTTTGCCTCGTCAACAAACGCCTGCCTGCACACAGGCGGGTGAAATAACACCAAAAAAACGTGCTAGAACAAAAGAACAAAAAGGGCCCATTTTGGCGAAACTAACTAAAGCGAACTTCGTTACGCACAAACCATACATTAAGCTTTAGGTTGATGAGGTGGCTGCAGTTGAAATTCTCTGCCAAAATAATCTTCTTATTCAGAAATCACAAGTGCAAGACAATTTTTTTTGCTCATCAAATTGAGTTTGTCATCTCTTGCAAATGAGAGGTAAGACCATAATGGAAATAAATAACCTGTTTACAATCTTTGTTGTGATTGCTAATCAAAGCTGTGTGCTGTGAGGTAAAGCTGAAGAATCACAAGCAACCATATTAATAACAACAGTTGGGCTTTATTAAAAAAAAATAAAGCATTTGCAAAACTTGCTTTACCGATTATCACACATCGCCATTATGAAAACATGCCTGCACATACAGTATTTTAACAACTAACAAGCAAAAAAATTTTAATTACTTATTTAGTACTAGCTTTAAATTCCAGAACTGTTTGTGACGACGGTTGTGGAATGGCAGTGCAATAGAACAGACTCAGAGACAGAAGGAGCTGCAATCAGCTCACTGTAGGGCTGTGTCAATTTGTTTTAAGCCTGCAGTGACAGAGACAGTCAGGACTCTCACAAATGTAATGCACTTTCTCAACCCCTGGCCCTGTGAGCCCCCCTGCCTCCTCCCAAAAATATGATTTCTCTATTTGAAGAGAAACTTTTAGTTTCAGAAATGACTGATGGTATGTGACAATGACCAATATACTTAGTCCATTAGGCAGCATCACTTGGTAAATTCTACAGTTTTTGAGGCCTGGAACAGATGAAATTTGTCGGAAAACTTGTTGCTGCTAATGGCCCTGTCTTCACGGGAGAGATGTCTTCTGTCACCCGGGAATGTCAACCGTACCTTACAGCATCACAGTAATCACTGTGTGGACATTCCACTCCGTTGTGTTCTTTCACAGTAAAGAGCACTATATAATTATTGCTAATCGCTCTGGATTAAGCAAGAGGTGAGCCACAGTATGTTCATTGTTCATGAGGCAATTTGGGCGTTGAGGCAAGGTCATCACTTGATTAGATTAAAAAATAAAGTACCACGCTCCAGTGTCAAAGTAGCGTTTTCTCCTGTTGTTTGCTTGAGCTGAACGGATACAGTATTTATATCCTAGTGCAAACTAATTGAATAACTGGCTGATTTTTTTCTTTTTTCATTTTCTATGTCCATGACTCCACCATTTCTTCTTATATTTTTCTGAAACCCTATAAATCTCTCTGAAAAAGGTTAATCTGGTTAGTATTAATTCTCCGGGCATTCATTGCCAGTGATTTCTGCTAAACTGGCCTTCGGGTGGATGGATTATGCCATATTGCATCATCCCAATCAGAACACAGGAAATGGAGTACAACAGAAGAAGACAAATCTAATTCACAAAAAGAACCAATCAGAATTTAAGAAGATTAAGATGGATAAACAAGGGGGGGGGGGGGTGGAGACTAGAATAATAATGAGCAAAATCAAACAAATCAGGTGTGACGATTGAATGAATAAACCTGGATGAGGACGGTCTGGAATCTATTCAAATGAAGATATGTGGAATGTGCAGATGAAATGGTCAACAAAGATGGGTGCGGATTATAATCTGAGTACATGCTCATTTAATTTGCACAAGGATGCAGTTACCTTGATTCACAAGAAACCGCTGCTTGATGACATGATGACCAGTAAACAAACCAATAGAACAACAGTGCTCTCACTGAGTGACCAGGGATTGAGCACGAAGCGTTAGGATGACTGGAATCATCTCCCCCCCCCACACAACCTCCCCAAAACCCGTTCCCACCCCTACATTCGCCCCCTACAAATCCACTGAAGAGGGGAAACAGAGGTTGCTAGTGGCTCTGACATAAAGGATAGAACATTGAGCTTTCAATCCTGGAAAACGGTATATTTAGAACCTTATGTAATATGCTTTTAACAAGAGAGCAGAGTCAATACATTTTTAATGGCTGTTAAAAGAGTTCAGTATTTCATCTGCGCTATTGCTAGGGGAAGAGATGTGTAGAACCATGAAAGTGAGATTGTTTACCCTCTAGTGGGGGGGAAGGGGATGTAAAGGTAGGGGGTGTTCAGAGCGGGGGTGGTATTTCGTAGTTTAGGACCAGGGGCACGTGAATGGGATGGCATGCTACTTTGAGGGCCTACTATGGATGGAGAATAAGGCTCTCTCTGCTGTATATGCAGGCTAGACTCTAGAAACAGCAATAAAATGACCATTTATCACCTCAGCAAACTTGCATATCCATTAGGCATGAGACAATTCTGATATATCATGATATCTTATATGAAACACTGTTCTCTAGAATCCTTTAACACATCATGTATTGTATTGCTACCAGCCACATAACTGAGTACTTACTGGTTTCATATCTTGTACAATAAGAACCACATGCTGGGGAAGCTGTCCTGTTATTATAATCTTTCCATTTTGACAACAGTGAAGTACATGTCACAACAAAGTGAACTCAGATCAAAACGTCCATCAGAAAGCTTCAATAGGGCCTGGCCACACACCCATTGATAAACAAATTCATCTGAATTCTAAAGTAGAACTGACAAGGAAATTGAGCAGGCAGGAATGTCACAACAATTCCAAATATGCATAATCTAGTCACTCTCTTTTGTAAGTGAATTTCTGTTTTTGACTAAAAAGTACAGATTAGACTAAAAAAGAAATGTATTTTTTCTTTGAGTCAGACCCACTTTTCCTTTAAGTGTTTTTTTTGTTAATGAAAAGCTATTTGGAAGGATAAAAGTGAAAAAAATAGAGGAAGATCTTATCTGAAAGAATAATCGAAGGCTGGTGCACTGTTAACAGTCAGTCACCTTGGCGACATTTCCCTTCAGCGCAATAAACAAGTCAACTAATTCTACATAAGACATTAAAAATGACATTTTCTACAATGTTTTCCACATTGTCAGAATAACAGAACAGAATATTGCTGTAGGCTGAACAGTGACATTTGAGGGAGGAAGGTAACAGATAATATGCAGTCAGACAGATAACATTCACAAGGCCACTATCACCACTGATTAAGTGGCCAGTTTTGAGAACAAATTCACCAGAGCACATCCTGCATTCCTTTCACAGTAAAAGTGATCGTCTCTCAGTGTGTATGCCTATGTAACAAATACGCGGGTTAATGTGAGTGCGCGTTTGTGTTTGTGTGCGCACGTGGCACGTACATGTGTGAGTGTAGCCATCTCTATTGTGGCCTGAAACCTGTTTGCTGTATCATCCTGTCCATTCCGGTCCACATGCATTCTGATGATTATAATGAGTCAAAAGGGCTCAGAGCGTGGGTGACATCGCATGAAAAAGACAGACCAATCAGAGCTGATCTGCCATTTATGAGAGAAGGAACAGATCAATCAGAGCTGATCTGCCATTTATGAGAGAAGGAACAGATCAATCAGAAACGCACTTGGCACCAGGGTCTGTAAAGGGAATGTTTTCCACTACAAAGCTTATTCCATATTCCCTTCTAGTGTATAGATCCACTTCTTTCCAAGTGAATGGTGGATAAGTAGGAATGGGTATCGTTAAGATTTTAACAATACTACCACTCTTATCGATACTGCTTATTGATCCGGTACTTTAACGGTACGCATATCGGTTCTTTTTGTTATTTTTTAAGAATAGAAAAGACTAATTAGGAAGAGAGTTAGCATTGCTTTATTCTCTAAACTTTCAGTAGCAAAAGCATACAACAACAATGTTTTGAATATATCACAATTGTGCTGTGATAATGGAAATGTAAAATAAATAGGATAAACAATTTACTATAAAATAAACAACATTCAAAGCAAAAGAAAAGACGTTGGTATACCATTCTTCCCTGCGCTATGACTTCTTGAGCAGAGAGAGTGGGAGAAGTTACGTATTTAAGTATATCAATACCTAGTTAATACCTCTAATTTCCACAGAACAAGAAATATTATGGACTGGGAAAATGTTAAATAAAAAGTATTAATAGACATGCAGCGATTAAAGTTCTCTGTCGCTACGATGGACGTGTGTTCTCTCATTTTCTACGGATCTGTTTGCACCCAAAATTCAGAGCTGAAAAGCAAGCCTTATAAACCTACTTACTGCACATATATAGCCTACTTAGTTGTTTATGGTCCTTTATGACACACGGTAGCCTATACTTTTGCCCCGACTGCTATGTAGCCTACTATCGTCCCGATCGGTAGGGATAATAGTACCATTGCGCAACTTTCATTTTCCGTTTGATAATTTCCGACTTGGGCATTATAATGTCAAATGATTGTAGATATTGGCGGAGGATATGGTTAAGTCTCTCACAATAAAAGATGTTCACTCTTGTTAAATGAGTCTTTATATAAAGACGAAAAAAATAAAAAGCGGTAGCCTACTTTCACCCCGGACGTCCCCTACACTGTACCTTATTAAACGCTAATTCACCCACTCTCGCACTTAATGGGACTCTATAACATTAGTGGTTCGCTATTGTTGTATTAGCTATCTAACACCGAGGGCTAACGGCTCTAGTATAGCATAGCCTACCTGCAGTGAATAGGCCAGTGAGAGATTAACTGCGAGCAAGGGAATCGAAAACAGCGCATCTCTCCACATGTATAGGATATGTGATGTAGACTACTTTCGCTTGATGTTTGGAAAGATTGCTCGTGTTCCCTCCCTTACATGCAAAAAACATGTTGCACTTGTGACTAAGAGCATTGTCGGCATCGTTTAGTTCTCTCCGCCATTATCACTCAGAGCAGGGTCTCCTGTGTGCGTGTGAAGTGAACACCTCTCGTCTCCCGTATCACACGTGTGTTTGGAAGAGCTGAGGGAGCCGGCCCCGCCCCTAAGGCTCCGACTCCGAGAGAGGGAAAGAAATCTCTCTATTTTATGTTGGGACTCGGGAATAGTGAAAAGAAAATGCATCTTTGCCTGTTATAAACGGGGTCGGATAGATAAAAGCCGCAAGGTAATGCTGCTCAGCATTCCCTTAAGAAAAAGCTATACAAACACATCCCCACCAGTGACTCATGCTCAGAATAGGCATACAGATAAATTAAAATGTATATGATTGAACTTTCACCTTTTTTGTCTGCAAAGTAAAAACCTTCAACCCGCTCACCCAACTAGGATACCAGCCTAGTTCTTTAACCATTACCATGATTGCACATGTTACCGTACTGGTCATCAATGTTCTATTCAATTATATTTCTACTCCTGTATCACGGTTTACCCCCAACACCAGGGAAGCATAATAAACACCCATAAAAAGCACTACAGGTTTTTTTGAGGAACTGCACCCAAAACTTTTACATGTGTTGAAATGACTTTCCTCACAGCTGAATTAGCATGACTTAAGCAAATAATGTTTTAATTCATAAAAAATAAAAAAAACCTACTAAATTACCTTTACATAAAGCAAGTAAAAAATTAGTCCTTCCACCAATTAGTCACTATGCTCTGCCTGGTTGCTCACGAGTAACATTTCAGCTCCAGGTCAATTCAGAAGAGCAAGAGAGACGCTTTCATTAATTCATGTGATTATTTATTATATATAATTCATGTCTCATTTAAATAAACCAATTACACGCAATTTTACAGTTGGCTGGTTTGCTTAATCAGAGCCTTTCTAAATATAAAACTTGAGTGATGGAAGTGGGAGCTCATACAATGAGATGTTAAAATCACTGCAGCCAATCCCCTAAAGCTAGTTCTCCACCCAGCACCCCCACTCCTCCATCACACACCCTCTTAAAGATACCGCTCTATAGATGTGTTCACACTCAAGGGAAAACAAACGCATAAAAGGCCAAGAGCCTTGCACATCTGATTGCTCAAAGGCCAGCTCCACCGCCCTGTCCAGGGGACCCGCCGGAAGCCACAGCTCCGCCGCCCTGTCCAGGGGACCCGCTGGAAGCCACAGCTCTGCCGCCCTTGCCTGTTCTGAGTTCCTGTCCCCTGGCCCCCTTGCCTGTTCCGAGTTCCTGTCACCAGGCCCCCTTGCCTGTTCTGAGTTCCTGTCCCCTGGCCCCCGTGCCTGTTCCGAGTTCCTGTCCCCAGGCCCTCTTGCCTGTTCCAAGTTCCTGTCCCCAGCCCCCCTTGCCTGTTCTAAGTTCCTCTCCCCATCCCTCCTCGCCTGTTTTGAGTTCCTGTCTCCAGTCCTGTATTGTCTGTTTATCCGTCCAGTTTGTGTTCTCCTGCCTGTCCAGCCTGCCCCTGTCCTGCCTGTTCCTGTCCAGCCCTGCTCCGGTTCTCCTGCCAGTCCAGCCTGCCCCTGTCCTGTCTGCTCCCGTCCAGCCCTGCTCCAGTTCTCCTGCCTCACATTTTGCGCTCCTTAGTTAATCACTTAGTTCCCTCCTTAGTTAGTTTTCTCTGCTTCGTTTGAGATTACCCCCGGCCATTTCCTATTTTGATCCTGCCTGTTTAACTGTTAACAGCTGCCTGTCTGTTGTTCTTATTTTTATTTAGCCTGTCCAGCCCTGACCCGTCATCTGCCCTGGTTTACTTTGCCCAACCCTGTATCCTGCATAAAAAAGGTAGCTCACCAGTAAGGTTGGGTGCCGTGGTGAGCCATATTTCTTCTCCGTCTGCTGCCCAGTCCCGGTTTCATTTGGCACCAACAGTCCCTACCTCTGTTCGCCTTGTTGGATTCTGGGGCAGACTAAAATTTTCTGGATGCTACCCTGGTCAGTCAAGCAGGAATCACCACTCTGCCTCTTGCTGTTCCCCTCAATGCTCACTCACTGGTCAGCAAACTAATTTCCCGGGCCACCCACACCACTGAACCCCTTCATCTGATCCTGTCTGGCAACCACCGCAAAACTATCCGGTTTCACATTATTACCTCTCCACAGTCACCCATGGTCTTAGGCTAACCGTGGCTGCAACACCACAATCCCCACTTGAATTGGTCCACCAACCAGGTCCAAAGTTTGAGCCCATACTGCCACTCCACCTGCTTAGTCTGCACAGGCACCTTCAAAAGGTGCCACTATTCCATCTAAACCCCAGCTATCTAACTTGTCTTCTGTTCCATCACTCTATCATGACCTGTCTGAGGTTTTTAATAAACATCTGGCTCTGTCATTACCTCCCCATAGGTCATATGATTGCTGCATAAATTTGCTCCCAGGGGCCTCACTGTCATCCAGCTGCCTGTACAACCTTTCCCAACCTGAAAAAAGAGCTATGGAGACCTACACCCACGACTCACTTGCGGTAGGTATTATTTGTCCGTCCTCATCCCCAGTTGGGGCTGGATTTTTCTTTGTTGCTAAAAAGGACGGTACCTTGCATCCATTAATTGATTACCGTGGCCTGAACACCATTACCATAAAGAACAAATACCCCTTGCCTCTAATCAACACTGTTTTTGAGCCTCTCCAGGAAGCAACTGTTTTTTACAAACTGGACCTCAGGAACGCCTACCACCTGGTCTGCATCCGGGAAGGGGATGAATGGAAAACAGCTTTTAACACTCTGCTGGGACACTTTGAGTACCTGGTGGTCCCGTTCGGGCTTACTAACGCCCCCTTATTAAAGCTGTTTTCCAAGCCATGGTAAACGACGTGCTCAGAGACCTACTCAACCGGTCTGTATTAGTCTACCTAGACGATATTTAGATTTTCTCGCACAACCAAGAGGAACACATTTCTCATGCCAGACAGGTACTCAAAATAATTAATTATTTGTCAAGGCAGAGAAATGTGAATTTCATGTCACTTCCATTAGTTTTTTAGGTTTCATTGTGGAGAGTGGGCGAGTGAGACCTGACCCCGAAAAAATCCAGGCAGCAGCAGAATGGCCCCGTCCGACCTCTCTTAAACAACTGCAGCGGTTCCTGGGTTTTGCTAACTTCTACCCCCCTTCCCAAGATTCCCACAGCCTCAGAGATGGCGGAGCTCCAGGTACGACTGCACGGGATACCCTCCGACGTGGTCTCCGACCATGGTCCCCAGTTCTCCTCTCAAGTTTGGAAGGATTTTTGCAGAGCCCTAGGGGCTTTCGTCAGCCTGTTTTCTGGCTACCATCCCCAAACCAACGGTCAGACTGAGAGGACTAATCAGGACCTGGGAGCAGCCCTGCATTGTGTGACTGCCCGGAACCCCTCTTCCTTGAGCAAGCTGCTACCCTGGGTGGAGTACTCCCACAATTCTTTGACCAGCTCTGCCACGGGTTGTCCCCGTTTCAGTGTTCTCTGGGGTACCAGCCACCCCTGTTTCCATCAACCTTCAACACTGCTCCAGCCCTGCCCCTCACCCTGAGTGTGCGGACTGCTCCAGCCCTACCCCCCGCCCTGAGTGTGCGGGCTGCTCCATCCCTGCCCTTCGCCCTGAGTGTGCGGACTGCTCCAGCCCTGCCCCTCACCCTGAGTGTGCGGTCTGCTCCATCCCTGCCCCTCGCCCTGAGTGTGCTGACTGCTCCAGCCCTGCCCCTCACCCTGAGTGTGCGGACAACTCCAGCCCTGCCCCTCCCCTGGTTCAAGCCCACGCCTCGATGCAACCTTGAGTCCGAGATGTTTCACACCGCCCCTTTGAATTTCATATTGTATATCTCTTTATTGTACTTTCTACTTACCAGGTAGTTTAGACTTTATCTCAGATCGTAACCTGCTCAACCCATTAATTGCCATGATAGATCACTCATTACATGTTGTTACCATCCATTCCGCTTTTAGTTAAACCGGACCAGCCAGCGGAGGATGGGCTCCCCCTCTCTAGCCAGGTTTCTCCCGAGATTTCTTCCCATCAGGGAGAGTGTTTTGAGTGTTTTTCTCCACACTGGGAAGTTTTTACCTCGTTTACTTTTTGGGGGTTCAGGCCTGGTTTTTGCGCAATTTTCCTTGTTTCTCTGTACAGCATTCTCT
This sequence comes from Ilyophis sp. 1 JC-2022, assembly GCA_022702515.1. Classification (NCBI taxonomy): domain Eukaryota; kingdom Metazoa; phylum Chordata; class Actinopteri; order Anguilliformes; family Synaphobranchidae; genus Ilyophis; species Ilyophis sp. 1 JC-2022. The sequence goes on along the minus strand of CM040398.1, from coordinate 23,990,148 downwards.
GTAAAAAGGTCCAAAAAAATAAAATTGAATTGAATATATCTGGAGTCTTGAGGCATGCAGGTGCCTGAACTGGGATTGTCTGTATTAGCACCACCAGCTGAGCCAGAATATTTTCCAAAATAAATGACTGATATCACAAAGCGCCACAGAGGGCAATCGTTTTATTCAGGTCGCTTTCAGTTGTTCACTCCAATTTCACACATTCAGATTTCAGTGTGGTGCCAAAATGAAGAAGACAATGCAATCAAAGTTACACAACCCAGTCTTTAAATCAGACACACACAGGTGCAGTGTGCCAAACTGAAGTTCCCTTGCGACAATCTTTGCATTGTATTTAGGCACCACAGTCACACAGCTAACAAAGTTTTGGGACATACTCATGGATTAGTCACTAAAGGCAACTGAAACGCTTCCTTTCCTGGTAGAGATTTCCTGCAATGGAGTAGCACAGAAAGAGAAGATAAGTATTGGTGGAGACAGCAGGAGCGATGTGAAAGACTCCACACTCACCGGTCAATCCTGATGCTCGCGTGGCATGCACATTGGTCCTCATTTAGGCAGTCAGGCTGCAGAAAGGTGTTAAGACCTGTCTCTGCTTTCTCAATTTCCATGTATGCATTACATGGAGCTGCTACAGGTCTTGCATTGGCATCTGGACGTCACTACAAAGACTATGTGTTACGTTTATGTCATGTTTATGCCACGTTTCATGTTTAGTGTTTGTCACAGTTTATTTTCTGTTCATGTCATGCTTGTGTTCTGTTTATGTTACGATGCAGTTCATTGTTAGCATACACATTTCCATGTTTTTCCGCAGCGTTGCATTCATGCTGTTTCTTCCTCTTGCTGTCGCTCACGCTTCCCTAATTGTTTCATTCTCTCATGTCTATTTACTAATCTACTAATCCATTAGATCAGGATTGGGTAATACTAACTCTCTAACTATGTGTTCATGTTTACCTTACATTTCTCGGGCATGTCATTTACTAATTTACTAATGACAGGTCTAGGATAGGATAACTACTAACGATTTACTAATTGCCTTGTTACGTGTCTCATTTTCTCAAGCTGTTTTCCATTTCCTGCTGCTCTCAAGCTAAGTGTCTGCACCTGTCTACACCGGCATATAAGATCAGTGTTCATGTCATGTCTTTGTGAAATTGTTGCCTTTAGTTTACTACTGTCACTTTTGAGCATTTTCCATTGTCTGAATACCGTTATTGATCAAGCCTGTTTACTGACTATCGTTACTGCCAGCCTATCGTATCTACTGCCTGTTTTTTGACCACGAGTTTTGCCTGCTGTTTTGTACCTCTGCCCTGCGGATAGAACTTCGGATGGATACTGATTTTGAGACTGCCTTCTCCTCTGGTACTGTATTTTTGATTATTGGCTGGATTTATTGGTTTTTGGACTTTGCTTGTGTGACTACGATTTTTGGATTTCCCCATAATAAAGCCCTTGCGGGTATTTATTATTACGTCTGTGTTCTGAGTCGTGCATTACGGGTCCAACCCGCACACACCCGTCTCACTATGATTTAACAGGAAGTTTTTTATTTATTTATCAATAAATATTCAGAAAAAATTGGAAAATTAAAACAAACAAACAAAAAACCCTGTTTGCTTGATGAACTGAATACATTTTCCTGATCCTTAACTACAGGGGCGTGACAGAGCTACCCCATCAGACAAAGAAACAAATCAAATGGGATATATTCTTAATCACCTATTCTTTCATATTTTGAGTTGATATTTAATTTGCCAGTGGAGGTTCCCTTTGATATTCACATGCGTTGAGGAGCTAATTTTTCCCTTGGATGAAAGCAAGAAAAAAAAGTGGCACAACAGGCATGTTGCATGGAAAGGACTTCAATTTCAACTTCAAGTTTTTGTTCACTCAACATCCTTTAGTTGCAATTTGCTGCCAGGAACACCTCACACTTCTGAGTCACATTTCTAAATAGTTCTGAGATGTTTGTATACCTGGACCTGGTACCAGTTTTCAGCAGAACACTGTTCTACCATGAATGCACCCAAAGTAGGCTGAGTGCACAGTACGAGAATGGTAACTTTAGCAAACTGGCGATTTGCATAAACGTGATTAATCTCTTATAAGTAGAGGTTCTGATGCTAATTTATGGCAATTATAGCACAATAACTATCTCTTTCAGAAGAGTGTGACAATGTTCAGGGGCTGTTAAAGGGTCTGTGCTGATTTTTCCTTTTGTTTCTTGGCCTGTCAGCTTGAAAGAAGAGCAGCAGTAGCTCAGAAGGGAATGGTATGAATACTAAGCAAATATAAGCACCAAATGTTTTATTGTTTCATCAGAGAGAGAGCACATTTGCATACGCCAGACTGAGACCTTGGTAATTACAATCATAACCAGGATGAGACGGGTGTGTGCGGGTTGGACCCGTAATGCACGACTCAGAACACTGATGTAATAATAAATGCCCGCAAGGGCTTTATGGGGAAATCCTAGTCACACAAGCAAAGTCCAAAAACCAATAAATCCAGCCAAACCAAAAATACAGTACAGAGGGAGAAGGCAGTCTCGAAATCGGTATCCATGCACAAGTTCAGTAACCAGAGTAGCTGTCAGCGGAGCAGAAGTACAAAACAGGGGTAAAGCAAAGTTTGTTGGTCGTGGGGCGTAGCAGGAGTCAGACCGAAGTCCTATCCGCGGGGCAGAGGTACAAACAGACAGCAGGCAAAACTCGTGGTCAAAAACAGGCAGTAGAAACGATAGGCAGGCAGTAACGATGGTCAGTAAACAGGCTAGATCAATAACGGTAGTCAAAACAATGGAAACCGCTCAAAAGTGACAGTAGTAAACTAAAGGCAACAATTTCGCAAGGACATAACATGAACACTGATCTTATATGCAGGTGTAGACAGGTGCAGACACTTAGCTTGAGAGCAGCAGGAAATGGAAAACAGCTTGAGAAAATGAGACACGTAACAAGGCAATTAGTAAATCGTTAGTAGTTATCCTATCCTAGACCTGACATTAGTAAATTAGTAAATGACATGCACAAGAAACGTAAGGTAAACATGAACACATGGTTAGAGAGTTAGTATTACCCAATCCTGATCTAATGTTAGTAGATTAATAAATATACACGGGAGAATGAAACAATTAGGGAAGCGTGAGCGACAGCAAGATAAACAGCAAGAACGCAACGCTGCGGAAAAACATGGAAATGTGTATGCAAACAATGAACTGCATCGTAACATAAACAGAACACAAGCATGACATGAACAGAAAATAAACTGTGACAAACACTAAACATGAAACGTGGCATAAACATGACATAAACGTAACACAGGATTCCTGAACCGCAAAGTTCACATGATGTTACGTTTCTGTCATGTTTATGCCATGCTTCATGTTTAGTGTTTGTCACAGTTTATTTTCTGTTTATGTTACGATGCAGTTCATTGTTTGCATACATATTTCCATGTTTTTCCGCAGCCTCGCGTTCATGCTGTTTCTTCTCTTGCTGTCACTCACGCTTCCCTAATTGTTTCATTCTCCCTTGTCTAGTTACTAATATACTAACATTAGATCAGGATTGGGTAATACTAACTATCTAACCATGTGTTCATGTTTACCTTACGTTTCTCGTACATGTTAATTTCTAATTTACTAACGCTAGGTCAGGATAGGTTAACTACTAACGATTTACTAATTGCCTCGTTACGTGTCTCATTTTCTCAAGCTGTTGTGAATTTCCTGCTGCTCTCAAGCTAATGTCTGCACCTGTCTACACCTACATATAAGATCAGTGTTCATGTCATGTCTTTGAGAAATTGTTGCCTTAGTTTACTATTGTCACTTTTGAGCGGTTTCCATTGTTTTGACTACCGTTATTGATCTAGCCTGTTTATTGACCATCGTTACTGCCTGCCTATTGTTTCCACTGCCTGTTTTTGACCACGAGTTTTGCCTGCTGTCTGTTTGTACCTCTGCCCCGCGGATAGGACTTCGGTCTGACTCCTGCTACGCCCCACGACTACGAGCTTTGCTTTTCCCGTTTTATACTTCTGCTCCGCTGACAGTTAACAAACTCTTGCATGGATACCGATTTCGAGACTGCCTTCTCCCTCGGTACTGTATCTTTGGTCTGGCTGGATTTATTGGTTTTTGGACTTTGCTTGTGTGACTACGTTTTTGGATTTCCCCATAATAAAGCCCTTGCGGGTATTTATTATCAAGTTAGTGTTCTGAGTCGTGCATTACGGGTCAAACCCGCACACACCCGTCTCACATGACCTAGAGCAGGGTGACCTAGAGAAAGATACAACTCAACCTTCAGGTTCTTTAAAAAATACAGCTGTTTGTTCTGGAGAAACTGTGTACTGATTTAATGACTGTTCACCCTTCTTTGTGTGTGAAAAATATATTATAAAACATTCAGCCTTTGTACTTTCTGCTTACCAGGTAGTTTTGCTGCACAAGATTACACACTGTATACACCATGACATTATTACACATATGTCACAACATTGAATGAGATGTAATTGCATGCCATGATAACTGATAACCTATCAACGTTTGAACTAATTTAGTTACAGCCGCAGCTGGGAGGAGATGTTGGGTTGAGAACAAACTGACAATTGGTTTCATGAGGAACCCATACTAGCAGACAGACAGTTTTATGTGCTACTGATGACCTGCCAGCTTTACAATGGCTGGTAATAGAGGCAATTGGGGGGGTGTGCCTAAAGCAAGAAAACACACCTTAAGTAGCCCCAAATCAGCTTGTACAGCGATGTAATGTTTTCAGAAGCCGTACATATAAACAGATACATTTTATAGTGCTTATTCACATTTATAAAGCAATATAAGTTTTTATATCATCCTGGTACTTCCCTTCAGCCCAGTGGTCTCAAGCTGCACGCACCATAAAGATCCAACCAAAAATAATATTAAAATATTTTTAAAGTTATATTTTAGGGCTTAACACTCATTAATCCTGCCTCGTAGTATACCCCCCAGGTATCAAAGTTTTAGTTCTTTCCTAAAATAAACTAACAGAAAAATCTCCCATATTTATGATTTGTGTTAATATCGTAAGTTATGTCGTAACGGCACCAGGTGTCGCCTCTAGACGGAGAGATCATGAGAGTGCATTTTGACGGGACTACTTGGCCACGCAGAGTGTGAAATCAAGTGTGAAACAGCGGCTATTATTTTGACCAATCAGATTTCAGTATTCAACAAAGCATTATTGCAATGTATTACAATGTAATAAAGCCATTTAATGCCACCTTGCTATTCATAGTCATAATTGTAATCGGTGTCATACCTTTCATTTTATCTCCCTTCAAAAAAATCTGAACTCTGGCTTTATACAAATCTTCTGCCCCAAGGTCCACTGACCTAGAGGGCCCACTGGATACATATGAACTCTTCTTATTTTGCTAGTAATATATTTCAATAATAAAGAATTGTCCAATAATGGGTAATTATGATTGATCGGCTGGAAGCTAATGCCATTTCAATGCAGTTTGTTCCACGCATACTTTGTTTAGGGGCCCTGATTTACAAAAGGGGGAGGGGCTTGCATAGCGCCTTTTAAAAAGAGGACACAGTAATGCGTTCAATCCATAGACAATAGATTATGGGCTAATAATATACCCATTTCATATTTTTTAAACAAAAGGGGATGCACACTCTACCCTGGGGCACTCTACTTAGACATTACAAGCAATACGGCGGACTTGTTCATCAAAGATTTGACGTAAAACTATAGCTACAAAATGTAGCTGGCCTTATAAGCATTATTAGAACTTTATCATAACATTTGTGTTGTGAGCCAGCTTATCTAGTTGTAATAAGATACGTTATAAATGAGTGCAGGCTAACCATCGTACACAGTCACTGTTTTATCAGAGCACGTTGATAACTTAATTTTTTAACGTGAGTCCATCTGAATAATAACGTTTGGACAAGCAGAAACACATTAACCAAGAAGGAGCAGCTGCTTGAAGATGATTATTTATATCGTCTGTTTGAAATTGATAAAGTGTAACTTTATTCTTAATGGAAACGTTTGGCTGTGGCTACTTCAGGGTGGTGCTGGTTTGTCAAAACAGTTCAAAGATGGAAAAGGGAAACCCGCACTCACAAAAATGTTCTTAATTATTTGAGATAACGGTTTAGAGTTATTTACCGGTTTGCCTATCTAAATCAAAAAAGAAGAGTTTAATGAGCGCTGGTTTTCCTTCGCCAGGTTATTGCTTAGCAGGGTTATTGACAGCAGCAGTCCCCCCCTATTGTGACACCGCTCCTCCGCTTATATAGACTATCGCCTATATATATATTTTTAACTCTGACAGTCAAGTAGAAGGCCACGATGCAAAATAAAACAGACACTGCTGTGTTTACACCAGTAAATTCATAACACACGACTCAAGAATTTGTTCTTCGGGACCTTTAAATTTGGCTACGTTGCATGCGTTGTCCCAAAAGGCATTACTAAACTTCATCTGACAGGTCAAGCAAAATAATTGTAGCATTTAGGCTACAGTTTGTGTATAAACACAGTCTCATGTCAACATAAAAAGTGCAAAGTAGGCTAGCCTACCATGATTCGCAATACACTTACTGCATAAGACAACATGGCCCCTGGCTTTTCGATAAACGCGTACTGATCGGTCCAATCAGATTGAAGCATGACATAATGGTTGTCTCTCTTTTTGTCATTTAATTGGTCAACCAGATTGACATCACTGACGTAGCCTACAAGCCTTTCATGTGCAAAACATCAGCATAACATTTTATTCAGTAAAATACATCAATAATGAATATTAGACCATTTTAGTAATTTTGCAATTATTTTTTATTTTATTATTATTAGCCTATTTTGGTGAAACACTTCGGTAGCCTATTGCTTGAGAGCTATAGGATCCCGACCACTGCTTTAAACCACACTATAGGCCTACGCTCTATGACAAGCCTTTGATAGATGAAAGTGCTGCTCTTCACCATGTGCGCCATCCTGCGTTCAAAAGGTGCAACGTCAATTCCTCCAACATCTATTCATTAGAAACTGGTGGACATTCATAAAATTTTAATACTTGCAGTTGACTGATTTGAAAAATATTTGAGAATTGGCCTCCTCTGAACATATGTGGGAGTTTCATCCAAATCTAATCAGAACTGTCCGTGCTATGGCTGTAACGGACAGACAGACAGACGGATGCGTGTGAAAACAATACCCCCACTCGCAGCGCTACACTTGCACGGGTGTAATCAATGGTTTACTCCAGACACCACACCGGGGCAAGTCTGGTTGGGATTCATATTCATATAACTTCAAGTACTTTAGCCAAGCACTAAGAAGAGCAGTTATTTTTGCAAAGAAACTTAGATGATAAAAAAATATATATAAATAAACGGGGTCAGAGAGACAGACAGCAGAGAGAAGCATTGGATCATTTTCAAAAAAGTGTTCTACTCAGCTGATAATTTCCAAGAGAGAAGTGAGAGGTCTGTGCAGTTTTTATCATCATCATCATCATCACACTATTACACCAAGAGCTAATTAATCAGCTGTGACGAGTCGCTGCTTGTTCTCTGGGATCATGTGAATGCACTGCAACAACAGTTACTAGCTGCCCAAGTGCTAAGTATTGGTGGAGACAGCAGGTCACTAAAGGTCAAACTATTCATGGAAAAATTCACCATGACTAACTGAAGATTGTTTTAATGAAGTTTCATTATGATTTTAATGAAGAGAAATATGTTGGAGACACTTATGCTTCCACATGCTGTCACCCTGTCAAAAATGTAGAAAAAAGCTCAACATTTATACACTTTGGCTGCAGGGCTCTATGTTTGAAGCACTGGAAGATATGCTTCAGGGGAACATCGCAAGGTGGAATGAACCCATCACTTGTTTTTAGAAAGATTTCAACAGTGAATCTCAGCTGTGAGACTTGTGCTAATCACCAGGTGCTAATTGTCGCAGCAACAAATCAGGTCATCAGGCCTTTGTCATCAAAGTTGTAGCCAATCAGAGCAGTCCCCAGATGAGGACTGTTTTGGGAGCATTGCCTTGACAATAACTCCTCTGCGATGGGTGATTGACGTGTTTTTGCATGCAGAGCTCCTAGGCATCGCTGACTGCTGTCATTAGGACATGTAGATGCATGCTGGGTAAGAACGTGCATTGACTGCGTGAACAAATGCACTTCCAGTAGAAAGTTAAAAGTCTCCATTTAAAAACTTTAATTTCTGTCTGTGCTTTTTGCAAGAAAATTTAAGCACAACTGAAATTTGGTAGAACTTTGGGTTACCTGGCCATGAGTCCAAATGGTGGCAAAATATGTTTTCAAAAAAGGTAACTACACAACCAAAAGTTCTACCAAAGTTCAGGTGTGCTTTAAGTGAAACCATTGATAAAACAAAAGCAACAAGGTGATAGTTCCAACTGCAATTCTGAAGGGTGACAAATGATACGGCAAAACATTTTTTAGGGTAGGATACGTACAACCGCCCATTTATAATATAATGTATTTTTGAACCAGATGAGTTTTGGCAGTGTAAAACCTGATTGTTTATGTGGTAATCTGTGTTGGCACTGTAAAATCATCTAATTTCGGTTTTAATGTGTTTTAAAATTAAAGTGTGCAGCTTGTACAACGATATGCTTTCAGAGGCTGTATTTATGAGCACATTAAACTTATGTTTATTCAAAATTATAAACATAGTTTTTTGTATGTTGTGCTGGAACATCTTCCCTTAAACACAGTGGTCTCAGGTTGAAGGCCAAAGAAAATGGTTTAAAACGAAAAATATTAAACAATGTTTTTGAGAAATAATTGAGTAATGCATAAATGTACAACCTTGAGGTGATTCATGATGAACCTCTGCAGGTATACCAGTTTCACTAAGGTCCTTGGTTGCTCCCTAATTAACTGCTTTATTTTGGGAAGTGTTGCCTGAAAAATAATGGAAAACATAAATAGCTCCCAACGACTTTGCTCCAAGTACACTAAACATGACCGCACTTCCTTTTCTGAATGGAAAATGTACGAGCAGTCCACAGGAAGAATCGCAAAGCTGAAGGTACAAACGTGTAAAAGTGTCCAGTGATACTTTCCACAAAGCTCAAGTTACAAATGCATGAGCGTAAAGCAATGATACTTTCACTTTTTTTATTTTATTTAATTTTTTTGTATGTAGGAAACGGTAAGCTGATTGGGTTGTGCTGAAGACGATGCTTCTTTTAGCTTCAGCTTCACAGCCACAGCACTCTGGAAGAGCTGGAGTTGCAGTTTGTCCAGACCGGATCACGGACATTTGCGAAGGAACACAACTTTGCCCTGCAAAGTAAAACCCACTCTCTCCTGACTTTGTGTCTCCATTTTCTGAGCTCTAAGCCCCCAGCACAATCACAAAGCTTTGCCTGTCTGTGCATTTCCACCAGCTTTATTTTTTGGTATGGGTTTGTGCAACAAAGTGGGGTATGAGAGAAGCCTGTGGGTTTATTACAAACGCTTATTTTCACTCCTTGCATCCTTGCGTCCCTCGCTCCTTAGCTCCACCCAATAGAGGACGCGAGGAAAGGAAGCAAATATCAGATATGAGGACGGTGGAATCGAGGTGACATGCATTTGGCAAATGGAACGTCCTTGCTCAGTCAAGTGTCAGCGTCATATTATGCTTACATGCTTAACTATAATGCTTTTTAGCCTCTTATATCATAAATAAATGTGGCTTTTGTTAGTCATAAGAAGTTAGTGTCATTATGGATTAAAGTGATTTATAAAGGAACGGTAAAATTGGATTTGTGTAGGGGCGCATGTACCCGCCATGTGGCAGATCTGGAGAGGTGGATCATTTATACACGCCACGTGATCCGAGAAAAGGCTACACTTTTCCTCACTGAAGCATCATTCCGTAGTCTCCTCGTTCCTCTCTCCACCTCAGAGCATCTAGTTTAGAATGTCCTTAAAAATGGCGAACCTTGATCGATTTCCGGGTCAGGCGAGGACCGAGGAGATGAAGACGGATGAAATAAGCGATTGGAATGAACCCTGTGGCTCAGATTCGGCTCGGGGAGCCTGGCTGTAAATTTCCAGGGCAGCAGGGCTCGAGGGCCAGCGGCGTGTAACAGGAGTCAGCTGTTACAGTTCCGTTTCCACTGCGAATGATAAGCGCAATGATGATAGCTGTAAAATAATAAAAACCACTACAACTTGAAGGAATGTAAAGCATCTACACCACAAGGGGAAATGAGCTAGAACCATAATGATAAGACATGGTTGGATCACTCTGAGCCATGTTGGATTTTTGTGCCGTCTATACTCATGGAAAGCGGGCGAGCGTGCTGACTGACAGGTGCACACCGGGATAAAACCTTCTTTTGTGCGGATGCTATCATTTTTAGTCCATTGTTACAGTCACATTTATAGTTCTTCGGCTCATAAGTCAAGTTCAGTTTCCAGGTGACGCCGCTCTGCTGCCATACCCCCTGACGACGTGGACGGATACAGCTTCTCTGTGGCTGTGTTGCACGCAGCCCCTCCGGTTTTCATTAAATGGTACTCCAGAAATAACAGTACCTGGGGGGGTGGGGGGGGGGGCATGCTGTAATGGGTGTCTGTGTTGCATGTTTACACTTTCTCCTGGGACTGATGTTGTGTATGTGGGCACCAGTGAAACAGTCGCTAGAGCTAGCCACATACCAGCTGTCATAATTTGCTGAGAACAGAAACAGGCGATACATAACAGCATGCTAAACAGCTAAATATATGACTGGCTGCTGCCATCGATCCTGATGCTTTTGGTTTAATACTATTTTTTTTCCACGGAGTCTCCTTGGGACAGTATGCGTGCGTGTGCATTTGTGTGTGTGTCTATGCATGCACGCGTGTGTGTGTTTACCCTTGTATGCTAAGCAGTCCGGCAGCAGGCAGATTCATTTTCCAGTGTTAATTTTTCCTCTCTGGAAGTCACGCTTGTTAGGAGGTTCACTGCGCCACCACACTTCCATTTCCCGACTGTGACTGCCTGTAAATTGAGATTGGTCACAGTAGTTTCCAGAAAACCACTTCATGACACAAACGCTGCACTTCTGAGCTCAATGCAAACTATTTTAAAAATCCATACAAATACATTCAAAGGCACATAGACAGCTCACATATGGAAAACTGTGTGCAAACATTAGCATATTTATAGATATTCTTCTAGCACTCATCTTTCACACAAATTTAATTTCCAATGCTTAATTACAGATTAGTTTACGCAATTACTTCTGCTTGAAACGGTTATACCATCTCCACAAAATCAAACACACCAAAATATAAAATAAAAGCGTTATCTTTGGTTGACATGAACATCTGTTCACATAAATGTAATATCAATTCTAAAACAGCTCATTTGTCTTAATTTCCACTTACTGCAATTTCAAACCATTTCTCTGGCCTTGAAAAACCCGGACAAATTTGGCCTAACCAAATTTGTTTACTGTGGTTGAATAGATGGAAGCCACTTTCTGAAGTAATTCATTTCCTGTCTCTGAGCAGATTCAGAGTAGACTATAGAAAGCATCATTTGGCTCTTTATTAACTATATAAAATGGGTAATGAGAAAGAAATTGAGGCATCGTTTTCTTATTAGTAGTTTGCTTGGCATGTGCCCTTATCCAGAGTGACGTAACCATTTGTACAGTTTTTTACACAGTTCAGGTTTGAAGCTTCACCTAATCTGAAACCTACATACTTCATACTTTGTAAACAGCATATGTGATGTACACAGAAAGCTAGTGTGCCAAAAGCAGTCTTTCAAATTTAGCCCAAATTTAGCTGTGCTTTGCTTTGTATTTAAGAACCAGCAAATTATCTTTTCAGTTTTCAGACTATTTCAGTTTTCGATGCCGAATTCTGAAAGACCTGCCTGTACCATATCTGCCAAACAACGAAAAATTCACACCAACTGCTCTCTGATTGGCTCAGTGCTCCAAGTAGAAGCAGGACAAATGGCCCTGCACCACCTCGTTTGGCCCAGTGGCTTGTTCTGAGTGTCCTTTTTTTTCCTATGCCATGTCAGCAGGCGACTCTGTCAGCTACTGTCAGGAGAAGCTACAGGAGGCACCCCCTGCTGAGAAGCACAGACACACTGGAGCTGTCTAGGGCTGTAATCAAGGCCATGCGATTCCCTCATCGCACAGCTGTACGCCCCTTCAAGGCTAAAGGACAGCTGCTTGCAAGGGAGAGACCCTGTCTCTCGAGTGAACGTGGCTATATAGAGAGTAAGACACTCAGGTACTGCACCCCTGATCTTTCTCTCTCTCCGCTTTCTTCTCTCTTCCTTTAGGGACAGAGACACCCCCCGAGGCACACTAGCTGCCTCACAGACATCTGGCACAGAACACCAGGAAGCACTGGGGGCTCCTGAGTCCTTATCGGCGCAATCTCACAGGACATCTACCTTAACTTAAAATTTGATTAACTGTATTAGGAAAAACTACATTATAGCGGCTGTTCTTTGGCTCTCTTTTTTGCCCACTCCGGTGTGTGCGAAGCATTCTGCAGTGGCCCTGAAAAGCACCCCTGTGTGTTCCCTTCCCTGGCCCCTGAGGCAAGCATAGCCCTTCCCACCGATGCAGGTGAGCGGGCTCTGAAAAGCGGCCCTGATTGACAGAAGGGGGTCTGACTTGGGCCAATCGCTACGATTAGGTCCGACTGAGTTCATCTTGACCCAGCGGTCACCGGACCGATCGGCAGAAATGAAGGGATAATGAGAAGTTACCGCCAGCGTGGTGGCTCAGGACCCCCGCCTCCTCTTAATAATGCTTAATAACAGAGTGCACAGCACAAGCAAATCCCCCCCCCCCCCCCCCACGCCATGCTGGAGTACGTCAGCTCTCCACACGCCTGGATAATCTGTCTTTCTGCAGAGCAAAAGTCAAAGTAAATCAGAATGTGTGTGCAGTAAAACAGGCCACAGGCTGGGAGAGAAAACAAACCCTCAGAGATCTGAAAGAGTACTTCACTGTCCCCGATCCTGGCGCTGTACATATATCGTCTCCGTTTTCATCCGTCTCTGCCTGCTGTACTTTATATAAATCATGAGAGACTACAAAATAGACCTGGATTACAAATAATGGGGTCTTTAAAAAAGAATAAAGGCAATGCTGATTTAAACTTGCGACAAAGCTGTTTAAATCATCCTGGCAGCTGGGAGCAGCAACAGCACAGAACCGTTTCACTGGCATTCGTGCATCATGTTCAGGTACGCTGCTGGATTCACAGGGGTTCCATTTACAGTGAAGCGATCGCGCATCTCCTCTACAGTTTGTGTTTTCAATTATACAGCCGTGGCAAGTTTAGTGATTACAGTGCAGTGCTCAACTCACTGCAAGAGCAGCAGTGCTCGTCTTCAACATGACCTCCCAAAGCACTGGCTCTACCGACATTTAGTCCTCACCACCGCCACATAAGTCACAACCTGTTTCAAGCGCAACACAGTTCTACAAGAGTGCGTTCTGTAAGAGCACCGGAGAGAAGGGGCTTAACAAACTAGTGTTCATTACAAGGCAGATGAAGAAAGGCACATAACCGTAAAAAAGCTTTGCTGATTGCACATTCAGCAGTCAAATCACGGTAAATGATTATGACCAGAACATATTTTCCCTCGTTCTTTCTTCCTTCCTCCTTTCCACCCTTCCCTTCCATGACTTTTCCATGAATAAAATGTTGAATTTCGATGACCTATATAAATTAACATGACATTTTCCCATGGCTTTGCCTCCGGTTTTTGCAGTAGTCACCACATTAATTCGATGATGGACTGACAGTCATGAGCCGCATCTGCCGCCTCCCAGGAGTCCCTTTGTGTGTGAGAGAGTGTGTTTATGAGCTGGACGCATTGGCAGTGCTGAACAGCAAGTTCACATTTGAGACAGTTTACAGTAGGCAGTATTCAGCACATGAAACAACCCAAAAAATGGGGGGAGGGGGGGGGGGGGGGGTTGTATGGAGTGACCACGATGTGCTAATAAATATGACGTTTTGTCAATAATTAGCAACTGGTTTTTATAAAAATGAGGCTTGTAAAAATTACCTGAAATTACATGACTTGCACAGGGAATGTATTGAATTCCCTGAATTTCCTGTCTGTTCTGTTCTGTTCTTTTGTTGGGAACCCTGATTATTGTGCTTAACGATATTAAGTGTCCCAAAATGAAAATGGCATTTGTAAAGATTTCCTGAGTGCCTACAATTTATGAGTGTGTGATGGGTTTATTGAGCTGTTTATATAGACATTTCTGTTGTTGTGCACTGGCCTCATGTTACTGAACAATATTTTCTGTAATGGTGCAAGAAGGGATTCGTAAGTGAAGATTACAAACAGGAAAAACCAGGCAAAACTCCTTAACAGACTCAAAACTTTTAGAAGCACAAAAATCAAAAGCACAGACGGTGGCCTCTTGATTGTAAAAGAAGAGTTGATTTTTTTCAATCAAGTTCAAAACCAAGAAAGGAGCACGTTGTCTGCTTTTGAAGAGCTTTCTTTTGAGAAGGTGCCATTCTGAAAGTCAAATGTATCCATCTTGTGAACAACCCTTGCAGTGAGTAAGTTCTGCTGTTACTTTACACTTGATGAACAAATATATTGAAAAAAATAATGCTTCTTTTGTTTTTACATTGTGCCCTAGCATGCACCACTCACAGAAAGAGTGCAAAGTTTTTTTTCTTTTCAACAATGATGGCTTTATGAGGTAACTTACCTGAAGATAATAATTATTCAAATAAGAGATGTGGGAGAGTCCATATTGACTGGTGGAAAATCCCTGTGGAATCCAGGTAGGTAGAAGTGCAGTGGGACTGCAGGTGTTCAGACTGGAATACAAAGAGAGAGTTCCTGTGGTTTAACATTTTTCTCTCTTTGGTACCATGCTGTACTATAAAGAAAGAACAAAATGTGAATCAAAGTTTACAACCTCAGTTTTTTTCATAAAAAATTGCCTTTGCTTATACTTTTAAAATATGACTTGACCATCATATAGTATGTGATATGGCACCTCACCAGTGGCGGCTGGTGATCTAAATATAGGTTGGGGCGCTAGCATTTCTAAAAAAAAAAAAATACATCTGACTTTGACTTTAAACAGAAAAAACAAGCCACCTTGTGTCTCAGTTGCATAAGACAGTTTAATTGGCAACAGTGGAGGACAGTTTTTCAAGTAAGACATCACTGATTGTTTCTAATGGCAAATTCTACAGAAAGTGGGCACATTTGATCCCATTAATTTTTCTGATAAAATCTCAAGGCAATCTAACATTTCTGTTTTATTTGGTCTTGCTTTATAATAAAAAGGATTCCCACCAACTTTTAGACCTGGCCCACTCATATTTTGATTAATAAAGGGGTTAAAATTTTTGGATATGTTGCTAATGTTACGTGGACAGAATTGACTGAACTTAGTTAACTTAACAAAACAGTTAAATATCCTTGACTGTATGTTAAAATAATGGAATGTACAGACATACAGCAAATGATTACATGACCATTTCAACATATTTATGAGTTTTTTTGTGCTTCATCAACATATGGATTGGGTTTCACAGAAAACACGGGCTTTTGCTAATGTTACATGGACAGTGTCTAACGTTAGCACAGGGAATCTCCGGGTTCGCCGAATGTACACAATGTTTACATGCATTTACACACGCATTCAACGGGCATCCCAACTTTTCGTCATTTCAACACACATTTCACCTCAAATAATGTGTAGTTTTCATAATTTCGTTTCTTGAATGAGGTGTGCGTTACATGACGCTATCGTTACTTTAGTGGACAGAATATTTATTCATTAATTTCGAGAAATAAAATGAAATTTCTCTCACCCGCCGCTCCAAAATTCGTGAATCTACGATCTTAGCGCAGGCACACAAATACGATGGGAATCACTTCCGCGTTAAATAAAAGTGGATCTCGCAATGTAATACTCGCGAACGTTACTGATTGGTCACGGACAGAAATAACGTTAGCCTTACAATCGGGTTTCTATAAACCTATACAATTGGATTAGCAAAATTCTTCCCGATCATAACAACAAAGGGTTTAATTGAGTTACTTCCTGTGCATTTTAATAGTTACTAAATCCACCGAATCATGTACAGAGAGGGGTATAGCTAACGTTACTGTGATGGACAGAATGAACAGTAACATTCGCAACTGGAATTAAGCATTGTTTTGAATGTGTGGGATATTTTTCTGTCCACTTCCGATGTATTTTCTGAAATAAAATCCTTCTAACTTAAAAAGAACAAATCTGACAACAATGTGATTGCTTATGCAGTTACTTTATTATAATTTCTATCAAACAGAACAATATATTTTTAGAAAATGCCAGGATTTTTAAAAAAACCTTTGATTTGTTTGTAGCATACATTATGTGCCCACTTTCTGTAGAGTTTGCCTAATGCCAATTCTGTAGCCTTCATCGAGTTGTTCAGCAATGCTAAGCCTGCCAAAAAAGTTTCAAAGCTTCATACTGTTGTCAAGATGGCTGCGGCTACTTTCATGCCGTTTGCACTTTTCAGCAAGATGTTTTAGGTCTCGTACCCCCGTCGTTGTCCACAATGGTTCGGTGCCAGCACTTTGAAATAGCAAGCAGGGAAAGCAATATAACGCATTACTCACAGCACATCCAGCTAGCCAACTCCGTTTGTCATAACACGAGCGAGAGAAGCCCCGGGTATAAGCACGACCGCGATCACTTGTTTGCTGTTGAATGTGCAAATCTGGTCGCTCTGGTCCAAGTTCCTTTACTCTTTTCTTTTCTTCCACTGAACGCCTTGAGAAAGGTTCTTTTTGCAAAGAAATAACCGAATTTTCTTTGCTTTCTGTTCCACTTGAAGAAGCCATTTCGAATTATCTCTCTCGCTTGGTCTAGATCTACTTGAATGAATGCGTAGCAGCCGACTGAACCTAGCCGTAGTACTTGTGCACTCGCAGTGATATCCTGCTAGATGCCGGCTGGGCGTGATAAACATGCCTTAAATCCAATCAAATAATATCATAAACCATGAGGACTAATCAGAAAAGGGTAGGATAGTCCGGGGCGCACAGGCCTGCGCCCAGGGAACTACTTTTTTGGCCGCGAATCAGGCAGAAGAATCAGGGGGCTCGCCTGAAAATGAATGAGTGCTCTGATTCACCATAACGTTACCGGCGCCCCGCAGTCCCCTGAACATGCATATGTAATGTATTAAACTTTAGACAACGCAAGGCCAACATATAACATGTTTAAGCTACTAAAAAATTAAATAATAATAAAAAATAATAATAAAAAATAATAATTTTAAGCTACTAAAAAATTAAATAATAATAAAAAATAATAATTTTTTAAAAACTTTTTTTAAAATTTGTATGTGGGGGAGGGGGGGCGGCGCCCCAGCGCCCTCTATAGGCCGGCCGCCACTGCACCTCACACTGCGATCGGAGACTTATAGGATATGCTGGTCGCAGAGATATAAAAAATGTAGTCTAAACGTGGGCAAAAACAAATCCATAATTCAGGACTGAACTGTCTAAAGCGACACTTTAGAGAAAATGCTGAATCATATGACTCTTTCACACAAGCTATCCATTGTTTGTTCACAACTCATCAGATCACTGATTTTTTGGCAGGAAATGAGAAGGTAGAAAAACATATGCAACAAAAAAAGTCTAATTTTAAACTCAGTAACTGCACAGAGAGTCCACTGCACTGCTGTGACCCATTTCCCGTAAATTAACCATAAATGTCAGCTGAGACCAACGAGAGGGCAGTGATTGGAGATCACAGCTGAGCGTAATTAACGGTGCATTTGCTTATTCCTGCTAAGTAGAGGGCCAGATTTGGGTCCTCTCCTGATTTGAATCTTTTCCGACTGAGTGCAGATTATAGGGGGTGAAATAAAGTTTACTCTGACAACATAATTGGGGAGAGGAGTGGCAGTGGCACTGAAATAAACTTTAGAGATTTAAAAAAAAAAACCTATGTGTCAAATAAGTTATGTGCAATTAAAAAGAGCACAGGAGATAGGCTTGAATAATAGAACTTTCAGACTGAGAAATGAGAAAACACGCCATTCTTTTCAATTTGTTATCGCCCTTAAACAAATGTTAAGAGGTCTCAGGTTTGGGCAGCTGTAATTAAGAACTGCTCCTGACCTGTCAGGAGGCTGACGTCATGACAAGGCGAAAAAATTCTGAGACCATTGTGGAAACACACAGACGTATGGCTTTCTAATTAAGAAACACTTCACTTTTATCACTGATGTGTGAAACAGGTTTTTATCTAGTAAGTGAAAAATGTTAATTGAATTAAACAGGCTTGTTACTCACATCCATGGGTTCACTTTGTAATTTAAAATAGTATTTGTGCTAAAATGGTCTCATCTGTATTGCTGTAATCCACTAGGCTATTTGATGTCTGTGCTCTCTTTTTAAATGACATTTAATTTTAATGCAGAATATTATTGTAATACTAGATATTGAGTGAAGCAACAAGAAATAGGTTTTGTGTAACTGTAATTGATTCATTAGTTTAGCAAAAAACGGAATTAACCAGCGGCAGTTCCAGCTGTAAGTTCATAAGTGCCATGCTTAAGTTACTGTTAGCAGCCACCCCCCGAAAAACAAAAACAAAGATGTTATTGTTCTTTGCAGAATCACAGAATAGTATTCTCCCAATTCTTTCTTGGCCAGCACTGTACTGTGACTGATAAAGAAACTGACGAGACCTGCAGGTCCTCTTCAACAGAAGAAAACACCTTCAGGGATCAAGATACAGCCCCTGTGTTTTCGCACCATGACGTTGAAGTACGAGTGCGTTTGACGACTCTGATGTATCGTGCTACAGACGCACGGTGCATCATGGATTTGCAGGCATCTGGAAAATCCTTTCATTTCTATTGGGCTGCAGGAGCACTGTAATAAAGTGAGCTTTTAATGCAACTTAGGCTTTAAGGCTTTTTAATTAGGTTGAGATCAGATTCATTTATTAAGAGCATGAGGCTCTGTTTTAATACATTCTCTATCAAATTAATTATGTTTTCTTTAACAAAATCAAGCTCTTAAGTACTCTGACTGAAAGAGAATGTTAGAGAAAACAGAACTCGTATTTATGTATGTATATTAGAAAACAATGGTGGATTTGGTTATTCATGGAATTTTGTCATTCATTATGAATGAATTTGAATGAGTTTCCCTCCTGCATTTGCAAAACAAGATTAGTTAGAGAGGTGATCTGGCACAGGTGATGAAGGCTGTGAAGTGATTGAACCTGATAATCAATAACAGAAAAACTATGATACGTCCTCAGTAATACAACAATATGTTAACGTCACAAGTATGTTTGAGGCTGGATTAAGACCATAAACTGTGTTTGTCTGGGATGTTCATAGCCTGGCTTGGACAGAACTACAGCAGTCAGGCACTTGCTTCACCTACCCATGTCCTGTTTAACTGCTATGTGTACGTAATACCTGCTAGCACATCCAAAATTGAACCCTGTCAGGTAATCAGTCCACTAAGGAAGGTTTAAATAAAGAGCTTGGATGGGCGCGACCCTCGTGCGTCAATCGCAGAGCAGCCGTGACTGGAGGGCCATCTGAAGCCGCTGTTCCGTGCTTTAAAGAGAGCAAAGCACTGCACATTACCTGCTCATAATTAAAGGTCTCCAGTGTGCAGAGGAGTAGCCCCTGGATCTCTGCCAAATGGTCTTTACCACTCATCACGTTTGAGAAAAGAGAGGAAGAAGAGGGGGGGGGGGTGTTTGAAGAAAAACAAGCTGCCAAAAATGGATTTCAGACTTAATGGAGGCTCTCATAATGCATTTATGTCCATCAGCCAACGGTAAAGAGATACTGGTGCGCTACAGCTAGCGCTAGCGGTGCTCAGACAAGAGACTATTATAAAATGTATTTGTACATAATGGCTAATGATTTGGAACATTTAGATTAGTGCTGTTTGAAACATATAGGTTTAAAAAGGAAATGACCTGCCATTGCATTTCTTGGTGAATGATAGGTCAGTGTTAAATCAGGGTTAGAGTTTGGTGCTTTGAAAACACATCAGCAATTACAAATGCATTGTACATTAAGGTAGAAAACTGCCGTTTTTGCTCGTTTATGCAAGTTGCGAGTCAAGCCACGCACATCTCCCATCTTTGATCCGAATAGAGATACAAACACAGCTAATTGTGCTTGTTGAACAGTTTGGTCTCTATATACCCCTAATATATTTACGGCATGCCTCAGCGTATATTTTATTACAGTGTATCTTCCTTCCCTCCTGGCCACACGCGGTGAAGAATGAGTGCATAAAGCACAGATGTGTTTCCAGGTGTCCGATGGCTGTAAGCGAACCTTGGGCTTTCGTTCCTGCTTTCTGGAAGAGGCCTGCCTTCAAGGTGCTCCTGAGGAACTGCCCCAGAGCTGCACCCTTCAGCTGAGCACACAATTCCATTTTCCAGTCCAGTGCACCGGTGTGCTTTCTCAGGGTGAGGCGGGAGTAAATGGGCGTTCGGCCCCACAGGCCGCGCTGGGTTTGTTAGTACGCCTGTGAGCCCTTGCGTGCCACTCTTATTCCTCTGCCCGAGATGAGGCCAGCTCACAGCAGTTGGCTAACAGGCAATTTTCTGGCCAGCCACACTCACAGAAATGGCCAGGGCAGCACTTGTTCATTACTCAGGTTCTATGGCTGGCTTTTGTCAGCTGGTTTTCTATTGTAGCACCCGAGGCTACCTGTCATACAGATTTGACTAGAACAATGGATATGTGTTGCCATAAACTCATAAGCAGGAGACCTAGATTAAGTTAATAATTTTCATGGAATTCTGAGCTTTTACTAAGCTAAAAATAGTTACCGTGGTTCAGTTTACACAGTCCTGTATACGTGTAAATTACACCGATACTATTACTTCTCCTGTAATAGAGGTAGTTTGAATGGGTGAAAGGGTAGGATATCTATTCTGCTAGAGAAGATGAGACTGAATGTTTGACAAAATACATTGTTAAAAACATTATGACTTGGATGCATACAATTACAATCTAAATGTTGTCATTTGGCAGCCACATTCTGTGTTTAGATTTCTTTATTGATAGTTACGCTGCACACAGCAACAATAGCAATAATGCCTCCTCTTACAACACACCCGGTAGCCCTCAATTCTCTAGCAATGCCTCTAGCCTACTGACAACCGGCCCAGCTCCAGTCAGTCAATTATATTGACGATAATTGGAAAACACTGAGAACATTGAAATGTGGGAGTCAGCCTGGTTTCAACTCTGTAAAAAGGAAGGGGGCGTACCCGAGGGCTGTGCCACAGCTGCCCACGAGCAGATGAAAGTACGTGTAAGTTACGTGTCCAGAGGATGAGGAGAGAAAGACAGCTCAGCTGCTACGTATATGAAAAATCACTGCGACTCTCCCAGATGACTTGTAATGCGCCATCCTATACACACACAAAGTAGAGGTCAGACAATATCTAGAAGAGGAGCAGTATCTATGAATAGCAAATCAAGTGTGAGCCTCTTGCATTAGAGGTCAATACTTATTACCTGAGCCGCAAACTGACGGTGTTAGACAGTGCCACCACCCACAAATACAACAACCTCATAATGAGTACCTGAAGTTATTCCAGCGGTATGTAAAAATATATAGGCTGACTTCAGTATAATATGGGAAGGTGGTGACAGTAAGCTACCAATGGCACAGCTATTGTGTTCTGCACTCTGCTCACATACTGTCACAAAACAGAACCACAGAATAAATATTTCAATCCTGCTTCCTGCCTGTGCTGGATGCTACCTAGTCTCAACCCCCAGACACGGCATCTCAAAAATGCAATTTGTGAGATTGGGGAGAAGCTAAAAATGCTGTAATCTAATGAGTTCCTGGATATTTTAGCTGATGCTGAATTATTTACTGATGCTTCACCAGCGGTTTGAATCACAACCACTAATTGCAGTCTGACCTGCCGAAGATCAGGTTTCATCAGAAGTAACTGACCATTGACTTATGAGCAAAGCACCAGAAGTAGGGAGAACACCAGTGTGCCAAACTGGTCAGGCTTAGTGTTCCCACAGGTACGGGCCTAGCAAGTCAGGCTTGAGGCTACCCTACTAGGCTACAACTGGAGCATAGGCTTGTCAAGGTGTTGACAAGCCTATGTTCCAGTTGTAGCCTAGTAGGGTAGCCTCAAGCCTCATTACCGGTATCAAACTTTCCTTTAAACTGATCATTGGACTCAACTTTTCAGTCGACAGGCCGGCTAAACAAAAATCCAGAACAGTATCCTACAATACTAATGGCGCATTGTTTAAAAAATGATGTGAAATCGTAATTACTGCTCGAAGCTAGGACGAGTACTGCATGTCCGACATTGCATGCTATGATGATCGCACAACATCGTAGCGTGTGTCGCGCCGAGGCAGTCGGTCAGTGTGTCTGTTCCCACCTGTGTAACAGCGCAAAGCATCAGTCTGGTGAACCATCCATCGGAAACATTTAACTTTCAACTTTGAATAGTTACTAGCTACCTGGCAAGCTTTTTTACATGCTGAATAAAAGTGTTTAACTTGGTAGGGCTGTCACAGTTACGAAAATCCTTACGGATTAAATTCCCATCATTGCAGCAATCGTTTTTTTTACACTTGTATACCAGTTTTAGTGAAATTAAAGTAAAGAGCAGTCTATAATTTTTAATCCCTAAGTACACTTATACACCACTTTTAACTACCACGTTAGCTTTCGGCCCAACCTGCAATAAAGGCTATCTAACAAAACCTGCACTTCCAGACTGTTTAAATGATAAAAATCTTTGCATTGCAGATATTTTCCATGAATATTCAGAGTGTGAGTGCAGAGAATGAAGAGTACATGTTTCCACAATTTTAAATAATGTTGATAAAATGCCCACAATTTTACGATGCAAGTAAAAATAATTGTATTACTTGCCTAATAGTGGTGAACAGCCTATATCTGATGATATTGAGTATTATGTGAATATAATGTGCTGATATTAATTTAATAACGTCAATGTCGAAGCTCTGCAGTGCAGATGCACTTTTATTCATTTTTCACTTTTATTTTACGTTTAAATTGTAAATACAAAATTGGTCGGTATTGACGGTGTGGAGATAACTACTCCAGTGTAAGCTCGCACATACACCAAACACCACAACAAGCCTACTGGAGCAATAAACCTTCAGCATACAGAATTTTACCCCTAAAAAGGTTGTCCCTGGTGCACTTTACACACAGCAGGCAAATAGGGCATATAGCATTCAGCAGAGATGGTCACCTGGTACCTGGTGTGCTGTGCCTTTTCCTCTGTTAGTCCCAGAAATAGCTCATTATCTTGAGACCTTTCCTTAGATCTGAGCCATAGTTGTATAACATGGGTGCCCTGCATGTTGCTGAGTTTCCAGAGGAAGAGGGTGTGTCACTGTGCCGCTTTGAATGGTAGAGGTTCACAGTGTAGTTTCAGCCCTGTACCGAGATCACAGTGGGGATGAGTTGGTTTCCTGAAGAAGAAGAAGAAGAAGAAGAAATACATGAATACCTCCTCAAACTCAGGCCTATTCTTCATCCTTTCTACACACTGGGGCAGTGATATTTTCCGTGTCAAGAAAAATTAGTTCATCAACAAAGGCTCTGAATAATTCAGCTCCATTTCTGCACAAGCTGCACCCAAGAGCTGGTGCACCTCAAAGCAGCCTCTTGCAGGTCCTTGTGAAGATTCTGCAAGAGGGAACTCACCTGATCCCCATCGCACACACACACACACATACACGCACAAACGTACACACACATACACACATGCACGCACACACACAAACACACATGCACGCACACACACACACACAAACGAAAGGAACACACACATACACACACAAACGCATACTCGCACACAAGCGAAAGGAACACACACAAACACACCCACAAATGCATGCGCGCACACGCACACAATTCCAGTCACAGGATGTAAGAACATTTAATTACAGCCTCATTACGGGGGCTAAAACTCTATTGCATCTAACGTGGTGTAAGCAGGACTCACACATAAACGCACGCGTGTGAAGGTGCATGCCAAGTAGATATATGGAATACAAGGAACAGAGAGGTGAGCAGCGGGTGGTCTGCATCTTCTGGGCCCAGCAGGGGCTTGCCACCTACCAAGGTAGTGTCTCATCTCCAGCAGCAACGCCACGGCAACACATCCCTTTCTAAACACATGGCCCAGAGCCAACAGCCTCATTCAGGCTCATTAAAAATGTATTACCAGAGAGAGCTCTTTAGGCCTGCTTTCGCATAGATTATTGACTAAATGTTTGCGTAGAATAATCAAAAATAATAATACAGAGAAGGAAAAATCTGAATATTCGGTATATGAAACTCAAGTTTCCTGCATATCGAATGGTGACGCAACACAAACAGACCTTTGAAAAGCCTGAAGTAAACAGTCCACAGGAATTAACCCTTGGACTCGATGTGCAGCGTGCAACTCACAACTGGAGTACCTATAGTGTTGAAAGGTTCTTGCAGCTGGGCACTTTTCTTCTTTATCTAGATTTGTATACAGTCTCGTGACAGTAAGCTACATCCTGTACAAGCTTAGTTATCTCAATATGCCTTCCCTGAGGGAAGTATTCTGGGCAATATTTTGTTATTCTGCATTAAGATAATATCCAGATCAATGCATTTTGGGTTGCACAGATACTATGCATCAGACTAAAATAAGCGAATCTGGTTTGTTTACTAATGTGAAACCGCTAAAAACAAAGATGTTCAGTGCCTGGCCGTTTCTTCGCCTGAATTCCGCATATTCTAATACTTTCCGTTTAAAACGAATTTCGAATTTCTTTTTTAGTGCCATGTTGCTTGTGCTAGCTGGATACAACTATAAATTTCTCCAGAAAGCCTTCACATTAAACTGCGTAGCGATGGCAACCAAATATACAATCAGAATTGCGTTCAAATTGGCAACACACTGAACGTTCGCCATCGATTGCCCAAAAATAGAATAGAATAACTTATTTTCCTGTGAGAAGACAGGGTGTAGTGAACATGAATTGGGTCAGATGCATTCGGGTGCAAACATTGTGTGTTGTTGTTCAGTCTGGTGTCTTTCACATCAGGTTTCTGCAGCTGGGCACTTTTCTTCTTTATCTAGATTTGTATACAGTCTCATGACAGCTACATCATGTACAAGCTTAGTTATCTCAATATGCCTTCCCTGAGGTGCAGTATTTTGTTATTCTGAATTAAGCTAATATCCAGATCAATGCATTTTGGGTTTCACAGATACTATGCGTCAGACTAAAATAAGCGAATCTGGTTTGTTTACTAATGTGAAACCGCTAAAAACAAGAATGTTCAATGCCGAATCAGATCACGGATAAGCCTTAGCCAAAAGCGCAGGGCCAACGAGCCGGCCAGTCACGCACAAGGGATAGATACCAACAGCAGGAAATCTCTGCTGTTAATATACAAAACGGAAAATAATTTTTCCTGTCGTGCGCTTGAAATACTGCTGCCGATGGCATGCTGGAATCACGCAGAGTCGGAAATGGAAATAGACTGTCGTTGTTGCCACAGATGCTGTGTTGTCCTGGAGATGAAACTCAATATAAAAAAAAACTCTTTAGACCAAATTCAGCAGTGATACAAGTAACATTCAAACCCAGCCTGTGAAACACTGATTGAAAAAGCCAGTTTGTGCTAAAGGCCTTTTTAGCGTGTGCCTCAGAATTCACTAAATGAGGGAGGGGGGCTATTTCCTTCATAGTTTCAGTATGTGCGGCTCAGTGTCCCCAACTCACAAACAATTTATCCAGAACGCGTGACTGTTGTCACGGTTGCATTCTCATCAGACTTTTCACATGGCACAGTCCTGTATGCTCAAATGACTGTATATTTCCTTGTGTTCACATCTGTTCGTGCCACTGTTACTTGCCACGCTTCATGCAAAGGCTCACACTTTATATATGGTTTGTAAAAGTCACCATGTAAGCCACCTAATGTGATTTTTCTAAATCAGCTGCAGATCTGGAAACGTTTTACTGAAAATGATACATGATAGAAAAAAGAGCCACTTTTCAGTTATCTCTCATCTTTGCTCTCATCAAGTTGACAAGCATTTATAATTTTAATTGCAACGTGAGATCTGAAACTAGATAAACTGATTCAGTGAGATGGTTTCATTGATTTGCATTGTCATGTTCTTGCAACAGGAGAGGCCCTTGATGTAGGGTGGAGAGGCCCTTGATGTAGGGTGGGGTTGTATGTACTCAGGGAGGGTGGATGAACTCTCAAGTGTGCACACTTCAAAGACACTTGTAAAGTTCACCCACACACAGAATGGCGGTGGTGGGTGTTCACATGCTCTAATGTATTTGAAGGGCCTTCTGGTATAATTTTGGAGAGAGCAGGACAAAACAAACACAAAATGATCCAATGTTGCCTCTAGACAGCCATTACACAAACTTAAATTCAATACCAAACTCATAAAAGGGTCTCAGCAACATAGACTGTCATTAAAGCCAAGGAAAGAAAAAATATACTCGAAAAAAAGTTAAGCTTGACAATTTGGATGACAATAAATTAACTTGTTCAGGTAATTTTTTAAGATACGAGATGTTGGCCTTTTTTTTTTACCTCGACAATTGCTCGATTTTGGGGCTCAGGCTTAGTTTTTGCCAAATATTCTTTTGAATTTCCACTGTACAGCGTCTTTGTGACAACTGTTTCTCTGTAAAAAAAAAAAAAAAGCGCTATACAACTAAAATTTTATTGTATTTTATTGACATATGGCCATGAGCAGCAGGTGTGCTTTTCACAACAGACACCAGGGTCTCTCCTGTAGGATAAATGGCCTCTGCCTCATACACACCTTTCTAAGTGCAGCCAGCATGCAGTTACCCCTCAAGGACCTCCTGCTTCTGCTTCGTATTCCAGACAGTCCTTGCCTCCTTAGGCTACCAACGCACCTCTATCACTGGCACGTATGCACAATTCTCCCTTCTTCCTCCCGGCTTCACTCCAGGTACTACCGAATGTCAATCTAGCATAATTAGGGTTTCCAGATTTCCCGTGTTGTTCTGTTTTCAAATTATTTGTCCAGGTCCGGTTTGTGGTCCCGACAGGACAATATAAATGTCCGGTCTGAATAACGTTAATTGATTCACGTTGTACCGCTAGTTTGTAGTGAATCTACACCCCCCAATGCCCGCCTTCACAGTGCAAGATCAAAGTTTTAGCCCCATGCATATTACGTTCAGGGCCGTGATTAGCACACGCGCGGGTAGCATCTCTCTGGTTAGCTAACTAAATTAGCTTGCATAAAAAAACTTTCCATGGGCGTTTTAGTCGATGCTTTGTATATATATATACGATCCAGAATGGTGAATCTGCGCAGTATCCGTTGTCGCCTGGAGAGCGCCAATTACACGCACTTTCCGTCCAGTTACCACCAAGAAAAAGCTCCGCATCTGGTCCAGCTCCATAACCGCTGCTTATAAAATATATACGAACCGAATCAATGGACTATTTTAAGAAACACCACAGGATACAAAAGCGGCATTTACTGTCCAACCTTGAAATTCAAGATATAGGCTATGCATAACATTAACTAGTCTAAAGCGTTAGTAGCGTCGTCTTTCTAAAACCCTGCAGCGTCGGGTGGTTTCAGGGTTACCAAGACACTGTGTCCTCTTGCCACCCGCACAGTGACGTCATAATGAAAACTTCTAAAACGTCAAAGAGGTGGGCTACTACCAATCCTATATATCGCGAACAAGGGGTGAAATACACCGTTGCTCTTTGCCATTACCAAATAAATACTTAAAACGTCCTGTAATAACATACGTGTTTAGGTATTTTTAAACCAATTTGAAATGAGATGGGAAGTTCCCCCTTGCCATGAGTGAATAGAGCACATGATGAGGACTATGGACATCTTCAATGAACTACGACTGGAGGACAAGCTCTGTGATGTTATCATTGAGATCAATCAGTCTGAGTTCAAAGCCCACAAAGTTGTCCTGTGTGCCTGCAGCTCTTACTTCGAGTGAGTGACATAATGAGCCAATGGCTCATCAAGGGTTTGACTGTATGTAAATGGTCTTGCTTGTGTATCTGATGTTTTGCAACAATGATGCCAAGGACCTAGAAAGAAATACTAGTGGCTGAAATTAGCCCTGGATATAACAAATAAATAACTTAAATAAATAAAGCACAATACTATGCAATATTTATACATTTTTGAGTAAAGGGAAATTCTTTCAAATGGCATTGGTATGATAAGTGGGCAGCTTTTAGATAGAATAAGTGTTGTTTGTGTACCTATGGTATTATTTATTGGAAAAAGTGTACAGCGATCCCATTGTTTCCTTTTCCTCTACAGCTCCCTGTTCAAAAGCACAAGTGAGCAGAAGTACCAAATTACTGGGCTGTTGCCAGACATCATGAGGCTTGTCATCCAGTACATATACACATGCTCGGTGCCAATATCAGAGGACACCGTGGAGAATCTCCTGCAGGCAGCCAACATGTTCTGCATTGTGGGCCTTACTAAGGCTTGCTGTAAGTTCCTGGAGGTCCATCTGACCCCTCAGAATTGTATTGGCACCTGGAGGGTGGCTGAAGAGTACTCCTGCTCCAACCTGCGGTACCACTCATACCGTTACATCCTGCACCACTTTAAGGAAATTGCACGAGCTTCCAATGAGTTCCTGGAACTCTCGTGTGCTGAGCTCCATGACATCATCGATGAGGATGAACTTAATGTCAGAGTGGAGGATGCAGTGTTTGAATCCATCATGTGCTGGATTGGACACAGGCCCAGTGAGCGACAACATTTTATCTCCTTCCTGCTTCCTAAGGTAACTGAGATATAGTCAGCCAGTCCAGATGTTAGGCTAGTGAATATGGAGAAAAGTTTTTAAAACATTGAAATGGAATTCAGTTGAGCCAAATTCCTAAAATACAAAAAAGGTGTCATAGATATTTCTAATCTATGTAGGTATAGAATTTATTATTATTTTAATATACTAATGGTTATAGGTGAAATTAATTATTTTATTTATGAGTATGGGAAGAAAATTTAAAAATTCAGAACGTGCTCAAAAATCTATGTCGGAAAAGTATGAAAATATTACAGGTAAGAAAAATGACAGTACCTGGGCAGTCATAGGACATCCTGATCTATCTGTCTGCCCAGGTGCGCATGGGCTTAATGGATGCTGACTACTTCATGGACAATGTGAAGAAAAACCCATTGGTGAAGGGGAGAGAAGATTGTAACCGCATAGTCCACGAGGGCATGAAGGCACTCTTCGACTTCAGCATGAACCAGTCCCAACCCAACTTCAGTAACCCACTATCACGGCCACGCCTGCCATTCGCCATCCTGCTGGCCATCGGGGGCTGGAGTGGCAGCATCCCCACCAACGCCATCGAGTCGTACGATTCAAGGGCTGGCTGCTGGGTGAATGTGACTGTGGAGGAGGAGAGTCCCCGGGCCTACCATGGTGCTGTTTATCTTAACGGCTTCATCTACTGCCTGGGAGGGTACAACAGCATGGAATACTTCAGCAGTGTGCGCAAGTACGATCCCGTCATGCTCTCATGGCACGAGGTGGCGCCCATGTATTTCCGCCGCTGTTACTTGAGCGTGGCTGTGCTAGATGGCTACATCTACGCCATGGGTGGTTTGGATGGCCACGTTCGCCTCAATTCGGCTGAGCGCTACAAGCCAGAGACCAACCAGTGGAGCCTCATCTCACACATGCATGAGCAGAGGAGCGACGCAAGTGCAACCACGCTGCATGGCAAGGTGGGTGACTCACGGGGGGAGGGCCAGTGAAGAAACTTACTCCCATAATCCCATAGGAACAGTCTCATTGCTTCGGAGTTTGCCAGCATGGTGCTCTTTTGAGGAATTAAATTAAATGGAAATAGCGCCAATGAATGTTGCATTGAAGATTTGGGGATTAGCGTTTTCTCGGTTGATAATTCTTGGCAACTTGATAAACAAATCTGGCAGCTCAGCCAAAGCAAACCTATGCCATTTCATACTGAGCCCTTTGTCAACACAGTTATTAGGATATTCAAATGTATTAAACATCTCTTAGTCTGAATGTAGTTAATATCAGAGGAATTGAATGTGGTGCTTACTATTTAAACAAATATATCCAAATTAAGGCAGAATCCCAATCAGTAAATATTTCCAGCCAGATTAATGCCTCATTAATGCCTCATTAATCTGCCTGTATTGACAATTCGGAAATAAACCATTTGAAATGGTCTTATTCAAACAGGTGTACATCTGTGGGGGCTTCAACGGCCAGGATTGTCTGTTCACTGCAGAATTCTACAACCCTAAAGCTAACCAATGGACTGAAATCACCCCGATGAGCAGCCGACGTAGTGGGCTGGGAGTCATTGCCTATGGCGAGGAGGTCTATGTGGTGAGCTCTCACACCGTACAGTCAAGCACTTCCAAGTCCTTAGCCTAAGGCACAGTATCAGTGTTTTAGCTGGACAAGCTGTGGCAGAGAGTCCTGAAGTGGGACACAACTAAATACAAGGGAGCATTCCATTTACAAAAGGAGGATTCCATTCCATTTACGATGGAAAAAATATAGGAAGAGTTCACAGGAAATTAAGCCATCATAAGGCAAATACTATGCATTGTAAAAATAATTTTACCTGTTATGAGAATGGGATGTATTTGAAAATGCATTCAGAATGAATTTTAAGTATAAAATATTAATTTACGGGGATAGTTCACCTTCTGTGTTTTGTTGACATTTACAGACATTTCTGGTGAGCTGAAGGCTTCACAGTGGCTGGTATAGGGAAGGGACATTACAGCATTCATTGTTCAAAGCAAGAATTTGTACCAAAACAGCATGTACAGTGATATCATGCTTCCAGATGATGTACGTGTGCATATTAAACTTCTGTAAATATCTAAAATATCCTTCATCACAAACAAAAACGTTCTGGTTCAACAGAAATAATAATGTCAAAAAACCCCAGGATGTGGACTGTCCTTTCAAATTAATATTTAATATTAAATTCTAGGTCGTATATTTAAATAAATCCCATTCTCATTACAGGTAAAAATAATACAAATAATATAAAGTGATCTACCCCTTTAATATTTAATTTTTAATTATGCATTTCTTAACTAAGTACACATTTTAACTGTGGGCGTGCATTTAAACTTTTGCTTAATCTGCGACCTCTGGCCTCAGGTTGGTGGCTTTGATGGGGTCTCCCGGCTTCGGAGTGCGGATGCCTATGACCCACTGACCAACAGTTGGCGTACAGTGCCTGATATGATCACATCACGCAGCAACTTTGGCATCGAGGTGCTGGACGACCGGCTGTTTGTGATGGGTGGGTTCAACGGCACCACCACCACGGACTACACAGAGTGCTATGATGACAAGACGGACGAGTGGAGAGTTGTCCACTGCATGGCGTTCTACCGCAGTGCTCTCAGCTGCTGTGTGGTTCCTAACCTGCCCAACATCGCCCGGTATGCCGTCCCTCGCACCATCGCCAATCCTCACGTGGAGCTGCCCGTCGTGCCTGACAATCCTTCCCCCTCCCATTGTTAAACACCATTGGATTCATTCACATAATTCTATGTACCATCTATCACAGACGTTAATCTCTTCACTCGTATCATATGCATGGGTGAATTAAATGCATGTGCTCTCTACCAGGGTTTGCATTAAAAAAAATGATGTTGAGTGTTATTGTTTTTGTCCATTTCTTATATGTAGGAGAATGGGATGCACACTCAATAATAATTGGATCTAATGAAGGCACAGTACCGCAGTGTCGCATGGCGAATCCAGAAAATAGTTGACTTTCCGCTTTTCATTTACTCCTTAACTCAAAAATATAGAATAGGACAACAAAATAAGAATAGAACATTTTTTTAAGGTAGTATTTAAGGCTGAACAAAAAAAAGGGGTGGTAGGCCCACAGCGACCATGTGGCAGAACGCTTCTCTAGGCCTTTTATATAGCCCAGCAGTCAGATAATGGGTGGCATCTGTGATGATTGGCAATGGTCCACAGCTGCTAACATGCCTGTGAGTGGTGCTGTTGCTGTCCATGATCCTGCAGCTCTCCCAGGTCAGTGAAACACCAGAGGTACAGAAGGTACAGTGCACTGCAATACACAGGAGCAGGGGGGTGGGGGCTGATGATGCATGTGGCTGAGGGTCAGTTGGTCAATTGTTTTGTTAAACATATGAATCTTTTTAACTGCATCTATATAAAATCATTGAGTGGGGATATTTTATGAATGGAGTTCATAACATACTTTCCACAGACTATAATGTCAAAATATACTCAATGTATTCATGTCAATAATCATACAGATCAGTGGTTCTGAAGTTCTGGGACTTATTCTTCATGGCATGCATAGTTATTACTGGCATAATGTGTCATCCCTCAAAACATGGAAACCATAATTTAAAAAAATGAACAGCTTGTTAAAATTCTGGGATTGCAATTGTGGTTGGAATGAAAACCAGCACACACAGGGGTCCCCCAGGACCGAACTTGAGAACCACTGATATAGATTGTGCCTACATTTGCAAAGTGTATGCAAATGGTAAAAAACACGTTTAAAATAGTTTACAAACAAACGTGTTTTTGTAAAAATAAGCTGGGCTTCTGATTAATGTATACAGTCAAGCCGGAAAGTCTGAATACCCCTTTCACCTTCTCCATGTTTTATTACATTACAGACATGTTCTACAATAGATTGAGTTCATTTTTTGTCTCAAAATTCTACACAAAATAGCCTATAATGACAAAGTGAAAACATGTTTTTAGAAAGTTTTTTTTTAGCCCGGGAAGTGGCGTAAATAGGCAGTAAAGTGGTGGTAGTATACTGATCTTGTGGTGTATAAGCATGGTTACCTAACAACCGACGCCACATTTTTCATATCGCACACAGCTGATCAGTTGGGTAAATAAACCAGTTTCTCAGCAACGACGTGTGCAAAGCTGGGGAAGAATATTCAATATTGCAAAAGAAATCAACATCAATTTGTAATTGCAGAAGCTAAAATGGATGATGAAGGACACTTGTTCGACTTCCAATATCTTAGTTACATCAACACTGAGCTAGCTAAGCAGTTTGTCAGCTCAAACTGACAAACTCGCGTAAATAAAATATAGCTGTTTGCGCAAAGGCTAACTGCACATTTTGCACACAGTGTTCATACTGTGGATGTCCTGCTCAATCTCATGGGGAATTAGTATTTCTTCTGTTTCCTGGCTAAATTCAAAATGTCAATTTATGAAACCTTTCAAGATGTCAGTGCGAAGCCACAGGGAAGCCTGGGGTTGATAAGCAAGAAAGGGAGATACTTTTTCTATTTCATTTTATTTTTTACTATTTTTAAATGCCTTTATATTACATAAACTAAATGTTAATAAATTAAATGACCTGTAATGTTTGCTGCTAAAGGAGCATTGCATCTTTTCTCAGACACCATTAGTTATTCACTGAATGAAGACTGTATAAATATTATACGTAATAAAAAAAATGTCTGGCAGTTGTTAATGTTTAAGCCACTTACCCCCTCCATTTCAATAACAATTCTGGTTCTCTGTTGTCTTTTAGTTCATACAGGCCTTGAGCTAGTGCTCGGGTGTCTGCTGTTCTTTAGTTCATACAGGCCTTGAGCTAGTGCTCGGGTGTCTGCTGTCCTTTAGTTCATACAGGCCTCGAGCTAGTGCTCGGGAGTCTGCTTTCCTTTAGATCATACAGGCCTTGAGCTAATGCTCGGGAGTCTGCTGTTCTTTAGTTCATACAGGCCTTGAGCTAGTGCTCGGGAGTCTGCTGTCCTTTAGTTCATACAGGCCTTGAGCTAGTGCTCGGGAGTCTGCTGTCCTTTAGTTCATACAGGCCTTGAGCTAGTGCTCGGGTGTCTGCTTTCCTTTAGTTCATACAGGCCTTGAGCTAGTGCTCGGGTGTCTGCTGTCCTTTAGTTCATACAGGCCTTGAGCTAGTGCTCGGGTGTCTGCTTTCCTTTAGTTCATACAGGCCTTGAGCTAGTGCTCGGGAGTCTGCTGTTCTTTAGTTCATACAGGCCTTGAGCTAGTGCTCGGGAGTCTGCTGTTCTTTAGTTCATACAGGCCTTGAGCTAGTGCTCGGGAGTCTGCTGTTCTTTAGTTCATACAGGCCTTGAGCTAGTGCTCGGGTGTCTGCTGTCCTTTAGTTCATACAGGCCTTGAGCTAGTGCTCGGGTGTCTGCTGTTCTTTAGTTCATACAGGCCTTGAGCTAGTGCTCGGGAGTCTGCTGTTCTTTAGTTCATACAGGCCTTGAGCTAGTGCTCGGGAGTCTGCTGTTCTTTAGTTCATACAGGCCTTGAGCTAGTGCTCGGGTGTCTGCTGTTCTTTAGTTCATACAGGCCTTGAGCTAGTGCTCGGGAGTCTGCTGTCCTTTAGTTCATACAGGCCTTGAGCTAGTGCTCGGGAGTCTGCTGTTCTTTAGTTCATACAGGCCTTGAGTTAGTGCTCGGGAGTCTGCTGTCCTTTAGTTCATACAGGCCTTGAGCTTGTGCTCGGGAGTCTGCTGTCCTTTAGTTCATACAGGCCTTGAGCTAGTGCTCGGGAGTCTGCTGTTCTTTAGTTCATACAGGCCTTGAGCTAGTGCTCGGGAGTCTGCTGTCCTTTAGTTCATACAGGCCTTGAGCTAGTGCTCGGGAGTCTGCTGTTCTTTAGTTCATACAGGCCTTGAGTTAGTGCTCGGGTGTCTGCTGTCCTTTAGTTCATACAGGCCTTGAGCTAGTGCTCGGGAGTCTGCTGTTCTTTAGTTCATACAGGCCTTGAGTTAGTGCTCGGGAGTCTGCTGTCCTTTAGTTCATACAGGCCTTGAGCTTGTGCTCAGGAGTCTGCTGTCCTTTAGTTCATACAGGCCTTGAGCTAGTGCTCGGGAGTCTGCTGTTCTTTAGTTCATACAGGCCTTGAGCTAGTGCTCGGGAGTCTGCTGTCCTTTAGTTCATACAGGCCTTGAGCTAGTGCTCGGGAGTCTGCTGTTCTTTAGTTCATACAGGCCTTGAGTTAGTGCTCGGGAGTCTGCTGTCCTTTAGTTCATACAGGCCTTGAGCTAGTGCTCGGGAGTCTGCTGTTCTTTAGTTCATACAGGCCTTGAGCTAGTGCTCGGGTGTCTGCTGTTCTTTAGTCTGGCATTCAAACACTGCCGTGGGAACATGAAGTGCTCAGCAGAGATTGCATTTTTTAGAGAGAGAGAGGGAGAGAAAGAGAGAGAGGCAGACAGAGAGAGAGAGAGAGAGAGAGAGAGAGAGAGAGAGAGAGAGAGAGAGAGAGAGAGAGAGAGAGAGAGAGGCATCTCTCGTTATGTGTGTGTCTCAGGAGCTTTCTTTAATATTTGAATAAATTACAATATTAGCCCAACAAGAAATGAATGAATAGCATCATCAATAATAATGAGCCTTGGCCTTGTAGCGATAGGACAGATATTGAGAAAGAGAGAGAGAGAGAGAGAGAGAGAGAGAGAGAGATGGGATGGGGGAGGGGGAGGGGGAGGGGGAGGGGGGGGGGCTGTGGTAAGAGATTCATCCCCACAGCGTCATTTAATATTTAATACTGACATTGCCAAGAAAACCCCGTATAGATTAAGCCCCAATAGTCTTCACCATTCATCAAATAGTGTATCTTCTGTTGTTTTCCCCCCAAAGAGATACAAGAACCATCATTCCACAGAGCTGCTGTATCTGCTTTAGGTGTGATGGAACAGACACACTTCAAAGAGAGCAAGGAAGAAGAGAAGGCAGTCCGCCACTACATTACTGGCTGACATAGACTGCCAACCTATGTCAGATAGCATAGTGGGCATGATTCATGAGCTGCAAATACCCACAGAGCTTCCAGTGAAGTGATCAAACTGACCAGATACTATTGGTTTGGGCTTGGCTAGCACTTCAATGAGGACGACAGGCAAATATAAAAGTAAAAGTGGTAGTGACATAAAAACTTCTCATCTTGCACCCTGCCTGGAAGAAATGAAAACCTGGATGGAGCCCAACGTTTTGAACATGCAGCAATGGCTGAACTGATATTTATTGGAACAAAGTCTAATATGAGTAAAACGCTGCCTCCCCCTGTGTCACTGTGGGTGATGACATCATTATCTCCTCTCCATTAGTGAGGAGCCTTGGTTTGACGCCTTCTTAATATCTCTCGCATCCATAGACTTCTGCCTCTTCCTGATGTGGAGAAGCTAGTACATGCTTTTATTACATCAAACCTGGACAGTTGCAACTCTGCCAGTAGATGTCCCCTCCAATTTATCTCCTGTACTGTGCAGCCTGCACTGCCAGTAATTTACATCCAGGATGGAGTTCAAGGTCCTTCTACTGACCTGCAAGGCTCTATTTGATATTGCTCCTCATTACAAGTGTGAACCCCTACACCCCAGCCCACCCCCTTCGCTCCTCTGACTCTGGCCAGCTTGCCTCGCCCTCTACCAACCTCTGCTCCATGGGAGACAGGGCACTTTCTACACTGCTTCTCCCAGGATTGGAATGACCTACTTGAGTGCATTAGGATTTCTGACTCCATCCACTAAACCCTCCCTGATTAGGGAAGCTTATGTGATATAGTCTCTCTGCTCGTATTGGTCCGATTTCTCCCTCCTGCCCTCGATGATCATACTTTAATTATTGATTTTCCTTTGATTGTATTATTTTATCTTTGTTGTAATTATTTCTGTGAATTGCTTTAATTGCTTTTACAGTGCTATACAGTACTGGGAAAAGCACTTCACAAATATTAATATTAATTATTAATATCTATGTTAAAAGTATGAAATGTGTGCCTTAAACATATCAAACATTTCACAAATGTCTGAAATCTAATGTATTACATTGAGACAGAGAAAGTGAGTCAGAGAGAGAGAGAGAAGGGGTGGAGGAAAAGGTCAACATAAGCTTAATTTAATATTCAATACTATTTCTAACAATATACAGATTTTTTCAGGTGCCCTCAGGTGTACATGGGCACTTTTGCAGATGTGTCCCACCGTGCTCAGTATTCAATTTGATAAATTACTGCTGTGTTACTCGTCCTCCAACAGATAATTCCCTGGCAGCTAAGAGAGAGTCCTTCTAATCTTAAGAAGAAAGAAGTGTTGTATGCCTCCCTTTCAAGAAATCCAAACAGCCTTTCTTTGAAATGACTGAAGGAACTTCAAAGTTTAACAGTTATACAACAAATGCACATGCGCATACACACATGCACATGCAGGCACCCACCCACATACACACACACACACACTTTGCAAAGCTGAGGATTAATATACTGAAGCAGAAGAATGTGGGACTGATGAAGTTTGGCTTTTCCCTTCCCCTCAGGTTCATTTTATTGACAAAAGCAGGGGTGGGGCTTCTCTTCTCCAGTCTGTACGAGAGGTACCAAACTGCATGCATTGTGACTTAAAAAAGCATGCATTCTTATTAATTATTGACATGACTCTAAAAAGGGGTTCTCTGAATAATGTATCGTCTCTTGAGTAGTCATTAAAAAGAGCATGTGACAGGTATGGTTTGGAAAAAGGAATTCTTCATGGGGAATTTGATTCAGGAGAGTAAAGTGCTGCATTGTTAGTTATACAGGATGAAAAGCAGTGATATCACTTCATGACACCGTTTGATGCCTCTTAGTTCACTGTGTTTTTGGTGAATCCCCAATACCTCCACAGTCACCTCCGGTCTTGTAGCTTTGGTTTGTAGGTGGTGAAATGATATTAAACTCAGTTGTACAGGAACCTATACAGAAGCGCAGGCAGCTTAGCTCTAGGCTCTGTGCTCACGAGCCTGTGGATTGCTGTCCTCAGCTCACATGCTAACTATGCCCTTGATTAGGTATAAGACATTTGCTGTGTCCCAAACCGCATACTTCCATGCTCCGCACTATCGTACTTCGCTATGGACTCACGTGGATGCGCGTGCTCGCTATGCGTGCTTGGAGCACGGAAGTATGCAGTTTGGGACACAGCCATTGACTATTCTACAAAAGGTCAAGGATCAACTGAGAGACCTCAATTTTGAGAGACTGTACACTCCCGTGGGGGGTGATGAAGGGGTTGTAATATGAGAAAATTAAGCTGCGAGTTGGCTCCTGACCCAGATATACTACAGACATCTGAGACTCGGAACCATTTTCCATACTTGGAATTGTGGGAACGTGGAGAAGGCCTGCCACAGCGTGACCTCTAAAGAGGCTTGCAGATGAGTGTAGAGTCCACACAGTGATGGCTGGTGACTGTGGGGAGAGTCCCAGGGTGCCGTGAGGCCTCACGCCCGGGCGACTTCACGTATGCTCTGTCAAGCGCGTCACAAGGTTGCAGAGTCGCACGGGTGCCTTCCTAATACAGAGATCATATGTAACATGTAAGACACTCCTTTGGATCTGCCATCCAGTGCAATGGGCTAGTCTGGAAGGGTCTACTGTGCTTTTATCTACAGAAAGAACAGATAAGCTCCTGTGCTGAAAATACCTCTCTGACACAATGCTGAGGCAATGGTACATTATACAATGTGCATTATTTACTGCAGAGCACTTGGTGATCCATTGATCCTTGGATATAGGCAGGCACTTTGATAAGGATTAACATAAAATGATAGTTCCATCTCACAATAATGCAGTATTAGGATGGTGGATCAGTGTACTGACCTAATATTCTCCTGCGGGATACACCGTGGAGGAGGTGGATCTGGATGTGACAGTGACGGATTACTCGAGTCCCATAAATGAACAGGAGGATTGTGGGATATCATCTGGAGGGTGCTTGAGGGAGCCAAAATGATATGACTACAAATTTGCGACAGGAAAATAATGCATTAGGAAAGACAATAAACCACAGTAATTTTAAGGCAAAAAATCAGCTCAGTGCATTTCAATGAGATAAAAGGGATATTTTTTTTGAGCTTTCATTTACAGTTTTATTCATTTAGTTTGTAATATAATTACAATAAAAACTAAAACCCGAACTTTTTTTTTTTACACTTCATGCCGAGCCACATTGATGTGTGGCGTGCCAGTGATAATTGGATGGTGTCTGTCAGTGTGGAGCATCAAGCGGAACATATGAAAGCAGAGATAATGTGAGAATTCTGTGGTTTGTGCTAATAAGCAGGGGAAAAACATTGAGAAGGACGATGAGAGGAAGAGAAAAATGGTGTAATGTCAGAGGTGTAAGTGATACCATACAAGCCGTTTTTTTCACACCCTCCCACAATGAACTAGTATGCTTTTTTACTTTCACGCATCAGCTCAAAACATAAGGCCAGACTCAAGCACACATTTATTCCTATAAATACAAGCTATGCGTTTACTACTGCTATAGCTATAAATGTTTCTGAGTCAATGTCACGGGTTGAACCGGATTAATCCCGTGCCTGATTTTCATGGATCCACCGCTCTCCAAACAGTAAGTCAGACAGTAATAAAGGTAAACATTATCTTTATTTACTAAAATTAATTAAAAACAATGAGTCACAGTATCACACAGCTGACAGAGGCTATGCCCGTCTGTGGGTCCCCCCCCTCAGTCTCTCTCCACTCTGCCGGACAAAGCCGACCTCACCTGCAGATAAGCGTGCCTTCCCCCACACACCACACAGTACACACCAGCACACACACCGCTCGTAATAGGTATTCAGGCTATAGCAGATGGGCATACACACACACACTCGTGATCACCCTCAATAGCCCACCTCGGGGGTTGCCGGCCGCCCGGCCCCACAATACTTCACAAGGGAAAAGCCCACACACAAACAAACATGGCGGTATACACTCATACAATAACAAAACTCGCTACCATCCCACACCAAACAAATAACATGAAACACACAAAAGAATATATATATGTTGTGGAGTCCAACCCACGGCACCACTCTGGGAGGACTGCCACAAAAAATAAAAAATAAGAAAACACAAGTCGTCTGACCAAAACATGTCCACACACACAAACACACACGGACAGCTTTTGCCGTCCTTGGTGGTCACCAACGAGGATTCCCACTGTCCACTACTCGGGCGAATCCCGGGACCTAGGCCTTCACTGCCCTTCGTCATCCTCATCGCTCTCGCGGGGCTGGATGTGGGACACACACTTTGGCAGGAAAGAAACACACCCGCTTCCCGCTCGCTCCGGTCTGAGACCCACACACGCTGCTGCTCCAGATATGGCGAAAACACGTTCCTTATGGTCTGAGGGAAGTCAGTTCCCCCAGCAACAGCTCATCGCCGTATCTCCCGGCGCACTGGCTCTGTCGCACTCATCAGTTCTACCAAACGTATGCAGGGATTGGCTCCAGCTCAACCACGACTCTGATAAAGTGGTTTAGAAAATGGATGGATGGATGCATACTTGTGATACATAATGAACCTACAGTAAGGATGCATACTTGTGATACATAATGAACCTACAGTAAGGATGCATACTTGTGATACATAATAAACCTACAGTAAGGATACATACTTGTGATACATAATGAACCTACAGTAAGGATGCATACTTGTAATACATAATGAACCTACAATAAGAATGCATACTTGTGATACATAATAAACCTACAGTAAGAATACATACTTGTGATACATAATAAATCTACAGTAAGAATACATACTTGTGATACATAATTAACCTACAGTAAGGATGCATACTTGTGATACATAATGAACCTACAGTAAGGATGCATACTTGTGATACATAATAAACCTACAGTAAGGATACATACTTGTGATACATAATGAACCTACAGTAAGGATGCATACTTGTGATACATAATAAACCTACAGTAAGGATACATACTTGTGATACATAATTAACCTACAGTAAGGATGCATACTTGTAATACATAATGAACCTACAGTAAGAATGCATACTTGTGATACATAATAAACCTACAGTAAGAATACATACTTGTGATACATAATAAACCTACAGTAAGAATACATACTTGTGATACATAATGAACCTACAGTAAGGATGCATACTTGTGATACATACTACAGTAAGTTACAGTCTGTTATGTGCATGCCTCCTGAAGTGATGACTCGTGCTTCATCTTTTCAATTTCAAAAACTTCAGTGGCAGTTAGTTTTTGAAGCTTTCAAATATACTGATGCAGTTGTCAAACATTTCAAATATGTTGCTTGTTAGTTAGTATAGTGTGGCAGGTACAATGCATTTACTGTTTGCTTGAGGTTTTTCAAATAAGATGTGTAAAAGAGCCAAACTTCCAAGTTATAGATCAAATAATACTATAAATTTGATTATGTGGAAAAATTGTAGGCTTCTTCCTCTCAATTCTCAATATTGTACACTGCCCAAAGGTTGTTTTCTTACATAATTTTAATCATTACATAATTTATCACATATTAATTAAGCCCACATTGTAGGGTTAAATTATATTATAATTTAAATTGAAATCCAATAAAGCAAGCTATTTTAGATAAAAATGAAATAAAATGAATTCAAATAAAAACATACAAATTACAATTGTTATGGTTTCTCAGCCTGCTCTTGTTGAATTGGCCACTTCTCCGTGGAGCGCTCGTGTAGCGTCCTCTTTCTTTGGTTTTTCGTTATCCGTCCCGTCTTTTTACTTATCCTACTACTCAGTGTTTTCACCTGCGCCGCATTTCCGCTCCTTATTTAAACCTTGCGCCTATGGAGGTAGATTTCTATCAAAAATAAACAAGCACAAAAGTATAATCCACAATTGTATTTACCATCCACACACACACACCTCTCAATTTGTGTTCGTAGATATAATCCACAATTGTATTTACCATCCACACACACACCTCTCAACTTGTGTTTCGTAAATCATCATTTGGATGAATGCAAAAATTATATTCACAAATGCAAATAACATTTACAGATATGTTTCCAATGTTCACATGTACAAATCAAAAGCTTGGCTTGCGAACTGGCGAATCTACATTTGCCGATCGAAGGACACGCTGCTTGGATTTACGGACAGAATTTTGAGACAAATATTCCGCTGTTTTTCACCGTGTCGATTCACGCTCGCTTAACTTGCGATTCGTAAACTAAACTTCTTCTTCTTTGGTGCTACATAACACGGCGGTATGTGTGTTCGGCTCATCAGCGCCACTTTTAGAACAAGTGGCCAAAATTGCACATTATCTTTAAGAAGTGGATTCATGGTAAATTTTATTAAAACAACCGAGTTTTGGGTTTATTTAGATTGTAAAGTTAACCCCACGCTAATCTTGCGATGGCAAGTTTTTTAAACAGTCATTGCAAAAAACTCCTATCAGATTGCATGTAGCTAGCTAGCTAGATTACATTACACAGGGGTAGGTCCGTACACAGTAGCTACA
Organism: Ilyophis sp. 1 JC-2022; assembly: GCA_022702515.1. NCBI lineage: Eukaryota > Metazoa > Chordata > Actinopteri > Anguilliformes > Synaphobranchidae > Ilyophis > Ilyophis sp. 1 JC-2022. Next base: position 23,947,709 of record CM040398.1, on the reverse strand, counting down.
TAACTCTTTCGCCCCTCATGGAAAAGATTATGTAAAACAAACTCAACCATGTGAAGTATTGTAGCCAATTAAATTAATTTCACAGCTATTCTCACTGATACCGATGTCTCCTATGAAATCTTTTATTTGTTCAGCTAGCTAGCTAGTAGATAACACACCTAAATGAAAATGATAATTCAAATTGCACGGAGTGCTCTCCTTATTTTAGCTCATAGTGTTGTACTTCCTACTTCCTCTCAATGTACGGACCTACCCCTGTGTGGATGGAAAACACATACTTGTGGATTATTTTTACGAAACACTAATTGAGAGGTGTGTGTGTGGATGGTAAATACAATTGTGGATTATATCTACGAACACAAATTGAGAGGTGTGTGTGTGTGGATGGTAAATACAATTGTGGATTATACTTTTGTGCTTGTTTATTTTTGATAGAAATCTACCTCCATATGCGCCTTCTTTGTTCGACGCTTCCATATTGTCTTTTGTTTGACACGGAACGCCAGTACGATACAGGACAGACAGATGGAGCTGGACCTCATTGCCTTCAACACAAAGTTGTTGACGCAACGGGGGACTTGGCTCGCATGTCTTAGAGTCTTTCCTGTTTTACCTCTCTGTTTAGATTGCTTTCGTATATAGAAAGCGATAAGTTTTTTCTGTTTATTGCTATTTCTCTATGTGCTGTTTATCCCGGAGCCTTATTGCCCGCTCCAGGTTATTATTTTGTTATCGCATTTCCTCGTTTATTGAGAGGATTTGCTAATCTCTCGTGTTCTACGAGTTCGCTCGCCTTACTGCGAGTTGTTTTTCGTTCTCCCTGTATTTCCCAGTCTCCCCCTAAAAACATCCTCTCTACGTGAGAGAGGGAGTCTGGTTTTCTGTTAGTTTTTTTTTTTTTAACAAAAAGTCAGTCTCCGTTCTAGTGGCGTTGTTTACAGCGCTTTAAGACCCCCACTGTCACGCCTGCTCCTCCGACCCAGCACGCCCTGACAACAATGACCAATTTATAGTCGGCGTCACCCAGACTTAACAAAAATAACTGGACGAAACAAGTATAAATAGCCCCGTCAAAACCCAGAGGCGCCATAGTATCCAGTCAGTTCACTCCTTTTTAGAGGAGCTTCCATGCAGAAGATATCATTTCTTTCATCTCCCATGACCTGCCTCATAATGGCGTCTGCTCAGTGTCCGCTCGTGTCCAGTTTGTGTAAGCGTGGGGTGAGGATACAGAGCATTCTACATGCGTACAGCAAACAGCAGGCCAGAGGAGATTACCGCTGGACTATCTTACGGATAATGGCATATCGATTCCCCCCCCCCTAAATCCCGCTATCTTTCTAATCTACCCTTATTATATAGATTCAGAAAAAGAAATAACACGTTAAACGAAACAGCATGGAACAGTCTCAGGCTGGCAATCAAAAGAAACCAATCTACAACAATACAAAGAAAATGGGAAACCCACACAGACTGCATGGGTGAAGGCGGAATTGTCCACAAGAATGTATGCCCCCAGCGCAGTTTCATCGGTTTTCAATTTCAAAATCATTTTCTCATTCTTTTCAAGCAGGATTTCTGGTATGACAGTTCTCCCGGGGGTCCAGACAAACACAGAATACCATACTGCCACACTGGAGAGACACCAGACCGTAACGGGAGGCAAGGTTTGCACATATTCTACCCGTAGCCATAATGACTCAATCGTCACTTTCTCAGAATGCCAAGCAGTCGCTCCGCAATTTGTTCTCGGCTGCAAATGATGCAATTTCACTCTGTATTTTTGAATATTGTCTGGAAATAGCCCCCTGGAGGAGCAAGAAAAACAATTTAAAAATATGTTTATTGAGTTTTGCCTCTGCTTTCCACTGTGGAATGGGGCCAAATGTAGATGGAATATAAGGCGGTGTTCATAGTAATACTTTGGGGGACACTTCAGTGCTAGGGGAGTCTGGGGGCATTTTTTTTTATACAGCACTGAAATGCTCATTTGTCATGCCTTTTGAGAACAGTATTTATTAATCTGCTGTTAAAAAATTATAAACAAAAGCACTCCAAACTCCAAGCTAACAATACTGCAAAACAAACCAATCTTTTAAAAAATATATTTAATTTGCGCTCTTGCAAAAAATTATTTACTCTACGTATGTAGCTGGATCACATGCTGTATTATTCTATATTATTCTGTTTCTATTTAAATACTTCAGAAACAAACTTTTTAAAAAAACATATTTGCGTGTATATCATGGCTGAGATGGACTAATTTCACTGCCTCTTTCTACGGTCACCATTACTCCTACCTGCTGTGGCTCAGCTGAGCCACAGCGGCTTGCCTCACTCCCTTCTCCCCCATCATCTTGAATCATATAAGGTCAAATACAAGCCTGACTATAGTGTGCGTTTTCGCTTTTTTCACTGTCCAGATTGATGGAACCAAGAATAACCACCCAGCAGCCCCCCCAAAACAAAATGTTTTATTAAAATATAAAAAGTTGCATAATACGTACATACAAAAAATTGTCATGGGAGCAACACTTTCTTATGTCATAGCTGATCCATATGTCTTATGCTTGTCTTTTTATACAATTTATATATATATATATATATATCTGATTTCTGACAGATACAATTCATGCCACATTTGATGATTGCAGTCTAAACACAAAAAATAAGTTTCAAATTCAAATTCAAATAACATCCACAGTTGAATAGAATAGAATAGAATAGAATAACTTTTATTTTCCCGATAGGTAACTTCAGTTGTAGACAAAAAATACATAGACAGTGGGGCAGACCCACAACACACAAACAAACATATAAAATAATACAGTCAAATGTCATGTTATGTAAGCAACAGTGCCAGACCTGGCTGATAACTTTCCCAGACCGGTGAGTGTAAGTGCATCTTTAAAGCAGTAAATGTTTACTTATGCCAACCTAGAACCATAATACCAGATTCATAAAACATCCACATAAAACCATAAAGCGTGCTATAAAAGTCCTAAATACTAAAATAGTTAAATAATAAAAACAATAAGAAAAAGTGCTAGGAGGTGGAAATAGGAAGGGAGCTTAGAGGCAGACTGAAGAGATGCATGATGGTCCTTTCATTTATGACATAAAATTAGGTTTTAGTAACAGCCAGTTTAGTAACAGGCAACAAATTCTTAGTTACTGAGTTGTCTGGATTTCAATATGCGTTAAAAAAAATTCTAAACCCAAAATGATTAAAATGGACTAGATTTTGAATGACACTGATGGTCTACCACTACGAATATATGAAAACACCCTTCTCTACACTTTCTTGTGAAAATGTAGCAATGAGGGAGGATCCTACACTGTGAAAAATATAATTTTAACATTTCAGTTTTCATTTTGCAATAAACTTTGACAGGGGCATGTCAGGGGGAAAAAAGACAGAAACTGTGGCCGGGTAGCCATTCTTCTTTAAAGCAATTTGGAGACAGACTTACTATAACTGCAATACTTAAGACCACAGTTGACTGTCTAAGGACTAATACATCAACTTTTAAATTAGCACCTCTCTGAAAATATAATAACAATAACAAAACCAATTACACACCATGCTGCAGATAACGCCTAGTCTATTTAAAGATTTTTCCATTTTTCTTTTTTTCTGAAAGGTGTCACACATTGGTCGCACTTAATTTTAAAGGTCTATTTATACCTTTAGAAAATTATTGATAAATACATTGCCACCTATTCATTAAGTAGTAATTTTAAGTACTTTGCAAATGGATAATAACGTGGACTTGCAGTACCATAATGAAATAATGGAGAAATCAGTGTTTTAAAATATATTTGCTATGTGATCTGGGCCCGTATTCACAAAACATTTTATGTTACCACTAAAAGGTATCCCAAATAACAGTAAAAGTTTCTAGCTAAGAGTTTCCTCTTAAAACCTATTCACAAAACTGCTGAGACAACTATTACTAAAGAATGGGGAGAAATCTTAAGCTAAGAGAAAAGGCAGGGTTGACCTTGTGCTATGGATGATGTCATGTTTCATGAACAAGCTTACTTACTATGCCCACAGTGATTGCCTGGTCTCTGTCAGTGATTTCATCATAGAAATACTGTATAAAAAGGTATTTTGCCATATTCAAATAAAGATTATTTATCCTACGTGGTTATTCACAATTAAAGTGTGTTAATGTGTGACCAATATAATTTAAAAAGAAAAGCAAACATTTTGTGAGCTGAGGTCCCGGTTGTGGGTGAATGTAAGGCGTGAGGAGCCACGTCTTGCAGGGATAGCCACTGTCCCCCACCAAGTGACATCCAGCTGGGACATGATGCCTCTCAAACAGCAGCCTCAGGCCACTCTCCTGTAAGATCCGGGAGTCACATGTTGTGCCTGGCCACTTGGCGAAAATCTCAAGAATATTGTAGTTGGAATCAAAAACCACCTGTGTGTTGATGCTATGATTTTTTTTTTCTGTTGACAAATACGTGTTCATCTTGTGATGGTGCAATTATTCGGACATGTGTCCCATCTATAGCACCAACAACACCGGGTAGTCCAGCTATGGCCATGAAGTGGGCTTTGTTTCTTTGTAGTTGGCAAATATCAAGAGGAAACCGTATGAATTGTCGGACGATGTGTTTGTTAGTACAGTGACTGCATCCCTGACTAGCTCTACTATTATCATAATACCCTTGCGATTAAGGCGATAACTTTTTAAAAGCTCAGTATCATTAAATGCTTCAAAAATGTTATCGTGATTACGATTCGGATTGTTTGTGATTTGGTCTTAGTGATTTAGGAGTCCTCTTGACTACCACTAACTTTTCACAGATTTAGGAGCTGGTTTTAGCGCTAAAACGTTTTGTGAAATACTCTTAGACCAAAAATTTAGGAGTCCTAAAATTAGGACTGACACACCCATTATTTTTAAGCGTTTCTCCTAAATCAGCAAGTTGGGAGCTCCTTTTAGCCTTAAGATGTTTTGTGAATACGGGCCCTGACCAACATAGTACCGCAACAGACTTAAATATTTTCAGACATAAACCCAGCAGGACAGCCTGAGCTTGTGTGTGAGTAAAGCTAAGTAAAGTCAAGTTTGTTGTTTGTAGAATATTTCTCTCTCTCTCTCCATGTGTGTGTGTCTGTGTTCACACACGCATGTGCATGTAAGTGTGTGATAAATTATTATTTTTGAATGTCAACTTCACTCTGAAAGATCAAGACTCTCTAAGACTGCCTTTTCATTAATACATAATCTTTGACATTTTAATTGCACTATATTTGAAGCTAATTTATGTAGTTTCCCTACTTTGATTTGAAGTAGGGAGTCGTTCTTTTTAACGAAAACATGCTAATCGATTTTGATTTATGTGTTATCACATACCCTTTCTATAAGGGTTCTAGTTTAACTGGCATTTAAGCATCAAACAATAAGACATGCTTGATTCATAAACAAACAGCACAAGCAAGACGTCCTTATGGAACAAGTGAGATATTTTGACATTCGATTCATGGGATGTGAAAAACTGTTTGTAGGTGTGAGGAAGTGGATGACTGAGTGTATACACTATGGGCCTGATTTACTAAGAACTTTAGCAGGTGCAAAAACCTTTTGCACACGCAAATGTAATAACACAACCAATGATTGGTGCAAAGAAATACCATGACCAATCATGTGTCATGTGTCATGGTTTTGCGTGTGCTAAAAGGCTTTGCACACGCAAAAGGTCCTAGTAAATCAGGCCATATGTGTATGAGAGAGAGAGTGAGTCTGTGTTAGTTTGAGTGTGTGTCTGCATGGGCACATCAATAAATCCATAATAATCACAATTTGGAGTTTTCAGCTGGGGGGAGGGTTTGCCACTTTGTCACAATGGAACACACAGCTCTACCTGGGCCAGCAGCGGCAGAACCCGGGAGGAGACGCCTGTGCCTTATCGCAATGCATAAGCCAGACAAACACTGTGAGTCAGCCGCGTTTCTGCTCCCACAAAAATAAAAGATAGACCACATGGCTTACGGAGCACAATATGATCCAAACAGTTATTAAAATGTGTGAACTATTGGCAGACCAGATCAAATTAGAGCAAAGTTATTGGCTAAAAAAAAAACCCCTAAAACAACATAAGTGTGACTCACGTTACCAAACTACGTTGCAGGCACATTGTTGAAACGTCAATATCAGAAATGACAAAAGCAATCTAAAACATGCCTGCATGCCTGAAACAAGCCCCAAAACCTGCAGGGCATATGAACTGTGATATGCTGTGACGCGCAGGAACGTCAGGATGAGTGTCATTTAATTAATGTACAGATTCAGCTGTTAACTGGTGCACTCACGCCCACAACACGTCACACGTTTAGCGTGTCATCACAGACGAGGTGACGAGAAACGCAGTCGAACGTGTTCTTTGGCGTTACGCCTTAGGTCATGTTGCATGTCATATCCGACAAGCAAGTTGCCATCGCAAGTGCCATATAAGGGGATACCAAGCCATTTTGAAAACTTACAGTAACTTCCAGTCCAGCGTCCAGGTGAGAGGTACTCAACTGAGGATGTTAGTTGTAAAAGCAGGTTTAAAATGCTGATATAAGGCCCGGGATTCGGGGTGGGGCTGCGGGCTCAGGCTGTGCTCCCTCTGGTAATCCAAGAGATGCTTCTGCTCCTTCAAGAGTATGAAAACCATAACATCAAAAGCAGCATTGCTCCACCCCATTCTGACTCAATGTGATAATTGTCTCTTCCTCTAAGGGAATTAACAGAGAGTGTGAGATAGCTATTTACATCTCAGTTCAGAGCGGCTTGATAGCAGTGTCCCAGGAAGAATCAGTGCCCCCCAACACACACACACACACACACACACACCATCTTTGTTCCATGTATAATTCGTAGCAGTAACCGAGTTCAGAGTAATTCACGAGGTGACAAAAAAAGTAAGCAAATGTACAGACACACCCGCCTCATGTTGGGACACCTCAGCAAGTGCAGCCGGATTAGAAACGCAGACGCCCAGTTCCCAGCACTCTGCGAGGGGTGGCGTTATCAAGAAACTCACGCTCACAGGACAAAACCACACAGTCCGCACTATGTCCTCAGCTCACCCACCATAAGACAAGCTAAGCTGCTGTTATACCACATGGACAAACCTGGAGCTGAACAAAACAGAGAGCTGAGACTGTGCGGGTGATGCTTGGCCATCAGACAGGGAAGAGCCGAGACTGTGCGGGTGATGCTTGGCCATCAGACAGGGAAGAGCTGAGACTGTGCGGGTGATGCTTGGCCATCAGACAGGGAAGAGCTGAGACTGTGCGGGTGATGCTTGGCCATCAGACAGGGAAGAGCTGAGACTGTGCGGGTGATGCTTGGCCATCAGACAGGGAAGAGCTGAGACTGTGCGGGTGATGCTTGGCTATCAGACAGGGAAGAGCTGAGACTGTGCGGGTGATGCTTGGCCATCAGACAGCCTGGAGCTGAACAAAACAGAGAGCTGAGACTGTGCGGGTGATGCTTGGCTATCAGACAGGGAACTTTGCATGAGAAAGGATCAAAAGGGCTTATGCCATCTTGTCATGATTCTTCGCCCACTAAATCCTCCTCCCTCCAGCCTCCACAATAGCCTGACATATCTACCGGATTTGTTTCTTCTGTCACTTTGGATCCCGATTATGGCTATTATATACTTTATCTTTTGGCCGCTAAAACTAAATATATCGAACTGCATACTGACCGAAACTTCCCATAGGAAACAAATAGCAACCTTTATTATTACAATTATTCATTAAATGATGTCTATTATAGTGGAGTTAAGGCAATCCATTACAGTGCTCTGAAGACAGGATTATAAAAATATGGGTTATCTATCAACAACGACCCTGAGAGGGTTGGGGGATTCAAAGCCCAGGAGTTTCTGACTCACGCTTTGAAGTAAAACTGAATAGACCTTTTATGAGAAAAAAAGAAAACATAAAATTTCTCTCAACATTGCTGAGTCTCGAGTGCTTTCCAGTTATTTTGATGGGTCTTTTTATTACTTACACCTGATGACACAGTATTGATAAAACTGACTGTGTCCTGGGCACCGGAAGAAAGAATGCTGTCAAAAACGAATGCATACACAGGCACACGCACAAACACATATGTAGCATGTTCGCGGTCTCCCTCAGTGAGAAGGGAATGGTGCTGGCTGTCGTAGTAGAAGACGGGATAATTATGAAGCCAGATTAAACGATTGAATGATTAATTAAATGATTGGAATAGTGAGCGTTTGGATGAGTGTTGGGTACTCATTGGGATTGAGTGATTGGAAGGAAATGCTGGGGCTGGGTTACCTGAAGAGATATAATGTAGCGCACCTGGGGTAAAAGAGAGAGACTGACAGAAGATGAGAGAGGGCGTGTGTGGTTCTCTGGGCATAGCCTCTGTCAGCTGTGTGATACTGTCATTGTTTTTAATTAATTGTAATAAATAAAGATAATGTTTACCTCTATTACTGTCTGGCGTATTGTTTGGAGAGTGGTGGATCCAAAAAAAACCTGGTCCGGATTCGGGCACAGGATTAGCCCGGTTCAACCCGTGACACAGGCACATGCACAGACACACTGACTCATACATCAACTCACTGAAACATATGCACACACACACACACACACAAGAGAAAAGCTTTTAGCACTCCTCATGTACAGCTGACAAATGGCTAAGGCGAGCCATACTGACTCATGTACACACACACACACCCAGATACATGCACGTACATGCAGTCACATTTGCCCTTGTACATATTAAGCATGCATACACATATAAATGTATACATGTGCAGATGTGTAAATAAGCACATACACAAGCATGCAGTTTTTCTCTCTCACACATACACACAGGCACATGCATGAATGCACACATCTGGGACTAGAGCATGCTCCTTCTTACATTCAACTGTCAATCACTCACACCCAATCCCCCACACCCATGCATGTACACACTCGTGCACACACAGATTCAGCTGCACACATCTCACTGTGAGCATACGCCTGTAGTAAGCAGAGTAGGTCTCACAGAATCTAGGTTTATGCCCTGTGTCCCTCCAGTTTATATTTTCTTCCAGAACTTTCCCAGGGTCTGAGCGCTTGCCCTTTGCAGGATGCTGCTGCTGCCCTAGGCATAAACAAGCCAGTCAGTCTGGCTTTTCAATCAGCCCTTTAGATGTTCATTAAGGGCAGGGGAAGAGCGTGACAGACTCAGGAAACGAGCGTTTCTATGAGCGCTGGAGCTGAATAATGCAGGACGATTGAAAGCTTTGTCTCCACAGACTCTCCTGAGCGGGCCTGTCCAATGTCGCTGGAAGGTTGTCCCCTTCAAACCCAGATCATTCGGGGCCTGATGTGGTGTGGTGAGGACATCCAGCTTCTACCCAACTTTGTGACGTTGCGGCCAACGAAACAGTCCAGTGTTTTAAAACACTCATTTATTTACTCACTCACACATTCACTCACTTGCACACTCTCATCTGCAGTAGTATATACAAGGAACCAGAGGCGTCATTTGGGGGTGGCAGGGGATGACAATTGTCATCCCCTAGGTTGAGTTGGTGAGAATCCTAGGCCTATTATATGTGTTTTGACACATTTATTATATTCATCTGTGTGCCCTCATAATAAACGCCCACTATATCTATAAACGCTGATCTAAAATTAGATTAAATTGCAAAATGTTTATATCGCAGATCAGATTCAGGCAACAAGGGGATTATTTGATGCAGGCAGCAGCCAGCTTCACTCTCTGATTCTGAACGAGAGCGAGCACGCGAGTACGTAATGGAGGCCGCCAATTAAGTGGTCAGGTGCAGCTAGCTAGGATTCGAAGAGGCAGCGTAAGTAAGTTAACTTAATAGTTTGCCTGGTTCATTGAAAAATGAAACGAACAAACAAACCGCTAAAAAATAAATTTTTAAAGAAAACGAAATAACATACACATGACTAGTCAAATTCAGCAGCATTAACTACCGAAGCTAAAACTACAGCAGCAACTGTGGATTCCGACACTACTACTAGCACGGACATTAGCACTGCTAATAGCAGCAAGACTAGCAACAGCAAGTGGGGTAAACAGCCTGTTAGACATAAGCAAGACAAAAAATAACCTCCCTGTCCAGCTTCTATTGTCTTGCTTTCCATCCACGAATGGAATATGGAATTCGGCACAGATTCACGAATAGATTGAGTATTGCATGTCATCAGACTCTGTGTATTTCTTTCCTTGCTGCTGGTGACACAATAGTGCCAGGGGAGAAAAACCGGACTTGAAATTTCATTGATAAGGGGTTCACATGCCGGAAGAATGTGCGGCTCAAATTTAGAAAACACTTGGAGAGTAGAAGTAGCGCCTCCTTCTACTAATATTTGATATAAGGTGTTGACACAGTTGACTTATTAAAGGTATTTTTATTGTATTGAAGCAGTCCCGTTCATGTGCTTGCTCTGCGGACTTCGCCGATATATTGTGTTTGGTGCGTAGCTGTTTGTGTGTGTCTGTGTCTGTGTCAGAGCCGTGAGTAAAATTTGCACCGGGGCCGACGTGTCATATAGGCTAGCTACACCAGTGATCATAGCCTTATGGGTTAGGGATTATTAACTTTTTTATTTTTATCTTTTTTTGCCATCCCCTAGTTTTTTTAATTTAAATGACACCTCTGCAAGGAACACTCACGACCTATCCCCGATATATTTTCATGAATGTCTGCTGTGAATAGAAGATAGGTGAAATACCCATTTCAACACGTCAGAAAGCTTTTTTCAAAATCCATCTGTTGAGAAGCTGCACTTTTGGATGGGCACTCAGAGCACCTTTTAAGGACTGTGTGTCATGTGCTTGTGAGTGCGGTGTGACTGACAAAACATAACTTTTAATAAAAAGATTTAATCTGTGCCATTCAACGTTCTGACATTGTGCCCTTCCTCTTTGTGCCTTACTTGAATTCCTGAAGCACATTCTAGTCTTTATAAGCACATAAACAAGACCATGAAAAAAGACAAATATCACTATTCATGTAAAGTGGACCTGCAATTTAAAATTCACAGCATTGCACACGCACACACAGACATATTCAAAGGAACTATTGCAAGTGTCTTGAAAAGCAAGAGTCAGTGCAATTGTGTGGTGTTGGTTTATTAAATCTACTTTTATAGGAAATCTTGTACAGCTTATTATTAACCTAACTTGATGCATCTTGTGGCTGCAGAATATTCTGAATCTGTTTAGTTAAAGTATTCAAATCTACATGACTACTGCAATGTCAATATGCAAATGTACATATATTTTTTAAAATTATGTTTGTTTATGAGACCTGGCTCGTGTAAGTAATAGAAAATATATATAATATGTATTACATAATATATTATATTATATATTTCTGGGAATTGCATTATACACAGGTTAGATATTTCGTTGTGCTTGACTCAAAATGGTTTGGGGTCGTAACAATAGACTGCTTTCCATTGCTAGAGAAAAGCTTTTAGCTCTCCTCCTCCTGTGTAGCTGACAAATGGCTGCGGTGTGTCAGTGGGAATGTCTATATATTCGGATGTCTTATTTTATGTTCATCTTTCATCGCGCAAAGAGGATTCAAAGACTTCTGCCTCTTTCTGAGGAGTCTCACTCAGTCATCAGCTGCCTCAGTCTGTCATGCCCTCGTCTTTGACTGAGCTCGCTGTACCGCCGAGGTCAGAAAATGGAGGGAAATCAATGGCTTTTAAACCAGGAGAGGGGGAGCAGTTGAGAGCCCTGAATCTAAAAGCAGTTACGGTTTTGGAGCGCACACAGAAATACTCGAGCCTCGGCGCAGACAGAGCTCAGAGCAGGTCAGGCGGGGATAACAAATGGAGGCAGGTGTGAGAAGTAAGGATAAACAACCTGACTCACCTCACGCTGAGTGCTAATTTTTTCACCAGAGAGCCACCCCCAGTTGCTGGAGTCGGCTGCTGAGGAAAGAATCAGCTGGACCAATCTCCATCTACACTACAGTTCGAACTGAATATTTCATTAGCCGACAACGAAGCCTTGTGTATTTACTGAAATATAAATCAACTTAGTTATTAATGTATGAGGCTCCGTCCGTGCGCAGAAGTTGGGCTGAATGAATATGGTGCGGTTTTGTTGAAGCTCCGCTTCCGGAGAGCGTTCTCATATCTCCCGCTGCAGGATTTCCACATCACGGACAGGGCTGGGAGGAACAGGATGAACCCAATACCTGAGGCAATACTGCCCCCTAGGAGAGCAAAGCAGGTTTGGGAGCTGGGGATGAAAAGAGGGGGTTCAAATTTGGCAGCTTTAATGTGACAGATCTTGTAGCAGGACAGTGATGTTTATCTATTTTATCAACACTCATAAAATATATATATTGATATCCATGATCATGCAGGTGTACACACCAGCTCTATCGTACCGTATGGGTGTGCTGATAAATATACTACTACTCCTACTGAACAGTTGCGCTAATACACAGGAAATCTCTACGCCGGCCCACAACCTGGATAACCTTGCCAGGGCAATGAACAGGTGTTGTAACCTTGTACCTGCCACCTCACACTGCATTTTAGGAGCCTTTTCCAGAGGTCTTTCAAGGTAGAGTATTTCCTAGCCAGCGCAGGGACCTGGGGGTTAAGATGTCCGCCCACTTGCATGCTTATTCCAGAGGATAAGTAACAGCAGAGGCTGTAATGGTGCGCCCTCCCACTTCACGTACATTTGGCATTCCAGAGATGAACAGGGGGTAGTGGCCTCGTCTTTCTGGCTTTCTGCCAAGGTGCACAGTTCCCCCCGGGTAGGAGAAAGGGACCCACCTGCGACGTGAGGTCTTTGCCAGAAATACCTTCAACCCAATCCTTTCATCTTGGAGTTCACAGGAACTGGCTGACAGCAAGTTTGCTTTCATCTCTGCCCTGGCCTAATGAAATGTTTTCCCCGCTGGCACAGAGTAGGTTGCCTTGAATATGCACACCGCAAGTGCTACTTTCATCATTGGTTTAGTATCTGAGTTTTAGAAGAAGGCGGCAAACCAATGGCCATTTTTTTCCATACATAAAACTAACATCTGTCACCACTGTGAAAAACTTTTTTTTTGTCCTTGGGAACATCTTCTCTCCAGCCAAAAGAGCTCTACATGGACAGACGCAAGCATGCTATACAATCCACGGGTTTGGAGCACACTGACTCTTCTGTGACACCCAAAACATACTAAGTTTCTCTCTATAACCTGCATGTCTACAGTTTCACCTAGCAGTGCAGTGTAATTCAAGAATGATGAGACAAGCATTCCACACAAAAATAAATATTGGTCAATGTCTTGTCCTTTCAAAATGGCTCTTGCACACTTGCACTTAGCTCTCAAAATGGAAACAATAATGTGGAAATATGATTAGGGGGAAGGGTGGTTGGAGGTGGATGAGTCCCAGTGAACATGGTACGCTATCATATTTCGCACATAGCATGGCTCCAACGCGGCTCCAAACGGACATGGTGAGGAAGCAAAGGTCACCATGCGTGTCTTGGAGGATTTCCTGGGGCTACGCTTCGCGTAGTTATTCATACCAAAGCATACTGCCTATAATATTACCTTGAGTCAATGCCTGGTTATTTGTTGTTATCTGGCCAGGAGCCATAAATAAGAGGTTATAGTGAGTTTGAAAGAAGCTAGCCATTAAAGTAATGCATTCTTACTCTGGCACTTCAGCTGGCTAAATAACTAGCTCAAAAAAATTTTTTTCATTTTTATTAGCAGCAAAATGCAATAGATGAATGCTATTCACTATTCACTGCGTTATTATTCCAGAGCACCATCATAATTTATTTCACATTTGTGTTAGTCATGATAGTCGGCCATTCTGTTTGCTTCCTTAATTGCCTTTCCTTTTTCTAAATGATAAAATATAGTCTGTTCCTCCTTTTATAAAGCCAACAGTCATGGATAGGGAAGAAGGAATTGTGGAAGCAATTTTGCACAGGAACTGAGAAAGACATGTTTTTTATGGACTACATTATGAGGGTCACAACCTGGGTCGCAGTATTTGGTTTCGGCAGATCATGTTCAAACAATGATAACCTTTTACTGTGTCACAATTTACGCAACACACTTAACACAGTACACCTAGAGCCCTATGATGTAACCACAGTAATTTGCAACCACAAAAACGTAATCAAATAAGCATTTGTGCAGGAACTTTGGTCAGAAGGCTGACCTTAAGTGACATCATGTGTTATGTCAATTTAAAATGGAACATTACATAACTTCACGGTCTTTCTACTGTGATTTCAAGACAAACCTCAATAAATCAAATCAAATCAAATCAATATTTATTTATATAACGCATTTCACAGTTGTCACAATGCGCTTCACAGAAAAACCCAGCCTAAACCCCCAGAAGAGCAAGCCAAAGGCAACAGTGGCAAGGAAAAACTCCCTGATGTAACCTTGATGTAACCTAAAGAAACCTTGGGAGGAACCAGACTCAAGGGGAGAACCCATCCTCCTCTGGTCGACTGAGAGTCTAGATCTTAATGACCAGCATGGCCAAAACAGCCAATGTCCATGATAATAGAATTTGCAGCAGCTAGATGACAGTCCAGATGTGGCGACAATGATGGTGGGGAACCGGGTGCCGATGGCGGCGGGAGCAGCTGGCAGCGGTGGTGAGAAGGGAGGGGCAAGTGGTGACGGACAGTACAGCAAACAACACCCTTCTCTGAGAGCAAGGATCTCAAAAACCAGCTCATGGAGGGCTGCTGAACTTATTTTAAAATATACGTAAATTTGCAATTGTTTATGGAATTGAGTCATTTTTGGATATGTACGCAAGCATAAAGCAAAATATAGTGTAAGATTCACAGAAATACATAATTTACAAACATAGTGCACACAGACTTCCAGGAATTGATTTCTGCATCCTTGTGTCTGAACATTAAAGAGCAAATGAAATATCTCACTCTGAGCATCTGAGTGATGACATCTCTACACACTTTAATATGATGTTTGCAGTTTGAACATAGCACCTAAACTACAACTTTGTTGTGGAAACCGTTAAGAAATAACAATTACGTTTAGTATTTCAGAAAAAAACACATGTATTTTCGCAAGGAACACGAAATAACAATATATTCCTGAACATGGTCACTGCTATGACAGTTTCTGAAGTATTACATGCCAGGAAAGAGGTAATGGATTCTCACAGGAAGCCCCAGGGAACAGGGGTCCTGAGAGATGGATGGAGCGCCTGTTTCTCTGGGAGCTGTGCGATGGGGACACTATGAAATTCAAATAAATGAACCACAGCTCACAGGAAGAGAGCTTTTCTTATATCATATTTGGGTCACACTTCAGGAGGACTATCTTTTCGCCATAATTAAAAATGGATGAGACAAGTTTCAGCAAATCCATTTTATTGTACATCAATGCAGCGACTTTGTTTAGTGCAGTTTCTGCCCAGCCAAGCTGACGTGTCTTAGGTGCACCCTGGGTCCCATCTCTATTATCTAGGCCACTGTCGTCTAGGCATACTACCTTGTACCCTCATCATGTCAAAGTGCTGAAGCTAAGCAGGTGTGGGCTTGGTTAGTATTTGGACTGGAGAACTTGCCACTGAAAAAAGTGTTGATGAGTCTATAGGGGGTACCCTTTCTTCTAGCTGAAATGATCAATGCCTCTCTCTGTGCAGTGATTGGGGCACTGTGCTCTACAAGGTTCCATCCATTGGATGCGACTCACTGTGGTCATTAAAGATGGCACCTTTTGAAAGAGTCGGGGTGGCAACCCTGGTGCCCTGGTCAAATTCCAACAAAAACCGGCTCTCTACATCTGCCCACCTACTTACCCCCTACATGTAATTAGCTGCACAATCCCTTGCATTCTTGCCCTATTTGATTTCCCAGGTCACCCCTACAAAAGAGAATGAACCTACCTGGTTAAATTAATGGATGTTATCTGTCCTCAATTGGGACATCACAAAAACAGCTCTGAATTTACCCGGAGAGCATTATTAAAATTGCGTCCATTGTAAAACACCACAATCTTCTCATCCTGAATTAAGTGTGGTCTAGAATTCAATTGTGAGATATGTGTGAGGATATTTTGTAAAGTCCCATCTCCAGAATGAAATTCACAGCTGTTTAAGCCCAAACTGCATGTGACATGACAAGGGACAAATTGCAATGGGTAGTAACAGCAGAGCTGCCAAGGAGTGCCTTGGCTCTAACCACCTTGTGGCTCATTACCCCCGTGTTAGACGATGACAGCCACCCCTGAGCGAGAATTGTCTTCAGCGTGACAGGTCCGTGCGCGCCTTTTCCTTTCGGCGGAGTACCCTGAACACTGAACATTGCAATGTTGAAAACCTTGGACAGGTATCACAATCAAACTGGGCTGACAGCACAGGGAGAACATTTGAATGAATGAAAATTGCCTTCATGCACCAGATGCTGCTTATTTGCGATTTGAGCAGCGCACCTCATGTGCACTTAGACAGCTTACACGTTAAATTGACCAGAGTTGTCAATAGTCCAACCTTATGATCTTTCTCCGTTTAATACTATAAGTACTATTCACTGCCCAATAAGAATTTAGGCTTCTTGTTGACCAGATCTCTAAAACTGTGTGGCCATTCTAAGACTATATACAGTATTCTTAAAATCCAGGAATACAGGCTAATGCTAATGCAATACCAATGGGCAATATATCACAGCTACTGAATAAGCCATAATTGGTTTACGCAATACCAGGAGGAGACAGGGGGCGCCGTTAGACCGTGATAGTGGGCAAGATAAATGAACCAGAAAGCGAGGGAGGTGGGGACATACGGCGTGCAAAAAGCACAAAGTGTGTCAGAATATTCTGGGTAAAGAGGAGATGACTGAAGACCCCAGCTGGCGCATTAACGAGGTCCTACAGTAGCGCTGCAGTCAGGAGGAGTCGTCTGGGACCGCGGAAGAAAAACGGCCCCCGCGTGAAAGGAGCCCGAGGTGCACGCCTTGTGTTGACTCGTCCTCTCCGTCTCAGTGCAGTGAAAATAAATCCAGCCGAAACCAGCAGAATGTAAAGCGTGGAACCGGCCCGGCTCCGTGTCCAGTGGGCCTACTGCACGGCACCTGGACACAGCCACAGAAGAGAGAGGCTCAAATGAGGTCTCTTTATCAGATCTTGTTATGTGTGAAACAACATGATCCGCCCTGCTTTACTGCTACTCCTTACTCTGTGAAAGGTGACAGGGATCTCATTGACCTCTTGCCTGTGTAACCCAGAGATCCAGCTGTCCAGTACTGTAGTAAGATATGAAAGATTTAAAGTAAAAGATGAAAATGGCCTGCTCCAGTGACAGACAAAGCGATGGCCTTACTTAGGGCTCTCTGCTACTTCGTGTTCCACCAGCTCATCTTTTTGTGTGTTTAAAAAAAATCTTATTAAAAATAACATGATAAACAGATAACAGATAAGTGTATCTAAGCTAAAAAAAAATGAGAGAGAAAAAACACCTGGGTGTCGGGCCAAACATTTCATTATGCCTCTACAGAGTCAGATTCTTGCTTCTGTCAGATAGCATCTCTGTAGGCCATGCTAACAAGCCCAACAGTAGCACAAAAATGAAAACAAACAACAATGACATGAAATGAGCCACATTCGGTAAGAGAACATGTATGAAGCTGTATGAATACCATGAGCAGAAGGTAAAATTCAATAACAGTGATCTAAATTTATATTCAACAAACGTGAAGCGAGAGTTTTCAATGTCCTTTTTTCAAAAATGTTCTATTTCATTTCTGAGCATTATTATCAGTCCAGAAAGGTAAATATACAGTGGGAAAAAATCAGCAGCGTATTCTTGTCACGAAATAAACTGATCCGTTAATCCTATTTTTTTGGTGTTACAGATAAGAAAGCCCATTGAAGACATGATAAAAGCCGTCATATCCCCGGCACCTGTCCTTCACTGATAGGCAGAGAGGCTTTCATGCTTCTCTGTCTTCACACTGGGTACTTTTATCAGAATTTTAAATACTGTAAGTACCCGCTGTAGAGCCCCACATCTCAGAGGCAATCAGCCCTGGGAGGACACAAAACAGCAATCAGACGTGGCAGTGACCTCACCAACGCATCACAGGCAGCCACCTGCTCTCAGAAAGCGCCTCTATCTTTCCCTAAGCACATTTGGCATAATGGCGTGGGGGTTGATACGTTGTTATAAAGAGGAGTGAAGTTCCTCTTTTGGCTTTAGAGTCATCTGTGCCATCTGAGAAGTGTCTGCTTAGCGCCTTGATGGGAGTTCAAAGCCCCGAAAGGTCTCTGTCGTCCCCAAGGGAATGGGAATTGATTACACAACGGGAGGACTCTCGCCATTTCGGCTACTGACTCACCGCTTCAACTTGACATGTGCGGCCTCGAAAAGGGTCAGGTGCAAGACCGCCCCTGAGTGACAGCAAATGAAGACGCTCGAAAAATCGAAGCGGCCTCAGGCAGCCAGCAACAGGCTCTGTTATGAAAGTGCGAACCATCATCCCGATGACAAATAGCGTGTGACCTTTCAGGGCTCGGACGCAGCTGCGAAAGGAAAAGGCTGTTCGTTCAGATTAAAAGCGAGTGAGTTCGCTAAAAAATGTAGGGTTACCTGTACTACACCTGTCTCCGTGAGGATGGCTCAGTGACACAGAGCGACCCTGCTGGTGCTCCCATTGCCGTGGAGAAAATGGTTACGTTTTTGTGAATTATAGAGAAAGAGAATGCCGCCTGTCTGAAGTAAACTCCGAATCGTTTTAATCAAGTTCTGTTTGTACATAGCAAGCTTTTGGATTCTTCTCACAACCAAAATCACACCAAAGAATGTGTTAACAGGGGACGCCTTTCTGCTTTCAATGTTGTTACAGAGACAAAGTGCCATTTAAATCAATTGTACCCATTGCTTTTGGATATGCTCTGTACCAAAGCGACGCCACTGCAGTGTACTAAGTAGTGGTGCTCATACAGGGCTCAGCCAGGTGATGAGTGGGTTTTAACCTCATAGTTGTGTGTCTGAGAAGTTAGTGAGAATTTCTCATTATACTCCATGGCATCCATCTTCTTTTTCTCTCTTCCTACCCCTCTCTCATTAGAAAAGCCTATGCTGATCACTCACAGTGGGAATCAAAGTTCATCGCTTCTCATCACGCATCGATTAGAGAGAAGAGGGTTTATTTGTAACCAGGGTCTATCTACTCTTCCACTGACCTCCCTTAGCCGTAGGTCAGCAATACCCAAGGGTCAATCGAGGCATCTCCAAAGCAAACTGACTTACACTAACAGGAGGTTGGACAGACCCACATGTGAAAGTTGGTTTGATAAGACAGGTTAGTCAAGAAGGTGGTAAGCATCCATCCAGAACCGCATCAAGGCCAGAAAATTAAACATTTTTAAATCTGGTCTTGTACATATACCATAGGCAGTTTGTTTCAGAACGAAGAAAACCTTATCCCTTTCCTAAGACACATTTTGAGTGCCGCATGTATATTGAAATCAACATAATTTGTTGCGCTAACTAATTAATTGAAGTGCGTTTTTCCAAACCTCAAGACCAGTTTTGATAAACGTTAAATGTTTCAAGGTGGGTATTATTCTATTGATAAATGGTTAGAATATCTGCAGTTTTACTTTTACACTTAGGGATTTAAGTATAAAATGTTATTTTTCATGCAAAAAACTCCACCAAATTAAAATAAACAAAATCGATAAAAAGTGGGCTGAGTATGTTTTGGAAAAACACTCTTCAATGAATCACAAGCACTAGAACCAGAATTTTTTTATTTTTTAGAGAATCTGTAGAAGTTAATTTACAAGCGAATGCGAGAATCAATTCATTTCAGACACCAAATTGTTCAAGATGTTCCAGTATCAACCGCACGCACTAAATTACATTGCAAATTGTCATATTTTGTCACATTTAAATTGCACATGTACTGCAGAGCTTGCACGGCTCGGTGGCTGGACACCTTGCTCTGACGTCACACCAGGTGTGTTGCGCCATCTGTACAGCAGTGGGGCCAGAGGTTAAGGTCAAGCCACAATTTAAGGACGTACTCATCTTTTGTAAAAAGGAGACAGATATAGAGCTAATAAAACTGGATTCAGAAAAGAGTGATTGATGACACTGAAATTAGTGATTTTGTTCATTCTGTTGAATAACTGGAGGGGTGGAGGGTTACTACCTGCACTGCAGAAGTTATTTGTGCTTTGCCTTCCAGTCAGCTTTCAAAATGTTCCGACTACACCAGCCCATGTTCCCCTTCCTGCTTCTTTTCTCTCTATATTTCCATACCAAAGCAAGCTTTTCCACTGACCACATAAAAAAACACAGAGAATAAGATGGACAGAACAAAAAAAAAAGGCTTGTTGATATCTTGGGGCCCGGATTCAGAGATGGCCAACATAAGTCATGTGCTTAAGTGCCTGTCCTGTGCGGATTTAATGCGAGCTGACTTACGCCTTATTCTAACTTGTGTTGCGCAGGTGCTTATCTCAAACTATGGGTGGTACAGGGCATGATATTCTAATTACCAGTGTCTTGTATCTGCCCTCCGGGTTGCCAGGTATCTACTAAAAAAATGTTCGTAGGGTTATGCGTTTTTAACGTGTCAGTCACAGTGCCTTTAATAACCGCATTTTCCTTTTGGAAAATCCTGCCTTTGCGCATCGTAGTTGCTCTTGCGTGACGGGGTATCGGCATGCAGTGAACATATTACCACATCACACTGATAAAATTATCATAGCTGCTATTGATGACTGGGATATACCCGTCACACAATCAAAAAAATAATCGCTGGACAGTGGTTGCACGCAATATTATTAGGTAAACAAATAAATTGTTTTAATCTAATATTTTTTTAAACAATTTACCTAATAGTCATATAGCCTACGGTGGTTGAACACAATAACCTATATGCAACGTCTTCAACTTAATAATTTTGGAGAAGCTGTGCTGACAAAATCATCTCTCCGTCAAAGTGAATATGATCCAGACACTGTCTATCAATCAAATATGTGTCTGATATGATATATATAGTCCCCCTGGACTAATACTACTAAGGACTTATCTCATATCATGTCTATGTCTTCTTGTCTTTGTTGTACTCAAGTTCATATACTATTTAGAATAGAAGTAGTAGTGTAGCTGATTTACCCACCAGTGTGAACTGAACTTGTGTGTGTGTACTACTAGGGGATAGATACATACTGTATGGAAGAATTTTTTTTTTTTTCTGTTCTGTAGTTACTTCGATGACCTTTCTATATGCACTTACTGTACGTCGCTTTGGATAAAAGCGTCTGCTAAATGACTGTAATGTAATGTATATACCAGACGGTCAATCAAAGTATACTTTTACATATTTTTATTTTTATGACAGCTCTCTGATAATTGCAAGTTTGCTATGCAAAGGAAAATATGACCAATATTATGTTCAAATAACATGCACTCATTCTAATATCCATTTATGTGAAAGATGCTGTATTTTTCATAATAATCTGTTGGCGGCGCTAGACATAAATTACCTTTTTTTTCTAACAAAGTTGCGAGGAAAAAAATTATTAAGTGAAAACTCTGATTACGCGTATCTTGACCAACTTGCAGACACGCCTCATCTCCACCCCGCACGCGTAATGCCACGTATCTACTGGAGAGACGCTTAAAACAGCGGATAAGTCAAATGTCTGAATCATAAATAGCTTAACACACGGAATTTCGGGAGTAAGTCCCATTTGTGCGTGCTTATCTCAACTCTGAATCTGGCCCTTAATATGCAAGAAACACCGGTGATCCTTTAAATCTGCACATCGAACAGCAAGTCTTACACATGTTATTTCTTCTTATTTATGTAAGTTGCAGGCTAATTGCCATAGCACTTTAACAACAGTATAAACACAAGTGTCACCAAACAGGAAATGACGCATGCATGCACGCACACACACATAACAGCTAATGCAAGACTTGACGCTATCAAACACTGAACTGCAGGCTATGGAAAACAAAGAACGAGCAATCTGCATTGTTTTGAGCTGTTCTCCACTGAGCATCCAGATGGAAATAAATGTATTTTTTTCATGAAGAAGCTTGTCTGCTCAGTCTGTGTTTACTTTCCATCTGCATCTACTGTTTCTGCTGTTCTAGAAGCGTGACATTCTTTTGTTTGTTTTATGTCAAAGGAAAAAAGAAAGCTTGTGAGTAAAGATGACTAATAGAAGACTAACTGAATCGGGGAAAAGGTTGAGCACCAAGGTTTAAAACTCCCCTTGGCTTGTTTTTAGGACGGAGACGTGATGGAGAATCAATTTGCTCTGACCTGAACGGAGAGTGATGATGATGGAAGTGACGGTCGTGGTGGTGATGGTTTCAGAATTCGAAGTAACGGAGGCGGGACGCCAGGAGGAATTCAAGGACACTAAAACTTTAAGGACTTGCATTTTACTTGTGTCCTCATTAAATCCTCTTGAATGTATTAGGTACAGTGATGTGGGTACGTGGGTGGGAGTGTGTGTGTGTGTGTGTGTGTGTGTGTGTGTGTGGGGGGGGGGGGGGTTATTAAAGGGAAAAAGAGGGACTCTGAAGCTGTTTTGAAGTGTTTTGTGTTTCACTTACATCTCCATGTAAGTGAGCCTGTAATCCCCCAGGACAGACATCGAAAGAGCGAAGAGAGGAGACATGCTTCCTACACTTTGTTTGATCTCGGGCTACTGATTATTCTAACTGGATGGGTACTGCATGGAAGATCAGTTTTAGGATTCTTTCTTTTAAGAATGGCCATGAAGGAGTATGTCGAGGAGGCGCTGGCCAACGGCTTCATCAGACCCTCCACCTCTCCTGCGGGGGCGGGGTTTTTTTTTGTTAAGAAAAAGGATGGGGGTCTGAGACCATGTATTGATTACCGCTCTCTCAACGCCATCACTATTAAAAACAGGTACCCACTTCCCCTGATGAATTCGGCATTTGAACGCCTCCAGGGGGCAGTGATTTTCTCTAAACTCGACCTCCGCAACGCCTATAACCTGGTGCGTGTGCGCGAGGGCGATGAGTGGAAAACCGCTTTTAACACTCATAGCGGGCACTACGAGTACCAGGTCATGCCTTTCGGTCTCTCTAGCGCCCCCTCAGTTTTTCAGGCGTTGGTAAATGATGTGCTACGAGAGATGCTAGAAAAGTTTGTTTTCGTCTACTTAGACGATATTTAAATTTTTTCCGCAGACCTGCAGACTCACATTGAGCATGTTAAACAGGTTCTGAAGGCTCTCCTACAGGCCAAACTGTTTGTGAAAGCGGAGAAGTGCTCGTTTCACGCCAGCACAATCTCCTTTTTAGGGTTTATCGTGTCAGAGGGTAAGGTTCACATGGACCCCGATAAAGTCTCTGCGGTTCTTGATTGGCCTACTCCTCGTTCTGTGAAGCAGGTTCAGCGCTTTCTGGGGTTCGCCAATTTTTATCGGCGGTTCATTAGGAACTTTAGCAAGCTCGCCGCACCCTTACCAAAAAGACGTCTGCAGGGAATTTTCACTGGAGTTCCAGAGTGGATTCCGCGTTTAGGGAGTTAAAGGGGAGGTTCAGCTCTCAGCCCATTTTGGTCACGCCAAATCCCTCCCTCCCGTTTATCCCTTGTGCATATTTCTCTCGGTCCCTTACTCCGGCCGAGAGGAATTATGATGTAGGGGATCGGGAGCTGCTGGCCGTAAAATTAGCTCTGGAGGAGTGGCGGCATTGGTTAGAGGGGGCTGAACACCCTTTTACGGTCTGGACTGACCACAAAAATTTAGAATACATCCAGCAGGCCAAAAGACGTAATTCTCGGCAGGCGCGCTGGTCATTGTTTTTCACCCGTTTTAATTTTCTACTTACTTACCGGCCCGGGTCTAAAAACATTAAACCTGATGCGCTTTCCTGTATTTTTGATCAGTCCGACACTTCCGGCTTCCCTGAGTCCATTTTGCCAGGCGCTCAGATCATAGCCCCGGTATTTTGGGACATAGAAGTAGCGGTCCAGAACGCGTTGCGACGGAATCCGGACCCTGGTGTTGGCCCCGCCAGTTCCCTTTTTGTTGCTCCTACTGTGAGGTCTCAAGTACTCCAGTGGGGTCATTCCTCACAAATCACCGCTCACCCAGGCGCTCACCGTACTAAGGAGTTTCTCTACAGATGTTTCTGGTGGCCTGGTATGGAGAGGGACGTCCGCAAATTTGTCGCTGCTTGCCCCATCTGCGCTCGGAACAAAGGTTCTCGGCATTCGCCCGCGGGGTTGTTACGTCCTCTGCCTGTGCCCAGTCGACCATGGAGTCACATCGCTCTTGATTTTGTGACTGGGTTACCTGCTTCTCAGGGTAACACGGTTATCCTGGTAATTGTGGACAGATTTTCAAAGGCGGCACATTTCCTAGCCTTGGCTAAACTGCCCTCTGCTCCTGAGAAGGCCCAGTTATTAGTAGATCACGTGTTTAGGCTTCACGGGTTGCCCCGCGACGTGGTTTCTGACCGCGGTCCCCAGTTCATCGCCAAGTTTTGGCGTTCTTTTTGCACACAGTTGGGGGCATCCGTTAGTCTGTCTTCTGGGTTCCATCCGCTGACTAACGGACAAACTGAACGCACCAACCAAACGCTGGAGAACACTCTGCGCTGCTTGGCAGCCTCCAACCCCACTTCGTGGAGTCGGTACCTCCCTTGGGCTGAATACGCCCACAATACCCTGCACAATGCCTCCACGGGTCTTTCTCCGTTTGAGGCCCAGGTGGGGTATCTGCCTCCGCTTTTTCCGGAGCTGGAGAGGAATGTGGAGGTCCCGTCTGCTGGCTCCTTTGTCCGGAGGTGTCGTGCAGTGTGGAGGAGAGTGCGCAATTCACTTTTGAAAGCATCTGCCACCCAGAAGATTTCCGCCGACAAGCATCGTTGCGCGGCTCCTTCTTATCGGGTGGGCCAGCGGGTCTGGCTTTCCACGCGGGATTTGCCTCTGCGGGTCGAGTCTCATAAACTCGCCCTACGCTATGTTGGCCCTTTCAAGATTGTTCACAAGATTAATCCCGTTACTGTTCGTCTCCAGTTGCCGCGCTCCATGCGCGTTCACCCTACCTTCCACGTCTCTCGACTAAAGCCGGTGCTAGTCAGTGCTTTGTCTCCGGCCGAGAAACCCCCCCCCCCCCTCCTCGGATCGTCGGGGTGGGCCCGGTTTACACGGTTCGCCGCATTCTGGCGGAGAGACGGGTAGGCCGTGGTTTCCAGTTTTTCGTGGATTGGGAGGGCTATGGCCTTGAGGAGCGTTGCTGGGTTCCATCTAGAAATATCTTGGATCCCCAGCTTATCAGGAATTTCCGTAGTAATCGAGCTGAGGGATCGCCTGGGGTCGTCCCTTAGGGGGGGGGGGGGCGGGTCCTGTCATGGTTTTCCCTTCCTTTCCTCTACATTCCACGCCTCACCTTTTTTCGGTCTATCAGATTTTTTCTCCGCATTCCCTTGCGGGATTTTCCTTTCGCCCAGGTGATTATCTGGTTCACCTGTCGTCCGCGTCAGGAGGTATTTAAATCCCTGAGTTCCGCTTCCTGATGCTTCTTTATCATTTCGTGCCTTCTCGAATGTTTCGGTCGTTGTTTGTTTCCTCTGCTCGCAGGTAAAAAAAGATTTGTTCTTTATTCGCGTAGTAGAGCTTACCCAGATAACTACTTAGAAGCTCATGGAATATAGTTTAGGTTTCCCTCTTTTTACTTCTCCTTTCTACTCCCGCTCTCTTTGTTGTTGGAGGGCGTGAGCGTTATTTTATTTTCATTTCTTTCACCAATTATCGGGCGTTATAGTCACGTTCCGAGGGTGCCTTTGTTTTTGCTGTTATTCTGTCTATCAGTATTAGTTCGCCGTGTTTACGTAGCTATCCTGTTTTTCAAGGGAGTTTTTGGTTTTGGCTATGGCTGGGAGGTTCTTTCATTTTTTCTTTTATTTTATCGCGTTTGGCTCATCGTTGTACCACTACAACGCCCTGACAGATAATCCAAGAAGGAAGGAGTTTTGTCGAGAATGAGAGCCTGCAGCCTTCCAGATCCACATGGGCTCAAACACCCTCTCCCCTGAATTCACAACAGCTTATTCACAAATGCTGCTTGTTCATGCCAGTCTTATGCATCGATATTGTGCTTTTGACTTAAAACTTAAACCATTTTTAAACAAATGTGCCTCCGCAGCTATGGCAGATTTGTTTTCACTAGATTTATCATTTTTTTTATAACTATTGTGTTATTTAACATATGATGTTCTAGCCTATTGTGTTCCATTGCAAACGTAACTCCGGACCTGTTTTTAGACACCTGCGCATTGTTTGTCTGTAATGCCAGTACTGGAAATACCTTTTGAGATTTTAATTGCAGATCCTATGCGCTCTCTTTCTATGCCCTACTCTATGTGTCTATAACCACAAAAGAAAATCCTTGATTGACATGCCTGTGCCTCTTTTTGTCATGTTGACCTAAAAGTAAAAAAGGTAAGGTTTTCTATTACTATTGAATGCACATACAAAAGTAGAAATACAGGACAAAATAAAATGTGTAGCTTTTTGTCTGCCAGTATAAACACACTTGTTTTACTCAGAACAGTAAGAAAAGATGCAGTCATTCAAAGCGGGAAAAAAGCGACTAGATTGAATCTTGGGACAAAATCTATACTGATTATTCACCCATCATCCCGTGGAGTTCCAACCCGTCGTCAGCTTAAAGTCGCTTGGGGGTAAACGTTAAGAACTACGCAAATCCGAATTAAACGTGAAAACATTTACACAGAATAAAAAAAAGACTTTAAGTCAAGCATTATTAAAATAGTATATTCTATTCTCAGGGTACTCTTGAGTGGCAGTGAAATTCCTTTCAGTGCGCCAGAGATCGGCCCGATACCGGCGAGCGAAGAGTCCTGTGCGTATTTACGATGCCTTTGGGACATCAGCTCTGTTTCTCTGCAGGACTGATCCACGCAAGAGCAATCCAAGATCTCATTTCACCGAGGCAGCTTAAGGCATTTGCTTTTTAAAAGTTCCATTATTGCTGCTTTTTCCAGGTTATATTTCTGTGATTACTGGTTATGGCTCATCGTGTCGTCCCTGTTGCCAGACTGCCTCTCAAATGTAATCCCCTCTTTCACCTTAGAGGAAAATAACAATCCTAAAATGACACCGCTTGCTACTGCTCAGAGAACGTTGCAGAAAAGGAAGCTGAGGATAGGGAAGTTTGTAGTAGTGGGCGGAAATTTGCTTAAATTGGGTGCGGTTTTAAATATCACGATGACACCACGAATACACTCCGGCATGATCTTTGTGAACACATTTAGAGCAGTGGTTTAAAAAAAAAAGAGAGTTCTCTGAATTTCTCACCGGTCAGATCAAACATTATAGACGTTGCATTAGTTACAGAGCCGCATGCGTATTGTTTCACACGTTTACGATGATTAAGTTAATATTTATACATATGTTTGGCTGCATTTTAGAAAGGTCAGGGTGGGTCAGAAAACATATTTACTCATTAATTGAGTCGCGGGTTCAGAAAAGGTTTATATTAAGGGTCAATTACATTTTAATTATGTCAATTCATCAGATGTTACAATTCAATTAATTAAATGACAAATTTACATATATTATTCTGGGAATTTTTCAATTAACAAATTTAATTTTGGTTGCTTTTCTAAACTGATATTTCATAAAAATTCTATATTTATCTAAACCCTGCACCCTCCCTTGAGCTAGAGGACCCAATGTATGGGCTTTCTGTCTGTTGCCATCAGATACAATCTGATTGCTGTCACTGTAGACAGGTTGGTTCTATGCCCTCTCCCAAACTAATTCATTGAGGAAAAAAACCCGCAGTGCTGCTAAGAGGAAAGATATCACAGGAGGAAATAGATTTGGGACAAAGAAGTCTCAGAGGAAAAGTGGGTGCATACTGTAATCGTATTCCTGTCGAATGAACAATGGATAGTTATACGCGTCTCAACTGATGTGACTCGGAGTTCTTTCTTATATTATTACCATCTGGTGTTTCCAACAAAGAGAAGACAGCACTTTCCGTTCTTCACTTCACCACCATGGAATGGAAGTTAACGATTCAAAAAGGATTCAGTTGAAGATAATTGTTCAAGATTCAAACCACAGGACTGGTGGAATTGCACAAGACCTGACGTATTCATAAACACATTCATACCCGTTGATCATAACAAATAGAGAAAGGAATCAGACTTGTCAAGAGCAATGTTGTGTGCAGGGAGTTTAAGTTAAGGGCATACAGGAATTGTATTCTCCTGTGACTGCATGTAGTCTCCAGGCTTCTTTAGCTCTAAGCTTAACAAGTGGCATGAAAAACATTGCATTTTCTCAATGAAATAATAACATACAATGTAGGTTCATTGGAACTGGAAACATTAAGTTATTAGCATGAGAATGAGATGCCTATTACCACACCTGAGCTGACAACAGCCAACAAGAAAACTAATGAGGATGGCATTCTGCCAGCTGAGCTCATAAAGCTCTCTATCTGATTACTACTATTCTTGATACTCAGTGAGTAGATTTATTAAGAAAACACAGGAGAGAGAATGACCCATTTTCACGCTTATAGCCTGGTGAAAAATGGGAAAAGGCAGAGGTCCTGGTAAATAAGAATGCATTTAATCACTCGCTTTATCTGTATTCTGAAGCAGCTCATAAGGATTTAACGTGACAGCGCTGTAGAGATTCGTTTACATGCAATTTGGATAGAAACAAGCAGGCTGTCTACAAGTTAAATTAGATAGAATTATTTGCATTGCTTTGAGCTGAAGTGTAATTTAATCTTTCGGATACAAGTGTTCTGACGCGTCTGCATGAAGCAGAAATGGAGAGATGATTATGGTCTCTTAGGAAGCCTGTGTGGGTGGATACCGTTATTGACAACAGTCATCTACACACTGAGAGATGCGGCTTCTGTGTGAATATTAATATCAAGAATACAAAGGAAGGCACATATGAAATAACACAATGCCCCAAATAGAATTAAAACACCTTAATAGTCTCTGGCAAGTCACTCTGTTCTTACAGACTTTCCTTCTTCTTTCTCCACTACTAGACATGCATCCATCTTTCCTTTTTCTAATTGATAACATTCATTCTCCATCCATTCAAGAGCTAAGAGCTCAAAATAATTGTGTGTATAATGCATTTTTTATACTATTTAAAAGTAGTAACTCCAGACCTTATGTAGTCTCAGCAGGCATGGTTGTCAGAGAAAACTTTAAACTTCTCAACATCTATAAATGATCCTTTAAGTAGAACTGGGTATTTTTCTTCTATTCGGTTTACGCAGCTAAGTGAATCCCCTCTCCACATTCCACCGCCACTGAAAACCGATTTCAAGTTTCATTAACTGACCTTTATGTGTACTGCTCCGTCTATGAGAGGCGTGCACATTGTAATCCCGCGTTCCTTTCTACGATTCGGACTTCTGCACCAGAAACAGCAGCTGGAAGCAATGGGACAGTGGGGATGTCTAACGTGTAGTGATGTAGGAGAGAACCTTCCAGAATGGACGTAGCTAACGCATCCTTTTGAGTGACTCGGTTCTAATCAACACATTATAATGTTTTACCGTGGAGAGCCGCATCTTCAGATGAGGTCAGACAGGTCACTAATTTAGAGCGTGCGGTAGCGGCACCCATCACGGGGTTCACTGATAGGATTGATGTATAGAGAGGATGGATGGATGGATGGATGGGTAGATGTATCGGTGACATATTAGGTAAGCAGTACCGTATTATCCAGAGACCCTTCAGCTCAGTAATGGGAGGCGGGAAGCCCAAGCAATAACTATAAATCTTTGAGAAGGCATCTTAGCTCACAAATGAGGTAAGGAACACAAGGAGAGGACGGAGATGAAAATGGACATAAGATCGGGGAATGGACAGAAAGAAGAGAGCAAAGATGACGAGAGAGGGACAAAAAATGATGATGTCAAACGGACAAATATGGGGGTTCCCGGGTGTTTGGGAACGCCGCCTGGGTAATAAGTGTCAGCATTGGCAAACTAAATTATGAATGTAATCCGTAGGGGTGAAATTTGCATGTTGTATTACAGTGCACAGAACAAAAGCCTGAATAGCGCTTCAATCATGAAATTCAAAAAAAATAAAATTCTGGGTAACAACACTTCTCATGACTGCCTTTCTGAAAAGGCGAAGCACATAGATGAGCCAATGGAGCATGACTATGAACATTCCCATCCAAATTGGATTCATAACTGCAGCTGATAGCAAGCGACTGCATCTATTTAATGTCTCCAGTAGAAAGGCTCTATTCACTTTCCCAATGTATTTCTTGAAATAAATGGCATTTCCTGTATGACAGCCGCTCGTGTAGCCAGCTATTCACGAAATGCAAAAGCAGCAGTGTGTGGCATTGAACCAGCAGTCTAACAAACACCACATGAGATCAAATTACATTTACTGTGTCCAGATTCATTCACTATACTACCGTTTAGAATGTTTTCCAGTTCAATGTAGAATGACTTTTTTTGATATGAATTAAATGACTTGCAAGCATAAACACACACACACACACACACACACATAAAATCAATACCTGGCAATGGTCACGGTGTAAAACTATGACCCCTCTAAGCACAGACTGAGGTCTGAGTGTGCCAAGCATTACTGTGCACACGTTGTCTGGATATCACCAAGCTTTTCACCTTGGGTTTCCGTTGGGTGCATAACCTGTGGATGGGACCTGGGGAAGAGAGGGCTAAGATATTATACACTAGAACACTACTGCCCCCTGTCAGTCACAAATAGTATTACTATTTTAATTACTGAATTAATTCATCAGCCATTGACTATATCCTATCTGCATCAGTGCATAATGTCAAGATCAAATTTTAGGTTCAATTAAAAAGTATTTTCTACACAATTGTATTTGTCATTTATGTAACAAAAATATTTAAATATATGTAATATGACCCATATATTTAATATACTAAGTTGCTTTAACTGCTGTAAAATGCATGAAGAAAAACCTCTACAGCAATCTGGCGCGGCACCAAGAAAGAAGGCAGTGAAAGCGGAATCCTGCGTTCTGAAAAAAATAATGTAGCCGCCTAGCCGGCTAAAATATTCAGCTTTTTACATGCGCAGAAATACGCCCTACCGCATTGCTAAATGTTAGCAATATAAACGTTGAACATTGTATTTACTGGGGGGCGAAAGCACCATCACGTGTGTGAAACTGCTAGGCAACAAGGACGCCAAACAAATGTGTTGTTTCGTACCCGCACAACTGAAGAAGGAATTATTATTCCCAAGATACAATCAATTAATTTAAGACCACGCCGTAGCTTTAAGGGTAGCCTACTGTTGTTCTCATTAAGCATTGATTTGCCAGAATTATGCACGAAAGAACACTTTTTAAATCTGGCATTTAACCATATACACGCCGTAATTCCAGATTGGCCACACAATGATTCCAACGTTACAATAATAGCATCTAGAACGTGAATTTATTCTGACAAGCATATTAACATTTTTTTCTAACAACGAATAGGTTCAATGGCTGGCAAAAAGAAAGAAGTGAGTTTGCAGGTACGTTGAAGATCGTGTCTGGTTTTCCTGTTGCTTAGTAAATTTCTATACAAAAAATAATGGTGATGTTTTTTTTATGTAAATATATTTGCAGATGGCTGTCACAAACCAAGAGCAATGGGATGAAATGCTAACAATAAAAGGGTTGACTGGTAAGCATGTGGCTTGACTGAACACATGCACTCGGCCTTCTGTAGGCTTTTTAATAGCACTGAAAGCGATATTTCTCTTAAAGATGGCATTGTTATTGTAGCCTTCTGTAGCCAATGTCTTAGAGGGCAGGAAGGAAAAGTGATGCCAGTTTTTACCAACGTATAAATATGGTCATGATTTGAGTATTACGATGAATTAACTAATGGTAGTCTTAACACTAGCATTGATTTACTTTCTCACACAGAGCAATCTGTTTTATAAATCGTTTTATAATGTAATCGTGTGGCAGCCAAACGGCGGGAACACGGTCACATTTTATTGAAAGTTTTCGAGTGCAAGTTAGCTTTTGGAGTAACGGTAGCCTAGGTTTACACAAGTTTAGCTTCACAGCTTTGGTTTAAAAGTTCACATTCCAGTGAAATATGTATTCCCTTCCAACCACAATTTAAGCCATTCATGTCAGCAATTAAATGTTAACACTTGGAACTGATTGCATCTGGTTTTAGATATTTATGAAATTTTAAGTAATCCATCTATGTCTATAACCATTAGAAACCTTTTATCAAGTAAATCAGAACTGGAATACAGTACCCTGTCTATGGCTGCCATCTTGTGTGTGATTTCAGTATTACAGCGGCAGGTGTCATCTTGTTCTTTCCCGACAGTGGCCGATGTGTATCAGCAATGGTGTGGTCCCTGCCGTGCTGTCGTCAGCCTTTTCCGGAAAATCAAGAACGAATTGGGAGATGACTTGTTGCATTTTTCCACAGTAGGGTCGCAGTTTGTCACTTATTTGCCATACAGGAAAGATAATTAGAATGAAAAACAAAAATGTCTTGCAGTAATGTATTTGTATTTTACGTAAACAGCAGTGCTTAAGTAAACAGAAACGTTCTTTAAATGCTAAAAGACTGTCTGTAAATTGGCTGGTAGTCTGATCTGAGAACTGGTTTTACATGTAAGTTTCAATGGTTTCAGCACTGGAAACTGGAAAAGACTGTTGCCTTTAGATTTCCCTATAATTGTGTGTCCTTTTTTCAGGCAGAAGTAGACAGCATTGACGCCCTGGAGAAGTACAGAGGAAAGTGTGAACCTACCTTTCTGTTCTATGGAGTGAGTGTTACCTCTAAATCATTCACTGCGACGCAGAGGGGTAGATAGCATGTGTATAAGGCCTTATAAATAATGAATGAATCAGTAAGATTATTAAAATAATTGATTATTCATTCATTGATATACAGTATTAATGATTTAATACATGCAATTATCACATAAAGTCTGGCAATTTATATTTTTTCAATCAAAAAGTTTTAAGAAAATGTAAATTTTTCTGGGAAATCTGGGAGAGTAGGACAGCCAGAATAACTGGCAACCCCATACACTCAGGGTTGTGATGGCATGTTTGTGTGGTTACAGCACAGGGGTTTTGATGGTGTGTTTGTGTAGTGTGATAGTGTCTTTATGTGGTTTAAGGGTGGAGAACTGGTTGCCTTCTTGCGAGGGGCAAATGCTCCTGTCCTGCAGAAGATGGTGGTGGAGGAGCTGACCAAAGAGAAAAAGGTTCTGGAACAGGGAGCAGCGCGCAGAGTGGTGAGACACGCGCACACACACACACACACACACACACACACTCACATGACTTGTCGTCTGTGCGCGAGTGGCTCCATATTAATCAACTATTCAGGTGAAAGATGAAGGTCTGAGGGAGGTGGAAGAAGAGGAGGTCAGTGACAATGAGCAAAGTGATGAAGATGTACTCGGTGAGACATTTACCGGTTCGGTTCTGATGTTTTCTCTTCATGTCATGTAGGCCTATTTGTAATATTGGAACTGCGATTGTTTTGTTCACTTGTCCGTAGTGCCTGCCAGCAAATCGTACACAGTGGCAATCATCAAACCAGACGCTGTTGCGCACGGCAAAGCAAATGAAATTATAATGAAGGTATGACCAGAGAAGTGTAGGATTAAATTCCGCAACATTTAAAAATGGTCTCTCCCGCCCCAGTAAAATAACATCACGCGGTCGACTTTCTCTTCGTGGGCAGATTCAGGAGGCGGGCTTCGAGATTCTTGCCCATGAGGAGCGAACTCTGAGCGAGGCGGAGGCACGGGATTTCTACCAGCACAAGGTTGCCAAGGTAAAGAGCAAGAAGCGCGAACAGCCGAAGCCAGAAATGCGATGCGGAGAGAATGTCAGTCCCCTGCTGGGCCTCCCTGCGCAGACTGTGCGCCTGGAGCTGGAGCAGTGTGGAGTAAATGTCAGCGGAGAGGAAGACTCCCCATGTACTCCTGAGGCCACAGGGCCTCGAGGAGCAGAAAAGTCACCCTCGAACACTCAGGGCAGGTTTACAGCTCAGGCCTTCAAACGCCGTTGCTGACTGGATGCACGTATTGCTGCTGTTTGCCACACAGACAAGCGGTAAACCAGGACTGCCTGCGTAGTTGTGTGAAAATAACCCACGATGGTGATCCGGTGTGATCCGGTGTTGACACAAAGCTGAGGGGCTGTTAACCACCCTCAAATGGTTTATTTTTATACTTTTCATACTAATTTCAACTGCACAAGCAGATATGGTTTCTTCTGCTGATACCATGGCTAGTGCCGTGTCATTGTCGTGGTGTTATTATTTAAAGTTATTGAACAAGTGCACAATTCAAATCGAATGTTTAACTTGCTTGTGCATAAAATTGGAATGGTGATAAGGCCACATTTGCTGGAACTTCTGCATTGTCGTGCATTACACTATATTACTATATTATACTATACAATATTATTATAGGTCATAGAAAACACCTTCTCAACCAATCAGAATCCAGTATTTAACCAAGCTTTGGTGTAATACATGATAACAATGTGATGTCAAAGTTTCAAAGCAAACTGCTGCTGACATGACCTACATTGTAAGTGGCAGAACTGTGCTCAAATGGTGACTTAGACCAGTGGTGTAGTAGTGCCTGGAGAAGTGGGTGTACTCTACAGATGTGGGTATACTCTAATTTAGCAAATCCATGACTACTAATTGATGCGTACACCAGTGGGGATTAAGAAGTGAGTATACTCTATACCCACTAAGAAAGAAGTGGGGATACTGCGTATACCCATGTATACCCTCCACTACACTACTGACTTAGACTGCATGCCAGTGATCCCCACTGTTGCTCTGGAGGGAGGATACTAGAAGAACAATGTTGTTCTCCTGGATGTGTGGTTTGGTTCACAGCCTTGCTTCCAGGAACTGGTGCAGTTCATGTCCAGTGGCCCCTGCCATGTGCTGGTGGTGTCCAGGCAGGAGGGGGCTGATGATGTCATCCCAGCATGGCGAGAGTTCATTGGTCCAGCTGACACTGAAGAGGCCAGGAAGGACAGGCCAGAGAGGTGTGCATCTGTTCCTGCCTACCAGCACACACACACACACACACACATACACAGCGACGTGAAAAAGAAAGTACACTCTTTTTTAATTCTATGGTTTTATATATTAACACATAACGAACCCTCATCTAGTCCTTACCAAGTCCTTTCAGTATATACAGTATATCTGACCTCATGTGGCAAATAACACATAACAAATTTTACTTTGTCATTATGTATTCCATAACAAATGCTTCCATATCTATTAAGTATAGTGCTACTAATGAAATACACACAATTAGTTGATCAACAGGAAGTGCTACCATATCAGGTAGTTTTACCATTATCTCTCTCTCCAGCTTAAGGGCTCAGTATGGAACAGAGACCCTCTTCAATGCTGTGCATGGCAGCGACGACAGTGACCAGGCCAGCAGGGAGCTGGCTTTCTTCTTCCCTAACTTCAGAACCTCTTTGGGCCAGTCTGGGACAGAGGGAAATCCACTGGAAAGGACACTGGCTATCATTCGGCCTGACATGGCTAGAGAAAACAGAGGTGGGCCAAGTTGAAGAACTACTGCCAGGCAACAGAAGTTCACAGCATGTGAAATATTTTAGGTCTTACATTTCATCAAGTAACGCGGAAGTGTAGGGAGACAGCTTCCCTCTGTTCTGTTCACCACAGTGTTAAGAG
The DNA here is from genome assembly GCA_022702515.1 of Ilyophis sp. 1 JC-2022. NCBI lineage: Eukaryota > Metazoa > Chordata > Actinopteri > Anguilliformes > Synaphobranchidae > Ilyophis > Ilyophis sp. 1 JC-2022. The sequence goes on along the minus strand of CM040398.1, from coordinate 23,911,916 downwards.
TGAAGTTTAGGGGACAGCTTCCCCCTGTTCTGTTCACCACAGTGTTGAGAGCGACATATCTCCAGGTGTCTTTGTGAGGAAGCTGATGGGAAAGGTGTCTCTCTGTTTAATTCGCATGGCCTGGTGCGTTGTGTCTCTGCAGAAGAGATCCTCCTTCGTATTCAGGAGGCTGGCTTCACCATTGCCCTGCAGAAGGAGGTGGTGCTTATGGAGGAGCAGGTGAGGCAGCTTTACAGCCAACATTTGGAGGAGGACTACTTCCCTGCACTTCTCCAAAACATGACCAGGTAACAACACCACCACCCCAAAATATTGTAGAAACATCACTGCTTGGCAACACAACCACTCGAGTATCAAATAGAAACATGGCCAGGTAACGATAAACACCACTCCAGCACCACAAACAACCACAACCCCGTAACCATGCAACCAGTCCATCTTCATATTGACGCATGACCTTAAAACTGCTGTAACACCACCGGTAAACAGACATCCAAAAACCAATTTTGTCACTAAAAAATATGTAACTAAAACATATCTGTGCCAGCCTGTACTAAAAACAAATACATGTATTTGTTGATACTAAACTTGTAAACAATGCAAACAACTGATAAGATACTTCTGGCTCTGTATGTTGACCCTCAGCAAACTTCTTATAGAGATGCATCCTTGCTAGCTCTGGTAACTGAGGCACATATTCTGTGCGTGTGTCCACGTTTCTGTCTGCAGGGGGCCCGTACTGGCCCTCGCTTTGGTCAGTACAGAAGCTGTGCAGCGCTGGAGGGACATACTTGGGCCCAAAAATGTCACCAGAGCCAAGGAGGAGGAGCCTCAAAGGTGTGTTCATGTTCAACAATATTTTATGTTGTGATAGGATAACAATGCTTTATACAACCCATATTGTGTTGCCTATTAATCTCAAACTCTAACCACTTAAGAAGAAGAATATGTTACTACTGCAGTAAAACATAATTTGTTAAAGGGGACGTGAGGCACTCTGGTTCATTTAGCTTTTTACCTTAGAAAAGATATGGCCCGACATTCAAATCAGAAATTGGCCTGTATTTGCTCGAAAAATAAACAAAAGTTTTTTTGCAGCTACTGGCACAAGGGCACAGCCATCTTGGAACAAGCTATGTTGCGATGTCACTAGGTTGGTTCATCTCGACTGCTCAATGTATTAGTATCACTAGACTGCTGACTTTCAATGAGCTCAACGATGAGTGGTGAGGAAAAAGAAAATGCAAGAAGGGTCCTTCTCCTTTTGCATTGCCCTATGATACTTAAATGTGTATTTCCAAACAAAAAAATTCAGGAATTACCTAACTGTCTACATCGGTTCCTCAGGCTCACTCGCCAGCTACCAGCCAGCAAGCTTGTCTCTTCTACTCATAGACATTAGTACTCCCACCCGACCACAGCGTCTGGCTTCAGTCAGTTTGTGGTCTGAAGAACAATAATTGTCTGCATTCATTAAAGGCCCCCTCCTCCTCGTAATCTGACTTAATAATAAAGTGGTCACTGCAGACTCACTGCCCCCGTCGCACAGTTGGACTCTGCCATGTCAGAGCAGCCAGCCAGCGGTGCATTAGTTGCAGTTTCATCAGAGGCAGTTAATGAAAATTAAACAGTCTTGTAATAGGAATACAACCAATCTAGTGACATCAGAACCTAGCTGCGCCTTATTGACGGTAGCTGCAAACAGAGTGAACTTTAGTAAATGTTTCTAGCAAATACAGGTCAATTTCAGATTTGATTGCGGGCCCATATCTTATCTAAGGTAAAAAGCAAATTAACCAGAGTCGCATTACCGCGCGCTTCACGTCCTCTTTAAAATCTCTGACGGTGAAAATTTGGTGAATAATGCAGCCAAGCTCTCTATCGTCACTACTCTGAAATCCGCTACGCTACTCTTTTGAAGTTATGGTGGGGAGGCGATGTGATCTCTGTCCTTGGCTTCGTCCCCAGCCTGCGAGCCCAGTTTGCGGTGGAGAATGACCCCATTAACCAGATCCATGGCAGCGGGAGCCCTGAGGAGGCAGAGCGTGAAATAGAGTTCTTCTTCCCCCAGGAGCAGACCCTGGCTGTCATCAAGCCCGACGCCTTGGAGGAGCACAGAGGTGCGGCTATGTGCTGGGGCTGGCCTATGTGGCGCCGTTATCCATTCGCAAAGCAAACTATAGAATTGCAGCTCACTCTTTATCTTTCCACTTCTCAAGTATCCTAGAAAATCTATATCACACTTATTTTACAATAAACAGAGGATCAGAACCCAAAAAAACATATTTCTATATTTTCTATGTCCAAAAATTTTGAGCACAGAAAGACTCTTTGCTTTTTTACAAGTGTGTGGGATATACCTGGACCAGTTTTAGAGGAGACAGAGGTTTTATAAGGGGCTATATGTAACGTTCAGAAAATCCTTCTCATTACTGACACCGGTGGACGAAAGTGAACTGCAGCTAGCAGCCTGCTGCCATGTAAAATGATTTTCCCGGCAAATCCGACCCAAATTCTTTGCATAAAAACCAACCCATAGGCTCTTATATGCAACGGAGAAAGTCGGGGAAGATCTTCGGGGAAGTTACGTTACAATCTGTTCATACATTGGCAATTGAAAGTGATTCATGCATGGAGAGATTTTACATATAGACCCTTTAAACTGAGAATTGCCCTCAGTCCATTTTCACTTGCTTTGCTGAATTAATACTTAATTAAGCGATTAAAAAGCAGAATCATCTATGTTTATTGGCAGGCGATTTCCTCTCAATTTTATTTTTGGCTTATATCTTATTTTCTTTGTCACAAAATGGTGCAGTACGGCAGCAAATAGTTGGCACAGTGATAAAATATTTTCCCGCTCAGTATCTCATTAAAACGATACCTTTTTGTTATAAAGATTCTTTTTTTTTTGTTATAACAATGACATACTAATGTATCTCCTTATTACGAGAGACTTGGAATATCTTGTTATAACAAGAAAACACACTGCAAAAAACTAATCTTAAGCATTTTAATCTCATATTTAGACTTTAGAATCTTATTTCTGTTACTTTTTTGCTAAATACAACACACTGTCTGCCAGTTGGGTGAGATATTTCACTTAAAACAACCTAATATTTTCCACTTTTGAGAAAAAAAATGTGATTTTAAAACTAAAACACTTTTTGTGCAGTGCAATGTTTTTGTAATTGTCTTTATAATGAGAAACGTCCATGCAACCTTCTGTGCCCCTCGAGCTGAGAAATAACGTGACCGCAAGAGGGTCAGACAGCCCCATACATTTCTGGATTCTTCTTAGTGTATGCATACTTACCACAATATCATCTCAAGGACAGCAGAATCTCGCCGTGCCTCAACCCAAGGCTAAAGTTAAACTTGATTAAGTCATGCACACAAGCCATTCTCCGAGTTACTGGCCGTCACTGAACAAATTCTGTTTGTCATTTTGTGACAATGTTTTTTCATTATGCATTTTCACACAAGAAACGTATACTTTCATGTCTTGTTACGTATAATGAGATACAAGATATGATCATATATCTTTTCTTGTCATAACGAGATCCTTTTATTAAATTTTTTTAACGAGACATACAAGAACATTTTTTAAATTCGTATATATCCAAAGTTTACTTGACTGTGTAGATGTACGCTTTGTTTTTAGTTCCTGTGATCAAGGTCAAGGAAGTAAAGATAAGTTTATATGCAGATTGCAGTTTAAAGGCTGAAAATTCACTAATTTTTCTGTATGAGGGCTTTGTCTTTATCTTATTTTGTGCCGTGAACTCAAAGCTTGTGCAAAATATGCAATTAAATACAATCTACCTCATTAAATGAAAGTTTTTTAATGAGCGGTTAGATTTTTTTTAAAATACAACTACTTATTATTTTAATTCCCAAAGTGGATGGGAAGAAAAAGAAAGATACTGTGAGACACAATTAAGATAAGAGGAATTAGCTGCCAATGGACACAGGTTGTTCAGATAACTGTCATGGTTTTTTAATCAAGAAAAGCAAACAAAAACAGGCAGTGATCAATGTGGAGGTAAGGGTCCTGTCACTCCTGTGTCAAACGCACAAGGCTCCGCTGACGTAAATGAGTGCTCTGAGCTGTGAACTGGTCGCCGTGGGAGCTCAGGCTTGCTTGACCTTTCCACAGAGGAGATCCTGGAGCGCATCCGCAAGGGCGGCTTCACCGTCTCCCGTGTGAAGGAGACCGTCCTGTCCAAGGAAATGGCGGAGGAGTTCTACAAGGAGCACAGAGACAAGCCTTTTTTTACCCAGCTGGTGGAGTTCATGTCACGGTGAGAGTCAGGTGCTCATGGTGCTCACAGCCTTGTGGTGCCGCCCGCCGCACATCCAGTGTTCTGGTGTAGTGATTTTACCCGATAGCAGATTAGTACCACAGACACAACGATGCTGGTTTCGCTCAGCACGTTGGCTTCTCAAAACATTTGACAATTTTAACCACTCAACCGCACAAAAATTCAGTGGGTGCAGACTTGATACCTGTGAATGTAGGTAAAATCGACTCTATATTTGGTTAATACGAAGAGTAAATTCCATACGTACATTGTTTCATCTGAAATGTGATGCCAGTCCATTGAAATGTGTTGCCAGGCCATTGCATCTTCCATAAATTTTTCTTCTTAAATTAGATTACCAGTTTAAAAGAAGACCTGAAAGGGAGTTCCATATTTGAATACGTAACCATCTCATATCCTGTAACCGAAGGACATGTCTTATACCTAGTTTTCATTCTTATAATGAAGGCAGTTATGCAAGCGTTCAGACAGTGCTGAAGGGCTAGGCTTTCTGGGCTGGAGAACATTCGCTCCTTTTGTTCTGTTGTCTTTAGTCCTGATGGGTTATCCGCCAAGACAAAAAATACATTTCAATTAGAATCATCCACGGGTAGTTTCCATGTCTCTAAATCCCTATTACGATAATCTTGAGAGAAATAATTGCTGTGCGAATTAGTATTGAACAATACATCCGTGATTCACTAGCTTAAGCACGTGCTGAGCTTTTTCGCCACAAACTGGAAACACTCATAAGCTTTAAGTCGTGTGCCTTTCTTGAAGAACCCTTGTTATTGGATCTTTGTTTAATGTCAGGTAGCTTTAGCTTAGAATTGACATATACATCAGTGAAAAGCTTGTTACATGATCTAGTTGCTGGGCAAGTGCATTCAGCAGGATCCATAGCATGCATTATATCCAGTTATACAGGTAAATATTCTACTGGAGTTTGGAGTTAATGTAGTCTGCGCAGTTTGTTCAAGGGTAAAACAGTAGTGAACATCTCGGTACCTTTCCGTAGTTCCCTGACAGAGAAACAGGGTGCTTGCTAATGGAGGACTTTGGTATACAGTGAATACTCTGAAGGTTGAGGGGGTACTGGGCAACAGGCAACACAGCAGGCTTACACTCTCTGGGTCTCTGTCCCAGGGGCCCCTGCATGCTGATGGCCCTCACCAAGGAGAACGCCGTGGAGGAATGGAGAGCAATGATGGGCCCCACAGACCCCGCTCAGGCTAAGGAGGTGGCCCCGGACTCCCTGAGGGCCCGCTTCGCCACGGACATCCTGCAGAACTGCGTCCACGGCTCCACCAATGGGGAACAGGCTAGCAAAAAGATCCACTTCGTCTTCGGGGACATCCAGTCAGAAGGGCACGTCGCCGGCGACGGCGAGGAAGCCACGCACCTGCAAGGTCCTGTAATTTCAGAACCGTCTGTTACAGGGCTTAGTACAGCTTAGCATGCATTCATCAAGACTTTCAATGACAAGAGTACAACTTTTGTTGAAAAAAATGCCATTCTGCTCTCTTGCTTTCCCTTGATTCTCTGGATTTAGCACTTGGTGTTCATTTTTCTGTTCCTCTGTGTAGTCACTGCTAAACCTTTTGAGCAGCTAATCACACAGAGGGGGAGAGGAGCGCTGGCTAAGCTAAGGTATTACGACAAGGCTGCCAGACTCGATGATTAATCACCAGACGTGACGTGCCGGAGAGCAGCCAGCGAACTGCTGAGCAGAACCAGGGGTCACATGGATGAGCACATCGGGGCTCTTAATGAACGCGTCCCTTGCTTTTGTCATTTTCATTTTGTGATGCATAGTTTCCTTTGCAGGCCTGGGTACCGAGCTGGGCAGGGAGGACCATACAGAGGAGACTAAAATCAACGGTGAGAAAAAGTTTTATAAGATTAAAAAAACACGAAAGGCCTGATTTACTAAGATCTTTAGCATGTGCAAAACTTTTCACTTACAAAAAAATCACATGTGGTTTTTGGACACGTGTGTTTTTCAATTAGATTTTTCCACATGTGATTATTTAACACCCACCCATGTGAGAAATGCAAAAAAAAAAATTTTTGCTTGTGAAAATTGTAGTTCATGTGAAACGTATGTAATTCACATGTGAATATGCAAATTTCACATGACTTTATGTGACTGACTTTACGTGGAAATTTTCACCCACATGTGAAAATGTCCGGTTCAGGCCGCCGCGGTGGCGCAGCGATAAAAGTGCCGATTTTTTGTCGCATACGAGCGGCCCGGCGAATTGGAATCACGGTCAGGAGCTCGGAGGAGTCAATTGGCTATATATCACATGCAAAACCAATAACGTGATTGGTCATGGTTTTCGTTTGGCACCAATCATTGGTTGTGTTATTAGATTGTGTGTGCTAAAAGGTTTTGCACATGTTACAGGTCTTTGTAAATCAAGCCTGAAGTGTACTGCGTAATTGGCTGTAAGCTGAAGGAGCATACAGGAGGATAGTGTAACCGCTAGTGTAACCGCTGATGAAGCTGAGTAAGTTGTTCCCCTCCAGGACAAGAATCAGACAGTCCTGCACCAGCAGTGGAGGGACAAGCACAGCCCAGCGGCAAAAGTGCCCAAGAAGGTGGGCAAACTGCAGCCGTTGTTTTTAAAGGACAGCATGTGTGCTAAAACTCACCTCCGCGGGTTTTTCTGCACCCTGTAATCTAGAGGCAGAGACAGCACCGCATCCAGACGCTGAAACAGGAAGTGGAGTCACCACTCCCCCACAGGAGGTCACCCCGAGGGCTGAGCACGGCGAGAACCCCCAAAATTCACAAGAGGGGGACGCGGCGGGCTCGCAGAGTGACACGCGCAGCGACACTCACAGCCCTGCAGGGGACGGTGAGGGCCTCTAAATGAGCAGTGGCCATATAAATAGCAGTTGAGGGCCTGGGTTTGTCACCTTAAGGCCGTAGGCTCAAATCCCAGGTGGGAGGCTGTTATCGTACCGTGCCCTTAAGCAAGGTAACTTGATTTTCATCCATAATTATTCCGCGGTATACGTGAGTGAAGTGCAAAATGAAAGTCATGTGATGTCCCCTTAGATAAAGGCGTCTAGTCAGAAATTTAATTTGCTACAGGATATTGACATCATTTCCTGTGATGTTTAGGAAAGCAGACACCTGTCCCTAGCCAGTCCGAACTACAGGCTACAGAAATGCAGGACCCTGGGGACCATGGGCAGAACAAAGGTAAAATCCAGACATAAAATCTTCTGACTCTGTCTAGCTCTTTATACACAATGGGTAGAATAAGTGCTGCATGCTGATTGACTTGCATGGATTCTTATACCCTCAAATAAGCTAAAATGTACTATAACTGAACTCGTGTTTTTTGCAACAGAAACACCCCCACCGTGATCTGATAAACCTTGGAAGACCCCATCTGGAAATATCCTGGCATAATACAGCAAGAAAACCGATAGAAAGCTCTCTTTACAAAGACAATTAGTCAGAATAAATTTTTTCTCAGACAATAGCAGTATGCTGTAAATTGAGTAGGCCACTTAAGAAAGTTAAATTTATTCCTATGACGAAGGTGGAGAGGATGCTGTGTGACTGTGCCACTGTGCACACGTCTTTCTGTCTGATTGTCTGTCCCTGAACAATATAAAGTAACATCAATGAAACTCGGTGAAATTGCCTGGAGAACAAAAGCGAAAAGGTGTTTTGCTGGATGCTAATTACAGTTTGAGGTGTGCACTCAGTATCACAGTATTGCAGTCCTGCTGTAAAATAACATAGTGTTCTAAATTGTGTTGTTACCTTGGAAGTGTGAGTTTTCACCAGGTAAAGCCGAGGATTCAGGGAAAGAAAGACCGATAAAATGAGTGTGTTTTACCTTCTCCGTATGTATCCACAACGTAAGTCACATGAGTTTGATTCAATAAACTGGACTGGGTTTTCAGTTGGTGCGTATTTATTAGTCGGTTCTTTGGCTGCTGCAGTTTGCTATCACTCAGAATGCCTAAACCGTGGATATTCAAATCTGGACCTCGAATCCAAATCCGGCCATGGTTTTATTTCTCCCAGGTAATTAACTGAACGCTTAGTGCTACTGATTGGACAGACTGTCTTCACACCCGACTCCCAGGTAAAGAAAGGGTAGAAAACCAGCCGTTCTTGGCCCCATAGGACCGTGAACTGAATACCTGGGGCCTATACTATAGTACAGGTACAGCGGTTATTTTCCCTTTTGAAACTTAACTGCAGAGCATGCGTGAAGGAAAATGTGCGCCCATATCAAACGATGCCTTCACCTCAATTACGGTTCGAAAGCCCAAAAGGGATGGATTTTAGTTTGCCCGCTTACGAGAGTTACCCATTAAAACCCATTAAAGTATTAAAAATGAGAGATGTACCTTTCTTTCACGAGCATGCTGATTTGGTGGGCTAACAGCTCTGAGTAATATACAATAGAGGGGGGCGGGGGGGGCTGGACTGAAGAATAATACAGTACATGTCAGAGGCTTTAACACTAATGCTAAGCTAAGCCACTAACAAAGCTAAGCTAGTGGGTTTTTCCTCTATTCGGTCTCTGTTGAAACTGGCAGAGGACCGAGCGCTCGCTGGTCAGGTGTTCGCCAGTCCTACCCTGGGTTTCATTTTTAATAACTCCAGTGTAAACCGTACAGCTGCTGTGCCGTGTCAGTGTTTTTCAGCGAGGCCCACTGTTACCTTTGAAGGCTTGAGTGCCGCTGTTCCCCAGCGCTGAGCCGCTGGTCATGAGCGATGACCGCGCGGAGGCTCTGGCGTCCTTAAAAGGCATTGTAGGGGACGCGATAAATCTAGAGCCGGGCCTTGGCGTCCCCCTGAATTTCTGACAGGGGTATTATCTGTCTCCAGAAGGGGCCCGGAGGATGACTCGCAGGCTTTCATTTACAAATGTGTTAGCGTGCCGCGTGACAGCAGATGGCAGGAGGCGGGGCCAGTGAGGCCTTGGCACAAATGCAAGGTTTATTTGACAACCCCCCCCCCTTACCCCCAACGCCAGGCCATGACTCACGGTTGAAATGTGAACGCCACTTCCTCAATGTCACCTGAGTGTGCGATCAATCCCCCGCTGCCTATTTCAGACACAGTCTCTGTCTGCTTCATTTCCTTCAGCTTGCCACCTACTCCAGAGAGGCCTGGATCCTGCCATGTTGCTGCAGTGGCTTTCCATTGATTTACTATATATTACCTTAATGTTGCTGTTGTGGACTTGGATTGATTTACAATACATTGCCTTTAGATTTTTCTGGAAAAATGTGAAAATTCCAGTTGAGTTAAGCGGCAGGTTCAGGCCGGTGGAGGTCTAACCATACCTGGTAATTGCTTCGTTAATGTGACGCATGGACATTAATCATCTGGAGTCCACAACTGTGCAGAGAGGAAAGCGATTTCTTTTTGTAAAATTAATCATGAGCTAATTGGGCTGTTTGGTCAAATTCTTTAACTTTCGTTTTAATGCATCATAACTTAACCATATTTTATAATTCCCCTTTCACACATTCCGTACAATTAGTAATAAAGAATTTAAAATTAACCCTCCACTCAAGAACAGACCTGTGTACTGTGGGGGGTATGCCAGAACAGAATCTTAAGAACATTTAAGGATAGGTGAAGCTTTTCTCACTAGCACGCAGTCCTTGGAATTGTCTCACAGATAGCAGCTTCAGAGCGTTACCTTTATTAAGCAGACGGAGAGCCCAATCACCCGAAATCCCAGCATGTGATTAGTCAATGAAACTGGTTAATTAAAGTTGCCTGTAAAGACACAGAATGGATTCTCTGGAGGGCAGGAACCAACAATCACTGTTTTAGCATTCATGTGATTAGCTGAGAACACATCTGAAGCCCCCCTGTGCCCCCCTCCCAAAGTTACTCGCGTTTCGGTGTCCTTCGCTTGGGTTGCGGCTATCTTATATTTTATTATATCTAGTGTCCTGATCCAATGTGTTGTCACAGTAACACAGTTCAGCTGTGTGGGCCAAACCCAGGTAAGGACCTCACACAGGAGCATAGGAACCTGCTCTAGGTCTCAGCTCAGTCTGGTACAATACAACCAAGCTCTCTATAGTCTATGGGAGGTGTGTCTGCCTGGTACAATCAGACCAAGCCCTCCATAGTCTATGGGAGGTGTGTCTGCCTGGTACAATAAGACCAAGCCCTCCATGGTCTATGGGAGGTGTGTCTGCCTGGTACAATAAGACCAAGCCCTCCATAGTCTATGGGAGGTGTGTCTGCCTGGTACAATCAGACCAAGCCCTCCATGGTCTATGGAAGGTGTGAGCAGAGGGAAAAAGAGAGAAAGTAGAGAGAGAGAGTAGAGAGAGCAAGTGGACATTGGATTGGATAGAATAAATCAGCTGCTAATTTAAAAGAAATTTAATTAAAAAAATTCTTCCCATTGACACACACAATGTTAACAAGGGCAATGAATGCATGGATATGGACATGGATCAATATGGACATACATAACTAATAATACAATTTTAATAAGTACATAGCGTGACCTCCAGAGAGCATCTCAGCAACCAGCAACATAAATTCCACTCAAAAAAAAGCATTTTTGCAGATTATTCTTATGTATCTTATCTCATTTTAGATCATCCCTTTTTTGCAGGAGTGATATTACCAATGCAATTATTGTGCATTGCAATCAATAGAGAGTGGATGATAAAGCGAGAGAATGGTGAATAGGTGAAAGGGTCATAGGTGAAAGGGGAGTGATGATGTCAGAGAGCACTAAAGGAAATCGCATTCTCGTATGCTACTTTTGGTTCAGTTCCTCGGGGGAACAGAACGCTACTAGGGCTATTTAATCAAACCCAGCGATGTCTTTTTCTGCTGGAACGGCTTATGACAGATTTTCCATATCGACTTTTGGCTGCAAGAAAAATACCGCTGAGCAAAAAAAAACGCTCAAAAAAATCTAAATTATTCTATCCACTGGAAAGCAAAGTTAATGCATCATTCATAAGGCGTGTACGAGATTGTTAATTAATGAAATGCTGCAGGGTTGTATTTTGCGCAGGACTTCTGTTGCTAGCGTTACTAATTGGAGGGATGGGACCCCCCGGGGAGCGCAATTCAATCCCTCAGCCTCACACACTCTCACATGTGAGCAGATCTATTTTGCTTCTTTCCTGGAATCGATGCCCTATTTTCATGCTCTCTGTCACTTTCCTACATGATCCCCAGCGGTAGGTCCGAATGAGCCGCCCTTAATTTGATTAAGAGATAGGAGGGAAATGTCAACGCTGATGCCCATCGGCTCTGTAAGAAAGCTCTGCGTGGACAAAATTGATGCTTGCCTGCACCTCAAGGCCCTCTTCTCAGTATGGAACAGTTCTACCCAGAAGTGGAATTTTAAAATGTTAAAAGTGGGCAAGGCAGTCCATGTAGTTTCATGCCTTTTCAGTCACTCATTTTCACACAAGTCAGTTTGAGATGGCTTGTATTTATACATTTTTATTATTTGAATCTATTTCTTTAAAAAAACCCAGCATGGACTGAAACGGGCCAAACCATCCTAAGATTTCTTTTTTTTTGCCAGACTCATTCTGCAGCAGCACATGTGCGACAGCTTTATTTGTTAACGTAGAAATAATGTCAAAAATACCCTCGCTTCTCAAATGTCTCCTCGTGTCTCTTGACTCAAAGCCCTGTCAATGATGACATGCAAAGACATCAGCAGGAATTGTCCTCTTAAAATGGTTCCTTTCCCTGTAGAGAGGCAGAAATGACAATTGATTGCAAGTGAAAAGGCTTGGTGCAGCACTAGAATAATCCCCAGGAGAATGTGTGTCCCTCTCCATCAACATTAATACTCTCCTCAGCGTTTGCAGGCTGTGATTGACAGAAAGGGGCTTTGCTGTTTCACATCGCGATAGTGCACCCCGAGTTTGAGAAGCCAGGAAACTAAAAAAAGGGCGGGGCCAGGTCGGGATACGAGGATACTGTATAGCAAGTCCTGAAGTCATCCGCATTCTCATTTTACTGCATTTATGGGGAGGAAAATTTTTTAAATAAAGCAAACACTTCAATGTATTTCCAAGTCAAGGTCAAAGACAAATGATGATCGAACATAGGCCAAAATATGCAAACTGACCTGAGATCCAAGGCTACTTGTTTCTGCTTGTTATAGGTAACAGAAGGAGAGTCAAGATTATTGTAACAAAGACAACAGCAGAGAGACGATGAAGAAAGCAAGCTTTTGTGATTTTCAACAAGTCTGGGTCCTTCTCATAAAACAGAAGGTTTATTCTGTGCTTTTGAAGTACCGGACTCTGACAACACCAGCTAGCCATCTGCTGGCATTTAAATCGCAAAAGGTGCTTATCAAGGAGCACAAAGATGTGTTTGTATCGCCTGTCTGCCGCTGCCATCGGCCCGGCAGATACACCGGCAGGGATTCAATGACATTTGCACGCATTGTTCATTTCTGAGTTCTGCAACATGATACAAAACTACAGATGCCATAAAACATCAGTGCATTGTAGACATTAAGTGTCAAAGTTGCTCAAAGGACAACTGAACAAAATAGGTTTGTGTTAAGCCAAGTGCTCAACCTTAAAATAACCCCTGGATTCTTTCAACTTTCTCTCCATGCTTCCTTCCACTAAAACAAATAATAATATAATCATACTTTTTTTTGTACTTGGACAAGTTGGTCGCTTCAAAAATTACCAGAGGAAATGAGAAAATAGAGTGGTTTTTTTTATTGAAAACTTAATTGGTTTTTATGAAAAACTTAATTTAATCAAAAAGTTAATTTAAAAAATGTCTTTTTATTGAAACCTAGTCTACGTTTCTGAAATACTTTCTAAAACAATGGATCGGTATACAGCCATTGAAAATCTTTCAACAGGATTTTATTTTCCTTTGCTACTAAGCAACATCTGACAAACCGACAAACCGCCAGGATAGACAGCCAACCACCGTGAGCATGTGGAAGCAGATTTCAGACAGCAGCTTTGTCTGTCCTCTGAAGTTCAAAGCCAATGATGGTGACCAGGTCAGACCGCAGGCACGTCTTTCCCATCAGAAGGGCAGTAACACTGTCCAGCCCCTCGGAGGGCAGCCATTGCCAAAGAGCCAGAGGGGAGGAGACGCCACGGACAGACAAAAAAGCAGCATCACTGACAGACTGCTGCTACCCAGAATGCTTCACAGCAGGAAGTGGTTTTGTGATTTTATTTTCCCATGGTAAGTAAACGGGGAACCTCATGTTGGAGCATCAAAGTCATAATCTACCTGTACATCTATATGACTTTACATTTCATGTCTGTCTATCCAAATCCATCAGGGCTATTTCAACCGCTCTATTTGTTGACGTTGCAGATGCACATACATGCATACATATATACACTCAATACTCACACAACTTCAGTGAAATGCTATTTGTCATGGCCCAAGACTGTCATTACTGCTCTTTGTGAACCCAGTCTTCTCACACAGCCAGTCAGAGAGAGCCAATGGTTCATACTTTGGGAGGCTTTCACACCGCTTTTGCCAACTAACTGTGTCTGGTTATTTTAGTCTTGGCTCCATTCCTTCTGGATGAGATAAAGACAGCTATGACCTAACAACGTATTACAGTGCCTTATACATTCAAGCTTAATTGACGCATGCAATAATTGTCACAGCCTTTTGAGGAGAAACTTTAATGTCTGCGCCTGAAATGTACGAAAAGAACTGCAGCCAAAACCATCTCTTACTTGTAAGTGTTCACTAGTTAGCTCAATCTAATTTCTGAACAGCTAAAGCAAAATCTAATAAACAAAATGGTTAGAAAATTAGCCTTCATTTCTATGAAGATCTTTCCTCACCCACCATAGAGTAACAAGATTATTATTGCAAGCATGGAGACTAGAGGCAGCGCACTGAATGTAGGCTAGTCTGATATAATAAGCCATTCAGATAGCAGCCCTGGGATCGATCGTAGCTTGTGGAGTACCGTGGGCAGCCTGGATGGCAGTGGAGGAATGAGCTTTGTCATCTGACAGATCACATCAGTGAATGCAGGGATCTGAATAAACCCTTACAGGCACGCTTAGGCAAAACTGATTTCACAGGAATGAGGGCACTATGAGAAGGTGTGTGTGTGTGTGTGTGTACGTGTGTGTGTGTGTACGTGTGTGTTTGGGGGGGGCTCTAAATGGGCTTTCTGAAAGACTCTTGCAAACAATGGTGGTAAAAACCAATAAAATCTTCCCATTCCACACACTTGGATTTGCTGACTATTGCTTGTGATGAAGGGCTAAAGAACAAAATATCCATGCAGGAAAAGTTGAGTTTAACATGAAACGATGGTGTTAAAGTAGGCAGGTCTACACTATGGTGTTAAAGTAGGCAGGTCTGCACTATGGTGTTAAAGTAGGCAGGTCTACACTATGGTGTTAAAGTAGGCAGGTCTACACTATGGTGTTAAAGTAGGCAGGTCTACACTATGGCGTTAAAGTAGGCAGTTCTACACTATGGCGTTAAAGTAGGCAGGTCTACACTATGGCGTTAAAGTAGGCAGGTCTACACTATGGTGTTAAAGTAGGCAAGTCTACACTATGGTGTTAAAGTAGGCAGGTCTACACTATGGCGTTAAAGTAGGCAGGTCTGCACTATGGTGTTAAAGTAGGCAGGTCTACACTATGGTGTTAGAGTAGGCAGGTCTACACTATGGTGTTAAAGTAGGCAGGTCTACACCTCTGAGATTTCACTCCGTAATGTATCCAACAACACACATCATGATATCAAATTGAACTATAGTCTATTTTTTGTGGATCAAATGATGAGAAAGCCCACACGTAAAGACGTGTTATATGTGTCATGTATTTATTTGATTTGTATGTGTCTTTTTTTTGTATAATATTTTTTTAATAATACATTTTTCAGATTTCAGATTAATTAAAATGCCATTTATTCAACCTCAAAATAGTTTTTATCCAGAACCATCGACCGCAATATTTTTTAAAGTATGACGATTCTGATGATTTCATGGTATTATTATTGATGTTCTCTGTGTTGTTCTGCTTCTCCTTCTGCACTTTACTGCTAACGATGCTTATCTTTTGGAATTATTCATATCTGGAACAAAAAAAATGTAATGTTCCATCAGATGGGTATACTGAGCAGCCCAGTTTCATCGTGGTTCGCTCGTCCCCCTCTTGCATCACTCCTGTGCCGCGTGACGCGGCCGTGCTTGGGAGCTGTCCCGGGAATCATGGTGCTGAAGGCGCTGCACCAGCAAGCAACCGCAAATTGCACAGACCATACCCACAATCAACAGAGGATATTTTCGTGGGGACAGTCCGAATACTCTACTAGAACATAACGGTTTCGTTTCTACGGATATATTAGAGACTTGTCTTTGTGGATATGCAGTGACTACAAAGAAAACGTTGATGTTTAAAATGAGCGTACTCCCAGAAGAGAAAAAAACAACTCGGCATCAACTGCAAGGAACATGGTTTTGATTTGATAGTTTAGCTTGATCCCTAAAAACGTGCAGAATTTCTGGAAGAAAAGGTAAATTGCTGTAATGCCAATGTTAAACGAAGAAAATATCATCGATCGTGTACGCCGTGGTATATGTAAGGTGTCTGGCTACTAACAGCGGAGCACAAAGCATATTGACACCTCACCTCCCGGGATGGGACTGAGGCTGGCCATTAATACGTGAACATATCAGCGACTTGTATAATTGAAAATCACAAGATGATCATTTAAGATATGACAGCTCTGTATAATGCTTTCCAATGGTCTCATGAAAACAATTAAACAAAACATTGTAATAGCCTAATTGCCATAAATTAATCCAAAAATATCAACAGGAAACGAGGGCTAAATAGATTGTCAAATCTTGCTTTTATGTAGTTGGAAACAACATTGAAAATGGCGGGTAAATCGCATTTTGAATAATGGATTTGCAAATGTCCTCTGAAGATAAGTGGGAACCGCAAAAGGGAGAATTTCCAAAACTGAAACGCGTTTCGATATCAGCTTCAGGGAAGACAGTGCCTTTGAGGCATTAATCACAGAGTTATCCTTAAAACGCATTTTTCCTGTTTGTTTCATTATTGCTACTAGTTTATAAAACGCTACATCGAGATTTCAGGTGGTTCTGAAGCGTTATTCCTCGGACTTCGAACATTTGCTACCCTTTAGCATTGACTTTACAACGGAAACAAACAGTTGAGCATCATTGCTACGTAAATAACGTAGGTTAGTATGCAGATACGTTACTACAAAAAAGTAAGTCGTACATTAATTGCCCTGTTTGTTTGGTAAAGGCTGGATGTTTTATGGAGATAGACGCTATAACACCCATATGCGGAGAAAAGACAAACAATGACAAAGGTGTGCTGAACTCTAAACCAAAACCTGATGACAAAGTCCGACAAAAACTGAGTATAGGGGAATTCACCTCCATCAAAACTACAACGTTTGCGTAGCCTACTAAACATTTAAAAAAAAAAATCTATACAGGTAGTTAGTTTATCACCTAAACCTATACCTTTAAATTATAACAAAACGGGCACATGTTGTTTGCAATCGGTGTCATTGTATGGTGCTGGGGATTGCTCAGTCGCACGCAGATGCACCGGCACCAGGCAATGCTGAAAAGCCGCTGCTGCCTCTTATTCAGTGACCTGAAGGTTCACCTGCTCAGGCCACCGCCACCAGCATTAATCCCCATGAGCGGCCAAAACACAGACAGCCATGAGAACGGAGCCATGGGAGCAACCAGCGGTGTCGACGGCTACCCTCCGATAAATGCCCCTCCGTCGGAGGGATGGACTGCACAACCGACAGGGGGAGCTGTCCAAATTGATGAGGACAGAGCAACAGGGATCTGGTCTGCTGAGGCGGCCGAGCAACAGGGGAGCCTTGATTGTAGCAGTTCTTCGGATGACTGTTCTAAGGAGAAATCAGAGGAGCGGCTGTCTCTCAACAGCTGCACTGACAGCGGTATTAGGACTCCCTTGTGCAGGATCTGTTTTCAGGGACCGGAGCAGGTATGTGGATTTCGCATTTTGCAGCACCTTTTGGTCAGAATACTTAAACGTCTCAAATATCCATGACTTCATCGTCTGAAATTATCTTACAACACTTTTTACGCATGTTGAGACGTTGCTAAAAATTAAATGGAGGTTCAGGGGAAGAGTTCAGCTCAGTAGAGTTTGTGACAGTACCAGGAAGATATGCAGTAGCCTACATTTAAGGATTACGAAACACTAATTACGAAACAGGTCACTAATTGGAAACAGCTAGCCTACATGTATGTTTTGTAGTCACTGGCGATACTGTTAAGTAGAAATTGTGGAATCTTGGTAGTCCGGGGAATATTCTTACAAACGGAAATA
Source organism: Ilyophis sp. 1 JC-2022 (assembly GCA_022702515.1). Taxonomy (NCBI): domain Eukaryota; kingdom Metazoa; phylum Chordata; class Actinopteri; order Anguilliformes; family Synaphobranchidae; genus Ilyophis; species Ilyophis sp. 1 JC-2022. The sequence continues at coordinate 23,894,244 of CM040398.1, read as the reverse complement.
TTTTTTCACGCTATATAACACTAAGTACAACTTGTTTGGCAATGTGAGTCAAGTACACCTGGAAATGAATGGCCCTCATGTTGTCTGGTGTGTTAGGAATGAGAGGGGATGCAATTCAAACAAGAGGCCATAACATAAGTGCATGAGGGCAAACAAAGCAAGGTGGAGGGGTCATATTTTTTATGTGAAGCATAAGCAGGTGTAGGAACATACATCAGAGGGTGAGTAAGTACATGTTATCAAAATAAGAAGTAAATAATTCGCGTTATTTTAATTAGCAGGTATTACATACAGTAAACTATACTGATGAAAGCAGTTGCACAGAATTATGGCTTATTATTTTCACAGATTGGCATGTAGTACAGTACAGTACACCAGATAACCCTTATCAAGGTATTACTTTGTGAATGAAAAATCCTTTTTTTTTAATGAAAAAGTGTGTGAATGTGTGTGGGTTTGAACTTGAGAGAGCAACAGAAACAACTCGACTGACCGGACCCCGTTACCGCTTTACACTGTGTGCGTGCTGTTGGGAACCGGTGTGCTCGCGCAGTTTTGAAAGCGACCATATAAGAATGCATATTGTAGCACTGCATATTTACAACCTTAGGGCATGGCCCATAGACTGTAGAGCCCCTTACACCGAACAGTGCTTCAATTACCTTCTTAATTTCATATGCTCGTCCCTAAAAATCTGCAGTTTTTCTTTTGCTTCATATACCAGTTATGGGGAGTAGTGGCATTTTATCATTTCGGTGATGTTTCTAATGGCCAATCGGTCATGCTGACTTTTTGTTGATATGACGGAGAAAATGATGGATGGGCCATAGACCATCATAGGAATTACGTTCTCTAAATGGGTCTGTCGGGGTTATGCTTTTCTCGTTGAGGGAGAATAAAAAATCTGAGTTACAGTCGGCAAGGAAACAATATCTCTTTGATTGTTAGCACGCAGAGTGCAATGGCATTCACGTTGTTGCAATTACACGCTTGAGAAGGACAATAATGGTTTTTTATCTGCCACGCTCCACAACTCCTTTGATCCTGGGTTAAAATGCACATGAACCAAAAGGGTTGTGGGATATGCTCAGTGAGATAAACCTAAAGCAGGCCGCACCATCTGCGCTGACTTGGAAATGACGTCTGTAGACAAACCGAGCCAGGTGAACTAAGTAACACACAAACTGGGGCCAAACCATGTAGACAAACCAAGCCACGTGAACTAAGGAACGCACAAACTGGGGCCAAACCGTGTAGACCAGTGCTGCCCAATCCTATACCATCCTGTAGGTTTTCACTCCAACCCTAACAAAGCACACCTCATTCAACAGCTAGAGATCTTGTTGAGCTGCTAATTAGTAGAATCGGGTGTGCCAAATTAGGGTTGAAATGAAAACCTACTGGACAATAGATCTCTAGAAACAGGTTTGGGCAGCCCTGGTGTAGACAAACCAAGCCAAGTGAACTAAGGAACACACAAACTGGAGACCAAACTGTGTAGACAATCCAAGCCAAGTCAACTAAGTAACACACAAACTGGGGCCAAACTGTGTTGCCAAGCCAAGCCAAGTGAACTAAGGAACACACAAACTGGAGACCAAACTGTGTAGACAATCCAAGCCAAGTCAACTAAGTAACACACAAACTGGGGCCAAACTGTGTTGACAAGCCAAGCCAAGTGAACTAAGGAACACACAAACTGGAGACCAAACTGTGCAGACAAGCCTGGCCCAGGTGCTGATAGCTGAAGGGAAAGCAGTAAGGACCAATTCACATTGGATGTCTGTAAAGTGTGAACCCCAAATTATCTCAGCTGTGAAAAGCCTTTCTCATTTATATTCTCCAGTCTAGTTATCTAAGTGAATCCTGCATCTTGTCACTTTTCACAAATCGCAAACACTGACAGTTAGAATTTATTATGCTAAATATAATAAATGAGCAAGATTGCAGGTGATAATTTATTACGCATCTTCGTGCCCTGTATACATACATACAGTACATCACATCTCCATCCCATTTCAGGGTAGTAATTGTGTGTCCTTTATTGATACAGACCTTAAAACGTGTCATTTCCCATTGAGTGTTATTCTTCATTAAAACAACTTTGAGAACACAGTGACTCACTTTAAGGATGTTCCCCAAATTACACGTTGCCCACTGGCTTGGCCCATCCTGTTCACCCTGCTCTGTCTGTTCTCTTCCTCACTGAAGCGTTCTGTACCGCCGTCTGCCAGGGTTACTCACCTGAATAAGAAATGTGCCAAAGTTAATCCTCTCACACCACTTGAACCCAGAGGGCATGCTTTCAGAAAAGTTGTTATCTCTGAGAGTACGCACGCTCGCGCACACACACACACATATTCTGCAGTCCAAAACATATACTCTGTCCCTGCACGACAGCCCTTCACTGTGACATCATCTTACAATATACTGCGCATTGAATTACCTCCAGCATTGCTTTGTGTTCCATTAACAGAGTCTTCTACTGTCAACCACCGAGCCCTTTTTCAATGTTTTTCTCCTATCCATCCGCTACTTCATTGCCATTTTATGTCTTGTATGTCATCGGCTGCAGGCATCGTAATGTGCGCTGTAATAATGATGATAAGGAAAATATAATCATAAAAAGAATATCAAAGAACAGCAGACCTATGTGGAAGTACCGCACGGAGCGTTTCCGAACAGCTGTGAAGCACAGCATACGAGATTAAGTTTTGATGCGTTGAGCCTGTCTGGACCTCATCATACATAATACAGCGGTAATGTACTCAAGCTCAGCATCGGTCTCTGATCCGGCACTGTGGTGAAAATAACACCTCTCGCTCATCAAAGTACGCCAATTTAGTTCACCCGCGCTGCTGTGGGCTTTTTGCTGGGATTGTGGGAAAGCCTTTCTGAAAGCCTCCTTGCGTTAGCTTGCCTTGCACCCTACAGGGCTGGCAGCCCCCCCCCCCTCCTCCTCTCTCAGTAGAACTGCATGTGAGAGATGGAGCAGTCTGGCCCTGCTCTGGGATGAGGGTTCAGTATGGAATGGTGACACTGGTCTGACGCTGATGAAGTGCTCTTGTGGGGCAGATGGAGCCACCTCAGGGAGCTATTCTTTCACCAGTGAAGATTGAGTAATGCGCTGGGGTTACCCGGTGTTTCCTCCTATGTTGTTTTGTTTTTCACTGGCACTCCTTGTCTGCTGGACTTGTGGCATGTGTGTTTTTATGCATTTTCTAATTTGAATTCTCACTGGAATGGAAGCAGGATGCTCTTAGTAATCCTGCCAGATTCAGTCAAAACCTTAATACAATGCTCACACACAGAAACACATACAGTATACACATGCAAACTCACACACACACACACACATGCACATGAATGAATGCACACATGGTTAATTTTATGCCTTTATAATTTGCCTCACAAAATGTAATGTAGCTAGTAATTCTATCAAGCCTGTGGTTAGTAATTAGCAGATGGGTCAAAAGTTTGAATTTGGATTTCAGCCCAGATCCTGTCTATGGAGGCATCGGAGTGTTAGATCACCCATTTGGAACGCAGCGGTTCCAATTGCCTGTGCTACATTCACTTACTCACTGCCCCTTTTTAATATAGAATCAATTACGCATTTATTCATTTAGTGCAAAAGGTGAAATATGTGGCTCGGTTTCTTGCTTGAGGGTAAAGGCGGCGATTATGAACTCCCCGTCATTCTATTTTCAAGTCCAGCACATCCATTCTCTTGCTTATTATTGAGGTAATTAAGCATTGCTAAGTCCCATTCCCATTCTCCCCCACACACAGAGGGCAACATAAAAGAGCTCATAATGCAATAACCTGGAAATGATGATGATGATGATGATGATATCATTTTTCTGCAAGCACTGACTTGGAGTTGAATGTTTATGAGTAAACAAATCAATTCTACATTAGAAAGCATCCATTTGACTCATATGGTACAGTGCAATTTCATAATACTTAGGGGGGGTTTGAACCCGAGATTGTTTGCCAGGCGTGAATGGGATGGGGGTCTCTTATCTCAGAGAGCAAGGCATCGTATGACACAGTCATTTTAATGGTATGGTGTAATTCCTCAGGAAATGCGTTTTGTATGTGAGAGGATTGGAGGTTTGCTCAGTATACTGAGCCATGTAAAGATACCCCTGTGATTTGTGGGGAGGCTTTTACATGTTATGTTTGTTTTGTTTATGTGGAGCTGAGTATGGCGAGTGAGCAGAGCGCACCTTAGAAGGCGATGTCACCTCCCCCCCGGCATATCGGTTGTTATGTCTCTTTGTAGCCATGTTTTTTTTGTTTTTTTGGGGGGAAAATTTATGAGGCTTTAGTGTTCCCATTCTCAATTTTGTGCAATTTGTCTTGTGAAAACAAGTATTGCGGTAATAAAAAGCATGTAGCTCTTATATATAGAATAATAAAAACCGGGGGAAAAAACACGAGATGATAGTTTTTAACAAGCCAGCAGTTTTGCAAACTGCAAAATAATGAACACAAATGCACACGCAGAGTGAAAACTGTTTAAATTTGCACTGTTCTTAAGTTCTCACCTTATATGTCTTGCTGAGGCAAGATGTGAAATTTACTCAAATCGCTTGATACCACCTTTTCAAATTGAAAGCACCTCGGTGCCGGTTTTGCACACACAAGTTAAAAGCAGTTTTTGGTGCTGATCCAAGGTACATTTTCTAAAATACAAGTCTATACCAGCGCATTGTACTGTTCTAGAAGCCCTACTTGCATTATCTATGGGCTGATTGTTACATGTTTAAATTGTCATGGGAACCTATATTCTTCAGCATTCTTATTATACTGCAGGCCACCTCACAATAACGGCCTTTCCCATTGGCACAGAGGGACATCTTGTTTTCCAGGATCTTTGTTGAGACTGTGGAAACATATTTTTGGTGGCTAGATGAATGAGTCATGGGCCTAGTGGAAAACATTAGTGCTACATGCCCAATCATAGTAGCCACTGTGTGCCCAGACATTTTACCCACAAAGCCTTTTCATCTGGGAAATATCCTTCCTGCTCTGTTATTATCACAGTGGTGAACTTGTTTAAAAATGCCATTTCAGCTTCATGTAGTGGGACCGCTCTCTGCCAAGCTGAAATGCTGGTAATATAAATTTCAACAGGACAAAAAATCCATTGTTGTTCAGTACATTGGGTCCTGTGTTCGGTTAAGGTAAGCATACACATACAGTGAGCACCATAATTAATTGGACAGTGACACATTTTTAGTTATTTTGGTTCTGTACTCTAGCACTTTGAGTTTGAAAGGATACAATGACAATGAGGTTGAAGTGCAGACTGTCAGCTTTAATTGGACTGTATTTTCATCCATATCGGATGAACCATTAAGAAATTATAGAACCCTACAAGCAATACTATAACCTCTCTGCATTGGAATGGATCTCTGTAGGAATTTTGGGGGGGGGGACTAGATTTACCTGTAAATTATACTGGAACACATAATGGAACACATGGTTGGCTAAATGGCTCTAAGTCATTGTATCTTTTCAAACTGAAAGTGCTAGAGTACAGAACCAAAATAACAATGTCCAATGACTTATGGTGCTCACTGTAGTATGTTCATGGTTCCTTTTGTTTTGTTTTTAAGTTGTACACATATAATTGTTCTCATTAAATGCCTGGGAATTCTGTTGATCACCTGCAGTTATGTCCTCAAAATAAATCAGTCTCTTGTGGGCTGCTTGTGAGAGCCAAAGCATGCAGGGAAGGCAAGCTTATGGCTGACACTGACAGCTGATCAGCTTTCAGATTAGTATTGAAAACCGGGCACAGGGCCTTTGTGGGTGAGTGCTTGCAGGTTCAAATCCTGACAGAAAACACTGTTGCTGTGCCCTTGAGAAACATACCAGATTTGCCCTGGTAATGACTTATCTGTATTAGGGGTTGAGAGAAGAGTCTTACATGGGCAGGACTCGGTCCGTCTGCCCTTTCTGTTGACACCGAGTCAGCCTGGACTGTTTAATCAAGCATAGAACAGAAAGGCTTGTGTTTTAACGTGAGCTTGATGTCTTTCGGTGTAAAGGTCTGCACTTCTACACGCTGTCATGAGACGTGCACGCTGTCTGAGGACAGAAACGCAGAATACACTTGTTTCTCGACACTCAGTAATAGACATTTCTGTGCTCACAGGTACACTGTAAAAAAAAAAATCTACCATAAGGTACAACATTGGGCTTAAAGGTACATTTTACATTTGAAAGGCACACGGGATATGTAGTACAAGTGACGAACACAAACTTACCACTTTGCGCTGAACATGCAGGCTCTAAATGAGAAAGATCGGCTGCAGGTATGCATGGCCGGCCTGCTTAGCTTTATGGATTGAAATCAGCTGTGGGTGAGCACGTTGGCCGTTCACCTGCCAGCGGTCGTTGCCTCTCGCTGTCAGAATATGCCCATCGATGACTGCTCTCAGAGCGATGGGACGGAGACGTGCGTTTAGTGACCCGTTACCCAGCTGCTTTTCCGCCCGTGTGACCTGAACTGTCACTGATTCCATACTGTCAGTGTGCCCGTTTTTTTTTTTTTGTTGCCAGTTTTCCATTTTTGCATTTTGAGAGGCTTTCTTATTCCCAAGCATAAGTAGTGTATTTGGATTTTCATATTGTTGTAAGTAGCCAGCAGGCATTTGCAGTCAGATTATGTCACGTTGTATTTGTAATCAGCTTTGCAACATTTTTTGATGACTTTCCCCCCCATTTTCTCCCCGATTTGGAATGGCCATCGTATAGAGCCACTATAGAGCGATGAGATACGGATCCCAGCAGACTGAACCATCTCTAACCGTGGGTGACGCTGCTGCCCGATGGGCTACCGGCCACAGTTCACACTGGGTTTGATCCCGGACTGCAGGGCCCATCCACGCACTAGAACAGTGTCTTAACCAGATGAGCCACCCGCAGCCCAGCAACATTAAGCAATGAGCTGATGAGCAGAGAGCTGATGTTGGACCCCTCCCCCCTTCCCCACCCCCACCTCCAGCCCCACCCTGTGCAGGTCTCTCTGCTGCAATCAGCCCACCAGGGCATGCTCTCAGAGACCCCTGGGAAAAGCCAGCCCACACTTCATCCTCTTGCAGGCTTTCCCACTACGTCCACTAATGGACTTTTCTCTGTGTTCTTTTCTTCCCCCTCTGACATCACAGTCACCCACTCCCTGATTTGAATGTAAATTTCTCCTTTTTGTTATTGCTATGTTTATAAATGAAGAGTCTCTCCTTCACTCTCTGTCTGTCTCTATCTGCACACACACACACACACACACACACACACACACACACACACACACACAAACACACACACGGACACACGCAGACACAACCAAATTTTGCACTTCAAACCATATACTGTGTCCTGCCACAAAAGCCCTTCACTGTGACAGTGTCCTACAATATATATTGTGCTTTTTATTACCTCCAGCATTGCTAGTCTTTCTGCTGGCTGGTGAGAATCTGATAGAATAACTGCTGTGAATGGTAGCTTGTGGGGATTGCTGACATACGTAATTATACATTGATAAGACCTTGAAATTCACCTGAGATTAAAATAAATTAAGTTTGAGAACTTGCAAGCAACACAAAAATTGTATGGATGTACAGAGGATGGTTAGGTGATTTTTTCATTAAATGGAATGATTTTCTTTGTTGCTACAGAAAAGTCATTTTCTATGATATGTGGTTATTGCAGCAGGATAATAAATGCATTTGTTAATCTACCAATCATACAGTGTATTCATCTGCAAGTTTTGGAACCGGCTACTGTGAAGCAAATAACAGCGCTTAACAAAAAAACTACATTTTAAAAATCAGAGGAAATATTATCAAAATAAAATCGAAATATTAGAATGTAAAAACAAAATAAAAGCTGTGACTTTGATAGACGAGCACATTCACATTACCCTCTCCTCTGTGACCTCAGCAAACACTCTGGCATATCTCCTGCAGTTGGTGGTGGAAGGTCGTGATGGGAGAGTGAGGTCTGGCATATCTCCTGTAGTTGGAGGTGGAAGGTCGTGATAGGAGAGTGAGGTCTGGCATATTTCCTGTTGTTGGAGGTGGAAGGTCGTGATAGGAGAGTGAGGTCTGGCATATCTCCTGTAGTTGGAGGTGGAAGGTCGTGATAGGAGAGTGAGGTCTGGCATATTTCCTGTAGTTGGAGGTGGAAGGTCGTGATAGGAGAGTGAGGTCTGGCATATCTCCTGTAGTTGGAGGTGGAAGGTCGTGATAGGAGAGTGAGGTCTGGCATATCTCCTGTAGTTGGAGGTGGAAGGTCGTGATAGGAGAGTGAGGTCTGGCATATTTCCTGTAGTTGGAGGTGGAAGGTCGTGATAGGAGAGTGAGGTCTGGCATATTTCCTGTAGTTGGAGGTGGAAGGTCGTGATAGGAGAGTGAGGTCTGGCATATCTCCTGTAGTTGGAGGTGGAAGGTCGTGATAGGAGAGTGAGGTCTGGCATATCTCCTGTCGTTGGAGGTGGAAGGTCGTGATAGGAGAGTGAGGTCTGGCATATCTCCTGTAGTTGGAGGTGGAAGGTCGTGATAGGAGAGTGAGGTCTGGCATATTTCCTGTAGTTGGAGGTGGAAGGTCGTGATAGGAGAGTGAGGTCTGGCATATCTCCTGTAGTTGGAGGTGGAAGGTCGTGATAGGAGAGTGAGGTCTGGCATATTTCCTGTAGTTGGAGGTGGAAGGTCGTGATAGGAGAGTGAGGTCTGGCATATCTCCTGTCGTTGGAGGTGGAAGGTAGTGATAGGAGAGTGAGGTGTGGCATATCTCCTGTAGTTGGAGGTGGAAGGTCATGATTGGAGAGTGAGGTTTTATGAATCCCATAATGGGTGGAGCCACAATTAGCTGCCAATTATTTACCTCCCTCAACTAGTAAAAAACTTTTACTCAACACAGTAAAGCTCAATGGTTGGTTCATATCAGTGACACACTGATAGCAAGTGGTCGGTCCTCCCATTTCTAGTGTACTGAATCCTCAGTCTCGAAACAGTATTGGAAACACATTTCTCCAAACATTCCCAGGAAGAAGGCTTGTTTTTTTCTGTTGAAGGCTTGTGTGACCACCGAAACTCGAAGACAGGACAGATCTGAATCCTGAAGACAGAAACATGGTTATTTACATGACAGTTCTCCTAAGGATCCATTCAGACACCCATTTTCTATTTATATCCAATGACAACTAAAATAGAATATAGAGACACTGTCCTACATACTGCACATGTGATCAACACAAGAACTGACTGCACTTTTTCACACAGTTTTTTTGAAATGATATTGAGTATCTGAGGTCAGCACTGCTTGCGATTGGCTATAAACATGTAAGACATGCATGAATCTGACAGTCGGTTAGCACCCAGCAGTGGCTCTGTTATTTGGCTGTGAGTGCGACACAATGTCTTCTCTGATACTGTCAAATCATTTACGCTGTCGACTGCATTAAAGTGTTCACCCAAACACTGGTGAACTCACATTAAACACAGAACTGCTGTCGTGTGCCGGGCTTGCTCACTCGGTGAAAGCGGCTCTTGAGGCGCATGAATGAGCACCACGATCTCGGATCGAATACAAACCTATGCCTGTGCTGACTCTGCACAATTGGTTTTGTGTCTCCCAAGGGGTGTATGAGAGGGATTAAGTTACATAGGTTGCAAAATATTCTTAATTTGGGTGGGATTGGAGATGCCAAATAAAATTTGTAAAAACTCAGAACCTGAATTAGCATTTGTGATGCATTCTTTAGTCTAGAGTACACAAATAACATATAACCATGCCCTGTCACAATGTGATTTGCTTGGTCCAGTGTTGGATATTGGTGACGGTTTCCATTGGAAGGCAACTCTGGCACACTGCTCTTTGTGTACATGTCACAGAAGTGTTATGTTTCATTATGCGAGTAGTTTATTCCACTACTTCACTTTAAGGTGCTACTTGAAAAATACTTATAAAGTTTTGCACAGAGTTTTACAAAGAGCAGTGTAAATATTGTAGAGAAATGAAAAAGGGCCAATCTGGATGTTTTTATAGAGCCAATGCTGGTGGTAATGTTGGAGCGTTCCAAGCAAAGCTAAATGACATAAGGCCAACAGTAGCTAACACCTTGACCATATATTTTATGTGTGTGTGTGTGGGGATGAGTTTCATAGATCACTTGTGTTGTACTTTTTCAATGTTGCTGGAGTTGAGGCTGAGAGTAATGAAAGCAACGATATGCTAACAGGGCATATGTGCTACCTCTCCACTCATATCAGTTATCTAAAGGTAATCAAGAACGTTTTGAAGGATTTGAGTTAAGAGGCCGATCTCAGGAGATACTACGAATCTCTTAGCCAGACAGTCAGTTGGCTGCAAAATGAATTTATATATTTAAGCACATAATGTGTTATTAATCCATGTCCTGTTGGCTGTGATCCCAGACAGGTATCATCCCGGCAAAGCGTCTAAGGCCCATATGTACTCTCTGACTATTTTTTGCAGCATGACTGCCAGTGAGGTGTATAGGAGCTAGTGTTAAACAAAATATGGGGCTTGTGTGTTTGTGTGTGTGTGTGTGTGTGTGTGTGTGTGTGTGTGCTTGTGCTTGTGTGTGGCATATGGAAATCTTGTTGTTCAGGATTTGTTGTTGTTTTATGCTAAAGAATATTTTAAAGGGCACTTTGCACTGAAAAGCCCACTGCCACAGACCCAGTGTCTTTGAGTGTTGGGTTGAAGAGAACCATGATGACACTAACCACTTCAGCATTGTTTACAAAGCCAGTGTACAGCCATTATACTACATTGTAATTTAATTTGCTTGTATTTGCAGGTGTTCTTCCAATAATGGGAGATGTTGATTAACTGCTTCCTAAAGAGCAGCGTCTGAGTCTTCATGAGATGTGATTATCCTGTGTACCTGCAGGGGGAGCTGCTGAGTCCATGTCGCTGCAGTGGGTCTGTGCGCTGCACCCACCATCCCTGCCTTATCAAGTGGATCAGCGAGAGGGGGTCATGGAGCTGCGAACTTTGCAACTACAAGTACCATGTCATTGCCATCAGCACCAAAAACCCACTGCAGGTGGGGTAACTAGCTCAGCATACAGGACATGGTTGTTTTAGCCCCAATCCTCCAACCCTCCAAACAGTCCTTTTAGTTACACCTTCTGTTCAGTACAGAGATTTTCCTTTTTAAAATGTATTTCTTTCATTGTTTATTTGTAAGGGGCCATGTACATTATAACAAAAAATAATGTTACCATTTTATATGCTGTACTGGATTTAGCTTAAGCCAATTTAGACCTGCAGCCCCATGGCTGGATTTCCGAGTGTGTTTTGAACACTGCATTGGAAAAATGGCGATATTCGTAGCATATCTGTAACATACTCCACAAATTGGCAGATCTGGGAACGGATTGTGACTTACTGGCAAAGGAGGTGACTGACAGATCTGGTAATTTTATGTTGGCCTATCCATGTGTCCCCTGGCAGTGGCAAGCCATCTCGCTGACGGTGATCGAGAAGGTGCAGATCGCGGCGGCCATCTTGGGCTCTCTGTTTCTCATCGCCAGCATCTCCTGGCTGGTCTGGTCATCGCTCAGCCCCTCGGCTAAGTGGCAGCGACAGGATCTGCTCTTCCAGATCTGCTACGGCATGTATGGCTTCATGGACGTGGTCTGCATAGGTGAGTGTGTGGCTGAATGGGTGTGGCCTGTGGAGATGGCAACCTGCCTTTTTACTGTGAGGTATGAAACTGCCTGAGATTAAGATGTTTTTTAACATTAAGATGTTTGTGTTAGGCTGAAGACATTCACTGTCTCCAGTGCAGGGAGGGTCCTGACTGCTGACTGCGGGGTGATTAACTCTGCAGTTTGCATAGATTAACCTGCCATCTCTGACATAGATAGATGAGTTTCCCTCATGAATCTATAGGGAAAGGCACAAAGAGTGAGAAAGGGAGGGGCAGAGAAAGAGAGAGAGTGGCAGGAGAGAGAGAGGGAGAAAGAGAAAGAGAGAAGTAAATCAATCAGCGCTGATGTATCCCCAAAGGTACAAATGAAAATGTCGAAAACTTCAGCTCTTAAGCTTTGACAACCCTAGGCCTTAGCCTTGTTGGGAGGGGTTCTCCTGAGCTTGCAGGGAGAGCTAGCTTTTCTTGGGTGTCTGTGATCTATGGTGATTTGCAGTGACACTGATTCAGGAGCTTGACATTGGCTCCATTGAATCATTCATACTTTTGGCAGTAGATCGGATTATGTAAGATTTATTAATATTTAATTTCAGTGTTTCACATTACTCATCTGCTCTGCTTATCCACTGGTGAGTGACCAGAGAGCTGAAAAAAATATATACACTGCTATACCCTTATCCAGAATTATTTATGTATTTGTGAATGGAATAGCTACGAAATGTGGATTTGACCTATACACACCTGCAGGGCACATGGAAACTGCGAATTAGTTGATTATGAACGAGCGCAGTTGGGAAAACGGTGAAATTTGGTCAAAGCAGCTTTTTCAACATACTTATCAACATATCTATTGCAACATACCTGCCATTTCGCACATCCTTGCAGGTGGCTGTTATCTGTGATCAACCAATTTCAGCACAACAGGGGCAAACAAAGCATTTTTTCCAGCCTGTCTTGTATCAGACTATTCATCTCAACTTTTTTCAGTGGTCATCTCAAATGATTTCAACTTAACCTCCGTCAGTCCTGTTAGAGCCAGCATCTACTGAAGGGCACTGCCGAAACCAGAAGTATTTTTAGCATACTAAAGTAGTCATTAATCACCTACGCAACTTGTAATTTGAGTCTTCCAACGGGCCGGTGTCTGTTCTTTTGGGTTAGGACGTCATTGAAAAGCAGACTTTCCTGGAACACAGTACTGTACACACAGGCACCACTCTGTGTGAACGCTTTCTGTAGCACAACATAGATATGAAGACAGGACCAATGTGGGCAAATCAATGATTATTTCAAGGAAACATAAATCAGTGAAATTAATTCAATGTACTGTAATGAAATAAGCAATTACCCCATCCGCACGATCCCACATCCAATTATAACGTGTTTAATGACTTTATAAAATAGAGAACAATTCCGTGAAAAACGAAACGGTTCAATTCAGCATTTATTTCCGATTAAACAATATCCTTGCTTCAAAGTCGTCCGTTTGCAGTAGTGCCACTTGCAATGTCCTGAATCACAGCACCAAAAAGCAACAACAAAAACAAGTGGAAAAGTAACTACAACTATAAGAACAGTTGTGCACAAAGACATTCACAATACCACCACGGGGACGTATGAAATCCTAACATAAATGTGGCATAAATGTTTCTCTGATACACCGTGGTGCTATTGTTTTGTGTCACTCGAAGTTGTAATGGCTCTTGAAATTGGGTTTTTTTTTATTGGGGGAAAATATACTTCAGTGTCAATAGGCTTTTTGATTCCCCTGATTCGTCCCCTCCTCTGCTCTCAACCAACAGTCAATGTGCTCTCCAGAAGTTATGCCCCCATCATCTTTCTGCTGAATTTATAACCCGCCGTAAACGAGCACGCAGAGCAGATCGATGGATCTGCAGAACAAAATCAATTGTACCTGACAGGATCTAGACCAAAAGACAGCTTTTCAACACAAAACTGTTTTTACAAACTTCTTGGGCCAATGGATAAAAGCCTCAGTGTAATTTGTGATGTGATGTGCCTTTCATGGACTATCTTGATAAGTGTGTGTGCCCGATTTGAGAAAGCAATAAAGATTATGAGGGGAATAAACTAATAGGCTATTTATTATGATAGGAAGTCCTCTAACTTGTTAACTGCTGGAGCAAACGTATTTAGGGGTGGATAGCTAAGAAAAAGAAGTAAGGTACCCTATTTAATTTGCAACCTTAAATTCATCACTCACAATGGTGTTTGTTCATGCTTGCCTTTCATTATTGGCCGATAATTATGTTTATTGCTATTGATATTCACTATAGTGCACCAATCAATCACCTGTCGCAATCCCGATAAACAAAATGAAAGTGTATCTCTGTCTGAAGTTGTTGATCAATGAAGCCATGAAAACCGTTCCAGCTGTTTCCTTTTGAAATCATTATGTTTTTGCCTCTTTTTAAGTCACCTGTATTCACTGTGTAAAAACATAACACTGAGTGTACTGCTGTATGCTAACAGATAAATGTTTTTTTAAGTGCTAGCTAGCACGGTCTACTGGCCCTATGGCCTGTAGTTTGGAACTTCCTGCTTCCTGTGACAAAAACAGAGAATTTAAAATAATGCAGGGGATAGAGATTTGCTGTCTCCAGTGTGGGCAGGGTCATTAACCCTGTACTTGCACAGATTAACCTGTCACTTTGCTGACATTAGAGAATGGATCGGCTGGGTTTCTCTCATCAGCCAAAGGGTAAAGACACAGGGAGAGTGAGACACTGAGAGAACAGGGGATTTTTTTCTGAATTGATATACCCCAGAGGACACACGTGGAAATTATGGAATCTTCAGAAGTGAAATATCTGCTGACTCGAGCTTCAGAAATAATCGGCTCAATATTCTGCTTCTAATGATTTATGTAATTAGCTCTTCTCCCACAGTCAAATGTGTGGCTTGGAAGCAGAGTTGCGGATAGGAGCACTGTGGCACAGCTGAGATAGAAATAAGATGAAGAGAAGTTTCCTTCCTCTTCACTCTCAAAAAAAAAAGTTACGAAAAGTTCCTCGAAAGGTACAAACGCTTGTCGCTGGGGGTGGGACCCTACAGGTACATAAAATTGTACCCCGAGCCAGTAATACATAATTAATTTGTAAATGTTTTGCTTTTAAAAGGTACATTTTAGTACCCATGTAGAACATTATTGTACTTTCAGGGTACATTCGGGAAATGTGTTTTTTAAAAAACAAAAATATACCTCCACTGTATCTTTATTTCTAAGAGTGTTCAGAGCAGTGGAATATATTTAAAAAACACGCACGTACCAGAGCACTGACTTTGATCTTTACTCACAAAAATATTAAGTGCAGTTGCAAGCTGCTAGCACATTACATTACATTACAGGCATTTAGCAGACGCTCTTATCCAGAGCGACTTACACAACTTCTTATTACATTTATCCATTCATACAGCTGGATATATATTGAAGCAATGCAGGTTAAGTACCTTGCTCAAGGGTACAACGGCAGTGTCCTACCTGGGAATTGAACCTGTAATTTACACTACACATTCTCCCAAAGTTGCATTGAAATTTCCATTACTGCTTTCAAAAAGAAAAGTCAGACTCTTTTAAATGTATTTTTGTACAATTATTTGGTTGCTGTGGAACACCTTAATTGCTGTGAATATTTAAACAGTGTAAACACCTTGCTGTACACACACCAGCAACAGACTGAGATAATCACTCAAATATAAGTCTGAAAGGCCAATATAGTCTATCAGAAAAAGTAAATATCTGACATCATAACCTGATATCACTGCCAGATGTCAATGCATCTGTCATCTGACTTTCTTGAAGAAGAACAAAAATATGCTTATTATAAACCCACAATCTGGGGGTTTGAGGCAACAGCAATACTGATTACTATATCATGTTACTGTTGACACACCTGTAGTGTTTATTACACTAACACATCATATACTGTATAAGCTATTAAGCAATTCAACCCAATGGTGTTCAATTTGTCTACAATCATATTCTCAACACAGTTTTTAGTAATAATATGATATGACAATGTTGGAGGTGTTTTATGCTGTGTAGTTTGTTACCTCATATCCGCAGGATATTTTTTAAATATTGCTTGTTTTATTTTTGCTTTCTAGAATGTCAGCACGTAGGCTTGCAAAGCTACTTTGTATAGATATTGAATGAATTATATTGATGTTCAGCACAACCACAGCAAACATCTAATCTTGACATTTGGCAGTGATATTAAATTTACATTCATGTATTATTAAAGTTTGAAGACATCATTATCAGTGCTCTGCTCTCACAGAATGTCAGCCCAACGCAACTAATACATGATTCCACTGTTCATAATAAGCTAATTTGTCATTACATTTTTTCTAATTAAACATATTGGAGAACACTTCATGTAAATTCAAATATATTTACTAGAGTATGACATTTGGCTCCGGCATTCACCGCATGCACCAGCCTGTCTGTACTGTAGACCACTGAACAGCAGAAGTATTGCTGCGCGCTGCATTGCAGTATTCATCCGCGAATGATTAAAATATCGATGTGTCGCAGCTTCTGCAGGACCTGTGAGGGTGAAACTATTTAATGGAGTGTTTTGATAGTTTCCAAACCTGATATGAGATTTGATACAAAGGTGAGGGGAAAGCAGAATGTCGCTCTGGAGACTCAGAAGGTCAGAGTGACTGAGCTGATGTAAGGAATTCTGAATGCAATGTCCCTTCATCTCTCCCCAGCACTTATCATCCACGAAGGGCCCTCCGTGTTTCGCATTTTTAACCGCTGGCAGGCCGTCAACCAACAGTGGAAGGTGCTCAACTACGACAAGGTCAAGGACAGCGAGGACCTGAAGGCCGGCGCCAACACCAGGACCCTTACCGCGCCCGCACAGAGGGCCAGCATTCACCTGGAGGGCGGGACCTCCACCTCCTCCCTCATGGCTGCAGCCATGGCCACCGTTGCCACAGAAACGCCCACGGCGGCGGGCCACATGACTCAGGACTCCTCTGACCAGAGCAATGGTCTCTCCCTGCCTGACCACCACTGTACGTATAACATCCTGCACCTTCTGAGCCACCTGCGACAGCAGGAGCCGCATGGCCAGCCCAGCAACAGCAACCGCGAGCTGGTCATGAGAATAACTACAGTCTGAGGATTCTGTCTTGAGGCCTTATTATTTACCTGGTGTGGGAGTCAATATATGCTGAATATATATAATATATGACAGCTGTAAAACAAGAACTTTTTCAAATTGAGACAAGAAAGGCCTTGCCAACCAGGAAAAAATGGCAAAGTAACAACCAGTTGAGGAATGAGTGGGCTTTGGATGGGTGCAGACAGCTTTTGTGTTCAGTGTTTTGACATGTATAAAATAAAAATGATGGATTTGGATTTCTTGATGGCTGTAGCTGAAGGATTTGTCTAATGCTGATTCCACTGTTCTTGGTGCCAAGTCGTGAAAAGAAGCCGATGTATTTGGGGAAAGGCAGACATCCGTTGAGTTACTGTAAGATATCTGTTCCTATGCTACAATGGAAGAACAGCACTGAGCAGAGCTTCAGGGATTCAAATAATTCAGGTGGAATTTGAGCTGAAAACGAAATGTACTTAAAATCTCACCTGTGACCCTTTTTAACTGCACACATCGGCTACTTTGTTACCCTTTTTGAAGGATATCTGTTATTTGCTGTCGAGATCTTACACGCTCACATTTCTATGTGAGACCTTACGCACAGTAAATGCATTTCACTCTCAAGCATAGGGGCCAACTCACCCTCATATTTCTTATATTGAGAAAGTATTTTCAGAGCCTTTCAGAGAATTCTGTAATAGAGCGATTGAGGTGAATACACCAGAGTAAATACATTGAGTAAAAAATACATGTATAAGTGCTTTGGTGTCTTGTTGTCCAGCCACAAAGTGGCCATAGCAAAAAGCCATAGCATGACCCCCCCCCCCCCCAAAAAATCAATAACAAATTCATGACTGTATAATATTTTGTTAGTTCTTACTAAATATTTTCAGTTTTATTTATGTGTGTGTGTGTGTCTGTGTGCGTCCATATGTGTGTCTATGTGTTTGTATGTGCATATACTGTATGTATGTATGTGTGAGAGAACGAGTGAGAGAGATGACATGCTGTCTTTTATTCTGAACTGCAAACCAATTCCCTAATAAATATAATTCCAATCGAATGCTTGCTTGCTTATGTATGTGCACGTGATATTGCAGTTTTTCCATTATTTTCACTGATTCATATTATTGTCAGAAACAGGCTCCCCCCAAGTGTAATGCGTGTCTACAGTGCATTCACCCTTTCTGTTATTTGAAAAGGAGGGTGTTAGTCCACAAATGAACTGTAAATTTACAAAGTTTAAATAGCGATCGGGCATTGATAGGTGGGCAGTGAAACGTTGCCTGAGCAAAAAGCAGGTTTTCTGACAGAGCAGGCGATGGCGAGTGAGCTGCACAGGGGGGGGGGTTTGAAACAGTGATTTTTTTCAGCAGCCTGCTGTTCTGTGGCCTTAATGCATTTTTAACAAGGAGCCATAACCTCACAGGCCTCCAAAACATCTCCACGGTTATAATACAACTCCCAACCCTGTTTTCCAGGCACTGTATTTAAAATATATATATATATATTTTTTTTTTTACATGGAGCCATTCTTCATCCGTCGTCTGTAACACTGTAATTTACATTACATGGAGTTCATATTGTTTGTGCGAGACCAGCCTCTTCTGATTCCAAATAGCGGAGGGGAGGTCTACTCATCATGTCTGTCTTCTACTTGTACCAGTGTTAAAGCTCGTTTCCTAAAGGCGTCTTGTGCATTCCTCTCAATGGATGACATTCGCTCGTAAGGTGGCTCATGTTTTTCACGTAAAACCTCAAACTCCTCAGACCCGCTCAAGAAGGCAAGGCCTATGTTCCAATGTTCAGGCAGCGGCAGCAAGGATTAAACTAACTAGCTTCTGCCAACCTTTACCTGCGGCTAGTACTCTTAGGGCCACACGTGAAACCAATAACGTGACCAAAGATTGGTCATGGTATTTGTTTTGCACCAATCATTTGTCATGTTATTGGTTTTGCAAGTGCTAAAAGGTTTTGCACTCGCTAAAGGTCTTAGTAAATGAGGCCCTTACTGTACATACATAGCAAGTGCACATACATTTGCTTTAAAATGTCTCTGGGCTTACACGCAAGAGCCTAAAGCATAGTCCAATGACAAATGTGGAAGACAATGTTTGAATGTCGCACAAAATTTGAATAAAAATGACATTATTTGAATCCCTGAAGAAACTATCAGCATCAAATCAGGTTATGGCTGTCAGAGTGTTCCAGTCTGGAGTGCCCAAGGTGCATTGATCTAGCCTGTTCCTGCACAGCCTATTTGTCCGTAGAGAAATCAGGTAACTTTGTGCCCACAGGCTGAATAATTGAAGCCATACAACATGGATATTGAAGGAAAGGAGTTACAACAGCAGTCTGTGGAGCGGGGAGGTTGCATAGAGTTCAGTATGAATTAATTTTCCGCTTCTTTTTCACACTTTCTGTACTCAGCTAAATCTTTTTTTTTTTTTGCAACAGAACCTGAAATCGAAGGTAACCTGGAAAACTGTCAGATTCCAACTACAAAAATATGGAAATGTTTTCCATTAAACAATACTCATTATCTATGTTGTTTACTCTCGACACATAATGTTGCTGCCGGAGGGTTCAAACAGTGATGATCTCACGAGGCATTCCACAAACACCATTCCCTCGTATTATTATCCTACCAAGAGCCACGCTGAAAACATCCAAGTGAAACAGAGATGATAATATCTGCCAGTAATAAATCTCTCTCTCTCTCTTTCTCTCTGTACCGATCTCTCTCTCTTCAATGCTCTAGTATATATAAGTATTTCACAAGTGAGTTCAAATCTGACTTGGGAGGGTAGTGTGGCTGAATTTTGTAAAACCGTACATGGGCTTTTAATTTACTGGACTGTTGCCAGTTCCCTGTGGTAAGTCTAATGCAGCTACATTAGTTCAGTGTGGGTTTTTCTTAACAGTCAAAGGGCAGCTACAGCGCCTGGTTGAGTCATCACAGCCTGCAGGAATTGCTATACGAAGGCATGCTGATATTTCATAATATTCACAGAAGCTGGTAAAGGTTTTATTAGTATTAGAAGAAGTAAAGAAAGTTGTATTATGCCTCAGATACATCAGTCATTTTAAATCTGGTGCAAGACAGGTGCATCACTGTAATGTACATTTTTTGCTGGATGTTGGTTTCCTCTGTCTTTTCTTTTGTACTGCTTCAGTCCAACACTTGCATTTTTTACACAGGAGTTATACATACCTTAATGTACCAGCAAGCCTTCTACACATTATAGTGGTAATCCAAACCACTCTCCTTGCTGTGAAAACCAGCATGGCTTCCCATCTCTGTCCAAGGGCTTCCAGGAGCAGATGCAGGCCGCTGAAGGTCAGCATTTCCATTCTCTGTGGATTTGTTTCAAACAGCATCAATGAACTGCAGCAAAGCATTGTGGGAAAAGACAACTGTTGTTGTTTCTTAGTCGTGTAATACACGGGGTTTCTCTGAAAGGTTTGATAATTTCCAGTGCTGACCTTGAGCCAGGTTAAATGTTCAAAGGTGTTGACCATCTTTATGGTGACTGTTCTGTTTCTTACAATTTATCTGACTCCAGAATTGCCTGCCAATGTTCATCAGGCAACTTATCACTTGTCTTTCTTCAGTTTCCAGCCAAAAGGCCCATAAGCTCTATACCATAGATAAAGACCTGTTTTGTTTACACTTGTAAATGTGTGTAAAAAAAATATGATGCATAAAAACAAGAAAGTGAACATATGGTGTCGTGAAAGTCTTTTTTTAACTAATTAAAAATATTATTTTATTTTGCTCTGTAACACTGTAAATGGATGTCATCCTCATTTTAAACCAGATTCTTTCCAAAACCGATTGTTCAGCTAGTGCTTGTAGGATAACTGATTAAGGTTATGGCTTTCCCACACTCCTTTCCTATGTCAGCTGTCTCTCTTATAAAATGCACTGCCATAATATAGAAATGGCCTTGCACCTGTGGAGGCCCATGGAAAAGTGGGAATTCACTTTTCCCCAAATTATCTAATAACTTTATACTTTTGTACTGAACCTATATATCTTTTTTTTTTTTTAAATGAAGGGTTGCCAGCTTTAGGATTATCCATCAGCAACTGGGTCATCCTCGTTTAGGTGTCTAACCCACTCCTACCTGCATTACTAAAATGGTCAAAAAAGTTATCTTTTAATTTTTTGATAAAAATAATGGCCTGGATTCAGTTGTCATTTTACACGCTGAATTGAATTTTTGCAAAGAAAAAAAACTTTTCCTCACTGGAATTAGCATATTTAGGCCTCATCAAGAGTGAATTTAAAAACAAATATTACTTTAATACAGCCCGACGTTCCAATGTGCAATATTTTGTAACTTGTGCAATTAACTAATTATATGAGTCCATCCACTTTCCCATAAGTAATTTCCCATAATGCACACTTATTGTATATTATGCAGAACTGCCTCTGAGGCGTGCAGTGAAGAAAAGCTGATATTTGCATAATAAACGAGCAGTCAAAGAGCTGACACAGACTCACTGAGCAAAACAGTCAGATATAGTCTTAAGCATCTAAAGAAAGCCAAGAGGGGAGAATAAATGAAGTCTTTCAAAATTAATAAAAACTTAAATTCCTATCACATTAAATTTATGCACTTCATATACAAAAGGTTTGAAGATACATGTTTCTGTGATTTTAAAAAAGTGTTTCCAAATCTCTTTATTATGAGATATATATAATAATTTAATATGAAGACCACATATGTAATCACATTAAAACAATTAGAAGGAACCCGATGCTGATGGGTGATCCTCAGTAAAATCTTAAAACTTATAAATATGGCAAAGCAGTCTAAAGTTTCCTAAAACAGTCAACAGAGGTCCAGTTCTCCTCGATTTCCTTCACATAGGCCATCTCTATGCACAACGTCCTCAGGAAAAAAGTACATGGGCAAAGATTGGAGCCAGTGGTTAGATGGCATGCCACGATGCCACCTGTGTATCTGAGGAGAATAGAGGAGCCAGGGTCAGAAGCCATTATACAAAAAGAACTAGTCGTGATGTTTACAGCTTCAATGAAAGTGTCACATATTAACAAAACCTCCAGCTTGCATGTTCCCTCTCAAAACATGAATGTGAATTTGAATGTGAGTTATCCTGCTGCCTACCACTAGAGGCTGATATTCAGATATTATTTTTTGATAATAATTTACAGTAATTTGTTTTACAGTTATGTAGCATTGGATGTTATGTTGGGTCCAATCTTATGTTTTTAATTAGAGGATGTCGAAGTCTGTACGCTGAGCTTTAGAATTTTTAAACAAAACTATTTGTTGTATATTTTTGTCACAATGTTTTTAGAAGGCATGGCCTGGATTCACGATTACATGCAGGCTATGTGTTACTTTGGTCACACTTTAAACAAAGTCTCCATATAAAGGCTTTATATAGCATATATAAAGCCTTCATAAACATGACATAATGGCTTCATAAATCATACATAAGCAAATATCATGCTTCATAAAGGGTGACAGAACACCTTCTTATGCAACATGTTATGCCAAATGGGTCACAGTTAGCCTAGCATTCTACATAAGCACATTTTATGTCACCCTGTATAAGGTTTAGCCATTAGCCAGGTGGCATTGTTGGTTATGCCACATTTTGCATAACACGTTGCATAAGGAGGTGTTATGTCCCCCTTTATGAAGCATGACATTTACTTGTGTATGTTTTATGAATATAAAGCAATATAAAGCCTTTATATTGAGACTTTGTTTAAAGTGTAACCGTTTCTTTCTTCACAAACACGGATTGGAAACTTCCGCAAATGCCAGAGTTAACTCATAAACCTGTTTGTTGGGATGACATCTTACTTTCCATGTATTTGAAAGCAAAAGAGTTGAAAAAGGTTTATTGAATCGAAGAAATTGCCTCCCTTGCCTTGAAAATGCTAATGCTCCGCCCGAACTTTGGTCAGCGTCGGTCATGCCAACCGCCCCCATGAAAACAATCATCGCTCAGCCTTGCAACTTTTTACTGAGTTTATTTTTCACTTTCAAAAATGTGTGTTCGAATTGCTTTGAATAATGTTTTGAGAGAATAAACATTCTCTCCCACCCACACCTCAAAACTGGTTAATGACACACAGGACTCACCAATGTGACCTTCTTACCCACACACAGATGCCAATATACAAGCATGCTCAAGTGTTATGATGCTCCAGGTAGGTGAACTATCAGCCTCTTCTTATGCCAGAAACAGGTGTTTAAGTTCTCCTGGATGACTGAGAGTGTTTATACCTTTATGTCTCAGATACCTCAGGATAATTACCTATTCCGTTCCATTTCAGCATTGCAAGCCATTTATCAGCAGGAATGCTCCATAAAAAGCACTATTCAATATAAAAACTACCTGTCTTTTCAGCATAAGGCCACACTGCTGCAATTTATTAGGCGTTGTTGCCCTTGTGAATTGTTTTTCTTTTTGTATGAAAGAGCTCTGTTAAAAAATATAGCTCATCCTCATTTAACACATAATTCAACACAATTCACCATTGCTTATTTGTAATTATGCAAAAAAAAAGAATTGTGCACAAATAAGTACTCAGAAAATCAGTCCTAGCACCAGGAGGAGGTTTTTGCAGGCCAGCATCATTCTGCCTCTAATTGGGTTGCTGATGGGCTCCCTGCTGGTATGCTGGTCCTGAAAATCAATAAGCAGATAAACACTAGAAAGTTAACCCTGTATCCGCATTCAGTCGATTCACATAGAGCGCAGTGGTGCTCCCTTGCGCTTAGAGAGGGGTGCTATCAGAGCAGGCTTAGAGAGGGGTGCTATCAGAGCAGGCTTAAAGAGGGGTGCTATCAGAGCAGGCTTAAAGAGGGGTGCTATCAGAGCAGGCTTTGAGAGGGGTGCTATCAGAGCAGCTTAAAGAGGGGTGCTATCAGAGCAGGCTTAGAGAGGGGTGCTATCAGAGCAGCTTAGAGAGGGGTGCTATCAGAGCAGGCTTAGAGAGGGGTGCTATCAGAGCAGGCTTAGAGAGGGGTGCTATCAGAGCAGGCTTAGAGAGGGGTGCTATCAGAGCAGGCTTAGAGAGGGGTGCTATCAGAGCAGGCTTAAAGAGGGGTGCTATCAGAGCAGGCTTAGAGAGGGGTGCTATCAGAGCAGGCTTAGAGAGGGGTGCTATCAGAGCAGGCTTAAAGAGGGGTGCTATCAGAGCAGGCTTAGAGAGGGGTGCTATCAGAGCAGGCTTAAAGAGGGGTGCTATCAGAGCAGGCTTAGAGAGGGGTGCTATCAGAGCAGGCTTAGAGAGGGGTGCTATCAGAGCAGGCTCTTTGCCTGTAGGAGTATTGTACCATTGCATTGCAGCAGCCTGCAGTGAGCATTTTTAAAGTGCACAAGGGATTATTTTGGTACACAAGTAATTTTTACTTTCTTGCACGAATTTTTTTTCCCCTCTTTATAGATTTCGGTAGCAGGTATTTTGAATCAGCGCGTTGTGAAATCAGTACATACACAAATCTATGTACAAACATAGATTGCCAAGAGTTCCATGGAATTCCATCTTTCCCCCTATGCCTTGAGTTATGTTTTGATTCCAGAGAAACAGGAAATTGCTGTGTTATCTCAAAGTACGGTCCAGCTCAACTAAATTGCAGAGCTTGTTGCACTTCAGCACAATAATGTGCGCCGTAATTTATGTTGCTCTGCCTAACAGGCTAGGCAGGGGAGACATAAGAAAGCCCTGACATAGACTTATACTATTACCACAGCAGCTGCTCATCACTGTATTTTGGCGGTAGAATGAATGAAAATTTAAAAACAAACGGCATGACAACTACATAACACTGTGCTGCTGTGTGCGTGTGTGCGTGTGTGCGTGCGTGTGTGTGTGTATGCAGGTGAATGCAATGTACAAATGCATGCCTCTGTACTTTTTGGTAAATCACTGTTTTCTGACAAATTATGAAATTGCCAATGTTCCCTGGTGGAAAAACACATGAACTCAGTCCACTGGATTGCTCACCACTAGAGGTCTGCCTTGGTCTTTCCAGGGAGGCTGGAGCAGTGGAGAGTGGGGAATGGGGGAGGGTTTCAGTTACAGAAAGCAGAGGTTCATAGCTGAGCAGGGCTGTGCCTGGCTCGACAGGAAATCAATCTCCGCTGTTTACAGCAATTAGTCCTGTTTGTCCAGATTTAAAAGCCGATTTGGACCATCGCCATTCCTTGCATTGAGTTAAGAATTGGAAGTGGACAGACACTAGAAAAGCAAGAAGAAGAAAAAAAAACTTTGTTATTCGGTTTATGTAAATGGCTATCCTCAAAAGAAATGGACCATGTTCCCTCACTTGCGATGCTTGAAGCTCAATCTGATAAATAATAATTCATTTTTTCTCAATGTGCTGAGAGTCAACTCAGGGGCAGATATCATCACTTCCATGCAACACATTCAATGCATACTCAATGTGTACGGATAAAGAAGGTTGAATAAAAATATGTTTGTTTAGATTGAAAATATATTGTCCATTTGTATGGGAATTCCTTTTTATTGTGATAAGTAGAGGAACAGAAGAGTTACTTTAAAATGAATAATTAATGGGTAAGTGAAGCAGATAAATCTACATTCATGCTATGAGGTTTGACTGTGAATGTAGTGTCCCTCCATAAACCATGATACACAAACACACACACACACGCGCATGCACACGTGCACGTACGCAGACACACTCACAAACACACACACAAACACACATGAAGTTGCTCAAATTATACTTCACTGAGGGTTCAAGCTATACCTCCCTGTGTACATGTGGTCAAACATATTTTATTTCAACTTTACTGTCACTGAGTTCTTTTAGTGATTTATTTGTGACCAATGTTACTGTTACTTTGAACAGCCTGTAATACGAATAATTTTAAGGAAAGGAGGGTGATGACATCATTTTACATGTAATGCACCATGTGCTGTGGATAAGCCAATGCCATTCCATTTGGGTAAGATTCCCTACAGAGTTCAACGATGAGCCGGACTATGGATTCCCTGTTAATACCTTGGAAATGTAATATGTATGTAATAACCTTGGAGTAGGAGACATAAGATATAAGACATAATAAGATGAATGCCGCTGCCAATTCCCTAATATCAATGTATAAAATGCTGATCTAACTCCAATTAGCTCCCTTATAAGGGGATCAGGACCAGACTGCTGCTCCAAATCTGTCCTGTGCCAAGCTTCCTTTTCCCACACTCTCACAAATGCACAAATTAAGTTTTACAGTTTTTAAAAAGTTTGTCTGAAAGATTTTTTAACCTACGTGCAAAAATGCCACCCTTTGTTTTATGGTAAATTGGTGCCCGCAGTTGGTTCTGTAAAAGAATATCGTGCTGGTTTGTTTTTTTTAAGTAAATGGAGTGCAGCTGAGGGTCATGCTGACATAGCTGACAGTGAAACCCTCTCAGCAGGAATTTTGGAGGAGGAAAGTTCTTCCCGTTCTCCCATTTATCACTGCAGTGATATACAGCATCTCTGTGGTGAAATATACATCACGAGCAGTCCTAGTTTTCAATGCTGAACAGCTACAATTGCTTACTAAATGAATCACTGCACTATATATAATTCAATTGTTGTTGTTTATGGTTAGTCGACATTGATAAGTATTCATAAATAGGATATTAAGAAGGAGGAAAGGGTTCCCAGAAAATTCCTCATCAGGTTACTATCAGTTCTGTTTGTATCTTATGTAAATTTGTATCTCATCCCATAACAACTATGTTCCCATGGAAATGTTGGCATATTTATACAGATCCGTGAGCTGTGGATCTAAGAAAAAAAATATTTTTTAATTTAAATTGATATGATCAATATTCCGCCTGCATGAGTAACAGCATATAAATGTGTTGTGTCTTTCAGAAATATTCACACCGACCAATAATTCCATCTTTTGATGAATTATAAATCACGCAACCCACGCAAGCCCCACCCCTTTCCCAAAAAGAAAGTCATTCAAAAATGATAAAAAGTTAACATAATTCTAGGA
Source organism: Ilyophis sp. 1 JC-2022 (assembly GCA_022702515.1). Lineage (NCBI taxonomy): Eukaryota > Metazoa > Chordata > Actinopteri > Anguilliformes > Synaphobranchidae > Ilyophis > Ilyophis sp. 1 JC-2022. The sequence continues at coordinate 23,867,400 of CM040398.1, read as the reverse complement.
GGATGACAATGTCGCAAAAGAGGTCGCTAGAAAGCAAAACCTGCAAAGACAACATGTAATCTGAAATTTACTGAGTGCTCAGCTTCAGTGCTCAGTCAGTGCTTACACTTAACACTTTGGGCAGCTCTTACCGGTGTATCCTTTTCTTGCCTTGGTCTCTATGAGCTTTGTACAGTGGAATATAATTATTTTGGTTATTCTAGTAAGCATGTTCCAGTTTTGACTGGTTAATTGAGCATAATTAATGGACTGCGATTACTAGACTGTGTTGGATTCAGACCACCCAGGGACAAATAGATTCTCTTTTTACAATCACCCTAGAGCAGGGGTAGGCAACCCTGGTCCTAGAGAGCCGCAGGGTCTGCTGGTTTTTGTTGTTACTCACCACTTAATTGATCAATTAAAGCAGTTGATTACACAGTTAACTCACCTCACCTGGTTTCTTTGGTCTAATTAGTTGCTGTGTTTAAGGTGAAAACAAAAACCAGCAGACTCTGCGGCTCTCTAGGACCAGGGTTGCCTACCCCTGCCCTAGAGTGTCTTTTTTGAGATGTGTTTGAGATATTGTCTGAAATCCAGGTTCAGAATCATGACTGACTCAAACAGACCATAGAACGTTCCACCACATGTGCTCAGTGGCATGCTTTGTCCCAATGTGAGGCTTAAGATCTGTCTGTTTCAATAATGGTTTCTCTCTTGCCAGTCACCACTTTATGCAGGAAATGGAGTATTTTTGACATGTGCTTACTGATTCCAATCAGGCAGAGAAGTTTGAAAATCACTTTTGGCTTCTTAGTGACATTCCAAACCAGTTTCCTGCTTGCTTGGTTCTCAATTTGGACTTCTTGCCAAATCTGGGTATGAAGGATATAGTCATCTTCGTAGTGATGTACTTTTTTCTGCTCACAAAGACATATTCAGACTAAATTTGTCTTGTGACCTTCTCCTGACCTTTGCTTCAATTTGACTTTATCATTGAATCCATTGTTATTTTGCAGTGTGTTGTTATGCGAGTAGCGTGGCATTCCATATCTCATAAAAGAAATGGAGTCATCCATTTTCTCCAGTCTAACTATAATCAACTTAAACTACTTTGATTGCTCACCGACATTAATGCATTTATTAACAGGCCTGTAATTTAGCTTCAACTGATAGCTATGGGTTGCCATAGCAAAGGGGCTGAGTACGTTTGAATGCCATTGAGAAGTTCAGCATTTCGTCCTGCCTGGTTCACGCAGACATGCACATACCCACCTGAAATACAATGTCTTCGCTAGGACTTTGTAGCATTGCTGTGCATATGACATGTGCAAGTCCTGAAGTTGCGTGAAACACACTGGTTTTTGAAGGCACAAGAGTAGAACTAGCAAGGCCTAAACAACTAATTAAAACAAATTGACAAAGCATTCGGAAGGATACCTTTTTCACTTAAAACAAACATTAAATTAAATTTAATTACCAATAACCAGTAACCGCCAACAGATGACAAATTCTTTAAAAGTGTGACTGGCAAAAATGATTCTAAGAAATCGACAACAAAAGGATTTCCATCTGTTAACAAATAACTCCCTCAAAGGGAACGAGTGACCACGGAATGTCCTAGCTGTGAAGAGCGCACACACAGCCTCTTAATCTTCCGCCTGTGTTTGTTCCTGTTTTCCTCACGCTGCTCTCCTGTCTGCTGAGACACCAACGGCCACTTTTTAGGCTGCGTCTAGTGTGTGTCTGCGCCACATAACCTCCATATAAGGGAGGAATTTGATAAGGGAGAAATCTGCAGGAATCGCAGTCTAATTGAGAAAATGGAGAGAAAGTGCAGGCAAGAAGCTCTCTATACGAACTGTTTCAACATGATCTCACAGGAATCCGTGAAATAGCCACGGACATTCGTTTAACTCAAAATCCGTGGTGGGCCCACGGAATCACTGAAATGTCCGTGAAACACACACGGATTTCGCTCCAATACAAGTTAATGACACTCATATCCCGTAATACAAGTTAATGACACTCATATCCCGTGGCTATTTCACGGATCCCCGTTTCAACAACTGAGTGCAGATTTTGCTCAACGGACGTTGTTATCTCATTGGGAAACACACTTTTGATATATTCAGTTCGTTTTTTTGTTTGTTTGCTTGTTTTACATTAAATGTCTTATGTATATGAGTGTCATTAACTTGTATTGGAGCGAAATCCGTGTGTGTTTCACGGACATTTCAGTGATTCCGTGGGCCCACCACGGATTTTGAGTTAAACGTCCGTGGCTATTTCACGGATTCCTGTGAGACCAGGTTGACTGTTTTCAGGGACACTGTGTAAGCAGTGACCCCAAACTAAAAATGACCCCAAACCAGTTTTTGACATTTAATATCCGTATTTTTGAATTTGAATTTTGATTTTGAATGGCCAGTCATATGCATAGGCCTGCCCAACACTGCAACATCGATATTACATTACATTCATTTAGCAGACGCTTTTATCCAAAGCGACGTACAGTAAGATATGCATTTATAACATATTTTTAAAATATTGCTATGGATAGAAAAATAAAATATGATTTAACATATCATATCATAACATATCTATTTAACATGATTGATACCTCTGCGTAATCCCCAGCCTCTTTCACATAAGGAAAGCTATTTGATTTTACATAATCTCTGTTCCAATTATGACTACATAATTTGAAGAACACCACATTCGGGGCAAGTAGTAACAAAGAATCTCGTCATGTAAAACCATCAGAAACAGGCTCAAGACACTTAAAAGTAGATTTTTAAGCCTTACCTGTATTTATCCCATGAGCCTCCACTGAAAGGATCAGAGTGCTTGTCTTCACTGGGAGAATTGAAATCTTGGCGTAAGAAGGTCCGGAGGCCTAAGAGCTCCTCTGGTTTTATCTGTCTCTCTATTATAGAGGCAAATGCATTCTTGGGGAAATGAAAAACCTTGTGCAATCAAAATCATGATAGATACATAATGAACCAAAGTAAACAAATACTATGATAGTGAGCTTATTTTAATCTAGCCACACAGTTCTTATACTGCTCGCTACAGGAACATTTGGCATTGTTCATTTGGAGAACATGCTTCTAGCGTAAGTTGTATGCTGTTTACATTTTAACCGACCAGCTGTGCAGCCATTCACAGGGCTGCCAATCAAAAGTGGATATTCTGCAGAAGCGACAAGGCTGTGTCAGACCTTCAACTTCATGTTTAAAAATGATGCACATCAAAAAAAAATTATGTTTATCATTTTAAAAAGAATAGAACTTTATCTTGTGGCTTAATTGCACACCGTCTTTAACAGGGAAGTAATCCTCTTTATTGTTGAGGTGATACAGTACATATATTCTCACTTGCCAGAACTTTTCATTTCCAATGTTTTTTCATTATGTTTATGTGTTGTGTTTGCATTTTACACAAACAGTGGCAATAAACCAGTTTACTGAAAACACAAACAGTTTATGAAAAGGCAGTTCATGTCTGCATCCATCATTCCCCCGCTCACCTATGACTCTCTGTTGTTTACTCCTTTACAAAACAAGTGCTTTGTCACGGGAACAACAGGACTGCCGCATGTGAATCAATCCCATGTAGTCGAGTGCCAAACCTAATGTTCATTTAGGTGCTACAATCCAATGCAATAAAGCTTTCCGACTACGCAAAAGTCACTAGGTTAATGCTTATCCACATGTAGATAAAAATACTTTTATCCACATGTGCACAGAAATATAGTTCAGACAAGACTGAATATGAGACAGTGAACACTTATACATTTAGAGTTACATTCACTTTCAGTGAGCTTCCACACTTCTGCCCTATTAAAAAATATTTAAAAAGCAAACCCATAATTGAAATTTATTGTCAGCTGTTCAAAGTACCCAACCCCCCCCCCCCCCCCCCGTAAACAATTTGTCGACCTGCGTTGTACTGATCGATGTTGATTCATAGCACGACCACTTTCTGCCTATAATAGATCAGTGTTTTGTACTCACCCCCATGTTGCAATAAACCGAAGTCAAGAAACTAATATTTCTGTGCCACTAATCAAATTAGACATCAATCCGACGTCAAAATGTTTGGTGGGTGGGGAGGCTCTTGGGTAACAGTACCAACTTTGTATAAGACAGCCGCATTGTTTCTATATGCAGAACAAGAAGTGCTGCTGCCTTGACCTTTTAATATTAATAATATCTGAGGACAGCTGAGCATTGATGGACAGACAGTGGCAGAATTGTCATATGGTATGCCATAGTTATGTTTGCGCAGATCAGCTGATGGGACAACAACTCTCTCAGATTGACAGGTGAGGTTGCTGAGATTGCATTTGCCAAGAAACATAACTGGGTAAATATTGGTGAAGTAACTAGCCTTTATTTGCTAAAACCGGAACGCTTTAGAATATAATTATGGTATCACAAAACTGGTGTAGGTGTTCTACGCCTGGTAGCGATTAAACATCTCTTTAGCATGGCCTTTTTTCTCCATTTACCGCAACAAAATAAAATAACTGCTTCTTGCTAACTGCACAAGTGTTATCCCTCTGCTTCGTTAATGTATCCAAGCTGCACACAGGACGAATGGCTGTTGTCCCAAACATTGAGGTTTTGAGCAAGCCCCAGATGTTCAATGCTTATGTGAGAATCTGTCATCTATTCATTTCCTGTTGTCTGAATGAAACAGACCTCACTGAGAACCCCCAAGTAAAACGGCACATTCTCTGCCCCGCCCCCTTTCATTTCCTGTCACTCAGAGGTGTTTTCTCTCATCACACAGTAGTATGCAATAGTATGCAGAGCTATGCTTCATCCATTTGGGTTTCGCTTTAAACAGGCCCATCACTGTCATAGAACCCCTGATTGAGTGTAGAAAAAAAACCCTGTCTGTTTTTTGTACCTCAATAAAATCAAGTGACCATACATCACACTCGAGTTCATGTATTCACACCCACCTACCTGATTTCACCACACCCCACTAATGGTTAAATTTTGACCACTTGACATTCTGCCTCATCCATTTAAAACTAAAACTGTTAGATTTGGTGTTTTATTACAGAGAAAAGTCATCAAAATAGTTTACAGAATAATCCAACAACAACCTCTTAGTTAGACTAACTCGCATATTGGCAAAGATGCTGTAAAAATGTTTGCAAAGTACAAAAATCTATTTCTGTCTCTTGCGCTTTCACTTATCAGTTTCTATAAGACCAAGACACAGTCATAGTGCTATAACTCTGTGGAATTCAATGTTCTATTCAATGACATTTCCATTAGGACTAACATGTAACGTTATAATCACAGATTCACTAATTAATAAAAATGTACTATTATTATTACATTTTATTACTACAGTTATTTTGAAAGATTGTGATTGACTTGTAAAAGACTATTTTTTCTATATATACTGTGGCAGCAGCAGAGGAAGGTTAGTGGAGGCATGGTACCTGCTTCATTGTTAGCTCCACATCCACTGGTGACCTGCAGAAGCACTAGTGCTTCACACATTCCCTTCCCTTGCTGTCTTCCCTCAAGTGGGATATTTTGTGACAAAGTTTGTGACGTGCAGCAAGCAATATAGGAAGTGCAACCCCATAGAGTTGAAACGTGTCCGCCAACTTTTCCTGTGTGGAGCATTGCATTGTGGGATTACATTCTTGCTGGAAGCTTTCACTTTATAGCCTTTGTGGAAGGGAGGATGAACTATAGAGAGTGAGATTCCCTCCCCTTACTTAAATTGGAACTCAATCCCACTTGGTGTGGATGCTATATTTCCTTCTGGAATTTTGGGAATTCCTCCTTGACACAAGAGAAGGTAATGACAAAAGTAAAGCATAAAATTTGGATCCGAATGCAGCCCAGGTTTCTCCAGTATGCCAGGCAGCACACCTGAACACAATAAGCAAATGAGTGGAGAACATTCTGGACAGTGTCCACATTGTCTCAAAAATTCACACTTCCCAGTGTATGCTGACTTTTTGGATAATTTTATATTTGATATATTGTATTTTGTAAGTGGATATACATATATATATATATATATATATACACGTACACACAAATACACACATAGGTTACATATTGAGAATTGTCCACATCTCGACATCTGGTTGTACGTGTATTCACTTGGAAACTGTGTGTTCCTGTACAGACAACTGATTTTCCATACTCTGTTCTTTTGGCTCAAAGGATACATCTTGTTTCGGAAGAATTGTGTTCCCTTCTGGCCCCTTCAATATTTTATTTCCTCCAATGATAAATGCGCACGTTTCAGTGGCTTTCTCATTTGGAAAAATATTTTATCCATTGTGGCCAAAGCCGTTTTCCAGGGACGAATATAAGACTTTCCACTGTAAGTGGGCTGGTCATGCAGGCCATTCCAAAAGATTATTTAAATATATGTATAAAATATACACTTTCGTAGACCATATATGGCAGTTAATGTTTCAGGATTATATATTATGATAATGATGGATTTGGAGGCATGTGATCACGTGCAATTTAAACATTACTGTAGCTCTTTATAGCGGCCAGGGGGTGCCACTTATTTCCTCTGCTAGTTGAACCCGAAGGTCTCTGGTCACAAGAGTAAACCCCTAACCACTTATTCACTCTCATTTAAAATGATTGATAGGTGATATGGGGAGCAGTATTTATTCGCCACACAAAGTTCTGTTTAGCTACTGACCTTGTGCTGACCCCTTATACATACCACCAAAATGACTGCCGTGTTTTGTTAGGTATCATAGCACCTATGGGGAAATCCATATTGCAAGGAACACACATTCCAAAACAAACGGCGGTATTTGAAAGTAAAACAAGTGTGGCTGAACTCCAGACATTTCAAGCGCTCATGTGCAATATTCCCTGGACTTCCAACGGGTCATGGAATTTTGTACTTCATGAAGCCAACTCAATGCTTTCACAAATTGGACAGGAAAGGCCTATACATCTGCTCCACCAAATGAACTATACTTTTTCAACCACCTGATGCAGAGCCACAAATCAGAACCATTGATATTGCTACAAGTATTCCTGTTACAGTTTGACCAATCAGCTAGTGGTTAATTGAGTAATTCTGATTTGGATAGGCGGAGCTGCTGCACACATTAACTAAAGCAGACCACAGCATATTTTTACATTATCCAAAACCCATATATATGGGAGTATATTTATGTTGTGTATTGCCATGTATATGTGATATATCTGCGTAGCGTATACATGTCGTCATGCACTCATGCACAGCTCAGATGGAGATGATTGTACAATGCGTAGCATCTGTGTGTCGTTTATGTTTCTACGACAGGCTTGTTTGGGGGAGGTGATGGATTCCACACAAGATCTCCTCTTGTTTCCGAGGAAACGCCTTCCTCTATTTACGCATCACTATAGCACCCCTTAGAACCAAATTCAACTATTTATTTAATCTTTAAAAAAAGCTCCTCCCCTTGACGCTAGAATAGGATAAAGTCACCTTCTCTCATGAATCCAATCCACCCCCACCCTCAGCCCTCCTGTCCTGTTCCATAAGAGATAAAGTATCAAAGGGCCATGGCCATGCACTGTTTAGAAGGTATTATGCTAAACTCATAGCTCGTATATAGTTTGCAGGTCAAGGGCCTCTGAAGTCAGTCACCTCCATAAACAATGCCCCTGGCTCGCAAGCAGGTTTCAGTTCCTCCAAGGGCTGATCTGGAGCCAGTCTGTTCCCTTGATTTACAATGAAACCGAGCTATTAAACATATATCATTACCAGATGTGTTGTTTTCTTTTTTTTTCCTCCTCTCGTCTTTTTCCTTTTTTTTTGTTTTTCCTGAGCGTAAAATTAAATATCTCTTTTTTTTATGGCAGAATGAGATCAGTGGAAAGATTCTGGTAAGCTCACTCCAACCACCAACAGCCCGCTCGCTCCTAATAAAATTCAAACAGAAATGAATCCTGGCTTCAGGGGATATTTTTTTTAAAAAGCACATATGCACACCCATTTCCCGCTCATTTCCAGTGACTATTTTTCTTCAAACTTGCCTCGGGCCTTCCACGCCTGTTGCCCGTCCCCTCCCCCCCGACCCACCACACCCACCATCTTCCTCCCCCATGTAAAACACACCCGCCCCCCCGCCCACAACTCACCCACCCAACCAACGCCCCACATCTGACGTGTCATACATAATCCTCAGAGTATTTTTGTTCACAGAAGTAACGGTTTGAGTAAGTGAGGGAAAATATTTTCCTTCTCTGCAGGAAAAGACTGGTCGTTTTTCTTTCTTCATTATTTCCAAACTCTGCTCAGTGCGCCGTGTTGTTCACCTGCTCCATCATCGCCGCCGCAGCCCCCACGCTCATACATGACCGCATGCCGTTCCTTTCAACTCAAACATTAAGCTGCGTCATACACTGCCTGGCCAAAAAAAAGTCGCCGTTGCACCCGCCATGCATAGTGCCCACTGTACAAGCCTCTGGAGGCAGTGTTATGATCTGGGGTTGCTTCAATTGGTCAGGTCTAGGCTCAGCAACTTTATGCAGCAATAAAATTAAGTCAGATGAGTACCTGAATGTACTGAATGACCAGGTTATCCCATCAATGGGCATATTCCAGGACGACAATGCCAAGATTCATCGGGCTCAAATTGTGAAAGAGTAGATCAGGGAGCACGAGGAATCATTTTCACACAAGAATTGGCCACCATGAGTCCTGACCTTAACCCCATTGAAAGTCTTTGGGATCTGCTGGAGAAAACTTTACAGAGTGGTTAGACTCTCCCGTTGTCAATACAAGATCTCGGCCAAAAATGAATGCAATTCTGGACAGAAATAAATGTTGTGACATTGCATAAGGTTGTCAAAACAATGCCACGACGAATGTACACCGTAATCAAAGCTAACGAAATATTAGAGCGTGCGACTTTTTTTTTGGCCAAGCAGTGTAGCTGAGGCTGCTGGGATATACACCACACAATTTAGGCCCCCAGAGCAATGCACTATACCTTTAATTATATCCACTCTCTTAATTACTTGAATGAATGCAGAATTAGGCTTCATTAGTCAGAACTAGACGGTTTTCCAGGTATTTTCCATTGACCATTTTCCGATGCCAAGAAAGTAGGATTGTGACACTGTGGGGAAAATGCACCCATTCCACTCTAGTCACAGCTTTACTGTACCTGTGTGGCTCTGTATTGATAACAAACTGTGACTGATGAGTTCACAAAAAGCACTGACTTGTGGGACATTGTGAGCAAATCAGGAAGCGATCCGGTTCTCTTCCTTTTTACTTGTCTCCTCTCAGTGAGTTTTTATTCACCACAGATTTTTTGTTTGTTCCAATGGGATTTTTCACCTGCCAGGATCTGCTGACTGGAGTTTTTCACACAAAGGTTTTTTTCTTCAAGCAGTTCAATTTCAAACCGTGGAATGCTGGAATTGTGCTGTTTTGTATTCTGTGGAATTAAGATGTTGTTTAGATTGTGTCTGCAGTTATCGGTTTACATCCTGTTTATATTATCTGGGGGCTCTTTTAATTTCTTTTTTTCTTTACTTGGAACTTTGAATTGACCTATCTATGGGGGCCAAGAGCCACATGGTTATAGTTGCTATGCTGGACAAGCTTTGTAAAAATAATAATAATTATAAGTAGGTGAAAGGTGAAGAGACAGTCTTTTCTTGTTCTTCAATCTAAAAGTTCATATGTGACTTTCCCATTTTAAGAAATATAAAATAGAACATGCTATTTTGATTCATGTAGCCCATAAATGCAACTAACTGGTATAGCTACAGAATAGTTACTTATGGCTTTAAACCATCAGTGTAAGAAAAAAGATTACAGTAGGCTACTCAGCAACTGTCCTCTAAGTGCAGTGTAAAAACCAATAAATCACCATGCTAATTATTTCAGCATACCTCATCCGTTTATATTTGAGACTACAACCATTCATTTTGTTAGGTTAGTAAGCCTGCGTAAACCTGCATAGCAGAATGAGAGTTTGCCAACTAGAAATTGGCCATTTTTGTGACAGATTGGCAGCTGATAAATTGAGACAAACTGTACTTGACATTTTGGAAACCACTGTAAAGTTACAAGTAGTAAAATTAACTTGTGTTAGCTACATTATGTATGTAACTTTGCATGTAAAAAGTTTATAGTTGACCATCTTATAATGTATTGGTATTGCCACGTTCTAGATTACAGTAGTAGAACCTATTAGGTAATGCTCTTTAGCTATTATCTGGCTATCTCATGCTAATCCATACACCTAATCATGATTGGACCAAAAAGCCAGTAATGTTAGAGACAACATAAAAGGTGCAATATGAATTTTATTAGTTCACCACAGTAGCTGTCCATGTTGATTCATTTTGCGGTTATATAAATGACTACAGGATGTACAGGTAATGGATAGTACACGCTGGATGGTACACCCTGGAGTAAAATGTACTTTTAACTTATAACATGATTGTTCATTTTTTTTGTACCTCTCTAGCTATTGCTTAGTTATTTATGCCACACTTCCACCATCTTGTTTTAATATCTTTTTCTGTTTCATATAATCCAAGCGTGTTTTCTGTTTTGCAATGCCATTGTTCTGAATGGCATTGCTGTAACGGCCTTGGGTTACTATATATGCAGTATATTGTTCTTTGTGGCAGTAATAATTTGATGAGTGCCATACTAAAGAGATGGAACTGATTGATTGCACGGATGAATGCGTACCTGGGAGGAAGATGATGATGTTACCATTCCACAGTGATTAACTGGCTTCTTGTATAGAATCAAAGCAAACTTCATGTATCACAGATCAGATGTCAAAAATGTATTTACAGTTTGTATCGGGAGTATTAAAATGGCTTACTAATTGGCTAATTTGCTGTCCAACAGTAATCTATTGCCTTTGAATCAGTCCCAAGATCCAAAATACTTATAGCAATCCTTAAGTAGGCTGAGATTCAATTGACAATTTAAACATTTAATAACAATATAAAGCCGTTACATGAAACTGTTGTGAAACAATGATGTTCTTAGATAACAATGGTGCATTATTTGAAAAGTTTTCCAGGGAATCCCTTTTTCTACAGGTTTAATTTCTACAAAGGTTTCATGAGAAGATGTTAAGTTCAAGGCACTCTCGTTGGAGAAAGAATTTGTTTAAAAGGCTTTATTACATTTTTATACTGATAATAAATTTTAAAGCCAGTCTAATGCTAATGCATTTCGGCCACATCAGCCTTCATCATGGCGTGACTAGCTGTCCACATGGGGTCCTTTTTATAAGATTGTTTTTATAAGTTATGCAAATAATCAATTGTCCAATCAATATGTACACAATCCAAGGCAAGTTGCTTGATAATATATGATGATGAAAATAAAATTGAAAACCAACAGAGGTGGAAAATCCAGAAAGTCCTGCCATGTGTTTCTTCCACCCATGAACTCAGCCAGCTGATTTCACTAATGAGCTCTACGTGCTTATTAGCAAATCCAGGTGAACGGAACAAAATACTTTTACTTTCTGAACCTTGATTTTTCCACCTCTGAAAACCAATAAAAAGAAAGAAATACCAAAATGGGAAGAAAATGAAATAAGATGACAAAAATGTATACAGATAAAGAACAAAGATATGAATTGATAGCAATAAATAACAATGTGATATTAAACCTTAAGACCTGAAATAATTGTGATCATAAACCCCTGGATAATCATGTTGGATAGCACAAATAAAACAGGGGTTTATGATTTCTTTGGTCTCCTGCAGATGTCTTTGCTCTTTTGTGCAATGAAAACTTGACTGTTTTTCCTGGTCTCTGGAGCTTGACGATACTATTTTACTTAAACACCCATAGATTGTTCTGTTTTTCTCACATGCAGTTGACTTCCATTATCAGTTTTTCTGAACGTTGCGGTCGCTTGGGAGCCGATCAGAGCTCACTTTAATATTCCAGTAAATGTTTCTCTGGCTGATGACGGGCCTGCTGCGAAGCTCAAGTCGTGTTCTCTGCGTTTGCGCTGGCAAGACGGGAACTCTGAATCTAGATGTCGCTGTTACCCTTTCAGAAACAAAAGGACGGACGGAAGAGGAAAGTCTTTTTTTCCCTCCCCCATTCTTCCACGGCGATTCATACGCCTTCCCTCTTCTTGTCTGTTTTGGCAGGGAGCGGGGTCATGCTTTCGGTCTGGCTGCTGCTCTTGAGGCGATGCAGATGTGCTGGGACGCCTCCCCCACAGACAGCTCAGCAGTGCAGCACAGACAGATGTGTGGGGAGAGAGAGAAGAGATCTGCCACACAGGAACTGCACATCCCAGACCCCTGTTTCTGCTGCTTCCTGCAGATTGTCTTCATATTGTACTGGTTTGAAGAGAAATCCAGCTTGCAAAGTTAAACTTGTGCGAATTGGAGGAAGTAATGGCGATTACGACCTACAGTTTCTGGTGCTCGGAATGACACTTTTTGAACATGTTTTTATTGTAGGCCATTTTTTACTAATTGATACATACAATATCAGAAAATCAATGCCTGTATCATAAATTTAGGCTTTTGGTCTTTTCACGTGAAGTTAAAAGTGCCCAAACTCAGTCTTCTACTTAAAACGAGTCTGTAATGTTTGTCTAGCCATTATGTTGAATTAAGAATGCGGATCGCTGCTTGTTAATTCAAACCATTCTAATCTAATAGAGCTGCATTATGCTAAAAAAAAAACCCACACAAACCCCACAGTTAAACTAGTCAAAGAGTAGTCCTGATCCTGTCCAACGCCCCCAAAAAGGCAGTAAAATCATGAGTAGTTGCATGATTTTTGGCCAGGATTCTACTTCCTAGAGGCACCACAAGCAGAGGTACTGCAGGAATTTCAGGGATTGGCCATATGTGTAAACCATCATTAAACTCACAACTCCTTAAAAGACAGATGCATTTACATTCACATAGTCTTAAGGACAGTTTTTAGGCACAATGTTTTAACTGTTGAGTGGTTTTATTTGAGCACTTTTTCAACTTGTCACTAATTCATGTCAGGTAATGTTACTGAACCATGTCATATTGGCCCCTAATGTTGCTATAGGTAACCAAATAATTAGTACATAAGTAACAAATTACAATTAACATGAATCTATGTTTAAAATAACTAGGATGGTTTAGCTGGCCATTTAGATAAAATAACATATCTAATTCTAACTCCTCAGGACAAAATCAAAATAACCTCCACCCCTAAAAAAAAGACACAGCACAATGCACTAGGAATAGACAAAGAGGAATAATTTGAAGTTTAAATGGCTTAACTGTTGTTCTGTGTCCTTAAACCCACAATTTTACCAAAATACTATCCATTACCTACTATAGTGCAGTGCTGTCTACTCTTTTTGGATTGCAATTTATATAAACATTTCTCAATACGTATTCAATACAAAAATAATGCATTACAATGTATTGTAAGGACAAGTTATGATGTATATTGTACACAATTATTTAAGTCACTTAATTTAATTTATCTATAGAGGATTGCTTTTGATTCAGCCAGACTCACTGGAATTGTATTTGCAGAGGAAGAAATTTGCCAAGGGTCCAGTCAGGGTTGCCTCCGCCCTTTCTCCGTCTGAGATTTCTTCCAGCCCACTTGCCTCTGAGCGCGAGCGGGCGTCTTCCCTCTTGTGCATCCTCTCCCTGCTGCCGAAGGGGAAAACTTTCACTGGATTTCATAAACGGTTTCCCACTCGGCCTTAAAACACTTTATTTGGTTGATTTTTAAAGCGTTTGCGCACGACCAACGTGCATGAACACAATCTCGGAATTATGGCTCTAAGTTTATCTATTTTAGTGCTTGTGTGCTCTCTATTGGTAGGAGCGCGAGCTCAGTCGGGTAGACCAAAGTTTCAAGGTAAGACATTTTTAGGTGTTATTGAAACCATTTGTAAGGATTATATGATAATGTGAACTTTAAATAAATATTTTAGCAAGGTAGTCTATAGACTATGTAGTTTACAGTAGCAAGTGCCAGTAGCCTAATATTACAAATTGGCGCACGAAGCCATTTCTTTGTGGTCGGACTTCATAACTTTAAAACCTTTTACTGGTCGCTTGCAAAGGCATTGTATTTTATATTGTAGATTTTGTAATATCTTGACGGTAACTCAGATAATGGGGAAATGGCGCAACACACGATAACGATATAGTCATTTTATTTTACGCATCTGACATCATAATGAAGTAGCCTAATCCCCATACAGCAGGCTTTTACGTATCAGACATTATTTGTGTTGTTCTGATAAGGATCCTAATACTGTAGGCTATTTAATTGCATTTATACGCAAAGATTTTAACGAAAGTATGCCCTACATCAGGGTGTTATAAATTCCAACGATGGTTTAATAATGCACCATTATGAACGTATAGCAATGCATGTGGACATTATTTTTATTTGCAATTAAAGTTTTATATTGTGTTTGCTTTGAGAGATATAACCGTGTAACTTGCTGTCCAAAAAAATAAGTGTGCCACGATCCATGCCTTGAGTTAGCCTTTTTTTCTGGGGTTTTCATAATTTGCACACCCAGGAAACCAAGTTGTCCATAAACTAGTACAACGTGACTGTGCGTCTCTTTGTAGCATTATTGAATGTAAACGGCAACAAATGCATTTATTTCACCAAGGTAACTTATATGCATACAGATTTGAGAAATTTGCTAGCAATTGTGTTTGTGACAGAATTTTTTCACATGGATAAAGCACAAGAGCTGTAGTATGGCCCACCTGAGGAATGAGAATGCATCGTACAAGAACTTTAAAAGTCCTTCACAGCCGATAGTTTGTTTCCCAGTAGGGCTGTATCACCTCAGGAATATTTCAGAAGCATGGCAAGGCCTGGGGATTTTATAAGAGAAAGTCATGTTGTACCAGCTGAGAAAAAATGGCACCTCTGTGTGCTCACCTCTACTGGCACAGTTAGAATGGAGGGCCTTGCGTGCCATTACCTATGCTGCTCTTATTTGCTGTGGCTTATGGGTATTTTTTATGCTGTACCAGGACTACCTCCCCGTGGGAACTATACACAGCCAATATATTGACATTCTTCTTTATTTTATCCTGGTGTTGAAATACCAGTATGTTGCAAAGTAGCTTTTTTCAGATTATTGCTATTCCTACTATGTTATTTGATCATTTCAAATCTGATTCATTTGGGAGAACCATATTCTAAACAGTATTAAAAGAACAATGTAAGGATGTATGAAAATGAAAGAAATGTAAAATTACTATATCGAGAATTTGAGAAAGTAGGTATATATAAACGTATTTATGAAATGAAACAGAATTTGCAGAGATGTGAATTCATGTTCTCAGCGTCTCCAGGCATCACATGGTACAAACCATACATCCCACCCAAGTTTATGGAAATGACAGCTCAGCAATAGCATGTCTGTGATGGAACCAGAGCCGCGTGTGTGTTCTGTCTGTACCATGTGCTGGAGGTAGTCAGCATTTCTCCTCACAGGTGCACCATAGAGTCAGGCTGAGTCTTTTTACATTTGATCAAACTGTGTCATCTAGAGCTTGAACTGCAGACCAGGGATGCCTGCCCCTGCTGCAGAATATGAAATTGTGTTGCTTTGTCTACATTTTAAGTGTAAATCTCTTCCCCCAGAATGTCCTGTCGATCTTTTCTTTGTCCTGGATACCTCTGAGAGTGTGGCACTGAGGGCAAAACCCCCAGAGTTCTACATAGACCAAATTAAGACCTTCACCAAGAACTTCATCGATGAGCTCAAAGACACGTACTGTTTCAAACTCATTTTTATTTGACCCACTCTTTCTCATAAGAATTCATTTGTAGCTAGTTATGTGTCATAAGCACTGATATGCAAATGTTAAAAAGGTCATACGAATTACTTGAGGAAAACATTTGGGGCCTGATTTACTAAGACCTTTTAGCACACACAAAACTAATAACATGACCAATGATTGGTGCAAAAAAAATGCCATGACCAACCATTGTTCATGTTATTGGTTTTGCGTGTGCTAAAATGTTTTGCACACGCTAAAGGTCCTAGTAAATCAAACCCTTGATTATCTTACTACTGGCGATTATCAAAGAGAAGTTAAACATTCTGCTGTGCTGTGTCATTGTTCTGCCGTCCGTTTGCCAGGCGCCAACCATGTGACCGACACCTGACATGGAACTCAGGTGCACTGCACTACAGCGATGACATCATCCTTATTCGGGAATTGACCGACTTGAATAAGCAGAGAGATGAGCTGAAGAAAGATGTGGATGCGATCTCCTACATCGGGAAGGGGACATACACTGACTGTGCCATCAAGAGGGGCGTCGCAGAGCTTCTCATTGGGTTAGAGTCGACAGCTGCACATCCACAAGTATATAAACACGCACACACTCATACACATATGCAGGGCTCACAAACAATTACACAATTTCAATAATTTAAATTTTTATAGGAGACCAGATGGTGATGAAGATCAGCCTGGTTCTCTGCTTATTGCTGCTCTGTTTAGAACACAGGGATTTTGCTGTGTCACCTAAGGGTGCCGTATAGACCTCATAGATTATGTAGCCACATATTGATGCATGGAACACAGTTTTTGGGTCCAATGAATGTAAGAATTCTATGGGTTTTGAAGGATGGATGCTAATTTTTTGATTCCATAATTGAATATTCTGTTGTGCATGTTTCTTTATTCTCTGTTGACAGGTAGTGGAATATTGTGTCAAGTAATCCATTTGAATAATTGGATAATCTCTTTCATCCCTGTTCCCATGTTCTAAAAGCTCTGTGAACACAGACATGTACTGTGATTCTTATGGGAGAATGTCATCGGTTCTCTTTCCATTGAGGGTACTAGAGTTCATTTTTGCGAGTGAATTCAGATGTGATTTGTGACCGTGCAACAGGTTGTGTGAATGCAAGTATAGTTTACGTTGAACTTCCTACTTCCTACTAAGAGATTAGTGGGCCTATGTGCTGAATGCATTAAAAAAGCATATTTAAATGGCTTCACCCTTAGGTGTAATTGAAACATATTCAACACATAAATTGTTGAAGGCTTGTTTGACATCAGTTGATATTTAGGGTACCAATGAATTCCACTTGGGATTTGAAAATACAACCCCCAATAAAGGGCGGGATTCAATAGTAACCATTGAGCAAGGTACTTGCCATATACATGTAGATGAATATAACTGAGGATAAACAATATCAACGAGTGCTGCGTAAAATGACCCATGTGCAGGTATTTGCCCTGGATATAAATGATTAACCATAACTTGTATTATCGCTGTCTGTTTTGGCTGCAGCGGATCTCATTTCCATGAGAACAAGTACATTGTGGTGGTGACAGACGGACACCCCATCACAGGCTACAAGGAGCCCTGCGGAGGCCTGCAAGAGGCCGCCAATGAAGCCAGACAGCACGGAATCAAAGTGTTCTCAGTGGCCATTACACCTGAGCAGGAGGTATGATCCACATGTGTCAGGTACACAGGCACTGTGTCTGAGCAGGTGGCTGTACCTGCCTGTAAAGTGTGACAAATATGTAGTTATTACACAGTGGGGAGTCTCACATGATTGGTTCTACCTATTCCATTGATGAGTGAACGGAGATGAATAGGTATTAGCATACAGTGTTTTCCACGCGTGTGTCTCACTGTTCCATAGGACACCAGGCTGTCTGTAATCGCCACGGACCAGAACTACAGGCAGAACTTCACGGCTGCGGATGGAGTGATGTCCACCCAGCTCAAAACCATCCACAACATTATCAACATGATTGTGAGTGTCCATCGACCCCATGTCCTACCTGAGTTTCCCCTCCCCCTCCTCAGCATCCTTCAGTTCAGACTGGTATTCAGGGTCTGAACAGGGTCTGTGTGTGTGTGTCGATGTGTGTATATCATTTTTAAATTATTTTTATGTGAAGTGTGTGCCATTACTGATATTTTTTTCTCTGTTTTTTCCATTCCAGACAAATGAAACAAAGGACGTGGTGTGTATTTCTTCTGCCAGTTGCCTTGTGTTTTATGACTTTCAATGGACTTTTAAATGATTTTCCGTTTACTTCACTAATTTCTCCTTCTCTTTTTCCTCAGTGTTGTTCCTTCGATTGTACCGTAAGTGACTGCAGTGGTGAAAGCTGCAAAACGTCTTTTCTTAAATCAGTTTTTCCAAAATATTTTAGACATGAGTTGACATTTGGATTTTGAGGAAAGTCAAATTTTTCAATGAGATGAAAAACAAAGCTTGTTATTGTTTTGGCAGCATGATTCATAATGCAAAAGAAATGACATTTGCCCGTAAATGTGTTTTCAGGCTAGAGGAGGGCCAAAGGGCCCGGATGGGGACCTTGGATCCAAGGTGAGTCCAGCTACACACATTATTTTGCGATGACAGGTGCTGTCAGATGGGGATATTAATTTAATACAAAGTGGCACAGACTGGTACACAATCACCAATAATAATGCTAATAATTTTGCTAAGCGGGATATAAATGAGACAGAGGGAGATAGTCTTAATGCGGAATAGAAATGAGACAGAGGGAGATAGTCTTAATGCGGGATATAAATGAGACAGAGGGAGATAGTCTTCATGCGGGATATAAATGAGACAGAGGGAGATAGTCTTAATGCGGGATATAAATGAGACAGAGGGAGATAGTCTTAATGCGGGATATAAATGAGACAGAGGGAGATAGTCTTAATGCGGGATATAAATGAGACAGAGGGAGATAGTCTTAATGCGGAATAGAAATGAGACAGAGGGATATAATCTCAAGTTCAAGTTCAAGTTCTTTTATTGTCACTTTACAGTTTACACAGGTGTAGACAGAGAGTGAAAAACTTTATGTGCAAAACGCCCGACAATGAACAGCAGTTATAAAAAAAATATGTTCAAAATCTCAAGAGCTATGTCAATTAAAATATTAAAATATACAATGTTCAAAACAATAAGTAAATAAAAAATAAATTGAAGGAGCAATATATATATATGTAAATCAATGTGATAAATTATGCATTGTTATAATTTACAGTTACAATACAGTGCAATAAGGTGTGCAAAAGGACAAGTTATCGGAATTATAGTTAAATTATTTAAGTGCGGCAGGGATTCAGCAGCTTTAGAGGATATAAGATATCCTCAGAGGGATATAATCTTAATGCGGGATAGAAATGAGACAGAGGGAGATAGTCTTAATGCGGAATAGAAATGAGACAAGAGGGAGATAGTCTTAATGCGGGATATAAATGAGACGGAGGGAGATAGTCTTAATGCGGGATAGAAATGAGACAGAGGGAGATAGTCTTAATGTGGGATAGAAATGAGACAGAAGGAGATAGTCTTAATGCGGAATATAAATGAGACATGTGCTGCAACCCAATGTCTTTGTGCCCATTAGGGTGAGTCCGGCAGACCGGGGATGCCAGGAGAGAAGGGACAAATTGGCAGTCTGGTGAGTACTTGTGGCTTAAAATGTGCACCCTAGACCCCCAAAATTATTTGGGAATATGGTGAGTACTTATGGCTTAAAATGTGCACCCTCCACCCCCTCAAATCATTGATCTTACTAAAGTCACTCCTGATAACTGCACATCTTATGTTATTGCACATTTCAATTCAATTGACTTAAAATTTACAAATTTCGCATTTACCTGCATATTCCTGTAAAATGCATAACATCACACAAATTCAGAGCATGTTTGACTGGCTCTGGCATAATATTTTATTAAAGTACAAGCTTCACAAGTTTGGGTGAGCTATTGAAGTCAGCTACTGTGCTACTTTTAAAGTAACTGAGGCATGTAACTTTTTATAAAGAACCCTCTAAAGAGCAGGCAGTTTCCAGGCAGGAGCTATCCAATAAAACTCCTAAACAAGGTTGTCCTGACTTTGACCAGCAACACAGGTCAGAATCTATGGAAATTTCAACCAGATGTACATACTGCCATTCTATCTTTTGGTGTCCATACTGTAGCTCAAATTGCCCCTGTGAAATATTCTGCTTGTTTTTTCCAGAGCAGGTCATATACAGTAAGCAGTTAATAGGTATCAACTGCATTCTAATAAGACCACCAAGAGTTCACAACCAGATGGTAACACTGTCCCACACCAAATAATCCCTTTCCAGGAAGTGACACACAGCAGCAAGACTGTCATTACTTATCACTTCTTTGTACTTTAATTTTTTTTACTTGAAGCCAGCTGCACGGCTCAGTTAGTAGGGACTAGAATTAGAAGGAGCATTTCTGCATGGTCTTTGCAATGATTTATGAAGAGTCTGGAGTACAGATTAACTGAATGTAAACGGTGTCATACCCTTAAATTTATTATAGAAACAATTGTCACCTGCACAGTTGAAGCCAACAGACCCATTTGGATGTGCGTGCTGTATACTCTAGTGAGAGGGAAATGAGGCTCCAGTAGGATAACATTGTGGCTCTCAGCTCTGACCCTACATTTTGTTTTGAGACACATGATCACAAAATGAAGTCATGCATAAACAGATGAGCTCTGAAATAAGGATCGCTGTTCTGTAGACACGTATTATTCCAAAATCACCAGCTATATGTATGTAGTAACATAATCTCAACTGTTCTGTCTTGACAGGGAAGTCCGGGTGACCCAGGGCCTGTCGGCTACCAGGGCATGAAGGTGCTGTGCAAGTCATGTCTTTCTTTTTTATTTTTCTGTCTATTCCTCAGCCATTTTGGAAAAGAATTAACTTTGTTTTTGTTTTACTTCAGGGAGACAAAGGGACAAGGGGTGGCAAGGTAAGGCCTGAATCTTTCTCCTGCTTCTCATAATTTTCACAGAACCACAGACAAATCCTCATGGTGAGGAAATCAAATAATGGGGAGGAACCCATGTTAGGTAGAACAAGCATGCCACCTGTTTGTTATAAGCTGGTGCTATACTGCAAAAAAAATTTAAGTTTTATGGTAAAATACTGGCCAGATCTTTAGTATAAATAACAGTAACAATATGTTAAGCACACGGTAGCATATATATCTATTATCTAGCTGTATATCTATTATATTACGTTATTTCACCGTAAATAATACAATTATTTATATGTCAGTTGTTTACAATTTAATAGCTTTGCTATTTTACAGACTTTTACCATCAAATTCACAGATTTCTTTACAGTAGGCTATTGGCACAACAAAGTATTGCTCAATTAGCACTCGATTCGACTTGACTCGACAGGTCAACAGTGAACAAGCTGCAATGGCTGTTAAGTACTTAGCCAGTCATCGTAGTCTGCAGCGATGCATTTTGACCAATCTGGTCTTCTTCAGACAGCAACGTTAAATAAACACCATGGCTTTGGATTGTATCCCTTCCTTGTTAGTATTATCCAGCCTAACTCTCCTGATTCTCCCGTGATGATAACAGGAGTTTGGGTGTCAGAAACGAAGCGATGGCAGATTTATTGTCGGATGTTTATCCGCATAGCAGATTTTCTTACCCAGGGCAACTTTCACTGGTTCAGAGTTTGAATGTCCATTAGACTGCACATTTCCCAAAGTCATTTAATACCTTGCTGATGGGCCCAGCAAAACCTGGGATGTGAACCTGCAACCTCCTAGGCATAAACTTAGTTCCCACACACCCGCCCAATTTTAAAGTTGAAACAGGTTGTTGATCACAGTAATCACAGGGATGCCTTTTTATTGGAATGCTAATTTTCTTATATTTTATTTTGTACTTTTATTCTTTCTCATTTCCATCCAGGGCGACAGGGGTCACAAAGGATACAAGGTAGGTTTCCAAAAGCGCAGCTCAAATCTGATTGGTGAATCATCTTTATTTATGTCTTGTGTCATATCCAGTCAGCCTTTGTTTTTAATCAGTCTCTGTCTTAATCAGCCCTCTGTCCTAATCAAACTGCCGCTTCCTCCTCAGGGAGACAAAGGACTTCGTGGGATTGACGGGATCGATGGACGAAAGGCGAGTGTCACAGCTTATATGCACACACACAGCTTGTACATTTGACCCCTACAATTTGACAGTGTTTGAAGGATAGTATCAGCTATGTTATTGTTCATAAACAGGACAGAAATGTGTAGTAGCAGTATACCATAAAGGCAACCAACGTCCAATGAATTCTTTATAATTGACACCCTCATTGTGCTTACATGGAAAAGAACAAAGCCTTTGACGTGAGAAGCTGGTTTTCCGATATGTGGGATTCCCTTGGCCAGATTAGACTGGGTCAGATCCCTGTAGTGCTGTATACTATGTTCTCTCTTCTGTTTATCCACAGGGGCTTGCTGGATTCCCAGGCCTCGGAGGCTGTAAAGGATCCCCTGGGTCTGATGTAAGTGGATATTGTTTAAGCAGCGATTTCACTCAAGGGTATGTTTTGCTTGCATGTGAGTGTTTACGGTCAGGAACACACCGAGACGCAATACGCATTAGTTCTCAACAGTTCCGCTCGGCCTCAGATGCGATCGCCGTCTGGCTGTACGTTTGCGGCTTTCCAGATGCAGCATCTGAGGGAGTACTCAGCATGGGTCTCTGGTTCTGTGTCGGAAATGTTTGATCCTTTTGTCTGCTCCTAGCTGTTAGTGCTACTGAGGCAAGCAGTGGGTAGCAGAGTGGGCTGTACACTGTATAAGGGGCAGGGTGATACAGCGCAGTACAGTTGTCTGTTTATGTGGTCAGTTTATTGCTGTCATTTGGCCTTTAGCCACATGGGGGATTTTTCTATAGTACTGTGGGAAAAATGGTCCCTTCAAGGGAAATACTTTTTTTAAATTCTTTTTTTTTTTTAAACAAGAACATGAATCCCCAGTAGAGTATTAAAATTTGCCCCGTAAGTCTTGCAGTGTTAATTTTCACTGAGGGGGTGAGCCACTGGACTATAGCTGTCAGGCTCTATCTGACATTCATAGGCAGCTGCATCAAAGCTCAGGCAAGATGGTCGGAGTCATTCAGCATCTGGCATGTTTGTTTGCGTAACATGCGAACATTAACAAAATGTGGCTTTAAGAACTGCAAATGCTTTCATGCTTTAATTGGCACTGACTCTTCTCTTTCTCCTTATATTCTGTCATGTCTCTTTATGTTTTTATAAGGAAACCACTGACGAGTCTCTATTCACATGATTGACTGTGGGAAATATAAAGACCTTGGTTGTTGTTGTTGTTGTTTTTTTCATATAGATTTGAAAACTGAAATCATTTGTTTTTATTGCCTACAGGGATCACAGGGAGAACCTGGCCCAAAAGGAGATCCGGGGCCCTACGGCCCCAAAGGGCTACAAGTAAGGATGCGGCTGCAGTCTTATTGTGAATTTCCTTGTTTTTCTTTTAATAGTCATTCACGATCACGGTAGGCATGTGCATTGGGATAAGGTAGCTTGTAAAAAGACTATAAAGCTAGTGTGGGTTCCATAGACATGAGCAGACATTATGGACATTTGTAAAAACTCTGTATTTTCCCTCTCAGGGAGAGCCTGGGAAAGACGGGGAGCCAGGAAGAATGGGAAACTATGGCCCACTTGGAAGCCAGGTAAACAGGAAGTGATTAGTAAGGCTGGCTAAATGACCTGCTACAATTTCAGCTCCAGTTTTAAATGTGGATAGAGATAAAAATCTGGGGTTAATTTGCCTCAGAATTTAATGCTGCGTGCATATCCATCAATCATTCTGGTCCCTTATTAACAGTTGATTTATTCATTGTGTATTTTTGTAGGGTGAACCAGGACCAAGGGGAGCCAATGGAGATAAAGGAGAGAGGGGCGATGATGTAAGTGTTATCTTTATTTTTTTTGGATCCCATTAATTCTGCGTCATTATAAATTGTCATTGAAGGTCTTTTGTTGCTAATGTCCAGTGGGAGCACAATCGATAATGTTTGTAAACAACATAAACATCTTTCAGGGCAAACCAGGACCAGACGGAACCCTTGGAGAAAAGGTAGCATTGTTCTTTTAGGTTATTCAAACATATTACTTCAATTGTGCTTATCAGGCCCAATATTAGAATTGCACAAATCAGCGTTTGTTTAAAAAAGACAACTTAATTCTGCTATTTCCTACCAAGATTCTGTATGTAAGTGTGGTTACACAGACTATGTGGTGGTATACTCTTAGGGAACATCAGGAGAGAAGGGTGAACAAGGTACCCGTGGTAACAGAGGATCCAGGGGTGAAAATGTGAGTTTCCGTCCTCCATGTCACCAGCTTACTCGTCATTTGCTTACTGATTGAAGGAGTCAAGTTGGACATGTTAAATGTAGGTAATTTATAATATGTTAGTACATACCTGTGTATACATGCAGTAAGGAAAGACTGTGAGAGACTAAAGGGTTTAAGAATTCTCTGATATGATAAACAAACCCCAGCTATTTTAACAAATATCCCAATGTCTTCTCAAGGGCGATCCAGGCCCAAGGGGTGAGCAGGGTCGAGAGGGATCATCCGGACCCAACGGAGCACCGGTAAGAGAATCCTACCAGTGACCCAACATTGTACTCTAAAATAGACCTGATGTCACTTCTTCCAGGGACATAGCTGTCCACCAGTGACTTAGTCTTCTAATCTAAACCGGATCTTATGTAGTCTGTAGTGTAACGGTATAATGGGCTGGTCTTGTCCTATCATCGTTGACCCTTCTACTCAGAGGTGTAAAATCCTGGTTCAGAAAGTAAAAGTCCCCCTGAGTATTTTGCTCCAATCACCTGGATTTGCTAATTAGCACAATTCTTCAGCCAGGAGGTTGAACTAATTAGTGAAATCTGCTGGCCGAGTTTATGGGTAGAAGAAACACATGCCAGGACTTTTACTTTCTGACCCCTGGATTTTACACCTCTGCTTCTACACCAGTACCAAAAAAAAAAGTTGACACCTGAGTTGATTTCCATCTGATCAAGATTTTAAATGCCTCCATTACATCAAAAAAATGTGGCATGAAGCCACAGTCCAGAGTAATAGATCAAGAAAAAGTCAAACATATTGACGTTTTTTTATGATAAAAAAGTTCCTTCTCAAAAGTCAATGACCTGAGGAAGGTCACAGGTCACAGGTCACAGGTCACAAAGCCATAAATGTGGGCCTGCGCTGCAAAGAAGTAACATCCATTCTCAGCAGGGTATAGGTGGAAAAGAAATAGACACAGCGAAAGAGTGAAATAGGACAGGATTTATGGGCCCTTTTGACTGGAGAGAGGCACCAGGTGGCCTCCATTAGAGCTGGCTGCATTGTTTGTGCCACTGTGCCGAGGGCTGTCTGCTGGCCGTTGTGTAGACCACCTCGTGCCAAGGGAATTGTACTACCTCCGAGAACCGGAGGCTGAGCCAACTACACAATTGCGTATTACTGAAGCAATCCTCCTCATTGGGCCGCAGCTCTCTTACTGCACCTCAGTACTACTGCAAGCCCAAGAGTGACATAAGGTAAAAAAAAGGCAACAAAAATCTGAGCTTTTTATCACCAGATGACTTTGCTACCTATATTGGCCAAGTGACGTGTTTCTGCGTGTTTGCAAGTTAAATGGTGTAATTACTCTATGCAATACATACCATCACATTGTTTACGTATAAGACACTTTGGAATACAAAAAATTTGCATATAAAATGACTAAATATTTTGTTTTGTACATGTGTATACAACAACGGTTCAATTTATAAGAAATAACAAAAACGTGCATTCATTTAAAGTGCCGTGCATGTTAATAAGAACAAAGTCATTTCAAAGAAACAAATAAGTGTAGATAGGATTCTTTTTCATCCAAATGTTGAAGGCTTGCCAATGCTTTTGCGCATTCATTCACTTTATTGCCATGGAAATTTGGTAAAGGCACATTAGGCTTTCCTCATTTAAGTTTGTCAGAATTGTAGTAAGTTTCACTTTATGCAGTTGATCTAGCTGCAATAGAAATGGCACGTTTCATATATCTTCATTGTTCTATAATTAGTAGGCTGTTGATTGCAGCTTTGTTTGACACATTGTCATGAAAAATAGCTACCTGTAATAGTTTCAATGGAGCCATCACGCACATCGGAAATTCTTTCTAATAGTTTCGATGGACCTCATGTCAGAGCACTCCAGTGTCAAACTGGTGCTGCATAGCTCAGATGGTTATGGCCCTGTCACACTATTGCGTATCGTACTAGCGTATGCCAGCGTATGAAAGATATCAGGGGTACGTGAGGCATAGGTTGTATACGTTTCAAGCACGGTCGCATACGGTGGCATACGCTGGCATACGGCGAGGCACAAAAAGTTTTTTAAGCATGCTTAAAAATTTTGTGCGTATTCGGACGTATGGTTTATACGCTAAGCATACGCTAGCCATACGCTGGCCATACGCTATTTTCAAGGGCTTTTTGTGCGTATGAAAATTATTTTATGAATTTACATACGCAACTCATACGTTTCTCTCATACGCAATAGTGTGACAGGGCCATTAGATGCGATTGGTTACATTGGTTTATTCAATTCCTTTCCCTCTTTGTTCCCAGGTTTTTAACAATGGCACATTACCAATACCAATAGGACAGTACCAATAGTTTTTTTCAGTTTGGCTATCATTTTATGTAATTTTCTTAAATATTCAAGGAGCATTTGCCGTTAGAAATACTTATTTGGTGCACAGAGTAAATGTCCTAACTGAAAAAGCTTTTTCTTGGCAGGGACATTTTTTCCAGTAGGAGTAGGGGTTAGAAATGCTTCCAAGCATATCCAGTTTGGTGGAAATTCTGGGGAAATTCAAATTAAATCATGAATAGACTGATATTCCAGCCAAGACTTTTTTTTTTTTTACTTGCTTACTTACTTAATTCTTCCATGTTTCACAGTTCCCCCTGGTAAAATGAAGGAGTCACTGCCGACAAAATAAAAAAGAAACAATATTTAACTTTTCTGAGTCACTCACCCCTATATTTTCTTGTTTCGGTTTCAGGCATTTTTTCTTGATTCCATAAAGACTTATCTTTTTTAGGACTTCATTTTTATCTTTTCTTCTGCTGCCAGTTAGTGCTTTCATGGTCAGAAAATGACATAAAGAACTATTTAACAAAATTTGTATAATATTTATCTAACCTCTCCAGTGGTATGGATTTCAAGCTAGAATTACACGATGAATGGTCTACGTTATTCTTCATACACCATTTTACCGCCGTTCAATTTTCATTACGTTTAATCAGTGTGACATTTTTGAGAACAAAGAAATTGGTTGGTTACTTTGCCTTTAATTTAATGCCTTTTTTCCTGGGTATATTTTCTTAGATTGTTTATATCCATGATGATCTATTTGATCTAATGTATTTGAATGGGTCACAACAGGTTCTTAATCAGGCCAATAAATAAGCCTTTTTGTTTTAGGGTGAAATAGGACGGCCTGGTGCAGCTGGATACCGGGGGGACGAGGGCGTCTCTGGACCAGAGGTGAGAATTATAACACTTCCCAACAGATGGAACTGGATGCAGGAAAGGGATTGAAGAAGCTGACTTATGAAACCGGGTCAAACTCAGGACTATCTCACTCGACATGTGACCCTCTGTATTAACACCAATGGACTAATAGCCTGAAGCTCCTCCCAGTTTCAGATCGTGAAGAAATCATTACTAGCAACTTCTCCAGCTACTTCCAGCTACCACTCATGAATAAAAAATCCTACCAACAGCTCTTGAACTTGTTCGGAGCCCTCTTTATTTTCATTGATATTCATTGTGATGCAATGCACAGTCTGTATAGTGATCTCTTATATGAATTTCAGCCTTCACGGTCTATTTTTTCATTACTGTTTCAGGGGACAAAAGGGCCGAGGGGAATCAAAGGATCCCCTGGAGACAGAGGGCAGATGGGTGAGAGGGTGAGTCACCTCCACATCGCTTAGTCAGAAGTTGGCACACATGGACAGAAGACGCGTGGGAGGAACACGGGGGATGTCTTGGGTCTGTGTTTCATGGGACCAGATTTGGATGCTGATCAACAGTTCCATGGTTATTCTCATAAAAATAAATAACAATATAAAATAACCAAAAGCTGATTTAGATGTCAGTTACACTGTCCTAATCTCCAGCCTACAAGTGTTGAGTTTGCTGAGAGTGGTCACAGCTTTCATCTGATCTGGCACTAAAATACTCTCAGCTAAACATCACAGTCTGCTTAACATCACAATTCCAACGCTGGGTGTGGCACAAGATGGCCATGATATAGTTAAAATTACACCTCTGATATTGCCTTGACAAACCACTTAGGATAACACAGCCGAGTTGCTGGGACTGTAATGGTTTCAGTCGTGGCGAATCAAATGCGACGGGAAGGGGGATCAGAACAAGCCACCACAAAGGTGAGGACCACGAAGGGAGCTTAAACCACTAATGGGCAGAAAAAGGAATAATCCTAGTAGCTAAACAGCTAAATAATAATCACCCCAGGAAAATAGGGCGAATTCAAAAACACAAGTGAGAGCACAAAACAAAGTCTCCAGAGCTCAATACTAGAGTTTAAACAGAGAAACAATAGAAAAGAAACACCTTCGGCACGTAACACTAAAACGGCCGGTAAGAAGGCGAAATGAAAATGAGACAACAAAAGAAACTGTCTCAGGGAGAACAGCACGGAGTAAGTCAAACAGACCCTTAAACGAGGAATAAACCCCTACGTAAAAACTAATACGAAGAAGCAAGTTCCTCGTGAACATAAAGAAAGCTTTAATATCACAAGGTCGCTTGTACCTAACTATACCTGGCTCAATGTAAGTAGGAATGACAAAGAAGCCTCGGGAAGCGGAAGTGAGGAGCTTAAATACCCCGCAGGCAGTAGCACAGGTTAAATGAATAATAGGCGAGGTGGAAGAAAAACCCTGGAATGGAACGTGCGAAAAAATCTGATAGATTCCCATCCGGAGAGAAAGGACAAGAACCGCAGTGAAAAAGGAAAAATAAACCACGGACTATGGCAGGGACAACCAAATTAAACTTTTATTTTTTCAGCTTGTATTTTTCAGCTTTATCTTTCGCTATCATTTAATTCTGTAGTTAAGCCACAAATTAATAGTCAGTTGTGTTGGTTGGATGTCAAAACTTTAATTGGTATAGTTTCATTGTCTACTGAATATAACATGAGAGAACATATTTGGTTTTCCACATTGTTCAGATGCAGCAGTATTGCCCTTCTGTCAAGCTGGATATGATATTTGGAGTTCTATACCAGAACTAGTCTGTTTCTTCCGCCAACATTTTTCAATGTAATCGAATCAAACTGCACTAATAGGCCGAGGAAAATATATCCCCAATATGGCTTGACTTCAGAAGCATGATATTGCAAATTGATTATCTAAGAAAAAATAAATAAATAATAATAATAATTTTAATATATATATTTTTTTTTACATATTTCAGGGAGAAGATGGAGCTGCAGGAAATGGAACCGAAGGATGCCATGGCTTCCAAGTAATTTTAATTCCACTGTGATAATAAGATGAAATTGATACCATTATGCTACTGTGTAACACAAGACAGTCATGGTGGCTGAGTCGTTAATAGTGGCACTTTCTTTTGCAGGGTTATCCAGGTCCTCGAGGAGATCAGGGACAGCCGGTATGTGGTTAATGTGCTACTCTGGAACCTTAACATTAAACACGTTAAACCGTGGAGATTCAAAAGCTGCCCTTGATGTAGGTGTCAGGAAAGGGGACAGCTTAACATAGTGCATTACATATAGTGGGTCATATCTCAGGTGACACATTGGATGACGTTTTGTCTGATATTGTTAGTGATTCTGGTGTTACTAGTGGGAGGACAGTTCTTACTGTACTCTAAATCCTTAAAATAAATGAATCCTAGAAAGTCATATTAAAATCAGAGAGAGTGGTCACATATCCAAGTGTTATTTAAAGTTCAATTAAGTTTTCTCAGACTTGCAAAGTAAGTGCTGTAAATATGGAACAATTTTCTTGCCAGCTGACAAGCTTGAGTCAATCAACTGTGATATGAAGTTGAGATAGTTATTTGCAAATAACTGATTTGGGTAGCTGGCTGACTTTCTAGATCTATCCCACTGATCAAAATTAGTGGGATTCATGTATGGTGGCTGTACATTCATACCAGGACCTGGAATATGTTTGCCAAGACAGAATGTTTTGAAATTGTATGTCTCAGAACTTTAAATTAGCTTAGATTGTAACAATAAGCATAATCATTGAGCCGCGGTAGTGGAGCGGTAAAAGCACCGACTTTCCGAGATCCGAGCATGGCCGGTGCCCTGTGGGAGCAGCAATTGGCGGCTGCTTCCGGGTGGGGGGAGGGGCTCGGAGAGAATTGCCGCGCATAGAACAACCCTGGGCGAGTTGGAATCACGTTCAGGTACCCTGGGAGGAGTCGCACCCTGAAGAGGACCTGGCGATCTCCGTCCTACTGCCGGCTGACAGGGTTGTGCAACGGTGATTCTCTAGCGGTTGCTACACGGGGGGAATTGAATTAGAATAGGGGTTCAATTGGCTACCAAAACTGGGAGAAAAATGGGAAAAAATCTGAAATAAATGTATTAAAAAAGAATAATCATTGAAAGTATTATTTATCTTACCAAAAAAAATGGAAAATATAAGCATGCATGATCTAAGATTTGAGTCGGATCCGTCTCCACGGTTGGAAGGCAGCAGAACTGGCTGAGCGTCTTCAGACATAAGTGTTCTTGAGCAATAAGTATAAGTCAGGAAGCTTTGGCGGTGCAGTCTTTCAACACCACACTGATGTGGCGATGCACAGTGATACCCCTCTGCCTTTCTTTCTCAGGGTGGGACGGGTACCCCAGGACCCAAAGGAGATGATGGAGAACCTGGCGAGCTGGGGCCAGACGTGAGTCACAAAAAATAGTTCCTCCGTAAACTTGATGGGAAAAACATGCACACTCCCAATTCTCTCCACTTCTCTCACCCTCCATTTCTGTCTCTGTGTCATTATACCTTGAATGAATGAACCAGGTCAAGCTCTGTTTTACTAAAAGTGTAATGTAAGTGCTAAAAACAAAGTAGAGATCATTTTTTCTAATGACTTTTACATCCCTTAGTAAAAGGTGGGATGTGCTGCAGCCTTGTGCTTTGAGCTCATACAGCTGTATATGTTTCGTTGCTGTGGAAACAAAGAAGTGGGATTTAGAGGGGGGACAGGAAACGGTCTAGCAAGACTTTTTTTAACAAGGTTTTTTTCCTTGCAAAACGTCTCAGTATTTCTCACACTATAAAAACACTTAAAAAATGCAAAAACAGCCTGACTTCAAATGGACAGTATATCTTAATCTGTAGAAAGCAAACCGCAAAAAATGTAGTAAGAACTATCGAGGCCAGATTCAATAAGTTAGAACTACAGGGAACTTTGTGAAGTAATGGAAGGTTCTTACAAAACAATAAAGGGAAGTGGCTTCCACACAGAAACATCATCATTTTACATTCACTTAGACACTTATGTGGAATATAGTTTATTTCATTAGCAACAATCCCTAAAAATATGCAACAGCTGTACTGGCCAATCAAGAGAACAGAAATTAAGATTAAGGTCCAAATTTGATGGATTTATTTATTATTTCCTATTTATAACAAATGATTCATGTAAGAAGCACAGTTTTGCTACAACTGTTCAGAAACATGTTAACAGTTGTAGTAAACCGCCCTTCCTTGTGTACGCTGTCACAGTGGAGGCAGCTGGAAAGCCCTGCCAATTGCCAAGAATGCTCTTTTATGGAGCTGAAGGGTCCATTTTGCGTCAACAAGACCCAAAGCCCATAATTGCTCCCATATGTTTAATATCCAAGAAACGGATCTCCAAGCAATGTAGAGGGGATCTGGAGACTCCTGTTTGAACATGTTTTCTGCATGTGATTAAAAAAAATTATAATTATAATTTAAAATAAGAGTACTCTTCACCTCCTGCTAAACTTTGACTGGCAACACATATTTTGGTCTTTTTGGTTTGAAAGTGTTTGAAGAATTAGCTGTGCATTTTTATCGCTGTTCATTATAAAAGGCATCTTGTTCCCCCTTATACACTTTCACCACTGTCCCAGACCTGGTTTTGTGATTATAGGGGGGACGTTTCATACTGTCTTGTCTCATAATTTGGGCTGATTTGTTACTCCCTTGATTTTTTTCACATCCCCTTCCCATAGACGTTATTGTGGAATGTGCTGTTCCAAGACACAGTGCAATCAGACAGATCAGTAGAGGGAATGACCAAGTTGCCTTTGTTAGTTATCGAGTTTTCAGATTGCTGAGGAAAGTTTCACAGTGAGTCTTTGATCGGATTAGCGTGGAATGCTTTGAAAATTGCATTTCACAGACACACAAGTACCTTGCCACCTATTGGCTGGTGATGCCCCATGTGATTCCCTGTTAGTGCCGTTTGGCAACTTGTTCCATCCCATCTCAAATCATAATGTGAATGTAGTAGGCATGTTCATTGTGATTGGATGGGTTTTTAAACTCTCAGGTACTTGTGGGCCTGATTTTAGCCGGTTGTGCCTATTTGCTGTGCCTCCATACCTCTATAGCAGAGGTTACATACAGTAAACTTCACATTACAGGCAACACAGTACCACAGGAAAGCTAGCACTGATCAGAGGAGGCAAATCTCTCACTGATGATAACTGCTGTAATGGGGCCAAACACATTTACCAACAAATCCACATGAGCTCACAATATATATACCTTATGTATAAAGCCTTAGGCTTATGTATTTATACTTATGTATAAAGCTCTTACGCACATCCAGTTGGGTACTGTAGTGCACTTTTGCAAGTCTACAAATTTTCCCCAGATATGTGCAGCTGTCGAGTAGTACAGTAAGTCAGGAAACGCTAAGTTTATACACACAGTCATAATAATTTTATTATAAAATAAAAAAATATATGTAAACACATTTATTAGGTCTGTTTCACAGTCTGAGTTTACGTTACATTTAAGCTGGCCCCTTTTTCTGAGACAGATTGAGATAAACAAGCTGCGGTTGTGGAGTGTAAGCAAGGACTTGGCAAGACCAGAAGTCAGGAGAGGTTGATTCTTGCTTTCATTTATTGCACTTGCTTTTCTTTTTTTTGGGAAAGTCTTCTCTTAAGATCTTGCTTACCATTTTATTTAAGTCACTGTATCTTTTTGATTCAAAAGAAGGAAATGTTTTAAATCCATAATTATTAGATCGTAATTTGCTCAACTAAATACTGCTGCTATTTGCTATTTTGACATCACAGTGGGTTAGAAAGTACATGACACTTTGCCATAGGTTCCTATTATAGCTGTACCTAAATACGATGGCTGCCAAATTTTTCCATTTCAGAATTCCAAATGACTATTACATTACATGATATGTCATATCTATGGTTCTATATCTATGGTATGAAAATTTATTTAACAATCAGTTTAGCCATCACCTCAGCTTCAAACATAGCACAGCCAAACAGGGAACATAAGAACAACAAGATGAAGTCCAAGAAAAGAGAGAACGCAAAGGGGGAAAGTCTCCAGCCACATGCCTTGTTCCTACAAACCATTTAAATTTATTTATTTCTGTCTATGTCTAATAACAGATTATAGAAGCATTTGTTTGTGGAGATGTTTCTGAATCTTTAGTTTGAGAAGCCTTGTGGTATAATGCGGCTTATTATTTACAGTAGCAGAGAACTTAAGAATTCCACTGTTTTGTGTAGCATAAAGCAAGTTGAATGATTGTGTGTTATTGAGAAAGGGGTCTGACAAAGTCCTCAATCTGGTCCTCTCAACCTGTAATCATCCCCCACTTTCTTGACTGTTTAAGTAAGAAATGGCTGCCATTTATGACCAAGGTTGGCCCTCCACATTTGTGACCGAGGTTGGCCCTACACATTCCTGAAGGGATATACATTTTTAAAAATTGTACATTTTTCTTTAGGCTTCAATCACTCCCCTGAAACATCACAGTGACTATACAAGTCTGAGGCTTCCCATGCTTTATAAATTTCTCTTTCTCATATATATACTGTATATACTAGACTGCTGGTCCTGGCTTTTGATGTTCTGACTTTGTAGGAGACGATAACAAATAAACAGGTCTTATGAAAGATTTAGCTGTGATGATTAAATATGTGGTCAAGGCTCCAAAAGGCTTTGAAAGTCAGTGGATAATTGACAATCAGCCCCGTTTATCCTCATTGGCGACTTTACTTCTGCAATATAGAGGTGTTGGCCGGAATCCCGTTGGTAATCTATGTGACAGGGCCCCTTGTAGGCATCTGTGCCAGATGTTCTGCATTGTTGGGGTTGTCACCTTTTCTTTATTTTCGTTTCTACTGCTGTGGCTTAGTGAGAAGGTATCCTTACGAGATGTGGGTTTAGGGTTTTTTAAATTATTTTATTTCCTCACAGATTTTATTTTATCTCAGATACCGGAATATCGGAATGTTGAACACCACTCCTTCTCACAGACGCTTGGAATGCTTTTCATTAATTTCATTATTTTTTCAAATTTTTTTTGGCACCTGGCATATTTATGGCTGTGCTCTGTTAAATTTCAGTGACTTGGCATCGAAATCTGGTCAGTTTAAGTCAAAGGTAATGACGCCATTCCACGCAAGCTGCCCCCTCCTCTTCGAATTAGAAGAGCCTTGTTTGTCCGTGACACCAGGTCCCTTTGAAGTGAGGAATCTGAAAGTAATTGAAGCAACACACAAGACGGGGGATTCTTGGTCTGGAGACCCCCTCTCATTAAGGAGACCATGTGGTTGGCATTATAGTATAAACATGCATGGCAGCCCTGTGTGAACCAGGAAGAACCGGTACACTCAAAAACTGAAACATCAGTCTCGCTAGCTTGCACAGCCAAATACAAGATGGAGTTTGTGTTAAACCAACAATCGTGTTTGCTAGCTGCCTGCTTTCCCCAGTATTCTATTTTAAGAACTGTAATGTTAATGCCGCTAAATCAGCAGCCTCACATCACAAGTCAAAACATCTGAACGCTTTACAAGACAAGCGTAACAAAGCTGCATGTCCAACACTAACTTATTGCTGGATGAAGAATTGGAATGTCACTTTTTAGAACTAGCAGGGCATGGGGAAAGATTCATGCCAACATATCTTTGAAACAAAGTCACCTTTTGATAATTGCCTCACTGTTTTTAAGTTCTGTGTCTCACCACTTCAACGTATTTGTCTGTGCTCTGTTGGCAAAGATGTCTATTACTCTGCCTGTCTTAATTAGGAAAAAAAGGTCATGTCATGCTTTATATCCCAGAAATTTTCATTTGAGTTTTGTATTTTTAATTATAAGTTTTGTAATACTCTAATTATCATTAGGTTAATTGCATAAATTAGGGAGCCTCAAAGAGTCCAATGAACATTGCGGTTATTGGCATGTTTCAGAGAGGTAGGCTGTTCTGTATGCCAGGGGGAGTATACTTTGCAATGTGTGTTGTTTCTGCTTTCCTGCAGAACAATGTGCCTGGGAGCCACGGCCCTAAAGGACTTAAGGGCCACAGAGGACCAGAAGGAAAGTCGGTGAGACATCAGAGTATCTCTGTCATTTTGTTTACAAAATCAGCCACCAAAAATGCAATCATGGAGCCAGCATGGTTACTGTATGACAAAAAAAAATGACAAAACCTGTTTGTTAATAAAGGGCTCTCTGGTCCAGAGGTGTAAAATCCGGGTTCAGAAAGTAAAAGTCCTCCCCAGTATTTGGTTCCATTCACCTGGATTTGCTAATTAACATAATTCTTCAGCCAGGAGGTAGAACTAATTAGTGAAATCAGCTGGCTCAGTTCAAGGGTGGAAGAAATAAATGGCAGGACTTTTACTTTCTGACCCCTGGATTTTACACCTCTGCTCTGGTCAAAGATCAAGTATTCAATATTTGATCATTAAACGCTGGTAGAGCACTCAAATGTGCATTGCTTCTTTTTCAAATCCCGAGTACAAAACACATGCAGGACACAAATATCAAGGGAAGAAAAGTTTCATTCTTCAAGCCAACCAATTAGAAATCTCTTCCTCCCTCCCTGCTAAATGTTATCTTACTCCCAGAGGCATTGGTCACATTGCTTTGGCTCTCTCCACAGTAAACAGTGTGCTTGATTTATGTGCTTGTGGTGAGAGGTTTGAACTCGGATTGCAGTTTCCTCGTGTCTGGTCTGGCTCTGGATGACCTCCACAGAGGGAGAACATTTCTGCAACGCAGGCGTCAGCATAAAAATGTGCCCACTTTGATCCTGTGGACAGGCTGAAAAGGAGGAGTTTGGTTAAAACTTGTGGCCTTTAATTCTCTTGAGAAATTCCTGTTCGTACGTTTCATTTCCGTTGTTTGCAAAAATTGGTGCATTCCTATGGTGCTGTGGCCTCAGGTTTTTCAATGATTCGCATACGAATCCTCCAACAGTAAACCATACTCTCATGGGTTAATTCTATGGAGGTGATTATTTCCTGAACAATTTCCCCTCTTTAGTATATTTTAAGTGCACTCAAGACTAGGGTACTGATTCTTCAGTCCGCAGCACATTAGGACTGATCATAAGTGTACACTATGCAGTATCGTTCTCTTTCTCCACCTGTCATTTCTTCTTTTTAGGGACCACCTGGGCCACCTGGACCGGGGGGCGCTGATGTAAGTCTGACAATGATTAAATCGAGCAATTTGTACCATAAGAGTCACCTATACAGTATTGGGAAACAGCTAATCTATTTGAACACTGCCCATAAAGCACTGATAGTACAGTGTAACACATGTATGCAAATCAGTTTCTCCATTAACACATTTTCCAGGTTTGTTAAGCATATCAAAACAATCTCAAAACCAAGATAGCATGTTCTTTTTTTTTGCTGTGTGAATGGTCTCAACGGCATGTAACTTTGTACTCTGTTTCATCGCGATCGATAGGAATGTGAAATCCTGGATATTATCATGAGGATGTGCTGTAAGTATTGGTATTTTTTATTCATGACTTTCATAGTTTCGCTCAATCCACGTCCACTACAGTACAAGGGAATGAACAGAACTCAAGGAACAATGATTTTTACTGCTCCTACTTGAACTACACTTTAAACTGGGACAAATCATATTCAACAGAGCCTCTTAAGGCTGAATGTTATTAAAAAAGTAATACAACCAATTGGCCAACAGTAAAAGATTCTTGTTACCCACTACTTAGCATCTGTAGTGGGCAGAAAGAATGTTGGATTTTCAGTAGGCCTTCGGGGCTCTTTTAACAAATAATCTTGGGAGTGGATTGTACTGGAATGCTAAAAGAACACTGACATTATGAACCCTGTTTTCTTTTGCAAGGGCAAAGAGATTTATTAAGTTAATGGCCAAGTATTTCCAAACCAGAGTAATAACTGCTCACCTACTAAAATTGAACCCTGCAGTAAATAGCGACAGTTAAGATTGCAACAGTAAGCAATAAATTGTGCCACGAAGGACTTCAAATGTTTTAAATCTTGTGTATAATGTTATACACTGCTCAAAAAAATTAAGGGAACCCTTAATCATCACAGTATAACACCAAGTCAATTAAACCAAACCGGTCATGCTGGATGATGTTGCAGGCAGCAGAACATTCGCCACGGCGTCTCCAGACTCTTTTAAGGTCTGTCACATGTGCTCAGTATGAACCTGCTTTCATCTGTGAAGAGAACGGGGCGCCAATGGCAAACTTGCCTATTCTGGTGTTCTCTGGCAAATGCCAATTGAGCTGCACGGTGCTGGGCTGTGAGCACAGGTCCCACTACAGGACGTCCGGCACTCATGCCACCCTCATGGAGTCTGTTTCTGACAGTTTGGTCAGAAACATGCACACGAGTAGCCCGCTGGAAGTCATTTTGTGGGGCTCTGGCAGTGCTCCTCCTGTTCCTCCTCGCACAAAGCAGCAGATACCGGTCCTGCCGCTGGGTTTTTGCCCTTTTTACGGCCCTGTCCAGCTCTCCTCATGTAATGGCCCGTCTCCCGGTATCTCCCCCACGCTCTTGAGACTGTGCTGGGAGACACAGCAAACCTTCTTGCGACGGCACATATGGATGTGCCATCCTGGAGAAGCTGGACTACCTGTGCAACCTGAATGGGCAGCAGATACTGCCTCATGCTACCAGTAGTGACAAGGGCACTAGCAAAATGCAAAACGAGAGAAAAATCAGTCAGAAAGAATAAGGAGAGAGAAATGGTCTGTGGCCACCACCTGCAAAATCATTTACTTTTTGGGGGTTGTCTTGCTGTTGCCTCTCCTGTCCATCTGTTGTCACTTTAATTTGCACCAAAGCAGGTGAAATTGATTCACAATCATTTATGCTTCCTAACTGGACAGATCGATATTCCAGAAGTTTAATTGACTTGGTGTTACACTGTGTTGATTAAGTGTTCCCTTAATTTTTTTGAGCAGTGTATAATATTGTTGTGTAATAATTACATTGGTCTAATTTTGTAAGGGGGGTTATTTATTAGCATAGTTTTCATAGTTTCCAGTGTAATGACCTGTGATATATATACAGTATATAATTTTTTTTAAATGTATTTTTTTTATTTTTAAACAGCTTGCTGTGGTGAGTATGTTTCCCCTGTTGGAAGTGCATGAAGAAATATAAATTGCTATGTAAATGGGGGGCGGCTGTGGCTCAGAAGGTAGAGCGGGGCGTCCGCTGATCGCAGGGTCGGCGGATCCCCGGCTCCTCCTGTCCACATGTCGAAGTGTCCTTGGGCAAGACACTGAACCCCAAATTGCTCCCAATGAGCAGGCTAGCACCTTGCATGGCAGCTGCCGCCATTGGTGTGTGAATGTGTGTGAACGGGTGAGTGAGAGGCCATTGTAAAGCGCTTTGGATAAAGGCGCTATATAAGTGCAGTCCATTTAAATTGCTATGTGGCAATATGGCCATGTGTGAACATGGACACAATTTTGACATATACAGTACCTCTACATTTTGCATTCAAGCTCAATTGGCTCTTGCATCGTCCAGGGTTTAAGTCAGGGTCTCATCATGCACCAGCAACCCCCGCTGGTCATTCGGGTGACTGCACATCCACCTGTTCAGCTGCACAAGTGTCTTCCTCCAACTCATGTCTGTGTGAGCCTGACTTGTGAACTGCGGTGTGATAACAATCAGCTACTGACAGCACATGCTTGTCTGCGGTCTCCTGATTTCATAGCAGAGGTTGCGGCAATGAGTGCTGATAGAAATATGTCTGGGGAGTAAAAAAAAAAATCTATATTTTAAATACTAAAAAAGAATGGGGGCCTTGAAAAGTTTGTGTTCTTCTATTGATGACTTTTAGAGAGCAAGTGTGGCCCGCTGGACATTGCGTTTATCGTGGACAGCTCAGAGAGCATCGGGGCCCATAACTTTGCCCTCGCCAAGGACTTCATCGTCACGGTGATCGATAGACTGATGAAAGACCAGCATGTCAAGGTGAGTCCAATTGCTGAAAAACTGCCTGTGACACATGAATGGAATGGAATTTTACCAGTGGGTAGAGGTCGGTCACTAAGGGCCCTTGTGATTTTTTTGTTTGTCATTTTGTCTCCCAGTTTGGTGTCAACGAGTCACGGGTGGGTGTGGTGCAGTACAGCGGGGAGAATGCTCAAGAGGTGGTGCGACTCGGTGACCAGAACATCAAAACCCTCACAGAGCTCAAACAGTATGATGCCTTTGTGACCAATCTTGTATACACTAGCTTGATACACTCCTGTCTGATGCATTAAGAGTATCCAAATGCATTAAGACCTTTTGAAGAACAATATTACATTACAGGCATTTAGCAGACGCTCTTATCCAGAGCGACTTACACAACTTCTTATTACATGTATCCATTCATACAGCTGGATATATACTGAAGCAATTCAGGTTAAGTACCTTGCTCAAGGGTACAATGGCAGTGTCCTACCTGGGAATTGAACCTGCAATCTTTCATTTACAAGTCCAGTTCCTTAACCATTATACTACACTGCCACCCATATTCCATATATCCTACTTTTGGTCCACATTTAAATAAATAAATAAAAGATTCTAAGATGTTAGCCTCTGAAACAGTCCTCCAGAATGACTAATTCATCAGAGAATTAATCAAATCTCAAAAATGTGAAAATAAGAAAAACAAATAACCATATAGTGTTTCATAGATAACCACTAATAACCATAGAGTGTTTGATGGATAATCATAGTGTTTGTTTATTCAGGGCTGTGAAGAATCTGAGGTGGCTCGCTGAGGCCACGTACACAGGAGAAGCCCTACAGTATTCCCTGACCAATTTAATCAGCCGTATCAAAACCGAAAACAGTGTGGTCCTGGTCCTGACAGACGGTCGCTCGGACATCACAAGAGACAAAGTGCCTCTCAACGTGCTCTGCAACAATGGGGTCAGGGTAGGTGAACAAAAAACAGATGCCCGATCTCACTCAGAAGCATGTTGCCTCTTTTCCCACAAAAAAATCTCAGATTGAATTGCCGTTTCTTTGCCTTACAGGTGGGCGGTCTTGGTGTTATGGATTACACTGGGAGAATGCCCAACCAAGAGCAGATTGATGGCATGGTTTGTCAGAACGATCCCAAAAAACCTGGGTTCTCCTTTGTTCTTAACAACTATGCCGAGCTTCTAGATGATACATTCCTTCAGAACCTGACAGCTCAGATCTGTCAAGGTATATATCGCCTCTTGTTAGCAAATGTGGTTTGAGAAAGCCAACCATATTAAAACGTGCATATTGCGTACATTACATATTATGTATGTCTTATTAACTGTCATATCAGCACTAATGTGGAATCAGATTTTATTTTAAATGTGTTGTAAAACAGTAATATTTTCATAGTACTTAATTCGAAATACAACTAAGATAAAAATAAATTCTTAAATCCTAAAAACCGACACAAAAATGCTAATAGAAATCATGGTTGGTTTGAGGACAAACAGGAAGTGTAAGATATTTCTT
Organism: Ilyophis sp. 1 JC-2022; assembly: GCA_022702515.1. Taxonomy (NCBI): domain Eukaryota; kingdom Metazoa; phylum Chordata; class Actinopteri; order Anguilliformes; family Synaphobranchidae; genus Ilyophis; species Ilyophis sp. 1 JC-2022. The sequence continues at coordinate 23,826,524 of CM040398.1, read as the reverse complement.
TCCAAGTCTGATTTAAACAAAGTCTTTCCAAGTATTTTAAATTCTTTTTTATTGGCATTCTCAAGAGACTGTAAGCATTTCCTTTAGGCGTAACCTATGCTGATAGAACTGATTGTTGACTGATTTATGTCTTTCTTCTTTGGCTTTTTGTAGATAAGAAGGCCCCCAATTATAAATGTCCAAGTAAGTTCTAAATCTACATCGATTTCCGACCACTGTTTCCTCTCATCTGTTATAATAATCTTTCGGACCCAGGAAATGGCAACCTCCAACTCCTTATTGAGCTGATGGAGGCTGCCATAGCAGACTGTGTGGATTTGACTGAACACGTTTCTCACTTACTGTAATAGACCCTCCTATTAGTTAGCTCATAATTTATACTTTATTCATTTGCAGAGCTAGATATTGAGTATCTTGTTCAAAGGCACAACAGCAATACCCCAGCCGGGGATAAACACATTTGTACCAAGCATGCCTGACTGAAGGTTTGCTAAAGGCATAGCTACCACCTCATTCCCTGTGAGGTTATAGCAAAATGTTGGATCCTGGGGCAAAAGATGGAATTGCAACCACAACCGTCATTATGCATTTCAGTACTAGCTGCACAAGCTTAATCAGATTGACATATTAGACGTGACTAATTATAAGATGCGTTTTCAGTAGTCTATTGTACGTATATGTACTGTATGGTGAAGGTCTCGTCTCATCTTCTGAGTCATCATAAGTTAAGTACTTCTCTTTCCGTTTCCCTCCTGTAGTCTCCTTCAGCGGTGACGCCGACATTACCCTAATGATGGACAGCTCTGCCAGCGTGGGCGGTAAAAACTTTGAGGTGACCCGGACGTTCGTAAAGCGTCTGGCGGAGCGCTTCCTGACGACGAATTCGCCGAACAACCCGAACGTGCGAGTGGCGGTGGCGCAGTACAGCACAGACACCACCATGGAGTCCGACTTCTCCTCCAACTACGCCGAGGTGGCCGGCAAGATCGACGCCATCGCCTTCCAGAACGCCGCCACGGATGTCACGGGCGCTCTCGACTTCGCCATCCAGCGGTTCAAGCGCAGCGGCAACAGCAAGAAGAAGCTGCTGATCTTCTCCGACGGGCGCTCCCAGGGGGTGACGGAGAGCGTCATCGAGAAGAGGGTGCGGGAGGTCCAGGCCGCCGGCATAGAGATGTACGTGCTGGCCGTGGGCAGCCAGGTGAACGAAGTCAACCTGCGCTTCCTGGTCAGCCGAGGCCGGCCGCACGACGTCACTTACGCACAGCGTCATCTCCTCAGGGCTGCTGACTACCCCTCTCTGCTTAGGGGCGTCTTTTACCAAACTGTGTCCAGGAAAGTGTCGCTAGATTGAGAAGATTGGAGAACAGACAGCTTCAGTCAGGTGGGAGGGGGGGGGTGGTAGGGTAAGGGGTAGGGGGCAGGAGGCAGGGAGCAGGGGGTTGGAGGATTCAGGAAAAGGGACTTGCACCAGAGAATAGGGTCGTAGGCAAACTCAGAACATATTTTCTGTGATACATACGTTAAACTAGATCATTTTGGGTGTTTGTCTAATATTATCACTTTATATTAATGATGGTCTTCAATTATTTGTCACGTCAATTTGAGCATCTCCCTGTTATGGGCAAATTTGTACACTGAAGGCATGACATGGTTTGGAGGGTAAAATCTGTATAACTGCAGTTGTTTGCCTTTGAATCAAGAAGTAACGCCAGTATATTGTCTCCTATCGACAGCACACAGGTGTTCTAAAGTTCTAAAAATTCGGCCTAAAAATGTACTGATTAAGATAATACTTGTGTGCAAGGGCATGGGTATTATTTGACTGCACTGTACAGCATGTAATCCATACAAATGTGGATATATTTGAGATTCTACCCATGAAAAAAGTGACCAACATTATACATTAAAGATTTGACCTCTCATTTTGCTTCCTTGAGCAATTGCATTGTTGCTGAAGGATAAGACCTACAAAACATCGTATCGTAGAAGAACCTGCGTTAAATTGCCTTAAATCACTTTTCTTGCTGTAAACAAATGTTTGCCTTAACTATTCTCTGACAAAGTTTTAATTTGTTAAATATATTTGCCCATTTTCCTGTATTTTTTAGATTTTCAAAAGTAAATATTTGTGCTTTATTCAATTTTCTATTAGCATTCAATTACATATCAGTTGAATATATCCAGTGGTGCTGTCTCCAGTGTCTCAGGCTTTCCCTGTTTATGTTTGTTTGTTTTTTGTTTTATATATATATTTTTATGCCATGGAAAAGTACAACTATCTCTCAAAAACAAGACGTTACCACTAGGTTTTTGTAAAGATTTCTTCGTCTATTGGAGACAATTACAGCCTCAGAGCTACTGTAAGGGAATGTTCCTTCAATAAAAGGGTGCTTCACCAATGCCGATCAGCAGTGTGTTTCTTCCAGCGGGTTAGCAGTAGTGTGTGTGCGCACACCCCCGTCAGGGGTTTGGGTTTATGGCCTTGACATGCTCAAACACACAGGGGATAAAGCTAATGGGGAAACCAACAAAACCTTAACTGTGACGAGGCTGGAATGCACTCTGTCATTTGTAACCGTCAAAAGCGTAGCCTCTTTCAAATGTGTTGTCTTGAAGAGCTGTTCGGACATCTAACATGTATGGCGAGCGACAGGCTTCACTGAAAAAAGTGTTGTGTGTGTATGTATAAACCCTGTGATCACAACAAACCGGGTAGCCATGGATCTCACTGCTATGAGCCACAGCGTGTGTAAAAGCTCATTGCTATTGTGCAAGTCTTTATGATACCACAGCTACTGTTAATTATGATTTACAAAAAATGTGGTGGGTAGTATTGCCCTTTTATAGCCAGGCTAGTGAAGTTGCATTCATTTATTTATCAGGAGACATGTCCGTTTTTGGTCTATTGCCATGTGTACTGTCTGGCTGGGTAATTCTCTGTCAGGGGTGTCATCTGTTTTAAGTATTAGCAGTGATCGCGGTAGTTCATGGGAGTTCACAAGCTTTTGACAAGGAAAAGATGGAAACAGAAACTGAATTGCGTCTTACTACCTGGCTAGCTTTCTTCAACGTTTCCAAAGAGTTTCATGCTGACTGACTCCTGGTACCACTTACAAGCCACTTACTGTACTCGCTTTCAGCGAATCAGAGAGCACCTGAAATAAAGTGAAATTTTCTTATTATCATCCATGTTTGACCAATCTGGATTCAGCCTCAACAGGCTACTAAGAAAGATTCTACAACCCCATTCTGCTTTTTTGCACAAAATCATGTTTAGTAAAAGGAAAGATAGTTTTCAGCGTGAAAAATAATTTCAATAATTTAATTTATGTAATTAGCTTAGATTACTCTCAAATCTAAAAATATGAGTCGGAATTGATAATGTTCCAGCACTTGAATAAAGATTTGTACATCAAGCATACACAGGTTTTATCTATAAATCACTAATGACTGACATTTTGCGCACTTGAACAAGCTTAATTACTCCGCCTTGTGAATGCCTTCAATTAGCTTGTAGTCTACATGCTGACTTAAAATACTGTATGGCAGTGTCCAAATCAGAGGCCTATCAACTGCAACCTGACAGTGTACTTTAGCAAACAACCATTTACTGCATACTGTTTAGTACGTGACATGCAGTATACAAAAAAATATCCTCCGTACTATTTTCCAACCGTACTGTGGAAATGTCGTAAGACGTCTCGCCCTTGCGCAGCCATGTTAACATGTAATTATTCTTTTATTTTTTTTAATGTTTCGGTGCCCAACTGTATGTACAATTCCCATATGTGACCCGCTCTACAAAAATATATATATATTTTTTTTTTTTTCACATCAGACTAAACTTTGTAGAGCAGGTCACATATGTCCAATTTGGAATGTCTAATTGTCCCTCCAACCACATTCATGGAGAAACCCCACTGCAGAGGACACTATGGTACCTCAGGCTTTCCTTCGAAATACATGCATGGCTCAGCCACCTGTTTCTTCCTATGTATCATCACCAAACTCGCACAGGAAGACCACCCATATGCAGCTGCATGAAGACCATGTGCTTGTCCACGCCCAAAAGGGGTTGCCAGATGAACGTGGGCCGACTGAACCCACCCATACCCTGGGCCATGCAATTGCCAATTGTTCATCGCCCCCCTGCGGGGCTACCGACCATGCCCGCAAGTTGTTGTTGTCGAAGAAAAACGTCAGCGAAGCTGTACCTCATTTTTTAATGCGAAGCATTGCTTCATATTTATGGAACAAAAATGTTTTGTTTAGTTCCCGAAAAGTGCGCTCCCGGGGGAAAACCAGAATATTTAGCATCTGGGCATTCTAAATTTTGAGTATGTAGATTATAATGTAATCGCTTGCATTTGTTGCCAACTGTTGTTTTTGTTATTATTTTTACTATATACACATTAGCACTGGTACAGTAACTAAACAAGTAAAAAAGCAGCTGTAAAGCAGTTAAAGCAACATAATCTTTTTTGTTGTTGCCTCACATGCTGTGCTTGTGTAGCATTCTGAACAACCATGCACTGGCATGGCTAGCTGGCATGTGTGGTGTAGGGTTAGCTCTCTTCTAAGCTATATACGATAATATATATTAAAAAAAAAAAAAAAAAAGCAAGAACTAAAGATAGAATGATAGAATGATATAATAATATATTATATATATATTTATTTATATAGGTACTTAAAAGCAAAAGCAAAAGTCAAAAATATAAAAACTTAAAACTTTTGACCTACAGAAATAATGGGCTGCAGGTCTCTCTGTCTTAAACTATCCGCTCCCAAACATCTCGCCACCTTCTAAAACGAGCATCTAGTTTTCGAGCAAGCTTTATCCAATTCCCTTTTCTTTTTATTTTTTGTGTGAAATATTCAGTTTTACTGTTGGTATGAGATGGCCTGATTCCGCCACTACATTGATGGTTCACACATGCAGTTAGTTTCACCATGGCAGTAATGTCTTAAACAATGAAAACGCAAAAAAATTTAATTTATAAATAATAATTAAAACACATTTGGATAAACAATATTTATTTATTGTCAATAATGTGATGCACTGTACCATAACAATCACAGTTTATTTCAAATAGTTAATGAAACTATACCGTAACTAGATATTGAGTAATTTCACGGAGGTGATTCTATTGTCTTTCCTGTAAAATCAAAGGTATTGTGATGTTGTGACTACATCATCAAGTGTGTTCTAAAATTTTACAAAATTTTGCATTCGATGAAGTACGTCCTAGCTAGTATACTTGAAAAAACATACTATCTAGTATGCGAGTATGCAGAACGCAAGTATGCATAATGAAACATAGCCTTAGAAAAGGTTTTGTCTTCAGAACAAGCTCAATACTCAATTTTATGGAAGGGCGCTGACTCAGGCAATATCATCAATCTGCAGTGTGCAGGCGCTTCGGGAATGCCCCTTCTATGGGAACGCCTTTTCACACGTCACACGTCACTCAGAAGTAGTCCTCAGATGAACGCCCCTTCTATGGGAACGCCTTTTCATACATCACACGTCACTCAGAGGTAGTCCTCAGACAACTTTATTGTCTGGGTTACAGCTTAGTACTCGCACACACCCACTATTTTAACAGTTCGGGCATGAGCCCAAGTTACGTGGAACCACACTATTTTAACAGTTTGGGCATGAGCCCGAGTTACGTGGAACCCCACTATCTTAACAGTTTGGGCATGAGCCCGAGTTACGTGGAACCCCACTATCTTAACAGTTTGGGCATGAGCCCGAGTTATGTGAACTCCTGTGAGGTTATGTTTAGGGGTTAGGGGTGGGGCACTCTGAGTGACGAGTTAGGTGTTCCCATAGAAGGGGCGTTCCCTAAGCGCCTGCACAGCGCCTGCACACAGCCTATGGTTGTGTCTGAATCAAAGCCTCATCTACTATATCCTGTCTCCTGTGTTCTGTGTACTAGCAGCTGTGTACTGTGTACTGTTTAGTACACAACTTGCAGTATGCTAAAAACATCCTCCATACTGTTTTCCAACCGTACTGTAAAAGTGTCGTAAGATGTCCCACCCATTCGTGAGATCAGCAATGACATTTTGGCGTTTCTTTAGTTTTCAATGAAATATCGAGAGCTACAAATGTAAAAAAAAAAGTAAAACTATACATTTTCTGGATACACTCCCTTTTCACAAGTGTGCAAAATCCAAGGGTGATTTGCAGAACTACTAAAGATCTATGATGCAGAATTTAAGCAGTGTACCCTGTTGTCCCTTAGTGCCTCCAAATCTATCCAAAATGGCTAAATTGTGCACTGCTGTAAATCATGAAATAATCATATATTTAATTATATGTTAACTGTTTTGACTCATGTAACTCACTTTTGCATAATTTTCAAGTGGGAATTACTATATTCTTATCAATATAGGGTGATAGATATCTATGCATCCAAAAACCTGTAATAAAATGGGGAAAAAATACTTTTTGTCCATTATAAAGCATATTAATTTGTTCCTTATGATGGTTGAAAACATTGATATCACACTGGTATACACATCTAAATATGTAGCCTAATCATTCACTCTTGTACTTCAATACAAACATCACTTTTCTTCTGTACTCTACTACCTGTATATGTAATCTTGTGCTGTATGACCTGGGATGACATTTCTCTAGTTTGTTTTTTTAAATGTTGCCATTCATAATCACTCCAAGGAAAATTTAACATTGATGTGGCACATATCACCACACAGTAAATTGGAATTGACTAAGTGACAAATATAGCCCAGGGAGATACTAATATGCTATAGTTTTTATTATGTACGATAAGATTACAATAGAATGATATTCCACCATCAGGAAAAGGCTGGCAAATGCTCTAGCTTCAGGGCAAATCGGAGCATGTAAAGCACTCCGAAAGAGTGTTTCTGATCTGTCTGACAGGCGTTTGGAGTTTTTCGTCATTATGGTGAGAATTCGTCCGTCATCAACTGTAGAGGTCTTCCTTGGTCTACCAGGCCCTTTGAGCTCACCAGTGCCGTCGTTCTTTGTAATGATGTTCCAAACAGTTAATGGCTTCCTTGACTTTCTGTGGCACAACTCTGGTCCTCATGTTGACAAATGCCAATAACAGACTCCAAAGGCAATCAAAAGCCTAGAATCAAGATTAGATACTGAAAGCTCTCTTTGACCTGCACTAAGGAAGCAACTGAACACAACTGACTAACACATGTGAAGCCATTTGTCCCAAACATTATGGTGCCCTGAAATGAGGGCACTATGTATAAAAGGTGCTGTATATGTATTTATACATGGTGAAAATTACATTTATAAAATACCCTATAATAAAAACAGAGAATCTGCACTTCAACCACATTTGAATTGTTTGATTAAACAGAAAATGACCTAAAAGAATGAATGCTTACACTGCAGTATATGAAATGCACTCAAGATGTGAGAATAACAATATCAAACATTTGACACAAGAAATTCATTATTTTGCTATTGAGTGAGCAGGGATTTTAACGGCTGTATTGGCATACTTTCAGGTAATTGTTGGTTTTATCTTGTTGCTATGACAGAATACAAATTTTTGGTGGAGAAAAAATATTTTTATTAATTCACAGATAGACGCTATTGTCCACTGTGTCACACATGGGTCGGTATAGTTTCAGATGAGACAGGGTGGGGGATTGCTTGTTAAATAGACTAGCTACGCGACAATAGTGGCACCTTGAATCTCTGTATGCGGTGTAATTGTCACGAATCACGTACTAATATAGCTAGAAAGGAGTTTCTTGTTTCCACTCATAGTTTGGTTGCAGAAGCAATGAATGTCTCAGTTCAGCAATCTGCCGGCGCATGGCCACTAGGGGTCTTTGCGATGGGGTTAAATAGCTAAATGTGTACATGTCAATGAATGCAAAAAGAAACAAAAATTTTATGATTACTTTGGCTACATCAAAAAAAAAATTGCCATACCCACTTCATTCGACCCTGCAATTGATTCATTAAATAATTTTTGGTGAACGCAACAGGTGGAGTTTGCTGAAATCACTTGATGGCAACAATTTGGAAAAAAAAACTGTCTAAGTGGGTGTTTTGTGCACAAGCAAAGGTAATTGTGCACAAGTAGGCTAATGTAAACTTGCTATGACATTCTGATGAAAATACAGCTATTGCCTGCATTGATGTGTAGTGGGTGTACAGCAAGTGATTCAATGTAATTGTATTGCATTCAGTGCATTGGGACCAAGGGTAAAGTTGGTTGGTTACGGCTACCCTGGTAGGATTGGTTTAAATCATATACAAGTCACACTATGTGTTTGTTTTCTAGAAATTACATTTAAGTCAAATTATTGCAGCAGCTTTGTAGTTCAAGAATACCAAAAACACCTGGACACTTGTGATAGCCTACTTCCTTGCATGTTGTAAGATATAAAGAGGACCAACAGAGAGTTATAGGCTCAAATAACATATCGGTAAAAGGCACTTTTTTTCTAAGATGGACATTAGTGAGTGGAAAGGTGGGCCACTTGCCCATCGTGGTACGTCAACACTAAGATACGGATTACTGGGATACAGCTGTTCTCTGTGGGGCAGCAAGGCCCGAACAGGGTTGGATGTTCCAAATCATTTTTTAACTTGTAATTTTTACCATTTATGTGTGAATGTTGTGACATCATGAGGCCAGAAGCACATCTGTTCATGAAGTTCTGAGCCAAAAACAAGCTAGAGACAGAATAGTAGCACAATGAAGAGACTGTCTGTGAGCAGCACTCCAAAGATATGAACACAGTCCAAAACCTCATCAAAAATACAATAAATTTCAGAGGAAATGTACATACACAAGGTCACTGGATGCCACTAGATCGACATCTCTGGGGAATGAGACTCATGAGATTAATGGGACTATATAATATACGCTTGTCAGTGTTTCCATTGTCACCCTGCCAACTGTAGTCAGGCTTATGCAAACTCAAAGTAAAAGGGGAATATCACTCTGGCTGTCTGTGACTGACAGTTCCTTTTCTCTAGCTTTCTTCCCAATCACCCTGGATAAATGAGACTATCAAGACAAATGATTCCAAAGAGGAATTTTTTTACCTGATTAATGGGCCAGATCAGCACCTTTTTTTTGGGTGTGCGTTCTTTATCTTTTCGATTTTTAATTTTCCAGAGAGGGCCATAATTCCAGTCATATTGACATTCTACGTGTCGAGACCTACTTGGGAGTATACAGCACTGTGGAAAAGTGGCTAGAATAAAAGCGCAATTAACGTGTTCTATCACTGCACATTTTTTTTAGCATGGGGGTTGAACAACTGATCGATGTACCAGAAATTGCTAAATCATTCTAAAATAAATGATTCAATGACTGAAAGTGTATTAAAGGAAATTAATTTTAAATTAACAAGCTAAATTGTAGTTCCACAAAACAGTTAAAATTTATTAATTCAAGGTTTTTATCTCAAATGAATGAAAGAGGCAGGTAAGAGAACCGTGTACATAGTATGAGGTAATGTGAATTGAGCAGGGATGAAGCACATTAGACATTTGGACTTTGTTCCATCAAGCTCAACCTCCATTAGTCCTATGATGACTAATAAACAGATGCCTAGACTGGAGTCTGGTAGCTTACAAATGTGTTCTCTATGTGTAAGGGTTTTTCACTGCTGTGAGTCAGACCTCCCTTCCAAACCAGTGTGTAAGAGAGGGAGAGGTTTCCCATTTAAAACAGTCAAACAGTTTAAACAGTCAAAACAGTTTAGTGTGTGTGTGTGTGTGTGTATGTGCGTGCATGTGTGTGCGTGTGTGTGTGTGTGTGTGTGTGTGTGTGTGTGTGCGTGTGTGCATGTGTGTCTTCTCAAAATTACACAACATGCATCACTCAGCATGTGTGGTTTGTGTATTTGAGTGTGTGAGAGATTGGAGGCTTTGTGTCAACATTGAGAAGTGATGCTTTTTGTATTCAAGCCTATTCCTGAGCTCTGTGTCTTTGCCATTCAGGGAGGCCTCTCTCCTAAAATAACGAATCTCTTTCCACAGCTGCTGTAGAGTTTAATTAAAGAAATTGTGAGCTGCAGCGGCAGGGTGGCGTAGGACCCTGGAATGATCATTTTGGTATCACTCACGAGAACCTTAGCCTTGCGGCTACATAAACACATCTTTCTGACTCTCAATAACTAGAGCCCTGTGATCTAAGCACAAATCATCACTTGGCACAAAGCCTGTGTTTACGGTAAATACCCGAATGCCTCATTTACTGAGCAAGTTACAGGGTAACACTTTAAGCCCCAATTGACTTGTAGCAGAGTAATTACACATGCAATTACATGTGTAAATACTTTGTAAGGATTATGCAAGTACAGGGTTCTAATTGTGTGGGGTTTGGGTGGACTGACCTCCCTCCAATGAGATCAAAGCTCATCAACTATGGTCCAAAATCACACATTGGGAGAGGAGGGCAAATTTAATTCCTCATTTTTTTCAACAACTCAGATAGACGAGTGTAGGTATACAGTATATTAAGCAGGGGCCGAACATGGCGTGGTTTGAACTTGACACAAATACAGGTGTCTTGTTTCACCATTTCTCAGTATAGCACAGCTGAAGTTATTCTTTGAACTCAATTTTTCCTTTTCACTTTTCCATGTGCTGCTAGTCCAGATAGGTGACAACTAAAGATGGACTTTGGCCATTGCTGTTGATTATTGGCCCTAAAATTCAAGAAAATATAAATCAAATGAACACGTTTTTAATCTGTATAAATATTACCCTGATTCTTTACAGCTACAAAATTGTCAAGGTTTTGCAGGCTTATTTTATTTCTGCGGTCATTCTTCCTATTGAGGTCCTTTAGACGCTGTTGTTTTATTCATTTTCCACTACACTCCAGGTTTTCTCCTGTCTCGGCACTCAGTCCCGGCACCTGCTCTGAGTTACCTGCTGGCTATTTAAGCTCTGCTATTCCGTCTTCCAGCGCTTCTAAGTTGTTTGCTATTACACTTCGAAGCCGGTATGGTATAGGTAAGCATATACGGCCACTTCTCTGTTTAGAGACCACTTCTCTTTTAAGCTTTGCTTAAAAGTGAGGCGGGACTTGCTTTAGTGCTTTACGCTGCGTTCTTACATCGAGCAACTCCGGTCGCCCAGTTGCCGGAAGCTTCTATGAAGCTGAGCGACAGTCAGCGACCTGAGCAACTAGGCAACTGAGCGAACAAAATCTGTCAATAAATGTTGCCCGTAGTTTTTTCATGGCCATTGGCCTCAACAGCCAATCAGAGTTCCACGCTTCATATTTCTCCAACCGACACGAAACCATTTTGTGAATAATTGTTCCGCCCGATTTCACTCAAATTTCAGCAATGGAGGACCAGCTAATAATAATGGTCCAAGCCTACCCCGTCTTGTTCAATGTATTCCAAAAAGAATACCGAGATAAGCGCCTAAATATTTAAGCTTCGAGGTATTTGGTGTCATCCGCGGTGATTTTCTTGCGAGAACCAAGCAGTCACATTAGGGGTGCATGGGAAATGTAGTTAAATGCAACCTACCAACGATAGGGAGAACAGAACATAATGGCCATAATGCGCATATAAACATGGGAGATCGCCGTGAATTATAACTAGTTATTAAAACAGCTAATTGCCCAGCGAGTGAGTGGTCACCTCAATATAATACTTTTTATAATTCATATAATTTCATAATAAATGTAGCTTACAAATAATTAATAATTTATACCAGCCTTAATCTATAATTTTGACTGAGCTAGTCAACCAAAAACAATTCTAATGTATTTTCAGCATTAAATACAGGGGTTAAAATTCCGCTCTTTTGGTTATTTCCCCTTCGGGAATAACATGTAGATTCCCTATTGTCGCGCCTGGTCCTCCAAACCACACACGTCCCGTGACAGAACATAGAAGCCGTAATGGAGGGACCAGCAACATTGCAAAACATAAAACAGGCGCTGCCCGCCCAGAGCTCTGTCTGGTCTTCCCATGAGGAGGACATCTTTGCCCTCCAGGCCAGGCAGTGGGCCATGCACGACCAGCAGGAATTGCTAATAGATCAGCTCCACTACCAGGGAGACTGCCTGCGGGATTTGGCGGATAGTTTCCGCACCCTTACCCGCACTACACCCCTTCCGGTTTTACAAGCACCCATTTTTCCTCCAGTCGTGAGGAGCCCATGCAGGTGGATGGGGCGGCTTTGCGCAAGACTAGGGATGCTAAACCGCCACGGACCTGGTGTCGGTACGGCAGACGGTCGGGTCATTTAAGAGATCAGTGTCCTAGGCTGGAGGGAAAAAGGGGGGTTCTGCTAGAGAAACCGGAGACCCTAGCGAGATGTAATTACATGCTCCCCCGGACCCTTATCCCTGTCCAACTGCTATGGAATCAGTGCTCGATCAACAGCGAGGCTTTTGCGGATTACGGAGCAGTTGAGTGCTTTGTTGATGCTAAGTGGGCTAGGGAGCAAGGTATCCCCATACGTTCCCTCGCTCAACCTCGGTTGGTTACCGCCCTCGACGGTCGTCTGTTGGGCACTGAGACCATAGTAGAGATCACGTTCCATCTGTACACCGCCTATCAGGCCCACCCTGAGTCCATAATATTTTTTTGGGTGGATTCAGCTGCCTACTCGCTGGTTCTCGGGCATTCGTGCCTAGCACGCCATAACCCCCACATCAACTGGGGATGAGAGGGCCCTGTCATCTTTCAGTGGGGGGTTCAGTGTAGATTTCACTGTCGGTCGCCTGCGCTGTTCACTAAGGGTAGCTCCAGGTACTCCCCTCAGCCTGAGCCTGACAGTGAACAGGAGACGGTCACCCTCCTTGACATTTCACAGCTCTCCGCTTCCCTCTGAGTTCAAAAAAGAGAGTTTAGCCTGGGACTTCTTAGCCGACGGTCACTCTGTGTGGGAGGAGGAGCTCTTGGAGGAGAAGATTCTCGAAAACCCTGATGATTTTGAAAACTCTAAGGTGGGAGGCGCCCTTGAAATTTTTTCGCCAGCCAATGTACCTACTAGCTTATCAGTTGCTATATCATTTGCAGACGCTGGCCAATCAGTAGTGTTATTTTTGGCACGTATCCCGCGCCATAGAAAAGGAGTTCTGTGAATCTGCACTTGATTGCTCTTCTTCAGTGACCTGGATGTGTGTCACAGTAAACTGCAAAAGCTGAATTTGAATTACGAGAACTGAATTTGAATTGTGATAACTGAATGTGGAAGTATATAGAGAGTGAGGATATATTTTCAGTGAGAATCAAATACAGTTTCAGAGCAGATTAATAAAATTTCATAATATTACATTCAGTTTCAAGTTTATTGGAATTCAGTTCCAAACTAATAAATTAAATTTCAAATTATGTCATTCAAATTCAGTTTTTTAATGCAATTATTCAAGTTGAGCAATTCAAATTCAAATATAAATTATTCAAATTCAGTTTCTAGTGGCACATATTTCTGCCCATACATCACTGTTCTCACAAAACAAAACTCCCTCTCGGTTCTAGTGGAACCCTAAGGCGGAGGCAGCATTCTTGTAGTTAAAAAGGAGGTTTAGCAATGTGATGATGGCTGTGGCAGTGCAGTGTAAAGGGTTTTGGAGGTTGCAGGTTCAGTTCCCAATGAAGCATTGCTGTAGAAATCTTGAGCAAGGCACTCAACTTGGAATTTCATTAGTACACATCCAGTTGTGCAAATGTCAAATGTAATGTATCATGTCCAAAAGTAATGTAATGATGATCAATTGAACTTTGATGTTGATGCAAATATAATATGTGAACATTGACGTCTTTGGCCAATATTTAGTATTTTTTAATTACAATATGGTATTGATGGATTTTACAAAATTCTATGAATGAGGGGTATCATTTGTTTCTTTGGCCCCTGAACAAGCAACTCAACAGTCAGAGATAATTATTACGAGATATTAGTGTATTTTGTGAGAATCTTTCTGTTCAGTTGGTGGTAAGTCCTTATTTGGATTAGTACCCGGAATAACCTGAGGATATACATATTCACGCGGTAGAGTTCACTGGTTTCCATGTTTACAATAAATCGCCGGAAAACCTGCAACTCTTTATTAATGCTGATTTCTGTAAATGTTTGTCACTTTAGCAAACATCTGGCACACAGCTGGACACAAAGAGAGGTCATTTGTATCCTTTCAAAGAGAGAATGAATGTTGACTTCATAATGCAGGAAAGATTTCCCTTCAGGAAGAAAGGATTTAAGGGAGATTGCAACCTCTTGCATGCCATTTTAGAGGCGACGTTGAAAACTTTACTACAGGGGATTGTTAGCTGGCTTGTTTTGGACATGAGCTGCAGCTACCAGAGCATTTTACACGTGCGTGGAGCACAATTATTTATCGAAACAGAAGCGTGTGATGAAATACTGATGTACCCACAGTCTCTATGCAATCCACATGAACAACCCATTGCTGCTTAATAACGTTTGTGTCAGGACAACTCACGTGTTGAATATATGAATTTAAGTATAATGAATATACAATTATTTTGGTTTGGCACTGAATGGATCTGCTCTATGTACTTCAAGTGCACGCACCAGCGTGCAGTACCTATACAACAGGGAGTACGACACAGAGTAGCATCTCCCGTGCTATAACGGCAGTGTAGTATAATGGTTAAAGAACTGGACTTGTAACTGAAAGGTTGCACGTTCGATTCCCTGGTAGGACACTGCTATTGTACCCTTGACCAAGGTACTTTTGAATACTAGTACCCTTGAGCAAGGTACTTTTTGAATTGCTTCTGTCATGGATCTGACCTTTCTTCCCTTATCTTTACGTCGCCTTATTCGTTTTTATCGTTTGCCGGTAGTCTATCGGATTTTCCTGTGTTCCGTCACGGGTTTTTGCATTCACCTTGTCATTAGTGAGAGCACCTGGTAGGTATTTCCGCTCACTACTTATACCCCGCTTCCGGCCTCTCTCGTCGCTTCTATGTTATTTCCACTTAACATTCGAGCCGGTAAAAAGGTATAGAGAATTAGTTAGTAAGCTAGTTTAAAAAACGAAAGGGTTTAGAAAGTAGGGTTTTAGAAAGAAAGGAAGGTTCTTTTAGCGCTCAGTTCTGAGCAGAGGCTTTCTCGTTTTTCTTTCGTTATATACTCTAACTTACGAGTGCTCTTCCCCAGGAAAAGTTTGGGTTGTTGAGTTCTCGGTTTCCTTTAGTTTTCACTCCAATAACGGGAGTAAGATAAGCGTGTCTGCTTATTTCCTTTTATTCACCGTTTCTACCGACGAGCGCTCTAACTGCGCTGACTCCAGTTATAGGGGTCTTATAGTTTTGGTTTTCTTTGTTTGTTCGCTCCAACAAACGGAGTTAGATAAGCGTTAGTGCTTATTCCTTTGTTTTGCTCGTTTAGCGAGCTCCTCGTTTATATTGCGAGGTTTATTCTTTCATTTCTAGTTGTTTCTCCACTACGGATTAGTGTCCGTATTAGTGGTGTTCTTACGAACACTTTAAGACTGGTCAACTACTTGCACTTGGATCTCTAATATTCCCATCTCTGTTTTCTGACAGAGATCCCTCATAGAACATGGAAGCCACAGGGGAGTTTCCAGCAGTAGTTGCCAATCTTAAAGTGATCATTTCCGCTCAGGAGGTAGCCCTGACGGACCAGAGAGAGAGTATTCGTGCCTTGCAACACTCACAGCAAGCTTTACACGAGCAGATGCATTTACAAGCTGTAGCGCTACAAGATCTGGCAGAAAGTATCCGTACTCTCTCCCTCAGGTCCGATTCTCCCCCAATTGCAGAAGCACCTATACAGGTTATTCCTCCAACATTTACACCTGACATAAGGGAGCCAAGACTCCAACTCCCCTTACGGTATAATGGAGAATCCGGCAGATGTCAGGGGTTTTTGACACAATGTCTATTTTTTTTTAAAATACAGCCCTCGCGGTTTCAGGCACAAGAGTCCAGAGTAGCCTTCATTCTCTCTCTCTTGACCGGTAATGCTCTCGCATGGGCCGACCCACTTATTAGAGCTAATTCTACTATTGTTAGTAATACGGAGCGGCTTATGGCGGAGATGGTGTCAGTGTTTGATCAAGACGTTTCTGGCAAAGAAGCTGCCATGCGTCTAACCCGTCTTCGTCAGGGCACTGACACCGTAGCCGCATTTGCTATTACTTTTCGTGCCCTTGCGGGAGTGACAGGGTGGTCCGATGAGCCTCTATGTGCTCTGTTCCTTAATGCTTTATCGGAGAACATAAAGGACGCCATTGCGGGTATCGAACCACCCGCTACATTCGGGGCTCTTGTATCTACGGCCATTCGGTTGGATAACCGGTTTAGAGAGAGAGAGAAGGAGAGGACTTATAAGGGTTTTAAACAGCACCCACCTCGTTACTCTTCCTCTCACACGCCAGCACCGGTTCACAGTCCCTTTGTTGCTCCCATTGAACAGGAAGAGTCCATGCAGGTCGATAGCTCTTCCATGCGCGAAAAAGGGGATGCTAAGTCCCGTGAATGGCGGTGTAGTTATTGTAAGAGGAAGGGCCATTTAAGGGACCACTGTCCCAAACTTGTGGGAAAAGATTAGTCCCGCTAGTGGAACCGAGTCGCGTAGCGGGACTAGAATTAAATTACCCTCGGACCTTCCTGTCAGTTTATTTGCGCTGGAACGACCGCCAGATTTCCTGCAAAGCGTTCATTGACTCAGGGGCAGTTGAATGCCTCGTTGATTCCAACTGGGTTAAAGCCCATAAAATTCCCACCCACCCTCTATCTCTACCTCGCCTAGTCACGGCTCTAGATGGCCGTCCCCTAGGTACTGGCACTATCTCCCGGGTTACCGCCGCTATACGCATGCGCGTTCCGTTTTGTAAACATACGGAGGAGATTCAGTTTTTTTTAGTGGAATCCCCAGTTTATCCACTGGTTTTGGGTCATTCCTGGCTCACTCGCCATAACCCACACATTAATTGGGGGGGGGCGGGACCCGTTATTCAAAAATGGAGTCCCAGATGCAAACGCCACTGTTATGTCGCCAGTCAGTTTTTGTTGAGAAAAGGGGGTGAGGATTATGCTCAGTCTGACTCAGATAGTGAGGATAATTACGCTAGTAACCAGCAGTCCTCTCATGTCCCCTCCGAGAATGGAGAAGAGAGTTTAGACTGGGATTATTCTGCGGAACGACCTCCTGCGTGGCAGGAGATGACGTCCGAGTCAGATATTGATTGGGAGATTCATTCTGTCTCGGACACTGAGGATGTTGAAGTGGGAGGAACACTCGAATTCCAGCTGCCCGCTAATGTTCCTAAACAGTACGCCGATCTGGCGGAGACATTTAGCAAACAACGTTCCACTTCATTACCACCTCACAGACCTTATGACTGTGCTATTGAGCTATACCCAGGCACTACCCCCTCTAGAGGGTCTCTTTATTCGTTGTCCATCCCTGAGAGCGCAGCCATGCATAAATATATTGAGGAAGCTCTGGTTAATGGGTTTATTAGACCTTCTACCTCGCCTGCAGGGGCGGGTTTTTTTTTTGTTAAAAAAAAAGACGGAGGTCTCAGACCCTGTATTGATTACAGGCCCTTAAATGATATAACAGTTAAGAACAGATACCCCCTTCCTCTTATGAACTCCGCTTTCGAGCGCCTTCAGGGGGCGTCTATTTTTACGAAACTGGACCTACGGAACGCCTATAACCTCATTCGTATTCGCGAGGGCGACGAATGGAAGACCGCTTTTAACACGCACAGCGGTCACTACGAATATCGCGTCATGCCGTTCGGGCTCACTAGCGCCCCCTCTGTGTTTCAGGCGTTGATTAACGATGTGCTGAGGGAAATGCTGGAGAAATTCGTCTTTGTGTATCTTGACGATATTTTAATATTTTCGCCCGATTTTACCACACATGTCGGTCACGTTCGTCAGGTTCTTGCTGCACTTCTCAAAGCCCAATTATTTGTAAAGGCAGAGAAGTGCGTCTTTCACACGGGCTCTGTTTCATTTTTGGGTTTCATTATTAAGGAGGGTAAGGTACAGATGGATCCAGAGAAGGTTTCCGCTGTAAAGAACTGGCCCACGCCGTCTTCCGTAAAACAGGTACAACGTTTTGTAGGTTTTGCTAATTTTTATCGGCGATTTATTCGAAATTTTAGTGCGGTAGCAGCGCCCATTACTGCGCTCACTAAGAAGAACCTTGGCAGCCAGTTCCAATGGAATTCGAAGGCAGCTTCAGCATTTTCTGAATTAAAGAGAAGGTTCACTTCCGAACCCATCTTGGTTACTCCCAACCCCTCCCTGCCCTTTGTGGTAGAGGGAGACGCCTCCGAGCTAGGCGCCGGAGCCATTCTTTCCCAATGTTCGCCACTTGACCACAAGATGCACCCCTGCGCTTATTTCTCTCGCGCCCTAACATCGGCAGAGAGGAATTATGACGTAGGGGATCGAGAATTGCTTGCGGTCAAGTTGGCTTTGGAAGAATGGCGCCATTGGCTTGAAGGAGCGGAACATCCATTCACTGTCCTGAGTTCCTGAGCCTATTATCGCCACTGACCTCATTGTTGCCCCGGTTATTTGGGAAGTTGAGGCAGCGGTGCAGAGAGCCTTGCGCTCAGACCCAGGTCCAGGTGGGGCACCGGCAAACTGTCTTTTCGTGCCTCCTCGTCTTAGGTCGTGGGTCCTCCAATGGGGCCACGCCTCCCAACTCACCGGGCACCCAGGGGTTCATCGAACTAGGGACTTTTTATCCCGGCGTTTCTGGTGGCCTAGTCTGGAGAGAGACGTACGCTCATTTGTCGCGGCTTGTCCGGTTTGCGCTCGCAGCAAGGCCTCTCACCTTCCCCCCTCGGGTTTTCTTCGCCCCCTACCTATTCCCACCCGTCCCTGGAGTCATATTTCCCTGGACTTCATCACGGGGTTGCCGTTATCTTCAGGCAATACTACCATTTTAGTGGTGGTCGACCGTTTTTCCAAAGCGGCCCATTTTATTGCGCTGTCCAAGCTGCCCTCGGCACCTGAGACAGCGCAACTTATGATTGACCATGTGTTTCGTCCGCATGGCCTTCCGTCGGATGTGGTGTCCGATCGCGGTCCTCAGTTCGCCGCCAAGTTTTGGCGGGCGTTTTGCTCTCTGCTGGGGGCTTCGGTTAGTTTATCTTCCGGGTTCCACCCGGAGACTAACGGCCAGACAGAGCGTACTAATCAGACTCTAGAGAATACTCTTCGCTGCCTTGCCGCATCCAAGCCTACCTCCTGGAGCCGTCACCTCGCCTGGGCTGAGTACGCTCATAACACGCTGCGTAACGCCTCCACCGGCCTCTCCCCCTTCGAGGCTCAGTTGGGTTACCAACCACCTCTTTTTCCTGAGCTTGAGAAGGAGGTGGAGGTACCCTCCGTAGGATCTTTCGTTCGGCGGTGTCGGTCGGTTTGGAGACAAGTGCGGTCGTCTCTTATACGGGCTTCGGCTAAACAAAAAGTTGCGGCTGATAGGCATCGTCGAGCTGCACCATCCTATAGAGTGGGACATCGGGTTTGGCTTACTACTCGGGACCTTCCGTTGCGGGTCGAGTCCCGCAAACTCGCTCCTCGTTTTGTGGGCCCCTTCAAGATTATTAAAAGAATCAACCCAGTCACATTTCGATTGCAACTGCCGCGCTCAATGCGCATCCACCCCACGTTTCACGTCTCCCGTCTGAAACCGGTACTCGTAAGCCCCCTCGCCCCGGTTGAGAGACCACCTCCGCCTCCCCGACTCATAGAAGGGGGTCCGGCTTATACCGTTCGCCGCATTGTGGCCGAGAGACGTGTAGGTAGAGGGTGGCAGTTTCTTGTTGACTGGGAAGGTTATGGTCCGGAGGAACGTTGCTGGGTTCCATCGAGAAACATCCTGGACCCGCAGTTAATCACCGACTTCCACAGAGATAAGGTTGTGGAAACGTCCGGTGCCGTTCCTTAGAGGGGGGGTCCTGTCATGGATCTGACCTTTCTTCCCTTATCTTTACGTCGCCTTATTCGTTTTTATCGTTTGCCGGTAGTCTATCGGATTTTCCTGTGTTCCGTCACGGGTTTTTGCTTTCACCTTGTCATTAGTGAGAGCACCTGGTAGGTATTTCCGCTCACTACTTATACCCCGCTTCCGGCCTCTCTCGTCGCTTCTATGTTATTTCCACTTAACATTCGAGCCGGTAAAAAGGTATAGAGAATTAGTTAGTAAGCTAGTTTAAAAAACGAAAGGGTTTAGAAAGTAGGGTTTTAGAAAGAAAGGAAGGTTCTTTTAGCGCTCAGTTCTGAGCAGAGGCTTTCTCGTTTTTCTTTCGTTATATACTCTAACTTACGAGTGATCTTCCCCAGGAAAAGTTTGGGTTGTTGAGTTCTCGGTTTCCTTTAGTTTTCACTCCAATAACGGGAGTAAGATAAGCGTGTCTGCTTATTTCCTTTTATTCACCGTTTCTACCGACGAGCGCTCTAACTGCGCTGACTCCAGTTATAGGGGTCTTATAGTTTTGGTTTTCTTTGTTTGTTCGCTCCAACAAACGGAGTTAGATAAGCGTTAGTGCTTATTCCTTTGTTTTGCTCGTTTAGCGAGCTCCTCGTTTATATTGCGAGGTTTATTCTTTCATTTCTAGTTGTTTCTCCACTACGGATTAGTGTCCGTATTAGTGGTGTTCTTACGAACACTTTAAGACTGGTCAACTACTTGCACTTGGATCTCTAATATTCCCATCTCTGTTTTCTGACAGAGATCCCTCATAGAACATGGAAGCCACAGGGGAGTTTCCAGCAGTAGTTGCCAATCTTAAAGTGATCATTTCCGCTCAGGAGGTAGCCCTGACGGACCAGAGAGAGAGTATTCGTGCCTTGCAACACTCACAGCAAGCTTTACACGAGCAGATGCATTTACAAGCTGTAGCGCTACAAGATCTGGCAGAAAGTATCCGTACTCTCTCCCTCAGGTCCGATTCTCCCCCAATTGCAGAAGCACCTATACAGGTTATTCCTCCAACATTTACACCTGACATAAGGGAGCCAAGACTCCAACTCCCCTTACGGTATAATGGAGAATCCGGCAGATGTCAGGGGTTTTTGACACAATGTCTATTTTTTTTTAAAATACAGCCCTCGCGGTTTCAGGCACAAGAGTCCAGAGTAGCCTTCATTCTCTCTCTCTTGACCGGTAATGCTCTCGCATGGGCCGACCCACTTATTAGAGCTAATTCTACTATTGTTAGTAATACGGAGCGGCTTATGGCGGAGATGGTGTCAGTGTTTGATCAAGACGTTTCTGGCAAAGAAGCTGCCATGCGTCTAACCCGTCTTCGTCAGGGCACTGACACCGTAGCCGCATTTGCTATTACTTTTCGTGCCCTTGCGGGAGTGACAGGGTGGTCCGATGAGCCTCTATGTGCTCTGTTCCTTAATGCTTTATCGGAGAACATAAAGGACGCCATTGCGGGTATCGAACCACCCGCTACATTCGGGGCTCTTGTATCTACGGCCATTCGGTTGGATAACCGGTTTAGAGAGAGAGAGAAGGAGAGGACTTATAAGGGTTTTAAACAGCACCCACCTCGTTACTCTTCCTCTCACACGCCAGCACCGGTTCACAGTCCCTTTGTTGCTCCCATTGAACAGGAAGAGTCCATGCAGGTCGATAGCTCTTCCATGCGCGAAAAAGGGGATGCTAAGTCCCGTGAATGGCGGTGTAGTTATTGTAAGAGGAAGGGCCATTTAAGGGACCACTGTCCCAAACTTGTGGGAAAAGATTAGTCCCGCTAGTGGAACCGAGTCGCGTAGCGGGACTAGAATTAAATTACCCTCGGACCTTCCTGTCAGTTTATTTGCGCTGGAACGACCGCCAGATTTCCTGCAAAGCGTTCATTGACTCAGGGGCAGTTGAATGCCTCGTTGATTCCAACTGGGTTAAAGCCCATAAAATTCCCACCCACCCTCTATCTCTACCTCGCCTAGTCACGGCTCTAGATGGCCGTCCCCTAGGTACTGGCACTATCTCCCGGGTTACCGCCGCTATACGCATGCGCGTTCCGTTTTGTAAACATACGGAGGAGATTCAGTTTTTTTTAGTGGAATCCCCAGTTTATCCACTGGTTTTGGGTCATTCCTGGCTCACTCGCCATAACCCACACATTAATTGGGGGGGGCGGGACCCGTTATTCAAAAATGGAGTCCCAGATGCAAACGCCACTGTTATGTCGCCAGTCAGTTTTTGTTGAGAAAAGGGGGTGAGGATTATGCTCAGTCTGACTCAGATAGTGAGGATAATTACGCTAGTAACCAGCAGTCCTCTCATGTCCCCTCCGAGAATGGAGAAGAGAGTTTAGACTGGGATTATTCTGCGGAACGACCTCCTGCGTGGCAGGAGATGACGTCCGAGTCAGATATTGATTGGGAGATTCATTCTGTCTCGGACACTGAGGATGTTGAAGTGGGAGGAACACTCGAATTCCAGCTGCCCGCTAATGTTCCTAAACAGTACGCCGATCTGGCGGAGACATTTAGCAAACAACGTTCCACTTCATTACCACCTCACAGACCTTATGACTGTGCTATTGAGCTATACCCAGGCACTACCCCCTCTAGAGGGTCTCTTTATTCGTTGTCCATCCCTGAGAGCGCAGCCATGCATAAATATATTGAGGAAGCTCTGGTTAATGGGTTTATTAGACCTTCTACCTCGCCTGCAGGGGCGGGTTTTTTTTTTGTTAAAAAAAAAGACGGAGGTCTCAGACCCTGTATTGATTACAGGCCCTTAAATGATATAACAGTTAAGAACAGATACCCCCTTCCTCTTATGAACTCCGCTTTCGAGCGCCTTCAGGGGGCGTCTATTTTTACGAAACTGGACCTACGGAACGCCTATAACCTCATTCGTATTCGCGAGGGCGACGAATGGAAGACCGCTTTTAACACGCACAGCGGTCACTACGAATATCGCGTCATGCCGTTCGGGCTCACTAGCGCCCCCTCTGTGTTTCAGGCGTTGATTAACGATGTGCTGAGGGAAATGCTGGAGAAATTCGTCTTTGTGTATCTTGACGATATTTTAATATTTTCGCCCGATTTTACCACACATGTCGGTCACGTTCGTCAGGTTCTTGCTGCACTTCTCAAAGCCCAATTATTTGTAAAGGCAGAGAAGTGCGTCTTTCACACGGGCTCTGTTTCATTTTTGGGTTTCATTATTAAGGAGGGTAAGGTACAGATGGATCCAGAGAAGGTTTCCGCTGTAAAGAACTGGCCCACGCCGTCTTCCGTAAAACAGGTACAACGTTTTGTAGGTTTTGCTAATTTTTATTGGCGATTTATTCGAAATTTTAGTGCGGTAGCAGCGCCCATTACTGCGCTCACTAAGAAGAACCTTGGCAGCCAGTTCCAATGGAATTCGAAGGCAGCTTCAGCATTTTCTGAATTAAAGAGAAGGTTCACTTCCGAACCCATCTTGGTTACTCCCAACCCCTCCCTGCCCTTTGTGGTAGAGGGAGACGCCTCCGAGCTAGGCGCCGGAGCCATTCTTTCCCAATGTTCGCCACTTGACCACAAGATGCACCCCTGCGCTTATTTCTCTCGCGCCCTAACATCGGCAGAGAGGAATTATGACGTAGGGGATCGAGAATTGCTTGCGGTCAAGTTGGCTTTGGAAGAATGGCGCCATTGGCTTGAAGGAGCGGAACATCCATTCACTGTCCTGAGTTCCTGAGCCTATTATCGCCACTGACCTCATTGTTGCCCCGGTTATTTGGGAAGTTGAGGCAGCGGTGCAGAGAGCCTTGCGCTCAGACCCAGGTCCAGGTGGGGCACCGGCAAACTGTCTTTTCGTGCCTCCTCGTCTTAGGTCGTGGGTCCTCCAATGGGGCCACGCCTCCCAACTCACCGGGCACCCAGGGGTTCATCGAACTAGGGACTTTTTATCCCGGCGTTTCTGGTGGCCTAGTCTGGAGAGAGACGTACGCTCATTTGTCGCGGCTTGTCCGGTTTGCGCTCGCAGCAAGGCCTCTCACCTTCCCCCCTCGGGTTTTCTTCGCCCCCTACCTATTCCCACCCGTCCCTGGAGTCATATTTCCCTGGACTTCATCACGGGGTTGCCGTTATCTTCAGGCAATACTACCATTTTAGTGGTGGTCGACCGTTTTTCCAAAGCGGCCCATTTTATTGCGCTGTCCAAGCTGCCCTCGGCACCTGAGACAGCGCAACTTATGATTGACCATGTGTTTCGTCCGCATGGCCTTCCGTCGGATGTGGTGTCCGATCGCGGTCCTCAGTTCGCCGCCAAGTTTTGGCGGGCGTTTTGCTCTCTGCTGGGGGCTTCGGTTAGTTTATCTTCCGGGTTCCACCCGGAGACTAACGGCCAGACAGAGCGTACTAATCAGACTCTAGAGAATACTCTTCGCTGCCTTGCCGCATCCAAGCCTACCTCCTGGAGCCGTCACCTCGCCTGGGCTGAGTACGCTCATAACACGCTGCGTAACGCCTCCACCGGCCTCTCCCCCTTCGAGGCTCAGTTGGGTTACCAACCACCTCTTTTTCCTGAGCTTGAGAAGGAGGTGGAGGTACCCTCCGTAGGATCTTTCGTTCGGCGGTGTCGGTCGGTTTGGAGACAAGTGCGGTCGTCTCTTATACGGGCTTCGGCTAAACAAAAAGTTGCGGCTGATAGGCATCGTCGAGCTGCACCATCCTATAGAGTGGGACATCGGGTTTGGCTTACTACTCGGGACCTTCCGTTGCGGGTCGAGTCCCGCAAACTCGCTCCTCGTTTTGTGGGCCCCTTCAAGATTATTAAAAGAATCAACCCAGTCACATTTCGATTGCAACTGCCGCGCTCAATGCGCATCCACCCCACGTTTCACGTCTCCCGTCTGAAACCGGTACTCGTAAGCCCCCTCGCCCCGGTTGAGAGACCACCTCCGCCTCCCCGACTCATAGAAGGGGGTCCGGCTTATACCGTTCGCCGCATTGTGGCCGAGAGACGTGTAGGTAGAGGGTGGCAGTTTCTTGTTGACTGGGAAGGTTATGGTCCGGAGGAACGTTGCTGGGTTCCATCGAGAAACATCCTGGACCCGCAGTTAATCACCGACTTCCACAGAGATAAGGTTGTGGAAACGTCCGGTGCCGTTCCTTAGAGGGGGGGTCCTGTCATGGATCTGACCTTTCTTCCCTTATCTTTACGTCGCCTTATTCGTTTTTATCGTTTGCCGGTAGTCTATCGGATTTTCCTGTGTTCCGTCACGGGTTTTTGCTTTCACCTTGTCATTAGTGAGAGCACCTGGTAGGTATTTCCGCTCACTACTTATACCCCGCTTCCGGCCTCTCTCGTCGCTTCTATGTTATTTCCACTTAACATTCGAGCCGGTAAAAAGGTATAGAGAATTAGTTAGTAAGCTAGTTTAAAAAACGAAAGGGTTTAGAAAGTAGGGTTTTAGAAAGAAAGGAAGGTTCTTTTAGCGCTCAGTTCTGAGCAGAGGCTTTCTCGTTTTTCTTTCGTTATATACTCTAACTTACGAGTGATCTTCCCCAGGAAAAGTTTGGGTTGTTGAGTTCTCGGTTTCCTTTAGTTTTCACTCCAATAACGGGAGTAAGATAAGCGTGTCTGCTTATTTCCTTTTATTCACCGTTTCTACCGACGAGCGCTCTAACTGCGCTGACTCCAGTTATAGGGGTCTTATAGTTTTGGTTTTCTTTGTTTGTTCGCTCCAACAAACGGAGTTAGATAAGCGTTAGTGCTTATTCCTTTGTTTTGCTCGTTTAGCGAGCTCCTCGTTTATATTGCGAGGTTTATTCTTTCATTTCTAGTTGTTTCTCCACTACGGATTAGTGTCCGTATTAGTGGTGTTCTTACGAACACTTTAAGACTGGTCAACTACTTGCACTTGGATCTCTAATATTCCCATCTCTGTTTTCTGACAGAGATCCCTCATAGCTTCAGTATATATCCAGCTGTATAAATGGATAAATGCAATGAGATGTACTAAGAAGTTGTGTAAGTCGCTCTGGATAAGAGCATCTGCTAAATGCCTGTAATGTAGTGTAATCCAAACAACAGGTGGAAGCTGGGGTGATGAAGGGTGAGCAGCAATATATTTTAAAGCAGTGACAGCAGCAGCACAAGCAATAAGAAGCAAACGAGAGATCTGACTTTCACTTTTTTAAAAAGGGGCACTCCAGGGCCACCGCGGTAGTACAGCAGTAAAAGCAGTTGTACTCCGAGAATCAGGGTTCATGCCCCGGTCCTGCCAGATCCGAACATGGCCGGTGCCCTGTGGGAGCAACAATTGGTGGCTGCTTCCGGGTGGGGGGAGGGGCTCGCTCGGAGAGAATCGCTGTGCGTAGAACAGCCTTGTGCAAGTTGGAATGACGGTCAGGAACCCTGGGGAGAGTCACGCCCTGAAGAGGATGTGGCAATCTCCATCCTACAGCCGGCTCTAGCGGTTGCTACACGGGGGGAATTGAATTAGAATAGGGGTTCAATTGGCTACCAAAATTGGAAGAAAAATGGGAAAAAAACGGGCTCTCTATTAGTGATGTTTGCGTGTGATTGGTTGAGTATGAGGACATGTGTTGCTGACAGAACTATTGAACTATGCATTAAAGGTCCCTCTTTATAGTAAATTACTGAATGTTGTTTGTGGTGGTTTGAATATGAAACTTTTTCATTTCATTTAGGCAGCAAGCAGAAACAGCAGATATTATCAAATTGTTAATTGTCATCATAGTATGCTCAGTAAAGTCTGTCCTGGTATAATGGTAGGCAGACAGAGAGTGATACCATCCCTGTACTATCATAAATGTAGATTCATTTTGAGGTCCTTGTTCACTGTGGTCATTTGAGGTTCCATGACACACTGAAAAGACTAAGCATTTATACAGCATCCTGGATAAATTCCCAATCCATTTCTCAATCTGGCAACCTAATCATTCCACCCTTCCCCTTTAACTGTCTTAATAATACCCTGTATCTCCTGTACCTGTGTGATGTGGCTCTTTCACAAAATGACTGCTGTGTAACACCCAGGCGGTTTCTAATATATAAACTTACCTCAGATTCTTCACTTGCATTGAGGAGTTTCTTTGCTTCACTTAAGCACTTCAAGATCTTAATGCGGCATTCACATTTTGACAGTAAAAAACCATTAAACCGTGCGTGAATGAGGAACAGGAGACTACAGCAGTAATATACAGAACCAGACGGTAAATGCAATGTAAAAGTTTCCATGGTGATTTGTTGGAATAGAGTTTTATTATTTCGGAAATGCACTTAGTACTGTACAATCACAGATGAGAAAAAGAGAATTTCATTGATTTACCTGCGATGGAAAATAAGACAGGAGGGACAACGAAACTGAATGTCGTTTCCAAAAAAACATACCCGGTTTATCTCTCCGCTACAGCATGACGGCAAAATTTGACAAAATGTATTTTTTGGCAGAAGGTTCGGTCGGGTGTTGCGGTGCACGGTATTCAACACGGGCAGAGGCGCAGCATCCCGCCACTGTCTCATTGGAATACACGAAACATCCGGTTTGCCGTCAACTGCATCCTGCTACCATGTGACCGCAGCATAAGATGAAAGATGCTAGATAAGTATTGGTTGGATCAAACCCACTCCAGCACTCACAGACTGAAGCTCATTTCTGTTGCAGCCAGCTGATAAGAAAGCAAAGGCTTATCTGACTGTAGGCCCCAGGCTCTACTTGTGGTAAATATCTGTGCCAGTTTAGCCACTCACGAGCCAATCCTCACATGAAAAAGTCAAATACCACTAAACATTTGTTTGTTTCATTAATTTGTTATTTCATTTTGGTGAACTGGCTATATTGTTTGTGAAATGCTTGCATTTCCTTATGAGTTAAAGTAAAAGACAAACGTTAATTGAAACCAGGCCGATGATTTGTTCAGGTCAGAGGGCCTTTGATAATATGATGGCTTCACGCTTCAGAAACAGAATAAGGCCCCTGGCAATGTATTTCACAGAATACAAAGATGCACTAAGTGGGCAAGTAGGATAAGAGAATCAGATATGCGCAGTGGTTTGTGGGATATTATGACCGGCAATGCTTTAGTGTGCAAATATTCCATTTCCTTTGATTTATGACTGTTTAAGACTCACAGGTCTTAGAAAACCTCTAAACTGTTATAAGATCTCAATTTTTTTTCCTTACATATTTTTGTTCCCACGAGTTGTTGCTGCAATATTTTTGCAGCTGCAAGGAACAAGAGAACTACACCATTGTTTTCCAAAGAAATTATCTGATCTATGAGCAAAAAGATTCATTTCCCAAAAATAGCAATTACTGGCTATTATGCACCTTTCTTCCCAAGAATATAAAATGAAATTATGCTTTGCTTGGACATCTACTGTGTTCAAATGTTCAATCAACCATGATCTGGTTGGATTTATATGGAAGTGAATACATTTTTTCTCAGAATTATTATTTCTAACTGTAGGGGATCTCAGAGGACACAGAGGAAATATTGGAGGTCCAGGTGCGACAGATGAGGAATCGAAAAGTGTTCTAAACGAACACCACTAAGACGGACAATAATCCGTAGTGGACGGGGAAAATAAGGAGAACACAAATAACCTTGCGATAAAAAGTGAGGAGCTCGATATCCGAGCAAACAAAAGAAAAATGCAGTTACACTTATCTAACTCCCGTTGTGGAGTGAACAAAAGAAAGGAAGGAGAAAAATAATTTAAAAACCCTAAGCCTTAGGGCGAGAGCACTCGTAGGTTTGAGTGGGAAACAAAGAAAGCAAAACCTCTGCTCTGAAATAAGAGAGCGAAAGAGCGCACTTTACTTTTTCTAAATTGTACGGCTAACAAATCCCACGTTGAGAAGCAAAGCGGTCGATAGCGCGCACAACTCCTATACCTTTACCGGCTAGAATGTTACATGAAATAGCATGGAAGTAACGAGAAAAGAAGGAAGCGGGGTATAAATAGTGAGCGGAAATGCAGGAAAGGTGAACTCACTAATCACCGAGGCGAAAGCAAAACCCGTAGTGGAACACAGAAAAATCCGATAGATTACAGGTAAGCGGAAAAAAAGAATACTAAGCGCCGAGATAAGAGAAGGAAGGCGCGATCTATGACACTAACTGATTATAAGTAGACTACATGAGCATGCTATATTGTTGCTTCACCATACTCAACAGAAATTGGAAACAAACACACTTAATTAAATAAAAATAGACCATCCCCATAATTTTGCTACAGAAGCAGCATTTTAACTCAAACATGGGTTTTTATCAGCCACACACTGGTCTTTTTCAACAACACAACTCCATAGTAACTTACTCTCAACAAAGAAATCACAATTATTACATAGACTACTCATTGAATACTTTATACTTTTTTTGTAGACATTAGTTCTGTAATTGTCATATAATGATGTGCATAAGGGTATCAAAGACGTTTTGCAAAGCTGCAATTGTAAACCCCTGTAGCTCTCTGCCCAGGAGCCTGGATCATCTTGCAATTATTCTCCTCAAAAGTCACATCCTGAACCCGCCTCGTTTTTCTACAACTGTTACTGAAAAACGTTGTGATCTACCCATTTATTTTCTTATAGATTAAGTTCTAAATGAAAGATGTAGATCAGTAGTCTGAAACACTTGTCTTGGAGAGCTACAGGGTCTACTATTTTCTTTTGAGCAACAAATTCAGACCCAGGAAACTAGGTGAAGTGAGTGAACTGTGTAATCAGCTACTTTAATTGATCAGGTAAGTGTTAAGTAACAATGAAAAGGAGCTTACACTTGTGGCTCTACATGACAATGGTTGCAGACCCCTATAGTCTAACACTTCACTAATTTAAATTCAACAGCAATGTTTTATTTTATACTGCACTGTAAAAAATATTTGTTGACTCAACATAACTTTCTAAATAATCTTGTTGCATTGACCAAGTTAAGTTAGTTGTAGTCTAAATATAAAGTTTCCTTTTATTTAACTTATACTAAAGCTGTATGTTTAGACAACTTAACTGAATCAAAGCAACATGATGGCTTAACTAAGTTAAATTATAATTTTGTACAGTGTACTTTATCATCTTGGCGATAATTTACAGCGTTGTACCTGTCCTGTACCTGTAATCATTGTTCATGCTGGTCCTATGATTTACCTTTTAATAATGTGGCTTTTTAAGATATTTTTTTATTTGCAGATATAGTATCTTTCAGCGATGGCCTTCTGAGAAACAGAATCTTTAAACAAATAAATATAACAAGACAATACTCAATTTGAAGTGCCAATTATCATGCAACGCCATCTGTTTGCCTTGGCAATACGACAGCGTCGCTTGATCTCGAACACTCTTCTCAGGGACTGTTTATCAGACCGCGTCCCTCCCAGGCTGGACTCATTACAGCAGCTATTTATTTCTTCATTTAGAGTGTATTATAGTCATCGGGGGGGGGGGGGGGGTTTCCCTTTGAGACCATTGGTACTGGTTTGCTAGACAGTGGCCTTGACCAGTTCGGAAAAACTGTGGGTGAACTGTAAGGATCTGTAAAAAGAGATTGGCTCTTCTTGGTAGTTTTGTGGTTACATTCATGCTACCATAGAGCCTCCGCTGTTTTTATTCACATGGTGGTCTTAGTCATATTGGTATGCATTATGTATTCAGAAGGAGAGTTGGAAAGGTCCTTATACTGCTCGAGAGTCGGTTGGTGGGTCCCTGAGATGGTGCCCATTGCTGTGCAAAGCTGGACATCGACAAGACTGGTATGTTAAAGTCGGCCCCTGCCAGTGCCCATCCACTTTAATTCAGTCAAATCAGGTAATGAGTTGAACTGTAAATGGTTTCCTGAATTGACGGAACTGAAATTATTTGATCCCAAATCTGACGCACACTGCGCTCTGATGATGGGTGGATGATGGTGCTGAGGTTCTATGGTTTGGGCTTCTGTGTCCCCATGTGGAGTCAATATGTTTTACTGAGGAGGTTCATTCAGGTCAGATCCAAGCTGCCTCTTTACCCAAAATGTCTTCTGTGCTGTATGTCAGATTTTGAGGGTTATACGAGGACAAACAGGACATTTGATGGATTCAATTCATGGTAATTCCAAGTGATGTTAAGCTCCCTTTTGATATTGTTGCTATAGAGGTGGAATATGTTTGAGCCAGGTTTGCTACCGCTGCACAACAGTTTTACGAGGTCAGTATACTCAGCATTGCCTCTAGTTCTGAAAATAATGAGCCCGAAAAGTCATGAAAACATCATTGGCAGATATTAATTTCCAAGACTGGGTTTATAACAGAGGGTTAGGGCAAAGATGGGACCTTGCAAAAATCTATTTTTCTGTTTACCTTGTGACCAACATTAGTTATGATTGTTATCAAAACTGTTAAACAAAGGAGATCCCCCCCATGACAAAATGTTCAGGCCTACAATCCTGGAACACTGAGTAGAAGGAGGCCACCATTTTATAGTGTAGAGGTGTACCTTTTGGCTTCTCAGCTCCATTTCCGGAGTAGCTCCTGGAGGAGAGGCCCGGGGATGGAAAATCTGCCTCCTCCATGAGGAGGCCGGCGCTGGCAGGAGCGTGTTGGCAGCGCGCACCAGCCTAACGATTCCCAGCTGCGTTCAGCTCCGCGTCTGAAACGCTGACATCTGGAGCCCATTTTCTCAGAGTGGGAGCAGAAAGCGCCCGTGTGGTGACCAGTGATTTGCATTTTAAGGAAGAAATATTAAGATATAAAGACATAAATAAAGAAAAAGTAAGAAATAATTTTACAGTTTAATCTTTTGCAGCAGTTCGCCATTTCCTCTGTGCATCCTGTTATTGCCCCTGGGGTGTCAATAGCAGGCACATTGTGGAGACTAACAGGTGCTATTGTACTGAATAATGGCATGCAAGTTTATCATGACTGGAAAAGTTACTTTAGTTGCGGTCTGCTGAGTACTGTTAGGGACTGTGGCTCTAATCTGAACCAGCCAATAGACTTTGTAATACCAACCTTTAGCTGCCACTGTAATTGCAAAAAAATATATATATTAACATGAGATTGCAATAGCCACGAGTATCTTAATACGTTTTTACAACAATACAGTTCACTCGTCAATAAAACGTTCTCCAGATGTTCTATCCAGCAAGATGTTAGTGTTTTAAATCAGGCCTGAAATTGCCTAAACGTAAAGAAAAAGATCCCCTTTTGCAGTTTGTTAAATCGCCAGGACCCAGAGCATAAGTCCAGACTTGGGGTTAGAAAATAGGCTAAATGAAGCCAGGGACAATATTTCCATGTAGCACAGAAGGAACAAGTCACTGAAACACTAAGTGAAATGCTTTTAAATATAGACTCGCCGACACTTATTTACACGAGTGATTCAATGGAACCATCTGCTGACTGAATTAATGCCGGGAGTCATTCACAGGCCCGTTTGTTCCCCCTTCCCCGATTCATGTTGGCGAGGAAAGGAGGCTGCTTCTGAAAGAAGCCTCTATCCATCATTTGCTCCGTTTCACCAGCGGTCTGCACTGGGGAGCTAACCACAGCGGTGACATCACTCACTCTGAGGAGCGGCTGGTGGCGTAGGAGACACTGAGTTTAAAGGTGAAGGGGACCCCCTTTTGAGGAGGTCGTCTTTTACAAACAATGCAAATTTCGGTAAAGAAAAAGGCGTAACGATTTCACACGCTGGAAAACACAAGCCGAGCGAATAACCCGTGTATCTCAAAAGATAAACGCGTCCGTGGATTCCAATATGTACAGCCTCGACAATGAGCCACGCTCTGTTTCCCAGTCACAAAGGGCAAGTCATGAACATTATAGAACATTAGTGGCAAGAATTATGGCCATAATTCTGGAATCATCAAATGCAGCCTTTGTGACAACTTGCTGGAATTTTGCCATTTGTGAATGACCGGAGGACCAGAAGAACAGCTTGCTATGAATTATCACAAATTATAAACCATGCGATTAAGTGTTCATAACCAAGTGAACATTTATCGATTTGAATAAGACATCAGTAACCCCATCAGCAATTTCTTCTCAGAAGTAATTTGATAAAAATGTGTGTGCAAGAGAAAAAAAGGAAAAGGCAGTGTGTACCACGGTATGCCTTAAAGAACATGCAAAGTAGCATTGTGACATCTTCTGTTTCCTCATTTTCTTAAGCGGCTGCATATAATAGACATTTGACACAAACCTGACAGATAGCAAGCTGGGATTTGGTGTCTGCGTTGTATGACATTATACACTGATTGTTACATTGATAATCAGCGGCAAAGACGAATGTAACTGAAATCATGAGGTTTTAGTAAAAGCACTGTGATAGGGGCAAGGCGAGAGAGAAAGGCAGCGGGGTCATTCCAGATGAGTGAGTCATCCCAACACTCCCGAGAGAGCGCAGCCACAGTCCACCCGCCCCCCTCTCCCAACAAACACACACGCACGTACACACATGCACGTACACACACACACACACACACACACATAAGGGAAACTCATGGCTCTTGCCAAGAGTGGAAAAAATGGAAGAAACACACCAGTCGCTCTTTTAGCTTGACTTTGGCAGCCACCTCTTTACGTTTTTGCATATTTTTATTCACAGACCGATGAAGTTTTGTATTAGGTGTGTAAAATTGTGTGGAGTAGTACAATGATCTGTCTCGTTTGTACTCAAGAGCTTATTTTTTCAGGGAGCATTATGCACAGATGCCTTTGCGTCTGACTGGACGTAAAACACAGTTATGGTAAAACGTCGCATACTTTTTTGGAGGGAAACTGCATTTCTTTGTGGCTACAAAAGTAGTGAAAATTATCCCTGCTTAAGTTTCAGAAGCAAGGGAAGGTGGGGGGAGGGGTTGAAGTGAGTCACTGCTTAATAGAAAACCCAGATCATCCCACATCAGACAGGAAGACCTGAAAAAGTAGACAGGGGAAAAAAAGACAACTGCATTTACATTTACTCTCCTTTTCAATGTATACACTTCACGCACGTGGCATACGCAAATAAAAGAAACCTAAATAAACTTCTCCCGCAACCATTTAGATGGTCATGCGCCGGTGTCGGGGTGGCAGGCCAGCAAAGGTGACTTGAGCGCAACAGGTGAGCGGACGAGGGGGCGGGACATCACAGCTGGGCTCCGTTCCCCGTTCTCTGGGCCCTCTGGATGTTTACAGTAATTGACTTCTCGTTTGTTAACAATGGCGCTCTGACCAAGACGTCTCAAGCTGTGCTGGGGCGGTGGGCCTAATCGCATTCCTTTGCCTGTTTTGGTGTTTAAGTTACATTTTGTTTAAGGGCTCTATAAAACATCCATTTCTGATGGGGCCGCATTTGTCATTACTGTTGGATAGAAAAAATTTGGGAAAACAAATATAAATAAATAATTGTTTGTAACCATATGGCCGCTTATTATTATAGGATTGTGACCGTGGTTAGTTATTAGTCTTATTTTGTCCATTTCTTGCTGTGGAGTTTGAGGATGAAATAGGAGACTGTCTCTATACTCCTTTGATTTTGGGAAATGGTTCCTGTCCAAAAAAGCAATTTTCCTGGCTTTTCCTTGAATGTTATGTAACTGAAGTCCATATGGAATATACATCATCTGCGTGGGATTGCAGCAAATTCCTGAACAAACTGATTTTTTTCATGTGTTGCTCATGCACTTTTTGATGGCTGTGCTGGACTTTCCCAGCTCTCACACTCAAACAAAAAAAATCTCGAAGCCTCTATAATTACACATTAGAATCCTTCCATGCAGCTGAAATAAATGGCTGCGTGAAAAGCCACTTATTGGTAATAAAATGATGACTGTTTTTTTTTTTTTACTTCCTGGTTGAGATTTACTGTCATTCATTTAAAAGATGCTCCTGTCCAGTGTGATTTAATGGCACATGAATGAAAGCGAGATAAATATCTGCATGCTGTAGATACAGACGTTACCTGTGACACAATTTAAAAAGCTAGCTGAAATTCAGCTAATCTTACGTAGCATTAGGACAGAAGCAAGTCTGGCTTGATGAAATCAAAATATAGTTGTGTGGTCTGCAATACTCTTCCCTTTACAAAGTTAAATACGTTTTACTCCTTTGGCCAATACTTGCACAAGGTCACAACCAATGGTTAGAATGAACCAAACATGCTGTGAACATAGAAAATACATGTCACACTTTCTTATAAGACTTGTTAAAGATTAAGGACAAAGCACATTATTCTTATATTGAACATGTCCCTAAGTGTTTGACTGGCACCCAAATTATGTGACATTTTACTGTCTCTTGAGTAAATGCATCAATTTGCTTCCTGAGATTGATGATGTTTGATGTATCCTATTTTTTAGGTTATGTTGATAGTAACTTATTGAGTATATTGATGCATATGTCACATGACACCTGATTTATGAAACCATGGACTTGATTTGACTTACTCAAATCAATCTGACCAGGGCCAGAAGGGAGTATCACCAAAGATCACCACAGTGAGCTCAAACTGCTCCAAGCTAACATAAAGTTACTATCTGGAAGTAATTATGCTACTGTGCCTTCTCATCTAATAAGTTTGGGGTGAACCACGGAGTACCAAGAGGTATATTTCTGAAGGGAATCAATCAATTCCTTGTTTTAGTGGTTATTCTCGATAATCCTCTTAAATAATTTTGTGTTCACACGCAGTATACTTTACCCAGGAATCCCCGCAGTGCATCGTGTGCCTTTGTAACACAAACATAAAAGCTATATTAGTTTTAATCACAGTTTTTTTATTATCACCATCCACTATCCCCATTTTGAATGTGGTGATGTATAGTGTGCATACATAATATGCCTGTGTGAGGCAGAGAGCGCGCACGTGTACATGCAGAGGCGAGCGCACTTCCATGTTCCTGTGCTTCTGTGTGTGTAAAGCACTAATCCAGTGCTACACAGCCCACACAAGAAACCGATTGTTCAACTGGATACCACAAGCCAACACAGCGCAATTCATGTGGCTTTCCTCTTTGCTATGGTAACATCCAAACAAGTGTATTTTTTTTGATGATACTGACTACAAGAATCACCACAGCGTCATCATTTTATGAATCAAGCATTAAGTTAGTTTCCTTTCCCCCGCCTCCCACTCTGAGTCAGTAATGTGGAAAGTCTTGCCTGTCCTGAGTCAACAGTACGTTGATCTTGAATGTAAACCTTCTCTGAAACACTGGCATGGAACATTAAAAGTTAGCCGATCCCATACTTTATTCTGCACTACTGGAAAATAAACCCTAGAACTATTTCATAAATATAACTTTGCATGTGTTCATTAAATTCATTGTGTATTTCACATCTTGAGACAAATAACTCCCTTTGGCATCGAGCACAAGGGTTCATGGTTTCTGGCAAAAAAATGAACTGTTTGCTAAGAGTAATAAGACTCATAAAAAGTAGAGAAACAACTAAACTGTTTTAGGTTTACATTTCTGAGTGAGAACCATACTCTTATGAGTCTTCATAGCACCTGGCATGGCCTCTTCCTATTGTTTCTGCTTGCTTACTCTCCTTTTGCACACCATGGTGAATCTTGATGAAACCACCCACGTGGTGCACACTGCAACATGCAGCCAATATCTGTCCATTTCCCCCATCTTCTATAAATACAGACTCCCTAGAGCACACAGTAACAGAGAAAATGTCATCTCAATCTAAATGTCCGGGGCAACTGCTTAGCCTACAAACTCAAGACAGGGAACGTATTTTTACAGATCAGAAAAACATAGTTACAGGGGTCAGAAAATGACAGGTGGTTGGTATTAAACACTAAATGTGATTGGCTGCCCCCTGTTAAACACTCAGGGGGCAAAGTTTATAGGCAGAAGCCACAGGCATGTCAACAGGAGAAACTCACAAAATGGGTAATTGCGTTTACAGTCCAAAGATACCCTCCAGCTCTCTTTCTCTGTTAGTAATGCAGCTTTCAGAACGCCAATCCCTTGCGGTGCAAAATAGTTTCCATAAACAAGGAGCTGAAGGCCTAAACTTTCCTGGGGCTGTGCTGTAGAGCAAGTTGACTTCTCAATGATCAAATGAAAGACCATCAACATTGAGCTGATATGTAGTTCAAAATGGCTGCCAGGGGTGAGCTGTCAGCATTCCCTCTTTCACTGTTAATTGCTTTGCAATTGTGATAGGTGTTGTAAAATCAGTCCATTATTACTTTCATCATCCTCATCAGAAACTCAACACAATATGGCTTATGCTCCTGGCTATGAGTGTCCTGAATGTGCAGCTCTGGATCACAGGTGGGCCAGTGGTGGCACTGGTGCTGTTGACCGGAGAAAGGAATGCTACCCGGGAATTGCATCCCAGTGATTATTCTGAACTTCTTTGGAAGAACTTCTAGAGGAGCTCATAAAAGCACATCTGAAATACCCTCCTTGGAACTTCACTGAAACTGTTCTCACTACAGTCCCAGATCTGTAAAAATGACGCCACTCTGGCGTCTGGTTCTGTTGGGAGTTCAGCTGGGTGCAATCTTATATAAACTCCTTGGCTAGAGAAGTACTGCCTGTAATATTAGGTCTAACTTTGGACATGTTCAGTGTAGCACAAGTGCAGGACAGATGCAACAGGTTTGTAGAGTTTTTCAGATGTCAGCTGACCAAGTAAGGAAACAAACATCCCTCATGTGATCTCGAGACACATCGTCCCCTCACTTTCAAAGCATATTTCAATACGACAGTCTCCTTTTTATGTGGGTACATCTAGAAATTTCCCGTTACAATCTATTTTATGCAAAATGTAGCCTGGAATTAAACAATTACATGTTTGGATTTTGCAGTCCTGCATGTGACAATGCAGGTGTAACTCCCCAAATATACACCCTCTTGCCTCATCAGTTCCCACACACTCCAAGGTTTAATAAGTATTACATTAATATTAATTTAACATCACACCTAGCACCAAATTTTGTCAAAGCACCATGCAGGATATGAGAATCAGTCTTGGTGTTCCTGAACGCCTAATGCGATGCTGTAGCATCTCAAGTTCAGCTGACAAAACTGGTGTTTAAATACAAGAACATTTTTAACGGACCTGCATACGGTTTAGAATTACCTCTTTTTTTTTGTCTGACTCTGTTCTGGTACAGTTGTTCTTTTCACAGTATTTTTGTTTGTGTAAGTCTGAGAGAAAATTACGGGGTGTAATTGAAATGTATCTTTATACAGTATAACTCTTGTTGTGAAGACTTTATTTGATAGAGGGACAGAAACTTGTCCACGAACTATGAATGAGTTATACTCTTAAATAAAAAACGGTTTAGACAAGTAACCGTTTTTAAGCTAATTTAGTAACACTAAAAGTTATGTAAAGTTATTTTCCCTTGACGTGTGTTGGATTGCTTTTGTATTCCTATAGAGTTTAGTGGCATTCAGTGATTTAATTTCGTGTGTTCTCATCAGAGGTCTGCAAATGCCATTATTCCACAGAATAGGGTCTGTAATCTTAACATGCTCCCTCCCCGTTGGGAGTTGAAATGCCGAATCCGATAACAGCATACAATGTAATGCGAAAAAAAAAATTCTGTAAAGAAGTGGATCCACAGCATCGCCATGCGGACAGAAATGGTATTAAACAGAAATGTATGGTTACGTTTTCTGAGGTCCCAGAGAAGGAGGGACCACACAGTCTAACTTGAGTCTAGCAGAGAGACTCAGAGAGTACTCCTGCCGCGGGATCGCTTCCACCACTCCCTGACTCCCGTTTTCTGGAGTTTTAGTACCTTTTCCTTGATTTTTCCGGGATGTGTAAATGAAAACGTGGTGTCCAGTTTACCGTTTCTAAACATTTGGTCTATTTTAGTACTGCAGGTAAGTGAGGGCAATTTTATTTGGAAATATTTAAAAAAAAAAAAAAAAAAAATTTTGATCAACGCTGTGGTTTCAAGTCATATTCACGTTTTTAAAAATGAAAAGTACGTTTGCTTAAATTGTGGCAAATTGCACGTAGCAAACGTTATTCTTTGTTTTTGCATCGCATTAATTGATCCGTTTACTGATGTATGGGCATTTCGAGCGTTGTTCAATTGTGTTAAATGTGATTTTGCTTGTAGAAGACTGCAGTATAGTGTGAATAATTCCAGATGTGTTGGCTTGATGCAGTTTTAGCAGTTTTATATGTAAATGACACGTTAGCACAGTGGGGGGCACAGTGTAACATAATGTAAGCATTTATCCTAAGTATTTCTCCAGTAGTTAATTCTGTAATAATCGGTCAGCCTACTCACACTGCATGGGGTGGAATCGTTACTTATTGCGACACCTTGAATGTATTATCTACATCAAAACTGTTTAATTTCATTCGACTTTTTTTTTGGGGGGGGGGGGCGGTGAATGTTTGTCTTTTGATGTAAATATTCCACAAGTGTCACTCATATTGTGCGATTTATCTCACGAAGTATTGTTGGCATGATACCAAAACATCAATGATTGTAAAAACAGGTATAGACCACATCCAACAGCTAGTTAAAGGCCCAAAAAAACATTCAAGGTGATAAAAAGATGTTATTTGCCTTTGCTTTCAAGCGGCTGCCACTATATAGCTATGGCGCTACTAATAGTTCTAATGTTGGCATTTATGTTGAAATAGAATAAGCTGTAAGATTCTATTAAATTCTTAAATGAAGCACACACAATACAAAGTTATGAAGCTGAAATTAATTCAGAAGAATAACTATTGTGACTCTCAAATTCAATCCAACCATTCCCTCTACAAAGACAAATAATGACGCCTCTTGTTTCACCTGTAGCCTACTCTACAATGAGGTTTACTTTAGGCCTGTATTTTAGCTATCCTCAGGCCCTTGCAGGCCTTGGATTTCATATATTTGTGCATTTAAATTAATGATATGTATAATGTTATCCAAAGTTTAAAACAAACAAATTAAATAATTTGCCTGAGCTATGCTGGTTTTAGATATTTCATATTTACATATAATATATAAGACATACATTTAATAAAACCATGATAACCTTTAAAAAAATATATAACTTCAAAGTGGTTTTATTCATAACCGATATATTTTTTAGTTGATTATAGTTTATAATTTTGCTTGATGCAACACTCTGGCCAATGACCAGATTTTGGATATGGCCGGATGTATGGTATGCTGTGCAAATGATGGTTTTCCAGTCCATGGTTAAGATAAACCTGGCTAAGAAAAATGTACAAATTTTGTCTAGAAAGCTGTTCATAGTTCAAAGTGTAGCTACTGTTGTAGTGTCGTAAAGCATACCTTAGAGCTAGGCCCATTTTCTCTTCGGGTGATTCTAGATTCAAACTACTGAAGAATATTCTGTGTCAAGTTGATATCACTACCAATTAGATACTTAAGATTATATGGTTAAAAGTTTATTGCAGTGCTAAACCTGATAAAAATTTGTAGAACGATAAATGGTTACTCTGGCATTGGCTTTACTTACAGGCTATTTTGTATTTGTGGGTCATGGTATCAGGGTGTTACAATCTAAAAACATTCTGATCTTAAGTAAGCAAACAAATATCATAGTAATAGAAAAGCTGTGTCTTCATCAAAGTGTTACTTATTGTTAATTTTAATGATCACTGGTCACTTGAACACTAAGCAACAATGATGTTACTGTGAATTCACAATTATAATGGGGTCAATATTTCTTCTGCAGCAGAGCATAGACACATATGGTTATTCATATGAAAATGTAGACTTAATTTGACAAAAATTCAGTTCAACATTTTTCCCTGAATATTTTTGTGGCGCAAGATCATGTTTGGTCATGTCATTTGCATAATACATTTAATTGTATAGATATAATTGGACATATTGGGTGCATTGTGCTCTTGAGATTAGTATGCCCACTCCCAATGCTAACTGTAAACCTCAGCCACAGATCCAGGTAGTTCAAAACATACCAAAAATTCTGAATTTTAGAATTTGCGCCAATTCAATTCATGTGTTTGCCACAATTGAATTTGCCACACCCCACAGGATGTTGAATTGGAATGACAGGAAGTTGTTTAGCTCATCATAGAAGCAACACTCGGGGTGCGTTCCAATTGTGGAAAAATGCAACCTTTCCTCCTCCACTACCACTCCTGTTACTCCGGGCCCTGGAAACAGATTTTTCTTTTTTAATCTAATGTTGCTGATTACATCTTAATTACATATTAATGGTTACATATTAATTAATGTCTCGACGCAAACCGTAATGTCAGGTACATTGTATACTGAACGAAAGGCAGCTTTGCATAATTCCGGGTAGTAGAGGAGTGGTAGTGGGGGAGTGGAGGTGGGGAGTGAAGAATATTGGGACGCACCCCAGATGCTCTTGTAGCTGGAGTCCCTGGTTACTAGTATATTTTTAACCCCCTGGAATGAGTTGACGACACACATTTTACAAAAATTAGAAAGTAGCTTATGTAGGGTTAGGGTTACACACACACAGAGGTATATATATATATATATATATATATATAGGGTTAAAGGCTATTCACTACTAGAATAAATTGAATAGTTAACACAACACGTGAACTAACTAGCTAGTCTACAGAATGTCAGTAATGTTCCTGTAGTTGTCTACAACATCGACTATAACTTTGTTATGAAATCATGTCAAGTAAAATCACGCATTGTATCTTATTCATATACAAACCCCAATTTCAAAAAAGTTGATTTGTAAATTATCTTTTACATTATTTAATTGAAAACAGTACAAAGAAAAAATATTTAATGTTTTACCTTATCAACTTTATTAATTTTTGTAAATATACGCTAATTCTGAATTTGATGCCTGCAACACATTCCCAAAAAGTTG
This sequence comes from Ilyophis sp. 1 JC-2022, assembly GCA_022702515.1. NCBI lineage: Eukaryota > Metazoa > Chordata > Actinopteri > Anguilliformes > Synaphobranchidae > Ilyophis > Ilyophis sp. 1 JC-2022. The sequence continues at coordinate 23,784,761 of CM040398.1, read as the reverse complement.
GGAAAGGGGGAAAAAAAAACCTGTTTGGAACATTCCACAGGTAAACAGGTGATGCTATCATGACTTGATATGAAAAGATATCAAAAAACTCTTGATATCTTATTTTCAGGTACTCTTACAGCAATAATATAACCTCTCTGCATTTGAATGGATCTCTACGGGAATTGGGGGGTGGGACTAGATTTAGCTGAAAATTACACAGGAATAGTATGGAACACATGGTTGGCTAAAAGTCATCAAGGCTCTGAGGTATCAAATGAGCCTCAAACCATCACTCTGCTGCCAGATATACAGTAGATATGGATGGATCACTTTTAGGGTTGTTTCTCCTGACTCATTTTTCTATTGAACTCTATGGAAAAATAAGTAATATTTCAAGCGAATTCAATAATTGAATTGAATTAAAGCCATTCACAATTCAATTCTGAATTGTACAAAACCCTGCTACACATTTTTGCCATTGCAACACAGGGGATTCTATCTTGGCGATCTTAGCGCTTTGTCTAAACGCATGACGTAAAGTGCATTTAGGGCGTGGACACTTTTGCTTGTGTAACGGCGCGTTTTTTGAGCACTAAGCATGGCGCAACGTGCATATGGGCTGAACCGAGTCTCTTCATTAATTATAGGTGTGTCTTGGGCGTGACATGCAATAAACCAATCAAAATTTCATATCCCATTCCCTTTAAAAGCCTGCTTTTCCACCTTGGCGGATTGCTTATATGATGGTGAAACAGACAGGCTCGTGTGTGTCTAGTGCGATCAAGGAATAGGCTATGTGGATCAATAGTATGATCAATATTATTCGGACTAACCATTATGAGTTGCCGGTAATTCCCGACAGTGCTGTTATTTTACAAAATATATGCGGTTAAATTTTATTAAAAGCACCTGCAACAGCTGAGAATAAGCTACCAATGGCTTCCGTCTGACCGAATTTTGTTTGATTATACAATGAAGCATTGTCAATCATCAATTCCATGAGGGTGTTCTCATGGAGTTCTCGAAGTTCAAGCTTCATCCGAAGTTCATTACCTGCATTGTAATATTGATTAATAACATAAATACGATATTTTGCCTTAATGATGACACTAAATACAGTAAAGCTGTCAAGTTGGCAACCCATAGGTTCACGCATATTTTCCCTTCATAATGTCCTGCTTATGAAAATGTGACCAACCTGTTTTACTGGTAGCGTAATGCTTTAAAACAATCCACTTTTCCAGGAATACTGTGAAAAGTGTGATTAACAGCAAGGGAAACAGATCTGCTCCTGCATCAAGTTAAACTGCACATGCAGAGAATGGCTTTAAAATATATTGTGAATTAATTGTGTAACGGGCTGCAATTTGTTTTCATTTCTAATAAGACGCTTAGTTCTCTTTAAAATCGTGTTGATCGGTTATGGAATAACAGGTGAAATCAGCAGGGTTTTAATAAGCTGAGAGTATGGAAGAAGAATAAGAATCAAATCCAGTTAACATGGTGACATTTATCTCCGTTTTTTAACCGTAGGCTATCGAAAAAACCTTATGGTAATGACATCTGAAGCGCATTTTCAGAACTCAAATGTCCGTCTATTGCAGTGCGCGAGTTTTCCATTAGGTGTAAATGACGATTTCCGCATTACGCTTGATATAGGTGTTATCAGCAAAGTTTTAAATGGATAACCATTGTCTCATAACAGAAGATTGTCCCCCAAGAAGATTACAGGAATTATTGGCAAATATTGCTACAATATCTGCCATAATATTTCCAACCGTACTGTGGAAGTGTCGTAAGCAGGTCATAAGACGTCCCAGCAGTGTTGCCATGTCCGCGGTTTTACAGCTAAATTGGGACTTTCAACACATAGTCACGGGTAAAAATGAAAAGTCGCAAAGCACGCACATATTTAAAAAAGTTGAAATATGATGATTTCACCATTTGGCTGGAAAGTTTCTGTAAAGATCTGGCAACCCTGTGTCCCACCCTTGCGCTGCCATGTCACGTGTTGTTTTTGTTGTATTTGAAAGAAAACGTCACCGAAGATGCGTCTCATTTTTCAAAAACAAATCTTCACGTCATATTTATGTGTCCAAAATGTTTGTGTACTTCTTGAAAAGTGTGCACCTGAATGTACTCAGCGAAACCCCGGAAGTAAGTGCGTCATCCAGGTGTTTCAAGTATACCGCAATTAGAACATTTTTCACCTACTCAACAACCTTCTCGTCCTATCTACTCACCAATAGTGTGGAAAAGTGTTGATTCATACAAGGTCCAGGTGCAGGTCCAATTTTGTCTCCTGACAAATTTTCCTATTGAACTCTATGGAAAAATAAGCCAGGAGAAAAAAACATTCAAGTTATCCATCCATATCTACTGTTTTTCTGGCAGCAGTGATGGTTTAAGGCTTGTTTGATATGTCAGACCCTTGATAACTTAAAGCCATTTAGCCAACCATGTGTTCCATACTGTTCCAGTGTAATTTACAGCTAAATCTAGTCCCACCCCCCAATTCCCAGAGAGATCCATTCAAATGCAGAGACATTTAGTATCGCTTGTAAGAGTACCAGAAAATAAGATATCAAGAGTCTTTTGATGTTGTTGGGTCACAAACATCAGGAAGTCATGGCATGCAAAGGATATGCGACCAAATATTTTTTTTAAAATACTTTATTCTATATATAAATGCAGGGGTGCCAATAATTGTGGCCAACATGGTTTTGTTAAAAATAATTATTTCTTGATGAGAGATTTTTTTCTCATAATAAATTAACGTCAATTAAAGGATGGATTTTTCTCATTTTTTTGTGTGAGATTAAGCTAATTCACCAAACGGTGAATTTTTTATAACCCTTTTTACTCATCTTTACCAGGGGTACCAACAAATCTGAGCACGTCTGTATGTGCAAAGTGAAAAAAATCTCAATGCTGCTGATTCTATTTGGTATCTGTCCAGTTATGAAAAAAAACTAATTATGACTTTTGGTGGCTGTAGCTTGAATTTGAACTGTGCATTCAGAGCAGATAGCAAATTATTGGACCTTACTGGGACACTACTGTTACCAGAGCTGGCTGCTAAAATAAACACCTATCTGTGGTCGACTAGGGGCCACAACCATCCCCGAGCCACACAATTCAGCTGTTGGATGTGATTTATTTTGGAGCACTTTGGGGCCACAACATTCTTGTTTAGGGCCACCGAACTCTAGGGCCAGCTCTGACTCTTACACTTCGGAGGAAGTTTCATCTGAGTAGCTTCAGTAATATATCTGTCTGTATGAGTAGGCTATGGTACATGTAAGCCATGTACAGTATAAGTCACCCCACATAAGGGGGATGATCTAATAATCATTTTTTAAATCTTTAATGTAATGGGTCAGTAAACTAATGTATTAGCCTTGTTTTCTCACAAAAAACTTGGAAGACCACCCTGCAGCAAGGATGAGGTCATAGCTAAACAAATAACGTCATTGTTTTCTTCATTATCTGAATGTCTTTTAATTGTTATTATTTCCAGTGCAGAAGACTCAACAATGATATCAAAGGTAATCCTTCTGGGCCTCCTGTATGGAGCGGTTGTACAAGGGCAGCAAGGACCACTGGTTAGGCAGACCCCAGAATGCAACAGTGAGTGCTAGCCATATGCTTCTCAGAATATTTTGACCTATATTTTTCAGCGATATAAAATAAAGATAGGACTGCGATGCCACTTAGACTGCTAGTGATGTGTCAATTTAATTTAAGCCATGTCTTCTTGCTTTCTGCCTGAAATCTTTTTCAAATGAATCGAAGGTTCATACTGTTTATGAAAATAGTTGGAGCTCCACACTTTAAAAAATAAATAAATAAAAAAGGGTCTAGTTACAAGTATTAAATAAAGCAATAACTGTGGTTTTCATCATATTAAAAAAATATGAGGTTTAAATGTAGTCATTAAAAGACATTAAGTAAAAGAACGTAGATATAAATATGATTAAATGAGAATGGCATCCACAGTTCAGATTTCCATTAAAGCCGACAGCTGGAGATAACAGATAACAGCTGGTGACATGAGTTGAAGTTGCAGTGAAAAAGATCATGTTTTTTTTCTGCTTTCTCTAGGAAAGATTGAATGTCCCATCAATCTGTATTTTGTCATCGACACGTCCGAGACCATTGCCTTGCAGGAGTCCCCTCCCGGCAGCTTGGTGGAGAGCATCAAACAGTTCACTGAGATGTTTGCTAGGAAGCTGGACGATGTGGACTACAAGGGCCTGGTGCAGATCACATGGTCCCTGGGTGGACTCCACTTCTCCCAGAGGCGGGAGATCTTCAGTCAAATCTCCAGCAGGGACAACTTCATCCGCGGCCTGCAAAGCATTGTTTATCTGGGCAAAGGCACCTACATTGACTGTGCCCTTACTAATATGACCCTGGAGATGTCTCGTGCCATCCTCCCAACAAATTTAATCCAATTCGCCGTGGTGATCACCGATGGTCATGTGACGGGCAACCCCTGTGGTGGGATCAAGGTGGCGGCGGAGCGCGCAAGAGACGAAGGGATCAAGATATTCGCCGTGGCTGCGACCAAAAACGTGGAAGAGACAGGGATGAGGGAGATTGCAAACTCTCCAGCTGACCTCTATCGCAATGCCTTCATGGCAGTCGACCTCAGTTTATCGCCCCCCGAAATTATGACATCAACCATTGACCGTATCATCAAAACCATGGTATGAACTTATGCATGCTTTTCTTTCGATAACAACCCAATTTTCGGAGAAATGTTCAATTGTGTTTAGATTTGTGTTTTGCAATTTGATGTGGCCCACTGGTGGTGTTGACTGATTTTTAAAGGGGCAGTTCACCCAAGAATTTAATTTTGATATGTTTCTACATACGCTATCTATCTATCCATCCAGGTAGTTTTGCTGAGAACTCAATAGTTTAGATATTCGCTGAAGCTCACCGTGATATCACCTTGATAGAATGGACCTCCAAAGTTTTTGGCGCTCAAAGTGCCAAAAATGTACATTAGAAAAAATCAACAGCAACGTCTTTTTTCATTTATAATGACACGGTTACTCACGAACATCCACAGACCTTGTTGTGCAAGAAAACTACTTTCTAGTAAAGTATGCCAACTGTATATACAGTGCCCTCCACTATTATTGGCAACCCTGGTAAAGATGAGTAAAAATGGTCCTCATCAAGAAATAATTAAGAAACAATTATTGGCACCCCTGCATTTATATATAGAACAAATCATTTTTAATATTTGGTCGCATATCCTTTGCATGCCATGACTTTCTGATGTCAAAAGACTATTTATATCTTATTTTATGGTACTCTTACAAGCAATACTATAACGTCTCTGCATTTGAATGAATCTCTAAAGGAATTGGGAGGTGGGACTAGATTTAGCTGTAAATTATGCTGGAACAGTATGGAATACATGGTTGGTAAAATGGCTGTAAGTCATCAAGGGTCTGAGGTATCAAACGAGCCTCAAACCATCACTCTGCTGCCAGATATCCAATAGATATGGATGGATCACTTTAAGGGTTGTTTCTCCTGACACATTTTCCTATTGAACTCTATGGAAATATAAGTGAAAAGAAACCCTTCAAGTTAAAACTGGGAGAAGGTTTTGTTTCAGAAGCTCGAACTAGAAGTGCATTGATTTCAGGTTCTGCTGTTTAGTTGCCAAGCAACCTGATGAATCCCACTTGTTTCTACTGTTTATTTTTCTAAAGCAAAGGCTTTGCTCCACTAATCTATCCAAAACCTCTTCAACTGGAGAAACTGGATACAAAGTAGTGGATAAAAAACCTGGATAAAAAGCTGTTTCTGCTGTTTATTTTTTCCAAACAAAGGCTTCACTCCACTAAGCTATCCAAAGCCTCCTAAACTGGAAAAAGTGGATAAAAAGTTGCTTTTGTTGGTGATGTGTGAACAAGGTATACAAATCCAAGTAGATGCAGTGATTTACTGTCTAAGTAAGTGATCTAAGTCTCACACGTCTCACAAGGGCCAGTGATCCACACAAAACAGACCCTTTAAGGGTTGTTTCTCCTGACTTGTCCCCCCATAGAGTTCTATAGGAAAATGAGTCAGGAGAAATAACCCTTGCAGTGATCCATCCACTCTACTCCATATCTGGCAACAGAGTGATGGTTTGGAGCTCGTTCGATAGCTCAGACCCTTGATGACTTACAACCATTTAGCCAGCCATGTGTTCCATACTGTACCAGTGTAATTTACAGCTGAATCTAGTCTCACCCCCAAATTCCCATAGAATGCAGAGAGCTTATAGTATCACTTGTAACAGTACCTGGAAATAAGATATCGAGAGTCTTTTGATGTTGATGGGTCACAGACTTCCAGAAGTAACAGCATGCAAAGGATATGCGACCAAATATTTAAAATGATACTTTAAAAATATGTTAAAGCAAAGGGTATGAATACTTATGTAAATTTAAGATTTCAGTTTTCGATTTTTAATACATGTTTTCACTTTGTCATTATAGGCTATTTTGTGTAGAATTTTGAGACAAAAAAATGATGTCTGAAATGTAATAAAATGTGGAGAAGGTGAAAGGGGTGTTCAGACTTTCCGGCTTGACTGTATTTAAAAATGCAGTAAAATTCTCCAGAGACAAAGCTGTTATTAGCATTGTAGTACCTTGCCAATGTCTTTAGCCACACTGGAGTTACCGCTGCCCAAGAAATCCAAAATTCAACTGAATAAAAAAACTGCCTAGATTCCAGTTTTGGTTGGTCCCCCTCCACCCACTCCCCCACTGTGCACCTGGTCTTCATATACCAATAATGCAAATAAGAAGCAGGCTCATTTTTGCCATTCCTTCCTGCTGTTTATTCTGTCTCTGTTCATCTGATTCTGGTTAAAATTAGTTCTTTGTTCTATACACAAAGCATCACCAGCTGGAATGGCCTAGAATCTCCAAACTTGGTAGGGTTGTTGGGATGGCTGAACTCTTTGGCTGGATACTTTAAATTATGACGCAGAGGACCCATAAAGTCTCATATTGGATTTTCAGATAATTAGCATTTTTTGTAAAATACTTAAAATGCTTTTCACAATTTGTACCACTACAAATTTATCAATTCAAAACTTGGTATGTTGAGATTTCATACTTTCTACAGTGACAAAAGCCCTCATTCGGAACATAGATATGTACAAAATGGGTCAGCGCCATCTTAAATTGGCCACCATTTTGTTTTATATTTACTCATCTATTACTTTCCTGCGTTTGTCTTTAACTGCTTGGCTGATTCTTATGAAACTTGGCCTGTAGTTAGAAGGTGTCACCCCACAAATGCCCTCACCAAATTTGGTGGAAAGAGGCCACTTGGTGGCGCTGTAATAATCCAGTTTAATTTGCAATAATTAAACAGTCATAGCTTAATTAAACAATGTCCCTCCTCACACTGAACAAATTTCCCCAATCAAACCACAGCTCTCAAAAATTCAGTAAAATCACTGATGCATCAGATAAGTTGATCGACTAGTCCATCATCTCAGTTGGAACATATGTATACAGTTGTGATCCCCCATCATAGAGTCTCGGTGTTTGATAACTGCTGCTCATGCTGCTTGGGCCCCGGGAATCGCTGCTCTCAGCTATATTTATCATTGTTTTTGTTGTATTTAGTTGAATAACCTTTTTAATATCAACTGCCGCTACAGTCCGTAAAGTGTTACCTTTACAACATGTTGTTTTGCTTTTTTCTCACCACAGACCCATCAGGCTTTCCAGGAGGTAAGAAACTTCCTTCTTTCGAAATGGTGTGAAATATATGGGTTGCATGTTATAAAAAAACAATGTATCAGAGGCCATTTTGCCTAGTGTTATATTAGTGATTATTGTAGAATATATACAGATACAAGATAGAAGTGGTAGTAATCACCCCCCAAAATAAAAATTATAAATTAAAATAGTAACAATAATTCACCCACTTTTAAGTAGACCTCTATTTTATTATCTATATTATGTACCCATTCAAGCATGGTCATATAAGAACAGTATCTCTCTGATACAGGAAATCATAGAAGAAGTCTAGTTAAAATATTAATGGTAAATAAGTAAATTTTTCTTACCTGTACTAACCTTCTGTCTCACCTGTCAACCCTGCAGTGTTATGCAGTGAAGTGCCTGGAAACAGAGGGGCCCAACGGTCCAAAAGGCCACAGAGGAAACAAGGTGGGTTCTGGCTTTAGTGTGCCTCTTACAGCTATTCTTGCTGTCTCAAACGTTTGAAGTACTTTTGGTTTTCATCTGTGGCTGATCTGATCATTTCAGGGAGCAAAAGGTGACAGTGGCAATCCTGGGCCAAAAGGTGAAGGTGGTCGACAGGTAGGTCAGTCTTCATAAACTGATCACTAATATAGCCATCTCAGAAATTCATTTTGTGCATTGCCACATAATCTGTAAAGTGCTGCCTTCTGTGAATTTTCCGACTAAAGCAAATGGACAAATAGTACAAAATAGTTTCAGTTATTAAAGACAATGAGAGTTACATCTTGGCTCTCAGAAATTCATAACTTACTGTCGCACTGAATCATTCTTAGATGATGTGATAATTATTTTTTGTGATTTGGTTTGCAGGGGGACCCTGGTATCGAAGGTCCTATTGGCCATCCTGGTACAAAGGTAAACCTTTCATCTTCAAGCTATTCACTAAAATTTCACAGCTATTTTAATGTGTTTTTTCACAACATATAACTGATTTTTTTTTTTACTCCTTTAGGGTGAATTTGGACACAAAGGAGAAAAGGTGAGATGTCTCTTGGCATGCGAAAATAAAAGAACAGAAATATCTAGTAATACAAAAATGTGATATGTGACTGACTTGGTGTTACAATGGGTAAGAAAGGCATATACACTCCATGGTCAAAAGTATATGAACACCTGCTCATCCGACATCTCATTCCTAAATCATGGCCATTAATATGAAGTTGGTCCTCCTATGCTGCTATTGCAGCCTCCACACTCCCGGGAAGGCTTTCCACTAGTAGATGTTGGAACCTTGCTGCATGGATTTGCTTCCACTCAGCCAGAAGAGCATTAGTGAAGTCGGCCACTGATGTTGGGTGATTAGGCCCGGCTCGCAATCGGTTCTTTAATTGATCCCAAAGTTGTTTGATGGGGTTGAGGTCAGGGTTCTGCGCAGGCTTTCACACCAATCTTGACAAACCATTTCTGTATAGACCTCACTTTGTGCACGTGGGCATTTTCATTCGTGGGCATTGTCAAACAGGAAGAGGCCTTCCCCAAACGGTTGCCACAAAGTTGGAAGCACAGAATCGTCAAGAATGTCATGTATGCTGTAGCGTTAAGATCTGCCTTTACTAAAACTAAGAGGCCCTACCCCAAACCATGAAAAACAGTCACAGACCAAGGGGGGTCCAGATACTTTTGGCCATATAGTGTATATCATGAGCTAGCAACAAGTAAGGAAATTATTGAAACCAATAGGCAAAATAAGGGAAAAATATAGTGTTTTTTTTTGTACTGAATTTAGGTTTTGATCAATTTCTGATTTGTATTATGTCCATAGGGTGAATATGGATCTGCAGGCAAGAAGGTAAGGCATTTTACTAACAAGTTGATGTATTGCAGTTCTGAAACAGTAAAATTTTGTTGCTTACATGATATTCTCTCTGAAGTATAGACTGACACCTTCTTTTATTTTCAACAGGGTGTTGGTGGTCTCTCAGGACGCAATGGAACTGACGGTCAAATGGTGAGGCCTAGTCTTGCTAGACTATGACTAGACTGTCTCAACCAGACAGGCACGTGATGATTAAAGCATCTTTTCCTTTTTAGGGAAAGATAGGTCGCATTGGAGCTCCTGGCTGCAAAGGGGACCCAGGTGACAAGGTGTGTGAGAAATATCAACAAAGTCCAGCGATTTGTTAAATCACAAACACATACCAGTTCTATAGAAATAACAGCAGTGACCAGCCTCATTCAGCTGTCCATGAAAAATGCATTCATTTGATTGTCATTAGTTTCAGTGCACATCCACTATTTGGAGTTTCATGTATTGTTTGGAGATCGCCGATTGTCATAAATTCACAATGGCTTAAAATATTTGATGTTACCTGCGACCTCACTGATGGTTTGCTTGTGAAAGGGGCCTGATGGATATCCAGGAGATGTTGGTGACAGCGGACTGCTTGGAACTGAAGGAGAAAAGGTCTTTACCCTTAATCCTCACATTATGTTCACATTTTATGACACCTTTTATGTTTGGGGTCAAATTGACCCCACACTTTGACCACAAACTTCCACTTACCTCTAAAATCAGATAAAAACTAAAAAAGATGTATATTTTCTTACATTTTATACAGCTACCCCACAAATGACCCCACACAACACCTTTGTATACAAAGAGTTGGTACAGGACTTTTGAAAATATAGCATTATGTTTATTGTGTGTTTACTATTTAATCCCAACAAATTTGTCAAATTGACCCCAAATATTTTAAGTGACACAAAACTAAAAAATAGAAAGAATTTGAAACTTTCTACGTCACCTTTTGTGTGTCTCTCAATTGACTAGCCTTTTACCCTAAATATTTAACATCTGTGATGAAATATCTCATTTTAGAGGACTGAAAATATAGCATTATGTTTATTGTGTGTTTTCTATTTAATCCCAACAAATTAGGAAAAATCATATAGTGTCAAGATGAAAAAATAAGGTTAACTGTTTTATCAGAGATGTCAAATCGGAACATAATATGAGTGTTAAACATGCCTTGGGCCACGGAACCTATAGCAAGAATCTAGCTATACTTTGGGCATAGAATTAGCATTCAAAAAGAATGTATTGTATTTAATAAATTTGAACTTCTACAAATTTGCACTCAATAAGCAGACATGAATGTGTGTGTGTATATATTCACATTTGTTTGTTGCAGGGAGATCCTGGTCGCCCTGGGAGATCAGGGCCCCCTGGTCTGGCAGGAGAACCTGGACCAAAGGTATAAAAGAAACTGACAACTGACTGATTCCTACACTTTATCCTTGATTAAGTTTATTGATTCTTTTTATAACCCCCCCCCTTAATGTGTATTGTTAGTGTACTCTGTTGGAATAATGCAAGATAAGGTTCTATTTTGCAGGCTGAGCCCGGAAGTCCTGGATCACCCGGAATCCCTGGGGAAAAGGGACCTGCAGTAAGCTACCTGTGTTTAATGAATAGTATTGTTTGTCATTGTTAATAAAATTTTTCTTTAATTATTTCACAGCTAGCTTGAGTGCTTTCGAAATATGATGAATATCCCACTCTTTCCTTTCAGGGCACAGCCGGGGGACCTGGACCGAAAGGCGAACCTGTACGACTGCATCTAAATACACTTTCAATTTATATGTGAAAATATTGTGTTACTCTCATGAAAAGTAATGTCAATTTTCTGAGTCAGTGTTAATGTGATGTGGTTGAGTGATAGTTATTTCTTATCAGGGAAGAAGAGGAGACTTTGGACCAAAGGGGAAAACAGGACCCGATGGAACAAATGGAGATAAGGTACTCTCTAAAGGGAATCCCGCTGGACTGTGTGAAGAACAAAACTAACTCTTGCGTTTCTACGTCAAAGTTAAGGACAAATTGAAGGCCATTCCTCACAGATCATCACTGATACACTTTGTAAAGGAATCCATTTGAGGCTTCTGGGGCATACATTTTGAATGAAATCCCTATGGAAAATTTCAGATATGTACTATGAAGCAAATCACCACTGGGCTTTGCTGAGACACAATGTGAATGTGAGTCTCTCTGGGGGCATCTTAGATAACACACATACGTAGATCATTCTCAAACCCCATTTCCTCAGATAGGCAAGAATATAATTTCCATGTTTATTGTGCCTGTTTAAGAGAAAAGATAGTTGACCCATGTTGATCACCATAATTTCACAGGGTGAAGCTGGGCCTGAGGGCCAGAGGGGACTTCCTGGTGAAGTCGGAAACAAAGGAGCCAAGGTAATAATCATTCATGTGAGAGAAGTTTCATGTTTACTGGGCCACAAAAAGACAGCCGTTATTCCTTGATTGTAAAGAGTAGCCACTCTTTCATGAAAGAGATGTCAACATCAACAAAGACACTGAACCTTAGTTTCTGAATGCATAGATTCACTTTATCTTTTTAATGGCCAGCTCAACCGTTTGGTAGAGCACATTTTGAGGCTTGATATCTTGTTGAAAAATATGTTGGACTTAAGTCCACCTGATTGAGCCATCTCTACCACATAAACCAAGTGGTAGATGGCTCAATCAGGTGGAGTTAAGTCCAACATATTTGTCAACAAGATATCAAGCCTCAAAATGTGCTCTACCAAACGGTTGAGCTGGCCATAGGGATAAATGGGATCAAATGTGTGTCAGCAAACAATAAAGACCACACTGGACCATTTGCAATTACAACAGTACAATTACAATAATGTGTATAGTGCTTTTAAATCCATTGATAATGGCTCAATTTGTCCTCAGAGAATAAATCTGTATATCTGCATTTCATTATTTTCTTTCTCTGTGATCTGTTGCTTATAGGGAGACAATGGGCTGGCAGGACCAAGGGGTACCCCCGGAGACCAAGGGGAGAGAGGGAAAAATGTGAGCCAAAACCTTAGGATCTTATGCTCAAACATAAATTTCCAACCTGGAAACAAATCCTTGAGAATATCCAGTTTAATAGTATTATAACTTAAAGGGTGATTTAACACAAAAGACAATTTTGTGTACATAGTTATACTAGTATATAGTTTTTAATTTAGGGATTATGTGCACACTTTGATGACTTGATATTTGTCTTGATTTTACAGTCATTGTTGATTTTGAAGTCTTTGAGGAATTTTTTACTCCAAATACGCCTTCAGTCTAATATTCTGTATTGTTAATCTGTTTTTTTATGCAGAGTGCAAAAATGTATCTCAAGTATTGAATAGAATTCAATTCCAGCAAACAAAATCATAGATTACAGCCAAATTACTTCTTTATGACAATATATACTGCGTAATATGCAAATAATGTACAATAGAACTAAAATGACCCAAACCACTGATGTTAATAAACGCATATATAAAGTAAACTAATTAAAATAATTAAGCTTCAATTTGGTATTATGTGTGCTCCCTCAATGGGTATTCGATTTGGAACTAAGGCAGTTAAAAGGTATGGGTACAAAGAAGAACTTTAATAGATTTTTTTGGATGCCAGGACCTGCGACATAAGTTTGCGCATTAAAAAATAAACTGGACACATTGTTCAAAAATAGACAATTGAAAAAATGAGACACCACAGACATCATTGGAAGTACATGGGAGGGGATTCATTCTACACACGTTTGTGTTGTTGAGAGAGCTCTACCTTATGACCCGTATGTGTGTGGTTTCTCTCACATAGGGTTCTGCTGGAGATCCTGGTGACGCTGGGCCGAGGGGAGATCCCGGCTCCTTGGGACCCCAGGTAAAGTGACACACAAGAACGGTGAATCCAAAGGCGGGAAATGTAAGGCTGTCCACACTTGGAAATTCTTTGTCTTCCCGCTATTTCGGAATTCCCGTTTGCAACTGTAGGGCTGTCCCCTAACTGCAGCATTCTCAGTAATTTCAGGAGGGCACAGAGAATGTACTGTACCAAGAACAAGTGACTCAACGGGATGTGTAGTTTGGGAGGCCATAAAGTGCCATTTTATGAAATATGCAATGTGCAAATCTCTCTCTCTCTATCTCTCTCCTTGCAGGGTGACCATGGAAGACCTGGGTTCAGCTATCCCGGACCAAGAGGACCCACGGTACAGCCTCATTTTATAATTTTAATGGAAAACTGATTATTGATTGTGTTCAGGTGAAAAAACCACACATAGACAGCAGTGATGAATGTCTATCACGTGAGTCTGCAGATAGAACATCACCCCACAGGAAATCCAACATCATGAATGGAATGGAGATACCAAAAGGATCTAACTGGACTCACGACTAACGACTAACCGGTTTCTCCTAATAGGGTGACCGGGGTGGCAAAGGAGCCCCCGGACCTTGGGGGAGCAGAGGCGACTGTGGACAGAAAGGGGACTCTGGTCCTAAAGGTGATTCCGGTGAAGAGGTGAGACACTGCAGTCCCAAAGGGCTTCGAGTTACTCAAATTATGATGAATTAGTCTGCATTGTGAAACGAAAATGACTGTTATCTGGCAGGATTACAGTCACAATGAATTATCCACTATCCCTTATGGGTTTAGTGTTTATAGCATTATATCCAACGCAAGTTGGTCCATATGGGTCTGAAACTGTTAAAAACTAGATTATATCTATTACTGTCCTATTTGCCACCATGACTAATGTACATCCTGAGGTTCAAACGTGATTGTGCTGTGTATTAGCAAGCTCCCTTTAGTGTTAGCTTACCTAGCCTAGCCAATGCAATGTACCTTGCAAGTAAAAGTGTGTGTGTTGTCTTCCAGGGAAAGCCAGGACCTGAGGGTGAGCCTGGTGCAAGAGGCACCAGAGGAGAAGCCGGAAATGATGTAAATGATTTGTTTGGTGATATACGTAACTACTGTATTATCTGAAATATGTATTCTACATACATTTACAGCTTATGTAGATAGTATCACATCACAGCAAGGGCCCAGTTTGTTTATGTACACTGAAGTGATTATACGCTGTACAGTAGGTCGCCATGTGGATGGTCCCCTCTGTTTAAGCTTATGTTGTTTTTCAGGGTGATCCTGGTCCTGAAGGTGACCCCGGCCTTACCGTAAGCCATATCTTTTTAAGGTTACAGCCTGATGTTTGGGAAAAAATTACAATATATTTCACAACCAATTATTATTCCTGAGGTCTTCATGTTCTGTTTCATAGGACTGTGATGTCATGAACTACATCAGAGAAACCTGCGGTTGCTGTGGTGAGTATTGATGTTCTCTCAGAAAGTTAGTCCAGACAGCATTTATTTCAGGAATGTAAAAATGCAGGGATTAAAAGCATGCTAGATAATTAATCCAGGATTTTAGGCTGCATTCTGTTTCCAAACTCCTGACTGCATCGCCGTCTCCTCCTGCAGACTGTGAGAAGCGCTGCGGAGCTCTGGACATCGTCTTCGTCATCGATAGCTCAGAAAGCGTGGGGCTGACTAACTTTACTCTGGAGAAGAACTTTGTCATAAACACCATTAACAGACTGGGCTCCATTGCAAAAGACCCCAATTCTGAGACAGGTCAGACTCCACGAGACAAAGACACTCTAGTATATTAGTAGTAAATCTGTGTTTGTATCTTTAAGATAACATAAGTTATGTACATTTAAACACATATTTACAGAGAAGAGAAAGACAAGCATGCATATTTAGAAGATGTAGCCGTGTTCTTTTTCTGTTGGTATCTCCTAAGGAACCCGTGTGGGTGTGGTGCAGTACAGTCACAGCGGAACTTTCCAGGCAATTAGACTCAATGACTCGAAGATAGACACCCTGTCAGCCTTCAAAGATGCAGTCAAAAAGCTAGAGTGGATCGCGGGGGGAACCTGGACGCCGTCTGCCCTAAAGTTCGCCTACGACAACCTCATCCGCGACAGCCGGCGCGCAAAGGCGAGCGTAACCGTCGTGGTCATCACGGACGGCCGCTTCGACCCGCGTGATGATGACTCCTTGCTAACGTACCTCTGCAATGACGCCAGCATCGACGTCAGCGCCATCGGCATTGGCGACATGTTTGACCAGGCTGAGGAGAACGAGAGTCTGAAGTCCATCGCCTGCCAGAAGAGCAACCGCATCATGGGCATGAGGCGATTCGCCGACCTGGTGGCAGAAGAGTTCATCGACAAGATCGAGGATGTCCTCTGCCCTGGTGAGCCTTCACTCTTCAGCACCGCTGCCAATAAAGCCGCAAAAAACGTACAACACTGCCAATAATATCCTTGAGCAGAAATTTATGGGTTCTTTCCTTTGCATCTTAGATCCAGTAACTGTTTGTCCTGATCTCCCCTGCAAGTCAGGTAAGAAATTTGAAGTAATTAAAAAATGTTTTGTTGTTGTGACTTGTACTTGGGAATGCCAAATGGTAATGGAAAACATTGGTTCTCTAAATATCGAGTCAGCTGCAAGCCTGTTTGTGCTTCACTGGTTCATTTATTAGTTTTATTTGTGGTCATAATTTTCTGGTGTTGGTCATATCAGAACACAACATGAAGAACAGACACTCAGGGCCGGATTCAGAGATGGCCAACTTAAGTCATGCGCGGATTTAACCTGCGCTACGTGGGTGCGTTTCTCAAAATGTCAGTGGCACCGGGCATGATATTCTAATGACCTGTTTCTTGTACCTGCCCCCTGGGTTGCCAGCTTGAGCTCACTACTAAAAAAATGTGTGTGGGGGTATACATTTTCAACGTGTCAGTGCCATTGCCTTTAATAACCACATTTGCCTTTGTAAAATCGTAAGCATCGTAGTTGCTCTTGCGTGATGGGGAAGGCAGTAAATGTATTAATCGTCGCATTGTGATGATCATAGACAGTCAATCATAGCCTACTTTTACATATTTTTCTTTTTGATAATTGCAAGTTAGCTATGCAAAAGACAATATGACCAATGTTATGTTCAAATAACATGCACTCAGTGATCTTTCATATGAAAAAGATCTTTCATAATAATCTATTGGCATGATTGCAAGGAATTTAGGGATTTCACCATCTACAGTCCATAATATTATTAAAATTAGAAATCTATGGGCGTAAATGGCAAGGACAAGGCCGAAAATCTATATTGAATGCCCGTGACCTACGACCCCTCAGACAGCACTGCATTAAAAACCGACATGCTTCTGTAATGAATATAACCACATGGGCTCAGGAATACTTCTGAAATCGTTGTCAGTAAACACAGTTCATCACTGCATTTACAAATGCAAGTTAAGACTCTACCACGCAAAGTGTAAGCCATATATCAACAACATCCAGAAACACCACCGACTTCCCTGGGCTCGAGCTCATCTGAGATGGACTGACGCAAAGTGGAATCATGTTGCTGTGGTCTGACGAGTCCACCTTTCAAATTGTTTTTGGAAATAATGGGCGTTGTGTTCTCCGGGCCAAAGAGGAAAAGGACCATCCCTATTGTTACCAACACAAGGTTTAAAAGACAGCGTCTGTCATGGTATGGGGTAGGGCTGGGTGATAGAACAATGTCGATGAGATTTATTTTCGATAAAATATCATTTGCATCGGTTTCTTCTACTTTCCAAAATACAACACGAACAGCCAATCAGAAATAGACTTGCACGTTGCCAATGTGCCCACCCACTCAAAACAACGCTACTCCAGGTGACCACGTGTGTTTACCTGACATCGGAAATGAGTCACCGACGAAAGCAACCGATAGTTAGTAGTGATGGGAAGTTTGGATATTTTTTCAGATTCGGATCTTCGGATCTCGTTCAGTCAAATGGGAAAATTTTTGTCCATTTGAGGCACTGCGCAATGTGCAGCATAGGCAAAATGTAACAGCCTACCGTATACAATATTTCATTAATTTTTATCACGATGTTCAGTGGCTGAGCAGTAATATTGATACGTGTGTAGTAATCCCACTAATTTACGTAAATTCTCAACGTCATATGACTTTGTAAGAATAACAATCAACATAAAGGCTTAAAATATGTATTTATTTTTTTAATAATTAGGCTGCACTCTTGAACGAAATACTCGCTGATTCTGATCGTAGATACCGGATAATTGAAGTAATACGCATGCGCAAATCCAAGAACGAAAGAACAAAATTAACGATCAACTCGCAGATAGAAATCGTACGTACTGGATCGCTCAAAAGATTAGTTCAAAAAGAACGAATCGTTCACGGATCGCCCATCACTAACAGTTAGTAGCCATTTGTTGATGTTAACTTGTTCAACATTATACAGAAATAATTTATATATTGGTCCTTGGTTATTGTGCAGCCGTTTGGCGCATTAAGGACAAACTGGACGCGGACAACTCAAATCCTTTTGGTAGTTTTATCAAAAAATGGATCAGGTTATTTAACCTGGAACAGAAAATACAAACATACATCAGCATTAAGCCTAACTCTACGCACAAACTAATAATTATACACAATCGCACAGAATCACATACCGTGGCATCCAGCTCGTCTTCCATCACACACAAATCACACGCTCACGGCTCTTCCTGTTTATGCATTTACCAAATTACAGCCCAGATATCCCTACGCTCTGCCCATAAACTAGTCCCAACTAAATCCCAATCAAAAAATGTACACAACCAACTCAGAATAAACCTCACATCTGCAACAATATTAGTCTACACAATTGACTATGTACAAACTTCTCGTCCCATTTCTAGCCTGAACAGCACACCTCCCACCTGGCCGGCCCTAGCTACCTGTCTAGGGAGGCCACAAACACTCATCAGTCTGTCCAGCCTGACTTTCTTGCCCCGGTAGGGACGTTCAGCCCTCCTGAGGGCAGGCAAAGTGATCGCCACACTGCCTCCCACCATGCCTTGACCGAGGTCTCGGGCTCCAGAGTGGCCTCGCGTTGCTCCTCTTGGGACAAGGACACTCCGCTTTAGGCACTCCTATGTCCCTAGTGAGTCAGCTTTCTTTGCAAACCCTCCACCAGTATCACAAGATCTTCGCTTGATCTCTTGTTCCTCGACGGGGAGGAGGACCACTATCCTCCTAACGTCCCGGTGGAGGACAACTCCGGGCAGCTTTCGAGAGCTCTTCTTCTGTCTTGCCACGCCTTCAGGAGAGGCAGGGCGGCCAGGAGCTGTCCTGACCTGGACGTCCCTGACGACCCCTGCTGGATCCGACGCCGCCTGGATGACCCGGCCAAGCTTGTACTGACCTCTTAGCGCATTCTGGTCAGCCAGCCAAACCAGGTCACCCACAGCAACGTTCCTCTCCCGGGTGTGCCACTTGGGGCGAGTGAACAGGTTTGGTCCCGCTAGCTGGGACCATCTCCTCCAAAACTCACTCACCGCCCCCTGGATGGCTCGAAACCGCTCGAGGGGGTAGTCCCACGTGAACCCCCCTGAGTCCCCCTTCGGCCCGGACCGCCCTAGCAGGAGGGAGTTAGGACTCAGGTACTCGATCATGTCTTCTTGGGCCTGGATTCTTGCCTCGATGGGTCTCTCATTGGCCAGGTTGGCAGCCAGATACAGGAGGGTCTGGAACTCCACCAGAGTGAAGGGTCCTTTCTTGTCGATGGCTCTCAAAGCCCTCTTCACTATTCTGACAGCAGCCTCTGCAGCCCCATTTCTGTGGGGGGAGTCTGCAGGATGAAACTTCCATGACCACTCCGTTCCGTGATTGGCAGCCTCCTCTTTCAGCTTGACTTTGTCCACCCTACTAAGAAAGCCATATAACTCCTCCAGGGCTGGCCTTGCTCCGACGAAGTTGGTGCCGGGGTCAGACCAGAGTCGGCGGGAGTGTCCACGGAGGGCCGTGAACCGCATGTACGTTGTTAAGAGCCCCTCTGTCGACTGATCTTCCACCACATCGGCATGCACTGCCCTCGATGCCATGCAGCAGAACACGACTCCCCACGCCTTCATCGACACTCTTCTTCTTTTCCCGTCCCTGACTTCAAACGGGCCAAAGAGGTCCAGCGAAGTGTAGGCAAAGGGGGCGGCTGGTGTGGTTCTCTCTGGAGGAAGGTCGCTCATGACCTGCTGACATCTCCTAGCTCTTTCCTTTCTGCAGAAGACACAACTATCCACAACCTTCTTTGCGACCCGCCTGCCCTGGAGCACCCAAGCCTTTTTCCTCATTCGGAGTAGTGTTCCAGCGACTCCTTCGTGGCTTCTCCCGTGAGCCTCACGAGCGAGAAGGGTGCTTACCCATGACCTGTGGGGTAAAACCGGAACCGCTGTTTCTTCACCGTCCCAGACCCGTACTCTCCCTCTGCATATCAGGAGTCCAGAGTCTTCGTGTTGGTATACCACCAACCTGTTCACCGTTGTTACGGGGAGGGTCATATCCTTTTGGACGGCCAGGAAAAGGTCCCGGAGGGCATTTTCGCGTTCTTCCGGTGACAGCACAGCCTCTTCAGATTGCCCGTCTAGATGCGCCACTCTCTTTCCTACCCGGGTGGTGGCATAGCCCCTCTTCTCTAACCACCTCTGGGCGGCACGCCAAACCCAGGCAATAACTCGGCACAATTTTGAAAGGTTACTGAACCTCTCTGGGTCGACAAGGTCCGTAATAGCTGCGCGACTGGGTCTTCTCCCAGACCCACCTTCCGGCGGCTGGCTTTCTTTCGGAGCCTCCGGATCCCGCACGGGCCCGGTCCGGTCCACTCTGACTTCTCCAGTTTCTGCGGTTGCACTGTCTTGACCCCCGCCTACAGTCTTTCCTGCTTGGGCCCTGGTGAGAACCGCTGAGAAGGCCTTCCTCTGAAGCTTACTCACACTTTCTCTGGCATCAGCCGCCACTTCTGCAGCCGACTTCACGGGCCACTCTTCAAAAGGCTTCTCCAGGAACCATGGCCCTTTCTGCCACGCAGAGTCTTCACCCAGGTCCTCAGGAGCTGCACCTCTCGTCACGATGTCGGCCACGTTGTACTCGCCTGGAACCCACCACCACTCGGTTGGTGGCCCCGCCTTCTGAATTTCACCTATCCTGTTCGCGAAGAACGACTGATAGCCATAACTCTCCCGCTGGATGGCTCCTAGTACTGTCCGGCTGTCTACGAGGTGGATCCAGCGCTCAGCTTGCAGTCGACCATGCTTCTCCAGATACTTCCTCAGCCTGATGGCGAAGACCGCGCCGCAAACTTCAGCTCTCACAGCGTCTCCCTTCTGATCGAGTGGCGCCAGCTTGGCCTTAGACTCCACCAGCCTGACTACAACTCCTTGCTGAGTCTCCCACCTCAGGTATAACACCGCTCCATAGGCGTTATCGCTCCCGTCTGAGAAAGTAATTCCCCATGGCCTGCCTTTCCAGCCGGACGGCGTGAGACTCCTGTGAAACTTGACATGACCCAGTCTCACATACTCCTCAAATAGCTTTACGGCTTCTTCACGGAGACCAGCTGAGAGTGGGTCGTCCCATGTTTCTTTGGATGAGCTCCCGCCTCTTGTCTCCTGGAAAGCTTTCCTGACGAGGATGTTTCCCTTTTGTTTTGCCGGGGTGACCAGGCCAATTGGATCGTAAAGCCCAGCGACTTGGCTCAACAGCTCCCTCCTTGACAAGCCTTTGGGCGTACATTCCCGGACTTCTTCTTCCTTAAGGTTGAGGCCTGTCCTCATTTTTCCTTTCCTTTTGGAGAAGTTAACCGACGTCATCACGTAGAGCTGGTCGGCGTCCACGAGGTACCCAATACCTAGGGCCTTATTATCCTCATCCCTCAGCTGGTTGGGCAGCACCAGGGCCTTGGGTACCCCCTCTGGCCTCCCTCCTTCACAGGTTTCGGCTCGGTCTTCTCTCCTCCCACCTTGACCAGACCAGACCCATGGCTTGAGAGAGAAGCCCCCGGACCTCAAGATCTCCTCCACTCCCCTGGTGATGGCATCGAGCTTCTCCAGGTCGTCGTGGGAAGTCAGGATGTCGTCGACATAGCTGTCTTCCTCCAAGACGCGACGCTCCTCTTCCCTTGCGATGAACTGGGGTAGCCTCGCGGTCTCCCTCATGGCCAGTTGAGCAATGCACCCGGCTGGGCGATCACCAATGTTGACCCTGGTGATGGCGTACTCCTCAATCCTCCCTTCGGGATCGTCTCTCCAGAGAAATCTGTGGAGGTGCACTTCTCGCTCCTTCAGCCACACCGAGTTATACATTTTGGTGATGTCGCCTAGGGCTGCATGCTCTCCCGACCGGAACCGGAGGAGGACAGCTCTGATGGGGTTCAGCACGTCTGGGCCCTTTAACAGAAGGTCGTTCATGCTGATACCCTTGAACGTTTGGCTACTGTTCCACACCAGCCGGACGGGTGTCGTTACTGAGTGGGGGTTGGGAGCGACCAGGTGACTCACGTACCACACCGGACCCCTCCACTCTTGGATCATCTCCGGTGTGAGCCTCACAGCCGCACCCCTCCTGACCATCTCATGGACTTGCTCTCCGTAGGCAGCCCGCCACTCCGGCTGGTTTAGGAGGCGCTTCTCCGTCTTCAGGAAAGTCGCCTCTACACCCCTTCTGTTGTTCGGGAGAGTGACCGGATCCTCCGTCCAAGGGTAGCCAGCGTCCCAATGTGGAGCATCGCTGTGGTGGTCACCCGTGACATAGAAGAGACCCTCCTTTATCTTCTCCAGCTCCCTTTCCTCCGCCAGAGTCATCTCCTTTCCACCCGGCTGGCACCCTCCACATCGACACCCCCCGCATTTGGGTTCACAGGCTGCGCCAATGCTCTCCCACTTCCACCATTCGAGGACATCCCTGTTGGTCGCCGTCGTACTCCTGAGTCGCCCTCCTGCCTCAGACCACTTCCCTCGGTCTCCTTGAAGCACCCGGCGCTCTTGACGATCTCCTCGTACCTGGCCACCGCTGTCCTCATCGACCGGGCGAAGTGCGTCTTGGACTCGTAGGTCGCCACTTCCACACCCTCAAACAAATCGGGGTGCGCCCCACCCACGGTTTTCCCAAGTGGGCCCTCCCACAGGACAAGGTCTCCTACCATCTTCACGGGCTGGGGAACGAGCCTCCCCTCCCTGTGACTGATGAGGAGCTCAATTATTTTCGGCCGGACTAACTCCTTAGTCTTGACCTCGGGGAAGAATTTTCTCAGCTGCTGCGGTTTGACAGCCCGATGCACCTTAGCTATGTCATCCAAGCCGTAGCAGACCAGCTGGTGGGCTTGATTACCTTCCGGAGTTCTGATCCTCACCTTCAGTAGGTACCTTCTGGTGTTGGCCGTCACGGTCATCCCTCCCACTCCCTGCACGACCAAAGTGATCTTCTCACTCTTCAGCCTGAGCCTACTAGCAGCCGCGTGGGTGATATAGTTGGTGTCTGATGCTAGGTCTATCAAAGCACCGATTCGTTGCCCGTCGTTAGCACTGACCTCCAACAACATCATGATGACCGGATGTTCCTTAACTCCGTTTACTTCTAGGAGCTTCCCTCCACTTGCCTCAGTACAGCTCGTAACTGCTGCTTTATTTGTGAAGACTCTCCTAGCCTGTTGTGCCACCTCTGGAGAAAGCTGGGACAAGAACTGCTCCTGCTCGACCGTCAAGCTCCCCGCTCTCCCACTGCTGCTACCAGGCCTCTCTCTCTCATCTCTACCGTCCTTCCCAGCATCTCTTCTGGGGCAGAGAAGGTAGTGGTGGTCCGAGGACGCCCCCTTTTGGCAGCTTTTCTTGTTGCAGAGGAATTTATCGCTGCATTCCCCATTGGTGCCATGTGACTCGAGGCACAGCTGGCAGGCTCTTGACTTCTTCGCCGCGGCCTTTCTTGCAGCCAAGTCGAGGCCTCTGAATTTCTTGCAGGAGAATAGCCTACTCCTGTGCTTCTTGTCACCGCACACAATGCACTCATCTTCAGTGCTGCCTCTCTCGGCAGCTCTTGTGGAAGCAAACCTCTTTTCAGTCTTCTTCTCAGGTGCTTCTGTGATTTCCATTTGATCCAGCTGCTCGAGGATTCTTTCTTGCTTTTGCAGGAAGTCCAAGAGAGTGTCAAAATGGTTATCTGGTGTGACATCGTTTTCGGGGTCCTCTTTAAAGGTAAGCCACTTCTCTTTTAAAGTGAACGGCAGCCTTGTCTCTATCGCTCCGGTCACCATTGGGTTCTTGATAGCGCCCACGTTGTCAAGGTCTATAAGATCTGCTAGAGCCTTTTCAACGATTCTGATGAGGTCAATCACTTTCCTGAATTGGTGCCCCTTTACTGGAGGAATCTTCTGCAGCTCCGCTACAATCTGGTTGGTGATTGAGTTTTTGTTTCCAAAGCGGTTTTGCATCACTCTGAAGACGTCCTCAGCAGTGTTGTGGCTTGTGAGCCTGAGATCTTTGACTATCTTCTCCTCTATACTCTCTAGAAGATGAAACTTTTTCACTTCAGGTGAACCGGAGGGATCGCCTTGTCTCTGGAGGCTCTCCCAATCTTTTTTCCAGCGGTAGAACTCTCTCATACTACCGCTGAATTTAGGGAGACTCGTAGGCTTGAGCTTTACTTTTGGAACGGCTCCCAGGGCTGCTCCTCTAGTCTGGGCGCCTGCCCCATCAGTAGCGCGCGCCTCCTCCAAAGCCTTCTGTTGGGCTTTAACAAGCTCTGCCCGTGCCTCGGTCTCCACCTGTTGCGCCAGGATCAGCTGGGCGCGCTGAGCGCGTTCTTCATCTTCAGCCTTGAAGCGTTCGTTCTCCACTTTGATGCGCTGCGTGTGCTCCACTTCCTCAGCCTTTACACGGCGAGCGCGATCTTCGTCCTCAACCTTTGCTCTGTGGGCGCGTTCCTCTTCCTCAGTTGCTTTTCGAGCTCTG
Source organism: Ilyophis sp. 1 JC-2022 (assembly GCA_022702515.1). Lineage (NCBI taxonomy): Eukaryota > Metazoa > Chordata > Actinopteri > Anguilliformes > Synaphobranchidae > Ilyophis > Ilyophis sp. 1 JC-2022. The sequence continues at coordinate 23,760,340 of CM040398.1, read as the reverse complement.
CCGATTTCAGCTTCTCTGTTCCGCCTGAGTTTGTTTTTTGAGGACATTAGCTTCTGCACCCGCCTTTCCGTGTCTTCTACAGCAGCGACAGGGGCCCATTCTCTCCAAGCTGAAAGCACTTTCTCCGCTTCTGTAGCAAGCTCCTCCAGGTGGGCCAGCTGTCTTTCATGGCAGTCAAGGTCCAACTGGTCCAGCGGGACGCCCTCCGTCTCCTCTTTGGCTTGCTCGGCTTCTCCGATGGCGAACAGTGCTCTCTTCTCACCATATCTTGACCACAGATGGGATTTCACAAGATCACCGACCTCAGAGAGTTTAGTCATACATTCTTCGCTCACCTTCTCAATATCTTTAGCTTGTTGTTCTGATATTCCGGTGGAGTTTTCTTCCGCTTCTGCGAGCAGTCCCTCTTCATAGCTACTATTAGCTGCTAGGAGATTCTCAGCGTCGGCAGAGAAGGTCTTCCAATGGTCCTTTAGTTCACTTTCGACCAAGGTAGGAACGAGGCGGAGCATGAAGGCAAACTTCTTATTGAAGCTGGATTTAGCTGAACCTCGCTCCTTCTTCAGTTGAGCCACAGACTTTTCCTCAGTAGACATTTTTGTCTCTCTCTTTTTCTTCAATAGATAAGAAGTCCTTTTAACTTACAGTATAGCAGCAGTCTGTGTAGAGTGCAGTCCTTATAACTTACAGTAGAGCAGAAGTCTGTGTAGAGTGCAGTCTTTATAATTTACAGTAGAGCAGCAGTCTGTGTAGAGTGCAGTCTTTATAATTTACAGTATAGCAGCAGTCTGTGTAGAGTGCAGTCTTTATAATTTACAGTATAGCAGCAGTCTGTGTAGAGTGCAGTCCTTATAACTTACAGTAGAGCAGCAGTCTGTGTAGTGTGCAGTCCTTATAACTTACAGTATAGCAGCAGTCTGTGTAGTGTGCAGTCTTTATAATGTACAGTAGAGCAGCAGTCTGTGTAGAGTGCAGTCTTTATAACTTACAGTAGAGCAGCAGTCTGTGTAGAGTGCAGTCCTTATAACTTACAGTATAGCAGCAGTCTGTGTAGTGTGCAGTCTTTATAATGTACAGTAGAGCAGCAGTCTGTGTAGAGTGCAGTCCTTATAACTTACAGTATAGCAGCAGTCTGTGTAGTGTGCAGTCTTTATAATGTACAGTAGAGCAGCAGTCTGTGTAGAGTGCAGTCTTTATAACTTACAGTAGAGCAGCAGTCTGTGTAGAGTGCAGTCCTTATAACTTACAGTATAGCAGCAGTCTGTGTAGAGTGCAGTCCTTTTAACTTGACTACTGCTCGTTTTGTTGTTGTTTTAATTTTATTTTTGAGCAGCGTTGCTTTCGTCGGTCTCGTTCACAGCCGCTTACTTTACACAGTTCAATCGGCCACTTCGGTTGGCTATCAGATCAGGGACACACGTTGCAGTTCCCTTGTAGCTAGCACACGTTAGCTTCCAGCCAGCGCTTACCCGAGAGAGCCTTGCTTTCGTCGGTCTCGTTCACAGCCGCTTACTTTACACAGTTCAATCGGCCACTTCGGTTAGCTATCAGATCAGGGACACACGTTGCAGTTCACTTGTAGCTAGCACACGTTAGCTTCCAGCCAGCGCTTTTTTCGAGTCCTTTTGACACGCCGTCCTAGCCTCTCACGGAGAAAAACCTCTCTCTCCTTCTTCAACACACCGCGACGGCATACTTGCCAACCTTGAGCCCTCAGAAATAGGGAGATTTTTTTTAAAAATTGTTGACGGGGGGAATGGGGGGTGCTATCAAGAATTTTCGCGGACCTCGATTGTAATTGTTGGGGGGGGGGGGGTTGCAATCATCTTTTTTTTTTTTTTAAGACACTCTATTTAACGGTTTATTTAACGTACCGCGGGTGTGCGTCTGCGTTAAAAGTAAATCCCCGTTCCCCGTTAACCATCCACGTAGATACACGCGTCAGATTTGTTTTTTTTTTAAAAACACGATATTGTCCGAAATCGGGAGAACTGCGGGAGATTGTTGACTCCGGGAGATTATCGGGAGAGGACATTGAAAATCGGGAGTCTCCCGGGAAAATCGAGAGGGTTGGCAAGTATGCGCGACGGGTATTTTTAAAAGAGTTTTCTTCTAAACCCGGCCGTGGTTAAATAACTGTGCAGCCGTTTGGCGCATTAAGGACAAACTGGACGCGGACAACTCAAATCCTTTTGGTAGTTTTATCAAAAAATGGATCAGGTTATTTAACCTGGAACAGAAAATACAAACATACATCAGCATTAAGCCTAACTCTACGCACAAACTAATAATTATACACAATCGCACAGAATCACATACCGTGGCATCCAGCTCGTCTTCCATCACACACAAATCACACGCTCACGGCTCTTCCTGTTTATGCATTTACCAAATTACAGCCCAGATATCCCTACGCTCTGCCCATAAACTAGTCCCAACTAAATCCCAATCAAAAAATGTACACAACCAACTCAGAATAAACCTCACATCTGCAACAATATTAGTCTACACAATTGACTATGTACAAACTTCTCGTCCCATTTCTAGCCTGAACAGCACAGTTATATATTGGCACTGCCCCACCTGCCCTAATGTAAAAACGCCAGTGAGCGTATATTTTCAAAAAACAATAAAGTTGATTAGTTAAAACATTCAATATCTTGTCTTTGTACTGTTTTCAATTAAATACAGGTCAAAAAGGATTTGCAAATCATTGCTTTCTGTTTTTATTTATATTTTATACTGTCCCAACTTTTTTGGAATTGAGGTTTGTACAATATAGATTATTATTATTATTATTTATACTGCTGTGTATTTATTTTGTCTTTCTCTGGGATGATGCCTCCTTACTAAAATACCTCTGGATCCTCCCCAACGTTCTTGAAATATTTCTTGTTACCTGGGTTTCTGCCCCATCACGCAATCTCCTTTGGTCGAACGGATGCCGGTGACATGCCTGTGTCAACTCTACCCTTTACACAGTCTCCTGTCACAATAAGTGTGGAGCTCAGTTGGTGGATTTTAGAGCGATAAGAGTGTGCGCCCTCCTGAAGAGATGGAGGACACAAGCATCGCTCCGCGCAACAGCCCACAGCACACGAACAACAGTGAGAGCATACAGCACGATGCACTGTGATGATAATAAACGGTGTGCATAAATCAGAGAAATGCTAAAGCAGAGCTTCTCTTTCCGCTTGCGCTAACTGTAGACTAAAAATGTTGCCATTTAAGCGCAGCGGATGTTTTATTTAAAGAGGTAGGTTCAGAGATCGAGTAATGTTTGTTAAACATCACAAGGCTTATTGAACAAAATGGGTTTGCCAAAGGCATCCTAAAAGGACGCTCTGGAACCAAATTTACATCTTCAATTTCATATTGATCTTGGCGGGTGTTCCTCGGCATGCTGCGATTCGTACATCACGGGTTCCGTTCGTAAAATTTACACAAAAACCACGTGGTCAGCCTGCACTGTGCTCTGTGGGTGGAGCCAGCTGCTTGGAGACTTTAAACTACTGTTTTAACGCTCACTTGCAGATGTTGCGCCCCCTTGGAATGGTTACCCCTTGTTTGAAACACTGGCGGAGGAGGGCATCTACACCCCCGTACCCAGCTCTCTCCTGGGTGTCTCAAACATGCTCAGCTCCCTGAAGGACGAGCAACTCCCCGATATCTACGGCAAGGCCGTGGCCAGCCTGGCATATACAGCCCAACGAGCCAAGTTTGCCCATGGAGATGACAGGCAGCAGTGGACACAGCTCTTTGTTGACTCCTTCAAAGCGGTGTACAGAGATTTAGTGGGGGACCCTGACAGGGCCCTGGGGTTATGCTAAACTAGCAGAGAGCAGATGAAACAGCCGTTGTCTCCATCCAACGCCAGTTGCCCCCAACAATCAGTCATAATTTCTAGGACAGTTAATACCACAGGTCAAATCACCATAATCGCCATATACAAGTTCTTATGTTTTGTTTGATTTTAGTTTATTTAAAAAAATTTTTTTACATATCACTGGCTCACTGTGTTTGCTTTAGAAAGAACAGTAATTGTATGTGTTAATACCAGTCAGAGACTGACAGCAAACAGTACTTCTGCTCATTACGGGGTTCAGAAAGCTTGCTCTATCACTAGTTAGCATCCAAAGGTTCTAGTACTTTTACGGTTTTGCTAATACCTTGTATTTGATGGCAACATAAATGTTCACATTCAAAATGTACACATGAAGCCACATTTTATGCAATAATTCTACCTGCATCATAAAACCTGTAACTGTGAATTCTATACTTCTATAATAGTGCAATAGCATGTGCAATCATATCAATATGTGACATATGAATGATCAGTCATTGATCCTTTAGCCTCCACTGTAAATACACAGCTCAAGGATCTCATTAACATATGGCTTTGTTTTACGAACACATCGTAGTGATTGTTCAAAGCCATAATATATAGTTTTGCGATTTGCACAACCATGTATATTTCAGAGGCTGCTAGTTTCTGATGATATGAATAGATAATGTTATACTCGCAATAATTACTGTTTAAAAATATTACAAATGTTAATGAACAATATTTCTATGTTGGACTATGTGATGAAATATTAATTAATGCCGATGACTGCATAAATGCATGTTATATACTATCTGGTCAAATTATCAGTATTATGATGTTTACGTTGATATTAAATGTTTTTTTTTTAATCTATTTTTTATTTTCCAGGTTTTTTTTTATATATTAAAACCGTGTTTGAGAAACATATTTTATTGAAAATATGTTACAACCTTGAAACAAGCTGGCATTTACTATCAAAGTCACATTTACTGTATTATGTGGTCTATAATGTCCACAGCAAACACATATTTAGCCCCAACAGATGTGTAATTGTAAACAACTTCTAAGCATATTTCTATGATTCTACCTTTCTATATGAAATAAACTTTACCACAAACCAAGTTTGAGCCACTGTGTTCTGTATATTTCTGGGGCCACTTGATTTGAAGCCAGCATAAATGTTCATAAGAAGGGAAGCGAACGTGTAAAAGCCAACGCTAGTTTTCAAAAGGTGGAAGCATCATGGATCACTCAAGGGTGGACTAACAATGCTAATCTAAAATTAGGTACAAATATTTGCTTGTGATACGATCATGAAATATCTCACTCTTCATGACACAGTCGTTAATTACGGGTTTTTTGTATTAGAAAGCTTTGACCACGCCATTTGCTTTGTTTTGACGGAAGCACAAATTGGTGGTTCACGGACATGATTAAACTCGCCCCATTTGCATTTCCTCTCAGAACCGGCTGTGGCCAACTGTGTCGAGAGGCCCGTCGACCTCGTCTTCCTGTTGGACGGCTCGGAGCGAATCGGTGGAGACAACTTCCGGCGCGCCCGCGACTTCGTGGAAACGGTGGCAGACCGTCTGATGCTGGCGAGAAGCGACGACGACGATATGCACACCCGCGTGGCGCTGCTTCAGTATGGAAGCGAGAACGAGCAGCGTGTGGCCTTCTCCCTCTCCTACAACATGACGGACATCCTCAATAGCCTGTCACAAATGTCCTACATGGACTCCTCCTCCAACGTGGGCACAGCCATCATCTACGCCGTCAACAACATCGTCATGGGAGGGAACGACCGACTGGCCAGGCGCAACGCAGAGCTGTCCTTCGTCTTCATCACAGACGGCGTCACGGGTAGCAAAAGCCTGGACGAGGGCATCAACTCCATGCGCAGGGCAGAGGGCGTTCCCACGGTGATCGCGTTGGGCAGCGATGTGGATCAGGAGGTATTGAGGAAGCTTGCACTGGGGGACGATTCGGCCATTTTTAGAGGGCAAGACTTCTTGGACCTCTCAAAGCCAAGCTTCTTTGAGCGCTTCATCAGGTGGATATGTTAAAGAAGATCCTATTGGGTACCAGGAGTGGGAGGCGGGGTTGGGGCAGGCTTTTTCAGTATGTTTAAATTTTACATAATTGCAAAAGTTGTTTTTTTGGTTGTTTTTTTCCCATAACTTTCTGGGGTTATGAAAGTCAATTCAATAATGTATTCTCACCATGGTGCTAATGTAGAGGAATTCCTGAGTTTTACCTGTATACCTTTGTAAGAACCATTGATAAATTGCACACTATCTGTTTGGCAAGCTGAACACCCAGCTATATTTGACATATCATATACAGCTCTGGTACCTTTTTACTCTTTGCTGATGATTCAGTTGAGACCACACATACCAAGTCAAAGCTGTCATTAGCCTGGACATGAACTAGTTCATAGTCATAGATTTAAATTATACACTGAAACAGACCAGTCACATCCATAGCTTTTAATTAGATAATTAAAGGGACTGTCTATTCTGCAGACTGGTGCATTCACACACAATAGAATGTAATGTTATGAAATGCTTTTTTGAGTCTTGCCACAAAAGAATAAAAGGCACAGTAATATAAGTGACTGTCCTTAGCACTATCCATTTGGATTTGTCAATATGAAAAATTGTAATAATATCAAGATATTTTATTCTGATGCCTCGAAACAAGCCCTTTTGACATCAGATTCCAGCTCTAAGTTCAATAAAATGATCTGTGGTAATAAAGTATTGTTTCGTCATAATGTTGAACTTATTGTGTCCCTTCTATTGTCTTACCAATATCACCCCGTTTAGTCTTTCAGTAGTATATTGAGAAATACACGAAGGAGACGAAAAACCTTTCAGCAAATTAAATTACAGAGATTACAACAGTTCCCCCGTGAGAGGGACAGTGAATGGAGATAGCTTAGCACTGAGTGACTCGAGAACAACTTTTGCTTCACACAGTAGGCCACTACACAAAAATAGTGTTCAATTATTTAAATATGACATTTTGGGAGCCTTAGAATATATTGCTTAAGATATAAGCCCGTAACACAATAGCATGTTCATGGCTGGGCAAATCTAAGCGAAACCACTACTTGTTTGGAATTCATAGAATTCACCCCATGCAAGAAAAATATATTTTTGCCATTTCCAGATAAAACATGCATCAGGAATGTAGATCAAATAAGCATGCTTTTAGAACTCAAGTTTTCATAAACTTTAAACATGGTCTGTTCTGCATTTAATGTAACGAGCACATCAAGTTGTAAAAAGCCCTCAATGAACAGACACTCATTTGATCCTCATCTTGTGAGTAGGATTGCAGCATTGCTTTAACATGGTCTTTTGTTGTGTCTGTCTTTCACTTCTGCAATTGCTTATAATTATTTTCACTGCAATGGCACATGAAGAACCACGGTCAAAAAAGCCCAGCAGATTTGTAAATAACAGTGAAACATAAAAGTTTTAAGAGCTCACTGGCAGCGCGTCTGTTCTACACATGCTCCATGTGTTACTAGTCAAGGTTATGGGAGAAGAGAAAGACTGCAGTTCAGTGAAGTCTGGGTAAAATCAAATGCATCTTAAGACCTACTGTAACTCGGACTCTACTGCCTCACTCATAATCCACAAACACCGAACTGATCCAAAACCACGGCGGTCATCTAAAAATACACTTACGGCACATGCCAGACATTGTCTTTACAAAACAGTTTTAACTATTCAGTCATTCAAAACTACTGGGCAGCTTTGGTTAAATCTTAAAATCCCCTTTGTATTTCAAAAGTTTCCATTTCTGCTACTGCCCCTTCAATTCAAAAGTTCACAATTTTACTATACCACAAGTGTTCCTCTGACTCTACTTGCATTGGAGAGAAATGGCCAAAAACACATACAGTGCCCTCCACCATTATTGGCACTCCTGGTAAAGATGAGTAAAAAGGGTTATAGAAAATTCACCGTTTGGTGAATTAGCTTAATCTCACATTTAAAAAATTAGAGAAATCCAACCTTTAATTGATGTCAATTTATTATGAGAAAAAATATCCCTTATAATAATTTTTAACAAAATGATGTGTGCCACAATTATTGGCACCCCTGCATTTATATATAAAATAAAGTAATAATTTTAAATATTTGGTCGCATATCCTTTGCATGCCATGACTTCCTGATGTGATGTGAATCGATACTATAACATCTCTGCATTTGAATGGATCTCGATGGGAATTGGGGGGTGGGACTAGATTTAGCTGTAAATTATGCTGGAACAGTATAGAATAAATGGAGCCTCAAACTATCACTCTGCTGCCAGATATACAGTAGATATGGATTTCTCCTGACAAATGTTCCTCCTGAACTCTATGAAAAAATAAGTCAGAAGAAACCCTTCAAGTTATCCATACATATCTACTGTATTTCTGGCAGCAGAGTGATGGTTTCAGGCCTGTTTGATACATCAGACCCTTGATGACTTGGAGCCATTTAGCCAACCATGCGTTCCATATTGTTCCAGTGTAATTTACAGCTAAATCTAGTCCCACCCCCCAATTCCCATAGAGATCCATTCAAATGCAGAGACGTTATAGTATCGCTATAACCGATAGTATAGTACCAGAAAACAAGATATCAAGTCTTTTGATGTTGTTGGGTCACAGACATCAGTAAGTCATAGCATGCAAAGGATATGCGACCAAATATTAAAAATAATTACTTTATTCTATATATAAATGCAGGGGTGCCAATAATTGTGGCACACATGGTTTTGTTAAAAATAATTATTTCTTGAGGGATTTTTTTTCTCATAATAAATTCACTTAAATTAAAGGTAGGATTTTTCACATTTTTTCAGTGTGAGATTAAGCTAATTCACCAAAAGGTACACTTTTTATAACCCTTTTTGCTCATCTTTACCAGGAGTGCCAATAATAGTGGAGGGGACTGTATATATTTTTTTAAAGATACAATAAGCAATGCACAGATTTAGTGGAATTTTGTTGGCTTGAATTTCTTGTCAAATCATTGAAAATGGCCATTTGTATTTCTGGATAACATAACCATTCAATTCTAGATTACATCGAAATAACAAATAGTACTTGTCATTAAAGCATCTGAAGATATTTTGTATCTCAGTCTATCCATCTCTGACATTAACTTTGCATCTGTATGCATTCTTTTCCACCCAACTGAGCTATAGTGTTCCTTCAGAATCTATTACTGGCTCTACCCCCTCCTGTGAACAATCTCCTACAGTGAATTTTAAGTGACAAAACGGCACTATATTTCCCCCTCTAATTTCATTGCAATTAAATGCTATTAGCTGCACTAAATATTTCACCAGAAGGTTTCACAAAAGGCTTACTTCACAGATAGCTTGATTTTACATCCCAAAATATAAAATGTGCAATTCATAAACACGGGGTCAGGTTCAATCAAAATCATCCAGAACAGAAAATGGAAATCTAATCTGCACCTGAAAGGAGTCTCTGAAACTCAAATAACATGGCTAAACTCTGCAGTCAGCTGTGTGCGAGCCAGGAGCTTGGGAAACATATTCCCGGAGCAGTTAGGTTACCAGAAACACGTATCCCCCACTTTACTCAACAGGGGTGACTCTACAGATTTGGCTTTTTATTGCACTACGTCAGTAGCTAACACGATAACCCTGTAAACAGGATAAAGATATTCTTATATGACAACCTTCATTAATAAAAATAAAAAAATGTACTTGAAATAAAAATATTTAACCATGTGCAGTTGCCAAGACATAGACAATACAGCCACTGCCAGTGAACAGCTGTTCCTCTGGACAGAGGGAGAAGAACACTGATCCATGGAATGATCCATGCATGTAAACATAGTTACTAACCAGGTCTGAGGATTTCCCCCTACAAGTGACCAGAGTCTAAACTTAAACATTTTGCAGAATGGCACTGAATAAGAACAGGAGAACATCTGGAAAAAGCACTTTATATCTGGATTTTCTTTCACACACATTTGCACTCATTTTCTTTTACTTAAAAAAAATAAAAAAAAAGACAAACATGAACTTGAAAAATAATGCTTCCCTGAACATAGAGCAGACCCCGGATATAGACCATTTTAGAGAAGCAGACAACTGGCGTCTTAGCCACAAGCTGGGCGTTAACTAGAGAGCGGAGGTCCAGACTTCGTATCAACCACACAAAACTGCACACATTGGAAGAACACTGATATTACAGAAATGTGCTGAGTGCAGTTACATGGCATAAAACGGGCATGCCCAATATGTGCCCTACAACTTCGGCTAGCGCTTGGGATTGATAAAAGACTGTTTGGTCCCATGTGCTGGAACGCTCCATTCCGTTCTCTGCGATTGGCCATGTTTGCACCGTCCATCTTGGCTCTGTGTTCCGGAAAATCCTGCATCTCACATCATGTCCAACTGTAAGAAGAGCAGAGCATGGAAAACGTGCATCAGGTACACCTTGACCGTTTCACAGCATTTTCAGTTCACATACCACACAGATACACATATGGGAAGTGTCACTGACACATATACAGTAAAACCCCAGAGATAAACACCTCAGTTACATACTGACCCTAAGTAACTAAGCAGTTACACCATATCAAGCTCTTGATTGCCATCAATGCAAAAATGCATTACACAGCAACACTTTCCTTTGACAAGACTGAAGAGGGGCACGTCGTTGCTGAGTAATACAATGTGGGAAAATCAAACCGTTCGCAAAAGAGGCAGAAGATCGGTCGCGGAAAAGGAGATAGCGTAGAAAGCTAAAGCACAAAAAAGGATAATGAGTGTTCTAATGAAATTCCAATTACCACTAGTTTGAGTACCGTTTATTAATTTAAACAAAGGTTTACAGCAACAAAATGTGAGAAGCCAATTTAAAATATCTCTACAGTAAGACAACCAACAAGTTCAGTCCAGTTTCAAATTCTTAATAAGTATGATATTTTAAAGTGTAACAAAGCACGCTGGTTTAGCTAGACCCCGCCCCGTTTTGAAATTCAAAAAATGCCAAAATCTGGGCATGATAAGCTAATAATATAGGGGTTGAGCTCCAGGTATCAAACCACGCCCCAGCAATTTTTCTTTCACTGGTAGCCAAAAGCTCATTTCTACTCTGGACAGCACTCACAACAGCTGCTTTGTTCCCATCTCTCTCGCTACCTCTCTTACTCACACACAAACAAACACGCTAGCTCCAGCTGCTGCCGAACCCCAAGTAGCCGAGGCAGAAGCAATGGCGGAGAATGAGAGGATGGGCAATGTTTTGGAGAGGTAGGCGGCCGTGAGCAGCAAGCATAGCCTCGTTTGGGCTTATAATGATGCAGTCAGCAAACAACGAATCACACGCAGTACAAATAGTTACCCATGCCATGTAGGCTACTCATTTTACACAGGCTGTAGGCAATCACGCTAACATTACCTGCAAGATATCAACAATATTGGTTTCCATTTCAACGGGTGCACATGTGGTCACTGCACTGAACTCTCTCCAAGAGAGAATGTCTGTTGTAGAGACATTGCAAAGGTAAACGTGTAGCATGCATATAATACAACACCTGGCTCAACTATGCTTTATATATTTATTTTTAATAAAGTATATATTTATTTATTTTTAAATAAACTAGCTAGCTACTTGCTAAGCTAGACTGAAAAAAAAAAAATAGGTTACTATAACTATAGATTATTCAAAAAAGCTCAACTGTAAGCTAGCTATATATATCGCTCGCTCGCTTTCTCTCCCATCTCCTCTCCGTCAATCAAGATCAACCACCGAACTATATAGAAAACGCTGAGATCAACCGCTGAGATTCGCTTTTATAGCTGGGGCGTAGCCCGCCCTCGCACCAAAACTTCAGGGCGTAGCTGTACAGGTTTCTGGCCAACGACAGACTGGATGGGCAGTTCCTAACGTTTTACCACTAGAGACACTTTTGAGCCAGATCCTTTGGGTTTATGCCGTTTTGCACTGACTGCAGTAAAATGTCAAGATCTGGACCAGAATCAATCAGTAACACTTAGAAAAAAACTAATGTATCAGTTCTCTTGTTACCCTTTAACTGTCAAAGGTCTGAACAAGCTCCATTCCTGATGCATTCATATTTCCATGGCTCTACTGTACACATAGAATCCCTCCTAAATATTGTCCTGTATACTTACCAAGTCATCCACATCATCCAGCCCTGGCTCTGGATCTGGCTTTGCCTCCTCCTCCTGCTGCTTCCCAGCAGCCATGAACTACATAAAACACAATAAGGGACCTTTAGTTAGTAAGTACCAGGCAGAGGCCATAAGAACTGGCCTAATAGCCTCTCCCTGGTAATGCTATGCCGAGGTCAACTTGCTACATCTCACGCTACAAAAAACCAGTGCAGTTAACACAATAGCCCACTGTAGATAACTGCCTGGGAAAATGTAAATAGGTTTAATCTCTATCATGAGGCCCACAGTAAACAGGAAGTGGGAGAGAAAGGTCACCTCTTTGGCCTCCTGCCTGGACACAGTACTTCCTCCAGCCTCCTCTGTGCTGATGAGTGTTAGGGACCCTGCAAACAAATAGAAAATCTATTTTTTAAAAACGTTCCAGTCACTGCACAACAGAGCAGCTGTCTTTCACCAATAAAGGCTACGCTGCCAGTAATCTTCCCATCATACCTTGCACAAGCAGATCCCAGAACTGTTCAAGTCCCCTGTTAGACACACTCCTCTTCAGAGACGACAGGTAACTGTTGTACAGCTCCGCATTCCCAAGCTGCCGGAACACAAGTGTCACATCACACACTGTGAGTCACTACACAATACTACAGCTGCCTTCACTATAACTCACTATGCTATTACATCCAGCCTTACATTATGTGCTCTCTATTAACACACTGTGAGTCACTACACAATACTACAGCTGACTTTACTATAACTCACTATGCTATTACATCCAGCCTTACATTATGTGCTCTCTAATAACACACTGTGAGTCACTACACAATACTACAGCTGCCTTCACTATAACTCACTATGCTATTACATCCAGCCTTACATTATGTGCTCTCTAATAACACACTGTGAGTCACTACACAATACTACAGCTGACTTTACTATAACTCACTATGCTATTACATCCAGCCTTACATTATGTGCTCTCTAATAACACACTGTGAGTCACTACACAATACTACAGCTGACTTTACTATAAATCACTATGCTATTACATCCAGCCTTACATTATTTGCTCTCTATTAACACACTGTGAGTCACTACACAATACTACAGCTGACTTTACTATAAATCACTATGCTATTACATCCAGCCTTACATTATGTGCTCTCTAATAACACACTACTATGCCTGGCCTTACACACTATATTCTATCATACACCATTGCAGCTTTCATCCACCTCCATCAATAGCTATTCCAGCTCCTGTGTACAGTGCTTTGCATCCCCTGGTGGTGAAGGACAGACTTTCTAGGGCTTCTGGAATCATATCCAATAAAACACAGTTGAATTGGAAAAAAAATTTTTTTTTGCCAAAGATGCAGTTAACCCTAGGCAACATGAAAATCCTTTACTAATGATGGATATTTTTATCTTTCTAATATAACCGAACAACTGAAAACCGCCCATGTGAAATTGCACTTGTATGCTGTTTTTGGAAGAATCCTTTATTTATTCAGCTTTATTTAACACTGGGACAAGCGTGCGCTCTGCTCAGAAGAATGTAATACCAGCCGTCGTTTCTCATCACACAACAGTCTACGAGCTGATCTCGCACAGAGAGGAGTCATTTCACGTGCAGCTCGACAGGCGGATGAACAGCAGGAGGCCGCGAGAGAGCGCCGAGACGTTGCCAACATGGCCTAAGCAACGTTAACACCGATTGTGCGCTGTTCTGCAGGGCTGCTACCCAAAGCCTGGTACTGGTGTGGTTTTGTAACACACATGCGCATTGCACATCTATATCCCACATGTAGTTCGAGTCACCTACAGATTTACCCGTTCTTACCTTTATGGACTGCTCTCTGAAGGCCCGGATGCAGTCCAGGCTTTTTATGTAGTAGGGAGTGCTCTTATTGGGCAGCAGCTGCTCAATCCTGCGGATCAGTTGCTGGCAGACTGCAGAAGAAAGTAATGTGAGTGTGCAGGCCACATAACCGGCAGCTGAGAGAGAGAGAGGCCGTCCAGAGAGAGTTCAGGCCAAAGTCTCAGTGGGAAAGCTAATCAATGGCAGATCGGATACAAATGTGACTCTTCCGTGCGTACGTGAATACCAGAGGATCCAGACGCAAGTTCTAGAGCAGTGGCCCTCAACCCTGTTTCTGGAGATGTACCGTCGTGTAGGTTTTCACTCCAACCCTAATAAAACACACCTCATTCAACAACTAGAGATCTCATAGAGCTGCTAATTAGCAGAATCAGGTGTGCCAAATTAGGGTTGAAATGAAAACCTACAGGACAGTAGATCTCCAATAACAGGGTTGGGGACCACTGCCCTAGAGGGTGATGAGCATCCAGTTTTTTCCCCCCTCCAACCAAAATCTCTTGATTGGTTCATTATCTGCATACATTTTACATTGATGCCTTTCCCAAATGACACTGCAGTAAAACGTTTGTGAACATGGCACATACATCTCATTCTGCTTTGTTCATTATCTCCCGGTAAGGAATCCACTGCCCCCTACACCCCACCTCTAAGAGGGGGTCATACTCCAACCTGTACCCCGTCCCCTGAGCCTCACCCTGGTCGAAGGGGAGGGTCTTCTCCCGGACCATGGTACAGAAGTCCCGGGCTGGATTCACGCTGCTCACCTGGAGGTGGGAGGGGAGCGCAAGGACACCTCAGTGGGCGGAACCCGGCGCCAAAGTTCACCCTTTACACAACTCGTTTGCACAGGCGTGTGCGAATGCTAATGCTAATGCTACATGAGTAGCCGTGTCACTCACGCTTGTAATGGTGCCCGCGGAGATCTTGCTTAAGTTGTACTCCTCTTCGTCCTCATCCTCTTTGGCCCTCTTGGGGTCTGGCTGTCCGTCCTCACTGTAGAGTGAAAGATAGCGGATTTGCGTGTGCGCAGTCGGGCACCTTTAAACTCCGCCTGTGCTTCCAGAGGAGCCTCAACTCTAGTGCAAAACTCTACTGAAAAATTCACCCCTCACTCAGGAATCTAAATGCTCTCCAGGGGCTTCGTCAGGAATTGCATGGGTCTCCAATGAGAACAGTCTCCCCCTGATATATAAACACTAAATCCCAGCGCAGACCTTATTTTATCGCGGCGTTTATCGCTGCATTCTCCAAAGAAGGGTCTGGATATTTATGCGGCGCATTTCTGATGGCGGCACAGCAGTGGTACCCCACACAGGATTTGGGAAAAGAAAAACCACTCGGGTCAAAGGTCCAAGACCCTCACAGACATGTCCTTCTGCCCCCTGCCTCTGCCCCCCTCCCCGACGGCCCCGGGGTTTACCCTTTCCCAAAAATATCCACGCTGGTCTTTAGCTCCTTCTTGCGTGCGACCTCCTTGAGCGGGAATCGTTTCTGCACCTCTTGCAGCTCGGCCCGGCAGCGTGCCGCCACTGCCTGAGGGGGCTCCAGAGCCGCACGCAGCCAGGGGTCCATCTGCGGCAGCGGGGTGTCAGGGTTCACCGCCCGATGATGCAAGCACTGCCGAGGGAAAGCAGAAAGGACAAGAGAGAGGCGGAAAAAGAGGAGAGGCAATGAAGGTAAAATGGACAGGCTGACGGAATGAGACGGGCGATATGGGAGAAACGGGATAAAAACCAAACGCAAGGAGGAAGCCTTCAGAAGAAAAGAGGGAGTCGTACATTTCCCCAAAATTCACCACTCTGGCTTTCTCTAAAAAATGAGCCATTCTTGCAGGGTATCCTGCTCTTGTACCTGGAAGAGCCTTTGGAATTGTGGGTTGGGGATCTGGTTGACCTTAAACATATCCACCATGTCTCCATCTTCTGTCTTTTCTACCAGCATCATGGAGTCAATGAGCGAGTCCACTGCAGACAGCTGCTCCTCTGGAATCGCACATCAACACTCCCTTAACTTCTACATAACGTTCCTTAAACGCTCCCTTAACTTCTCACACAACATTCCCTAAACACTCCCTTAACTACTACACAGAGACAACGACTTAAACTGACATATGCTGCTCATTAAAGGAAATACAGTAGTGATTTACGTGACACACCTGAGGGCGTAAATTTCTTATTGTTCTCCAGAGAAGGGAAGAGGAACTGTCGGAGATCTTCAACGAAGGGTAGCTGGACATACATGAGACACTGGGGACACACAAAGCAAGGGGCAAACTGCATAAGAGGTCATGTTAATATACAGTGTGGAACAGCGTTTCTATAACACAGAACTGGGAGTAACTGTACAAGAGGTTATGTCAATGTACTGCATCCAGTTATTTTCTACAACTGTATAAGACGTTGTAATATACAGTATCTAATAGCTTTTCTATAACCCAGAACTGGGTATTGCTTTTTAAATTAAATGTTCAAATTGCACCTGTATTACCTGTTCAACTATGATTATGGTTCTGTTTGTTTTTAAAACTGAGATTTTAAACTCTGTGAGTTATAACAAGGTTTAATAGCCTACTACATATTGATAAAAATCTTACTTACTGGGAATGTCGCCAACTTGAGCGCAGATCAATGACCACCACCGATATACGATGATGTCATATCTGTCCATCCTTAGTAAATGCTAATATCTGGCGCCTAGCAACTGTAACCCAGCGTTGCCAAAATGGCAGAGCAGGTACCAACTGTATAAACCTTCCTTTAAACCAGCAGGGTGGACCTCTGCATCAATGGCTTTGCAATTGCCCGTGAAGCATTAAGAACATTCACACGCTAAATCTCGACCCAGGCGTTTCCCCCCATGCCGTCTCTGGAGACTCCAATGGAAACAGCGGAAAGCACAGAAAGATAAGCTCTAAAAGGCTGCATGTGGCGCCACTTTGTGTATTTGCGGTTACGTGCCCCGACGTTACATAAAATGGAGACAAAGTGGACCGTTACATACGGTGGAGCTGTTGATCGCTGCCCTAGGAAAGTTCCGTTTCCACCAGCATTTTCCAATGGGAAAAAATCTCAGATCCTAACCATTTGCGGACATTGCCATACCTCCCTCGAGAATATAATATTCTTGACCCTCTTTGAAAGAGAAATTCAATTTAGTTTTTAAAAAACAAGCTTGGGAACAGGTCTTTCAAGTCATTCTTTAATTATAACTTCATTCACCATTTAAAGTGGTATGAGCAATTTCAAAAATTCACAATAGTGATACAGAATGTCAAGACAGTGATATTATAAATATAGGATTTTGTCCCAAATAGGTCTAAACTTACTATACCCACTCATAGCCCTGCCAGTTCCTAATTCCCCATTGCTCCCATATACAGAGGGTAAACCCACATGCCCCCCCCCCCCCCCGCTTTCCTCAGCCGTCATTAGTCTAGCGCTAGCTCACCTCGTACTTCTCCTTGATGCAAGGGAAGGCGGCGCCCACTTGAGGGTTGCTCCTGCTGTTGTAGGCGTAGCTGAGGATGGCCACCATCTTGAGCTCGTCCAGCGCCTGGATCAGTGCCGACAGAGCCACGCCCGCATGCTGACCAAGGGGGTACAGACGGGACCAAGCCACAGTAAGTGCACTGGTATTTTACTAATGCACTATAGGCCCGTTCACACTGTCCTTAGTCCCGGGCTAAGAGCCTCCTTAGCCCCAGGCTAAGAGATTTTAGCCCAGGGCTAAGCAAGTGTTCACACCTGCACATTCTAAAGTGGGCTAGCACCGACTTTTCAGAGTTAGCCCCAGAAATCTCCCCAAACACGGTGCCAAAATAGCCAGTGTGAAACGGGGTCAGTGGCAACGATTGTGGCAATGCATAGAATGTTCACTGTCCAATCCAATAGTGTGAACTAACACTTAGCCCAGGGTTAATAATGCTTGTGTGAACACAGGATGAGCTAGCCCTGCGTTATCCTTAGCCAGGGGCTAAGGATAGCCCAGGGCTAACTACAGTGCAGTGTGAAAAGGCCTATTCTGAACAAGAGTGTAACCATTTTACACAGTAAGAGTTCGGAACAGTTCGGAAAAGGCTTGAATAACTGATGTACAGGTTC
This sequence comes from Ilyophis sp. 1 JC-2022, assembly GCA_022702515.1. Taxonomy (NCBI): domain Eukaryota; kingdom Metazoa; phylum Chordata; class Actinopteri; order Anguilliformes; family Synaphobranchidae; genus Ilyophis; species Ilyophis sp. 1 JC-2022. Next base: position 23,742,351 of record CM040398.1, on the reverse strand, counting down.
TCTCTGTGCATTACCGTACCGTTGTCTGTTTCGGACTGTTGCCGCCTTCCTGGCCAGGTCACTTAATAAAAATGTTTTTATCTCAAGGAACTTCCTGTTTAAGTAAAGGTTTTTAAAAAAATAAAAAAGCAAGAAACCCTTTTTCCATTTGTTTTCAAGTCTCACCTCGTCGTCTTTGGGGGCAAACACCTTCATGACCTGGTAACCCATGAACTGGTGTTTCTTAATCTACAACAGGGACGTACAGAATAACAAGGCACGTAAATTACATTTCTCAATAAAAATTATTTTAGTGGTTTTTAAGATGTGCTGTATCATTGGCTTTATTCTTATTTCTTTAAAAAAAAAAAAATCCTGTCAGGTTGCTGGGAGGAATGATGAATAGAAGACCAATCACTACTTTTTAAAAACATGAGCATTTTGGAGTTTGGTGGAACAAAAAGGCCCCCTCCAAACAGGCTTTGTCCCTCACGTGTTTAACTGCTATATGGACAGCTACATTACCTGTTCCTGCTTGGAAAAGCCCAGCACCGCAAACCTTTTCCCTTCAGACTTGTACTTCATCTGATCCTGGTCCACCTTGGAGAAGGGCACAATATCACTCCCATAACGGAATCCTGCAAGCAGAAGAGCAGCTGTTAGTGGAGTGTGATTTTCCCTCCTGAACTTCCCACAGCCCTATTAACTGAAGCTGGGAGCCTTCCATTCTTTCCTCAGCAAGGAATGTTCAACCTGTTAGCACCAGGTGTGGGTTAACATCTGTCAATAGATAGAACCAGGAATGGGTCACTTCCATTTGTGTGTGACGTAATGGAAAAGTAATGGCATCGCTGGACTGGGCTGTGTCACTCAGCTTGGCCCACTACCCCTGCAGTCCACCTCCTCTCACCCTGGATGGTATCCTCCATGGTCACCTCCGTCTCATTGTCGTCGTCCAGGCAGTAAACCGTCTCTTTTTTCACGTCTTCTTTCCGGTGGGTCTGAGCATCCACTATGGCCCAGCTCTTCTTAATCTTCTCTTCTGTCACCTGAGAGCGAGAGAGAGAGAGAGCGAGAGCGAGAGCGACCTCATTCACTCTAACTGGCCATAGCTTACACAGTCACATAGCTTATGTCAGGGTACATAATTCATTGCACATCTTCCAGACTTGCACATTATATTAATCAACACTTCTAGATTTACTCCAGAATGTCTCCTCTCATCAAGCAGAGATGCAAGTGAAAAAGATAAACATGTACATAAATAAATCAAATGCTGCCCAACACTCACCGCTTTGTATCCCACGATGCGGATGGACAGAGAATTGCTGATGGTCAGCTGACACGGCCACCCCATTGGCTTCCTCTCGATCCGCTTGAAGATGGAAAGCTTCTCGACGGCGTCGCTGCAGGAGCGGGAGGAAACACAGCTCTGTATCGCCAACATAAAAAAACTAAGATACCACACTTTAATACTGTTGAAGAATAACCTGATAAACCAGCACAGAATAACACATCATGCTCCGATATTATTAAATGTCCGGACTGGAAACACTGCCTGATCACCCCAAGCGGGAACACACCTGAAGGTGTAGACCTCATCCAGGCCCCCATCCTCGCCCAGAGAGTTCATGACCTTCCGCACCAACTCCGCCCCCTGCTGCTGCTCCCTCGTCAGACCCTTGCCCCCGTTCTCCATCTGCGTGCTCCGTCCGCCGCTGCCATCATCATCCTCCTCATCATCATCATCATCATCATCCTCCTCCTCCTTCTCCTCCACTGGGAAGGGCAGGCTGGAGGAGAATGAGGGTCAGAGGTCAGAACCTGTTCTGTATCAGGTAAGACAGGCTGTAGACTGAACTCAGGTGATAAAAACAAGAGGACATTTAATGCCTGGGTCGGCGACGGATTTGGTCAAATTAAAAACGAGGCAGCCTGAACAAAGCTAAATTCCCCCTGGGTTAAAAGGTAGAAGCAAGATCAGCCTTTAAAAATCTATTTAAATTGTAAAAAAATGTTTTTTTAAAATATATAGGTCCATAGAACTGTGGAACACTGTGTGTGCTCTCTGGCCACTTGGCGTGAAAGTGAGGTCCGGTAATATCAATGCGCACAGCGAGGGGTTCCAGCCCCAAATCTTTTCCCTCAGCAGTAGTCTCCGGTCCTGAGACAAAATCACATCATGGTGAGAGTCACATTCTGCAGTACCATAGCAATACCTCACGTCATTCTTTCGGTGCATCCGTGGACTGCTGAAGGTAGTCGGTTTCTGCTTTTGTTAGCGTTTAACAAACGAACCGTGTCATTTGGGGAGTGTGACTCTCAGTGCAGTTTAGGCAAAGGAATGAACTCTTTCAGGTTTTAGTCGGTTTGGTATGTTCATTTCTTTGGATTCACGAACGAGCAATGCGTCAGAAATGCGTCTTACATAGGTCTACTGCTCAGATATGAGAGCAACATTTTACATGTAATTTGGAATGTAGGCCTAATGATAGGTTTATTAATTGAGCGGATATGTTCTGGCTATGTAACTAGTAACCCGAGGTCAAACTTAAATTAATATCTACCTTCATAAATGGACAAACATAAACTTCCTACCTTGCCTAAGTGTAGGTAATGCATAGGTACTGCAATAGTATCAAGAGCCCACCCATTCTAGATTCAAGAAGAACCACTGACTCCACGTACACAGAGGAGAAAAACGCCCCACATTTGTTCACACAAGTAAGTGTTAAAAGGCCATTAGCAGAGAGGGCAAAAGTAAAATCCACAACAAAAGGTACACATACAAGAACTGCAGGGTGATGCCTGCCCTCTTCATGTTAGCAATGATGGTCTCCAACTGGTCAGCGCTGGTCTGTGAGCAAAGGTCAGTCAGCAGGGCGACGTTGAGCCGGTCGTACTTCTTTCCCCTAAAGAGCAAAGACAGGCAAGCAGACACGAACACAGGAGCGCATGCACACACGCAGAGGGAGGGAGAGGGAGAGAGAGGGAGAGAAAGATGCACACCGTGAATCTTCATCTGAAAATTAAATGTACACGTAACACAAAGGGACAGTGCTAAACACTGAAATGCCGAGAGCCCTTGTGACTGTTAGCAGAAGAACACCAAGATCCACCTCACTACTCCGTGTTTATGGATATATAAACCAACACCTCTTCCATGTAGACAGTCTTCCGGTAACGGCTGAGAGAGAGCAAGCTGCTTGGCTTTTTTCCCCTAAGAAAAAACTGCGTTCCATCTTCCATACATAACAAATATTTGTCCATGGCCCGACGTACTAAACACAACATCAACTATGCGCTTCTTTTAAAAACACAGTTACAATGTGTTTTAACAAGTAGCGTAATAGACAGTGCTTCTTTTGACTAATAGCTTGTTTATGTTAGACAGTGTAAAGCATCAACACACAACCAGTATGAAGAACATCACATGTGGCTCTTGATAACAGTCAAGGAACCGTAATACACTGCCTGGCCAAAAAAAAAAAAAGTTGCACACTAATATTTCTTTGGACCGCCTTTAGCTATGATTACGGCGCACATTCCTCGTGGCATTGTTTCGACAACCTTATGCAACGTCACAACATTTATTTCCGTACAGAGTTGCATTCATTTTTGGCCGAGATCTTGTATTGACGACGGGAATACAAGTCGAACCACTCCGTAAAGTCTTCTCCAGCACATCCCAAAGACTTTCAATGGGGTTAAGGTCAGGACAATGGGGTTATTGGTGGCCAATTCATGTGTGAAAATGATTCCTCATGCTCCCTGAACAACTCTTTCACAATTTGAGCCCGATAAATCTTGGCATTGTCGTCCTGGAATATGCCCATTGATGGGATAACCTGGTCATTCAGTACATCCAGGTAGTCAGCTGACTTAATTTTATTGCTGCATAATGTTGCTGAGCCTAGACCTGACCAATAGAAGCAACCCCAGATCATAACACTGCCTCCAGAGGCTTGTACAGTGAGCACTACGCATGACGGGTGCAACAGCGACTTTTTTTTTGGCCAGGCAGTGTAGAATATAAGTAATATTTTTGCTTCATTAATAGATTTTGGTTAAAATCAAGGATGTGTTATATATTGTACATGACATCAAACGCCTTGTTGCCCTGCCAAAATGGGAGTGGGGGTCCCATAATAATTGTGGTTGGGGATCAGTGGTGTAAAGGACTCTTACAATGTTTCCTTCTGCAACAGGTCCATGCACACAACAAGGGCATCCAACCCTGGGTTAAGTCACCGTCAAGAAATTCAACTCGTCAGTTCTGTGTCAATCACTGCTCTTTGCAAAAAAAAACATATAGGGAAAAAAAACTTTCAAAAAAACAGCTCCAATCAATGACTGCATTTAACCACAGATTATCCTTGCAAATCTTATCCCAAAGGAAAATAAAATCTACATTTTACTTTGATCAACTACATCTCACCAACAAAGGCCTGCTGAGCAAAACAGATGAACAATGAACAAAAGTACAACCATGTTATTTTTGCAGTACTTCTGAAGAAGATTGTGGACAGTGAAGGATACAGTCAGCCTGCTGGCTGCCGGGCTGGACTTGGTTCTGGATTTCCTCCAGCAGCTCAAAGTCTGGTATCATTAGATGACGGCGCACATAAATGTTCTGGTACTGACCGTCACCAGCCAGCGAGTTTTTGGTGTCGTCTGTGCCAAAAAGCACCAAGCCAATTTCATCCTTGTTCTCTGCAAACACCTGTGTGAGAAAGAAGGGCCAACCATGTTTGTGAGGCAACTAGCAGCTATAGGAGAATTTCATTGCTAATAAAATTCACAGTAGACATCGATTATGTCCGGTAGGTTTGAAGAGGAAGAGCCCTCACCTGACGCTGTACAAACTTTTGGATGACCTTCTTGGCTTGTTCAAAGGGGGCCTCTTGGCCAGGGGCAGAGTTGCTCATGGAAAAGCCCACATCCATGCAGAGCACCAACGCTGACTGCAGAGGCAGAGAGACATTTTATGCACCAAGCAAACGCACCAGGACCGCAAGAAGCTCAAACAGTTCAGGGGAAATGCCTTTGCAACATTTTCCGCTTGGAACCCGCAGTACCACACCTGAGGCTTGAACGTGCAACATCGCTGCCAGACAATCCTCTGAGAAAAACATGAATGTTCGTCCATAAACCAACAGAGAAGCTGCCTCGCTCTCCCTACCAAAGCTGCTTTACTGGCATCCCATCTATTTTTTCTCCAGGAGGTGGCAGGTTTGAGCTAGCTAGTTAGCTAGCTAACCATAGCTAAAGGGGGCGGTTTAAATGTTGGGTCATGTCAGTTGCATATAACTTCATCACAGTTGAGCTGCTAAATAACAGCCAAGTAAGCCCGTACCTTTTTAAAGTAATAAATACATAAGACCGGAAACCATCGATTCTCCCGAAATGTAAATATCATTGACAGAACGTTAAACTAACTTATTCAATGAATGTAACATTAACGTTACTGTACAGCTAATTTGTTAGCTGTCCATCACTACCGGCATATTGTTTCTCGGCAAACGGGGTAGCCAAAGCTAGCTAGCCAGCATTCAATAAATTATAATTAGCAAGCTGCTTTTTGACGAGTTGAACATGCACTTAACATTTTCACCTGATAGTTTTACTTAGCTAGCTAAACACTGCAGAAAATCATAAATTTAATAAATACCTTCAATACTAACGTTACAGCCTGCTAGCGACCTATCGTTAGCTTTGTAGCAAGTTCAGTGTTGAGGGTAGCTAAATTAGCTAATAGGATACTTAGCCAGCTAATATAACAACAGTTTACATACGAGTGTGTTAGAATGATCAGTAGCTATTCGATAATACGTAATTGCGTAGTGATAGGTATATTTCTCCCAAATAATCAGTTCCAATATTAGGGTATAAGTTTGACTTGAGTTAACTTACCTTTGCTGATCGCGCCATTCTCCTGCGTCTGTCCACGCTGTGTTCCCTCTATTTTGACTCCGGAGAGAAAAGTCGTGTGTTATAAAAGTGGCCCTACCTCCAATCAGAAGTGTTAAATTACACGATGTGTCAGACCCACAGAACTATATTATGTGGTCAGATCTGAAACCCCAACACGTCTACGTCTGTTTTATATTGATCATCAAGTACTTGTTTAATTGTATTATTAATAATAATATAGCCCATAAAAATACTCCAGGAAGTAGCCCTTATTAACAGACACAACTATAAGAGCACATCCAACTCGCCCGTACTTTCTGGGGTGCGTCCCAATATTCTTCACTCCCCACCTCCACTCCTCTACTACCCGAAAGTATGCAAAACTGTCTTTCGTTTCAAGTACAATTATTTGCATGTTCAGTATACAATGTACCTGACATTGCGGTTTGCGTTGAGACATTCATTAATATGTAACCATTAATACGTAATTAAGATGTAATCAGCAACATTAGATTAAAACACAAAGATCCGTTTCCGGGGCACGGAGTAGTGGAGGAGGAAATGTTGCATTTTCCGACTATTGGGACGCACCCTTCGTTTCGCATTTCTTAACCACTAAGGGGCGATAGGAATCCCAGTAAGTGTAGATTTTTATGGGGGTCAATGAGAGTTTTGCACAAAATCATCATTTGAGAATTATTTTAATCAATATTTCCAGATTATTTTTGATTTAACCATGTACACACTAGATTAGCCAAAAAAGAGTATGTAACTAACATATATCCTCTAAAATATATCACTTTTTGTTGAATAATCATCAAAAAAATTATGTGAAAACAAAATGTTATTTAGGCATCATAATAGTGATAGCAAGTTGGCTCTGATACAGTCATAAAATGCATTCTGAATTATTTCACCATTCATGAACTGTGTGGCCTGTCATTATGGTTAGCATGGGTGCTAGTGCAGTTATGTCAGATATTTGTTGTTTATGACAATAATACAATAATAATTCATCATGTAATAAATATGATTCATGAATCTCATGATTGAGGCCTTGTCCAAACTAAAATGTTATAATAGCATAACTTTTTATTTTAACATAAATTATAATGTATTACACTTTTAGCCACTCCCAGGCTGCGGTCCAATCCGTTAAATGGTATGCCCTCCTGCAATTCCCCCTCGCGAGGTCGGGGATGAAAAACTCTATGGTTGACGACGTCACAGAGTGCGACTGTGCGACGGTGGTTATCGCGCGTTTGTTTTTTTTGTTTGTTTTTTTGTTTTTTTGAGAATTATTTCTTTGCTGTTTGTTTGTTTTGTTTCTTTTGTTTTGTTTGAAATAAAAATTAGAGAAGCACTTGCACATCCTGGCTTGGGTTTTCCGGCCAGGGTTAGCAGTGTAGAAATAAAAATAAAAAATAGGAAAAGCTATAACGCACTGGCGCCGAAGTTATCTTCCGGAGCCAGTGAAAGTTTGTTTGGTAGAAGTGTTTTTTGCTCTCGGCGGTGGCATAAGCTGGTCTGTGACTGGGCGAGATGACGGGGAGTAGTGGGGGGGAGAGTGAGGAGGAAGATATGGAGCACGGGCAGGGCGAGTGGTTGCCGGCCCGGGAGGGACGGGGATCAGTATTAGCGGCTAAGAAGCGGAGGATTCGGAGTGGGAGCAGTGGGGGGAGTGAGGGGGAGAGGCGGGGTGGTAAGGTGGCATGGCGGGGGGGTGAAATTAGGGAGAGATTTAAGGTGATTTTGCGGTTTAAGGATGGCCAGGATATAAGGAAGGTGAGTCCGGTGGCTTTGTCTCGGGTACTGCATGAGAAGCTAGGGGAAATAGTGTTGGCGAGGGTTCTGGTTGATGGTGCGTTGTTGGTCCAATGCAGGGACGAGAGGCAGAGGGAGAAGGCGATGAAGCTGACGAGTGTGTGTAGCACAGTGGTGGGGTTAGCTAAGAAGGTTGGTGAGGAGTCGGTATTGAGAGGGGTAATATATGGTATTCCGGTGGAGGAAGATCTGGAGAAAGTGAAGGAGAGGGTTACGGGGGGCAAGGTGGTAGGCATTAAAAGGTTGAAAGCTAGGAGGGATGGTGAGAAGGTGGATAGCATGTCAGTGTTGCTGGAATTTAAGGGGAGGGTGCTGCCAGAGAGGGTGAGGGTGGGCTACATGAGCTTTAATGTGAGAGCGTATGTGCCGCCTCCGTTGAGGTGTTATAAGTGTCAGAGGTACGGGCATATTGCGGCGTGGTGCAAGGGTAAACAGAGATGCGGGAGGTGTGGTGGGGATCATGAGTATGGGAACTGTGAGGAGGGGGCGGAGGTGAAGTGTGTTAATTGTGGGGGGGCCCATAGTGTGGCCTATAGTGGGTGTGTAGTGAGGAAGAAGGCGGAGGAGGTGCAGAAGGTGAGGGTGATCAGGGATATTTCATATGCAGAGGCGGTCAAGGTAGTTCAGCAGGAGAGGTCTGGGGCAGTGGAGGATAGGGGGGTGGTGCCTCCTGAGAGGGAGCGGGCTAGAGAGCAGGCCAGGGAGCGGGTTAGGGAGCAGGCCGGGGAGCGGGCTAGGGAGCAGGCCAGGGAGCGGGATATGGAGCAGGCTAGGGAGCAGGTTATGGAGCAGGCAGCGGGGCTGGTCAGGAGCAAGATGGTTGAGGACCAGGTCCTGCTAGTGACCAAGGATAAGTTTGTGTATTTCATGGCGGATATCATTAACTGTGCATTCCAGTCGAAGGGGAGGTCAGAAAGGATAGAGATGATAGTGAGGAGTGCTGCCAGGTATCTGGGTATCCAGGGGGTCACGGGGGAGGGTGTGCAGGATGAGCTTAGAAGACAAGAGCAGGTGGGCAAGGACTTATGTTCAGGGAAATAGTCTTGGTAATGATAGTGCTCCAATGGAATGCCAGGAGTCTGCTGGCCAATGGCCAGGAATTTAAGGGGTTTATTCAGGGGTTGGAGAGCCCGCCTGGGGTTATATGTGTGGTGGAGACCTGGCTAAAACCGGAGTTGGATTTTGTGATTCAGGGGTATGTGTGTGTGCGACGGGATAGGGAAGGAGGAGGCAATGGGGGTGGGTGTGCTACATTTATTAGACAGGGGGTCTCCTATAGAGTTGTTGAAATCGGGGTGGGTTTAGAATATGTTGTGGTTGAGGTGTGGATAGGGGGAGGGAGCGTGTGTGTAGTAAACTTCTATAGCCCGTGTAGGAGGTTGGAGCTGGGTTCTTTAGAGGCAGTAAAGGGCTTGGGGGGTAGGAGGGTGATTTGGTGTGGGGACTTGAATGCCCATGGGGTGCTTTGGGGGGGGGGAGAGGACAGATGGGAATGGGGTGGTTGTGGAGGAGCTAATGGACTCTGTGGGTTTGGTGTGTCTGAATAATGGGACGGGTACTAGGATTGATTATGGGACAGGTAAGGTGTCCAGTTTGGATTTGACGCTAGCTTCGCAGGCCTTAGCAGGTTCCTGTCAATGGGAAGTCTTAGATGAGTCAACGGTGGGGAGTGATCATTTTCCGATCAGGTGTACAGTGGGAAGTGACGGTGAGGTAGGGGAGGTTGTGCCTTTGGCTAGATGGAACTTTGGGAAGGTGGAGTGGGATGTGTTTAGGGAGTTTAGTGAGGCTAGGCTTAGGGAGGTAGGTATGGAGCAGGAAGTTGGACTAATTAATGAGCAAGTGACGGACGCTATTATAGGGGTGGCAGAGCAGACCATACGGAAGACCGCAGGTGTGAGACGGCGGAAGTTGGTTCCCTGGTGGTCTGCAGAGTGCAGCGAGGCAATCAAGGCTCGAAACAGGGCGTTTAAGGCTTTGCGGTCGGCGCACACGTTCCAACTGCTAGTACAATATAAGAGAAAGCAAGCTGTGGTGCGGCAGACAATTAAAGTAGCGAAGAGGGTGTATTGGAGGTCATTTTGTGGAACCATAGGTAGGACCACTCCGATTGGGGAGGTGTGGGGTATGATACAGAAAATGAGGGGGGTGCGGAAGGAGTGGAGGTACCCTGTATTGGAACAGGGTGGGGTTCTGGCGAGTGAGGATGGTGAGAAGGCAAATCTGCTAGCCAAGGTCCTGGGTGAGGTAGGTAGATATGGGCTGTCGGAGGAGGGGGTGAGGGGCATTCAGGGGACAAGGGAGGAATTTGGTGAGCTGCTGGAAGAAGTGGGTGAGCAGGGAGGGGCTATTAATGCACCCTTTACGTTGGCGGAGATGAGGAGGGCAATGGGGAAGTCAGGACTTACTTCCCCAGGTAAGGATCAGGTGTGCTATGTCATGCTGAAGCATTTATCTGATGAGGCGTTGGGAGTGGTACTGGGGCTTTATAATAGGGTGTGGCAGGAAGGGCAGTTGCCTCAGGAGTGGAAACGGGCAGTTATTATTCCTATTAGGAAGCCAGGCAAAGATCCTTCAGATCCAACTAATTATAGGCCCATTGCGCTGACCTCTCATCTGTGCAAGGTTATGGAGCGTATGGTCACTGACAGGCTGACATATTTTTTGGAGGTGAGGGGGCTCAGGGCGACCTACCAGAGTGGGTTCAGGAAAGGGCGGGGGACGATGGACTTGGTGCTGAGCCTGGAGTCGGAGGTGAGGAAAGCCCAGGTGAATAAGGAGGTAGTGGTCTCAGTGTTCTTCGATGTGGAAAAGGCTTATGATCTGATGTGGAGAGAGGGGGTGTTGATTAAGCTCAGGAGGCTGGGGGTGTCGGGTAATATGTTCAGCTGGGTGAAGGATTTTTTGTCGGGGCGCTCTATGGAGGTGAGGGTGGGGAGGTGTTTTTCCTCAGGTCAGGAGGTGGGTACCGGTACGCCGCAGGGGAGTGTCATTAGCCCGCTGTTGTTCTCCATCATGATTGATGATGTGTATGCTGACGTTGAACCTAGTGTGGGGAGGTCATTGTTCGCGGATGATGGGGCGCTGTGGAAAAGGGGGAGGAATGTGGGCCATGTGGTGAAGAAGGTGCAGGATACGATACAGCGAGTGGAGCAGTGGGCTTTGCGGTGGGGCTTCAAATTCTCTGTGGGCAAAACAAAGGCGCTTTTCTTTGGGCGGAAGAAAATTGGGGCAGGGGTGAAGCTGGTTTTGTATGGCCAGGAGCTTGAAAGGGTGGAGACATATAAATTTCTGGGGGTGTGGTTTGATACCAGGCTCACGTGGAAGGTGCATATAGAGGCACTGGTTAATAAGTGTAACGGGGTGTTGAATGTGATGAGGTGTTTGGTGGGTATGGAGTGGGGGGCCGACAGGGCTGCACTGCACACTATTTATGTGAGCCTGATCAGGTCTGCTCTGGACTACGGGTGTGTTGCGTATGGGTCGGCGTCTAAAACCTTGTTGGGGAGGTTGGATGTGCTCCAAGCTCGAGCTCTCCGGTTGTGCAGTGGGGCCTTTAAGACAACGTCGGTGCCAGCGTTGCAGGTAGAGATGGGGGAAATGCCTCTGGGGCTGCGGAGACTTCAGCTTCTGGTGACGTATTGGGTGGCTGTTCAGGGTCATGAGGGGAGGCATCCAGTGCGGAGAGTTCTTGAGCCCTGCTGGGAACATCAGAGGCAGCGGGTAAACAGTTTTGGATGGGTGGCAGCGCAGAAGGCGGGTGAGCTGGGGTTGGTGGATAGGGGGTTTGCTCCAGCAGTGGCCTGGCCAGCAGTACCACCATGGTTTTTGCCTGATCCAGTGATAGACTTCGGACTGCTGGGATGGGACCGGGATGGCAGTGGGGTCGGTCCTCAGGGTCTGGGGTCATATGTGGGGCGGGAATTCTATAGCTACCTGCAGATCTATACGGATGGCTCGAAAGATCCTGAGACTGGTAGGACGGCAGCGGCGATGGTGATCCCAGAGTTTGACATCGAGGAGGGGAGGAGGCTCACAGATGACATATCTGTGTTTGCTTGTGAAATGGTGGCCGTGGTGCTGGCTTTACAATGGGTGGAGGAGGTGCGGCCTGAGCGGGTGGTGATTGCGTCGGACTCCTGTGCAGCGCTAGATAGCTTGAAGTCGGGGACATCTGAGAGCAGAGAGGATTTGCTGTATGAGATCCTCCAGGCACTATACAGGATACAGCAGATGAGGCTGGTGGTGCAGTTTGTGTGGGTCCCTGCCCATGTGGGGTTGGAGGGGAATGAGAGGGCTGACAGGGCTGCGAAGAGGGCACTGAGGAGCAGTGGCAGGGTGGAGGTCAAACTGGGGAAAACGGAAGCTAAGGCCATAATTAAACAGCAGGTGAAGAGGAGGTGGCAGGCAGCATGGAATGCAGAACGGAGGGGCCGGGGTCTGTTCAAGAACACACCAGTGGTTGGGACCGTAGTGTATGGGGGTCGGAGTAGGAAACAGGAGAGGGTCATCACGAGGCTGAGGTGCGGGCACGCGGGGTTAAATTGTTCACTTTTTCTGGTGGGGAAACATGCAACTGGGCGGTGTGATTACTGTGGAGAGGAGGAAACGGTGGAGCATGTGTTAATGGTGTGCAGGAAGTATGTTGGGGAGAGAGAGGTACTGCAGAGGGCTTTACGTGGGGTTGGAGTGGGTAGTATTGGTGGGGTGTTGGCTAAGCGCTCAGGGGATCATAGCTGGGATCTATTGCTGGAATTTATGATGGTGACAAACTTGCTCCATAGGATCTGAGGAGTGGAATGTGAGGGGATAAGGGGTGGGGATCTCATCCACACTCCAGACCAGTGGGTGGCGGTAATGCACCTTTCAGTTGTTTGCCAACCGCCATAAAACCAAAAGAAGAAGAAGAAGAAGAAGAAGAAGAATTCCCCCTCGCCACTTCCACTTGGGAGGATGTGACGCAGAACCAAAACAACACAAGTAGACACTCGAACTGACGGTGAGGAGCAAGGGAGGGAGCGGAATTATTTTTGAATTGGACCGCACTTGCACTCGGATATTCGCCAGAGACAGTGATGCCAGCAGACCATTGACAAATGAGTTTGTGCAAAACTTTCCAATTGCATAAGACAGCAAGCTCCAGCCAATTTTTATTGAGCGACCCGTATTGAATATCAAATCCAAGTATTTTTAAAGGGCTATTTCCCATAAGCTTGCACTGGTCATTTGCTGGATACCCGCTGAACGGCAACAAGCTGATTATGTAGCTAGTCATCGTTAACTGGTCTGAAATAATCATTCTAATACCGAATCCTAGTAGGATAACATGAAACTTTTCGCTGGAGATACATTTTAAAGCGATTTTATCACACCACTAAATCAATGTTATTTATTTATTCAAGATTTCAGTCGTGCAATAAAAAACTTTTAAAATATCGCTTTATCACTTATACTTGAGTGCCGCTTTCTCTATTTTTAAGATTTTTCCCGGGAGATATGTAAAGGCATTAAATTTAAACTTCTGAAACAGGAAGCTTGGGGTTACAGTAAAGCATTCTGGGCAATTTTACTGCCCGAACTCTGCAGTCTTGTCGATTTGGGCGTGTTCGGCTAGAGCCGATTTACGTCATATCTGCGTCGGCCTGCATCGGAAACTGTCCGAGATGGACGAAAAGTCGGTGCTGCGTGAACTAAGGCGGAAATGACAACATAAGGTTAAGCAGGCGCCTTAGCAGCGGTGCAGTTGCTCTCGGGCGCCTTCAACAACATCGCCGCGCCTTCAAACTAACCAACGACAGAATTAGTTAGAGAGCGAGGAGAGAGTGGTGTTTCCTCATGACAAACGCGGATAATTTCACAATATCGCCACCTATCTCGGCGTATTGATTCTACTCTCAAAAAAAATCTAAATGAAATGTACCCCTCCCTAATAGTGTTCAAACACAGGTAGGCTATAAGAGTTATTTAGTCAATCTTACAATGTAACAGCAGTAGTCTATTTCCCCCCTCTTTCTGGTCTCTTATCTAATTTCACAATTAATATTTATTTTGTTGTTTTTCTTATTGCTCTTATTTAAAAAAATATATTATTTAATACGATCCTTTTTTTGTACTTCAATTAATGCGATTTTGTTTCATAATGTGAGGATCTAGTATAAGCCCAACCTATCGAACACATTTCTGTACATTACTTTTGTGTACTTGAATTTATTTTTTATTCATATAGATAATACATAAATAAATAAATATGCGTTTTGGGAGTTTGGGATTGTAGCACATACGGTCACTACTGTGGTTATTATATACTGTACCTTACATGTACTTTCTTGAGATTACCAATATGGATGTGAAAAGTACAATATTGGTAATGTCACACTAACAAATGGCAATTCTCATTCTTGACTGCTTCTGTAATCCAACTGTAGGCCTACCTCTAATTTTATAAAATATGTTGTCTGAACCTAGAAGTGTCAAGAAATAACCAAAAACAAAAAGGCCTGGCCAAATATAGGTAACTTAATGTTTTGTTCAATAATGTAACTATATTGGATTAACATATTTTATATAAAATTAAAGATGCAACTTTGTTATGAGTGTTTTGTATTTTGCATTTGTATAACAGCTGGTTTAAGAGTAAAATCCTAATTTGACTGTTGTTCAAAAAATTGTCCTCTTCAGAACATTTGGTGTGAGCATATAGAACATTAAGGTAGGACCACCAAATGATAACACATTCATTTTTGTCAAAGTATTTGGGAAGTTACCCAATTTATATTTCTCTTCACCATCCTTGTTATCAGTAAGACAACTCATTCGGATCTGAAGGGATGTTCTGCTGATGTTCTTCTGTTGAGAAGTGGAGTTTTCCAGATGGGACAGTGTATAGGCAGATCTCTGCCTGTCACATTCCAGCAGAGGGGACCACATACAAATAAGCCAATTCCATAATAACATGAAGGGAAGGACGAATTAAACAATATTATGTAACACATCCTGGTGCTACTGTGCTGTACATCCACTTTGCAAATAGTTGAAAGATTAATGATTGAGATTAAAGATCTAACACTGTTATTATGGCTATGGGTTCATTAGATGTGGGTGTTCTGGTCTCCAAAACAAAACCGATAAATTATACTAGCAATTAAGACCACATTTTCAGAATATTTATTTCACACAATATGGTGACATTCACAAAAGGTAAATAAACTGTAGGACTATTCCCCTCCACCACGATTCAAGCCACAACAACACCGGGTTCTTTCTGTCATTTTGTATGTTTATTGTCAAATCAGAAATATACGAACAATGATTGGTGACAGGTAAAAGGAAGACAACATGTTGATATTGGAATACATCTTATGCAAATACAATTCTATTTATCCATACGTTACCATAACTGGCAAGGAAAATGTCATCTTTCTTGACATTGTTCCCTCAAAACACATAACTCCCAGTATCCCAATGTCCCTATATGTACTATATTAGTTATTCATTCATATAAACTCAATTTATCTTGTTAAAGACATTGAATGGCATTCAATTCAATACGTTCATTGTCAGGGTCCAAAGGGACCACGTGCTGTCATGTAATTTGAATAAATCATGAACACTGACATTATGAGTAGCTGAATCACCTCATTTTCCCCTATGTTTTGGCTCTGTACTCCAGCACTTTTGATGTGAAATGATAAAACAACTGTGAGGCTAAAGTACAGACTGTAAGCTTTAATTTGAGGGCATTCTCATCCATATTGTAACTGAAGAAGGCTGGAGTACAGGCCTGGCATAGCATCACCAGTGAAGATACCCAGCATCTGATGATTTCTACAGCTCGCAGACTTCAGGCAGTCCTTGCATGCAAAGGACATGCAACCACCAAGTATTATTCTTTCATAGCAACATAATTAATGATTAGGATTAATACACTTTCCCCTTATGTCACAAGGAATATATTCAATGCATTAACTGTACAACTCTAAAAAAAAAAAAAAAAAGTCCCATGAAAGAGACATTTCTCATTTATATTGGTACAGATATTCTGCAATAAAATATGCTTTAGAACCACTACTCAAAGGTCTATGAAAACATGCATGTAAGTTATGATACTTAACATAGCTACATAGATTCTCACATTACAATGTATGACTACCGATGGCTACGATGTCTTCTGGGTTTAGATGAACTAAAATGACATGTCTACCATGTTTGCAAGTCTAAACAGAGATGACAGGTGTAGTTTAGGCCATCTCATGAATTGACAGACAAGAAACAGCTGAATATGAGCAATAGAACATAAGCAGCCTAATGTTTACAGGTATGTTACCATAACAGATGACAGCTTAGCTAAATAATTTAGTTATTCGACAATGAAAGGGCACCCAGCGCTTTAATTCCAATGGAAATGATACGTATTTATTCAAGAACTTTAACTGGAGTTTCACTGTGGCACAATTCAGGGTGATAGCCAAAGTCGCGTAGCAAAAGATAAATATTGACTACACGAACAATACAAGTCATGAAATAATGTAAGGCAGTATTAAAACAACCTTCATTCGTTCTCCTCCATTTCTTCAAGATTTTGAAGTAAAAAGGACATCTGTGTCGCCTCCAAGTCCTCCGCAACCACAAACAACACGGCTAACTCCTCCATGTTGTTTTTCTCCCAGCCGGTTTCAGAAAAGTCCGAAACTGTCCCAGTTGGATCTGCTCAGGCGATTTTCATTTCCGCCTGAGGCAGGTAAGCCACCTGCTCACCGATGTCTACTCGAACACGCCCTTTGGCTTGAGGGACTAATTTAACGTACTTCACTTGCATTTCTAACGGATTGGACTGCACTCGCCCTTGGCAACGCCCAACTTCCGATTTCTAAAGGGATTTCCCCAAGTGGAAGTGGCGAGGGGAAGTGCAGGAGCAGAACATTTAACGGATTGGACCGCAGCCCACAGGGTGCGTCCCAACAGTCGATAAACGCAACCTTTCCTCCTACACTACCACTCCTCTACTCCGTGCCCCGGAAACGGATCTCTGTGTTTTAATCTAATGTTGCTGATTACGTCTTAATTACGTATCAATAGTTGGGTGATTCCGCGAAATCGGTGCCTTTTCCGTCCCCAGGACATTACATGCATAAATATGCATGGAAAGTATTTGTATAATACATTATATTATCAAGCAAAGTGTCTTGCTCTTTGTCCTAATTGCAATTGTAAGATAGATCATGTAAAACATTTTTAAAAAACTACATAGAACACTGAAAAAAATTGATTTTAGCCCGTCCCTACACTCTAACACTACACTTCACCATGAAATATAATGATTAAAATCCTTCAGAAAAATTATTTTTTTTGTATTATTGTGTGACTCCATTTCCAATTTAGCCATAAAATACATGTTCTTGTCAGAAATTCATAATATGTTAGTTAAAATACACATTTTAGTCACGTCCCCAGGTTTTCACTCAGTCCTGTTACCCTGACACAGACATTCCCCCCTCTAAAAATTTGGAACATTCCACAAGTGATCAACAGGAAGTTGCATCATTTGACTCTCCTCAAGGTCATGGGAAGACCAAAAGTAAGTTATC
This sequence comes from Ilyophis sp. 1 JC-2022, assembly GCA_022702515.1. Taxonomy (NCBI): domain Eukaryota; kingdom Metazoa; phylum Chordata; class Actinopteri; order Anguilliformes; family Synaphobranchidae; genus Ilyophis; species Ilyophis sp. 1 JC-2022. Next base: position 23,725,051 of record CM040398.1, on the reverse strand, counting down.
TCACTCTATTTTCTGTAATTTTGATCATATTGTAAGTAAAACTGAGAATGTAAATCTCAACACACAGTCCTGTTACCTAAATTATTTCTTATATGTTATGTTTTGTTGTTTTTTAAGATAGTTTTGGTGAACCACTTGAAGGTGCTAAGTGTTCTCATGCTATTAGCATTGATGTCATATGTGCCATGTAGCTGCATAGCTAATGCTAATGCAGAAATTTCAGTCCTGTTACTTTCAGTCCTGTTACTCATATAAAGGGTAACAGGACTGAATAAGAGTAACAGGAGTGAGAAGTTTGAATGAAATAGTGATTTTAAATGTGTATCTGGTATAACATTGATTAATTATGATACTATTCTCTTTATTTTAAGCTTTACAGTTGGAATAACTCTAAATGTTTTCAGTTTTACAATGTGAACATTTACTTTCAGGGAGCCAATCGATTAAGTGCTGCAGAGAAGCAGCGGCGCTATCGTGCCAGACGCGATGCCGACCCAGAAAGGAGAGAGAGATACTTAAAGAAGGAGCAGCAAAAATACAGGGAGGACATAGCATCAGGCAGGAAGAAAACAGTCAATGACATTAGTAAGAGGGAAAAGCGCAGACGTCGCAAAAAGTGGAGGGAGACTTACTACAGTATCAAGTCCAGGAAAGAAGCCCTAAAGCACCTCATGTTGACTTTTCAGAAAACTACCTCTGTAAGTACAGCACAGAAATACAGGCGGTCCACTTTGGAGCATCACATCAGCAGGCAACCTTGCACACAGGTGTGCTTTATGTACATACAACCCCCTGTCCGGTGTCCTTCTGTTCAGTGTCCCCCTCTAGACAAAAGGGCCCACCAGCAATCTGGCAGCACTTGTCACCAGTGCTTGATTATGTGCAGAGTGCACATCCAGAGGTCTCCACGATCCATTTTTACAGTGATGGCCCTTGCACTCAGTATAAACAGCGAGGGAATTTTTTCCTGTTTTCTACTGAGCTGTTCAGAAGAGGATTCACTGCTGGAACGTGGAACTTCTTTGAGGCAAGCCACGGCAAGGGGGCCCCGGATGGAGTGGGAGGGGCCCTGAAGAGGACGGCTGACAGTCTTGTCAGCAAGGGGACAGATATCCCAGACGCTTCAGAGCTGTTTTCTGTGTTGAGCAAGACGGATACAACAATCAAGCTGTTTTTTGTGGAAGAGGAAGCAGTTGACAGAGCAGTGTCAGAGATGCCCAAGGATGTGCCACCAGTTCCATCTACAATGAAAATGCATCAGGCAGTAACCCTAGGTCCTGGAGAGCTGACCTACAGGGATGTCAGCTGCCTGTGTACAGCAAGACAACATCTGAGCTGTGAGTGCTTTAATCCAAAGCATTTCACATTCAATCAACAGAAGGCTCCCATGACCTCAGAAAATCAGTGGCAAAGTCCTGAGGTTGTTGGAAAATGGTGTGTGCTGAAGTACGATGGTCAGCTGTACCCTGGGATCATCACAGACACAAGCAACACACACGTCAAGGTTCGGTGTATGAAAAGGATTGGAGCCAACAGGTTTTACTGGCCAACCCACGAGGACATCCTTTGGTACCTGTTTCAAGACATCCTGTGTGCCATCCCACCAGCGAGGCAAGTCACAGCTCGTTACATGGAAATTGACAAAGACATCTGGGCCAAACTAGAGATTGTTTCTTACTAGAAAAGGCAAGTTTTGTTCATTAATTTATAGCAATTATATACAAAATACAAGTGGATGTCTTGTTTTCAAGTGAATGTTGTGTTTTATGTGCAGAAAAGGACATTTTCAAGTTAATTATTAGGTACTGGTAGTCAATAGATCTGAGGACCTGCTGAATATGCAAAACTTTTTGTATTTGTTGTCTTTCTTGCCTTTTGTAGAGGAAGATGGAGAACCCATACTGTACAGAGGCAGGAGCCAGACACACATGCTGCAAGGGGAGGAGCCCTCTAACCCTAACCCTGCACACACACACACAGTCACACGTATGCATTCTCACACATGCACAAGGCTACGGACACACACACACACTAACGCACACGGGCACACACACACACACACACACACACACACACACACACACACACACACACACACAAGCACACGCTCACATAATCACATACACACTCATGCAAAAGCATGCACATACAATTGTAACTGCTTTGATGTGGATTTCTTGATTTTTTGACTTTTTATTATAGTTTTCACAATATAATCCAGGCCCAAACAGGGCTTAGACTAAGATATTTTTTGCCATATACAATGACCTGTTTCATGTTTGTTTAATTGAAGTTAGTTCTGTGACATCCAGTTGTTCTCACACACAAAATCACTCATTCCTGTTACTCGGTGCTCATTCCTGTGACCCACTATTCATTCCTGTTCAAACCATTTATATTTCAATTATGTTTGGTCCATCATTTGAACAATTGTTTGATAAATCACATGATAGATTTGTGATCAAATTGAGGTTGGGGTCTCCCTTTAAAATAAATAATGGCTTTGTGTTTTTAAAAGAAATGCATTTCGCCTGCATATGTTGTGACTTTTTAGCTACAGATATATATATTTTTAACATGTAACCAATTATTTCTTTAAAATACCCACTTCATTGAGGGAAAAACAAAGAAACTAGTTGGCTTGACCTTTAATTGATATTTAAACAGGTGTAAGAGTTTTGGTAACAGGACTGAGAAAAATGCAACCATCATCCTTTTAGAAACCTTGTTTAAAAAAAAAAGAAAATGGCCTGAGATTGACCATTACACATTTTAAATAGTTAAACATGTGTGTTATTAGATACAGTGCTGAAAAAAGATAAAGAATGAAGTTTAATTTTGAAAAGTTACAACAAGCAAATGGCACTGATTCGGCGGAATGGCCCAGTTACATATTAATTAATGACTCAACGCAAACCGCAATGTCAGGTACATTGTATACTGAGCACGCAAATAATTGTACTCGAAACGAAAGGCAGTTTTGCATACTTCCGGGTAGTCGAGGAGTGGTAGTGAAAAATATTGGGATGCACCCCCTCTTGACATTTGCTATTAATATGTCTCTATGTTGGTCTATTTCATTATTTCATTATTTCATCTGTTATTTGGACTGTGATGTAGATTGGATTTTTTTAGCCTCCTGTGCTACTTAAAAACAACCCAAACATTGTGTTTACACTGCCTTATCTTTCCAAGAGGTAAATTAATGTCAAAATATTTGGAAAAGGATTTGACAATGGTGTTGAGAAGTGATGCATAATGTTGAATATATTGTTATACAAGTCACACAGTACAATAAAACATTTTTTTAAATGCATCACTCATAAAATAAGAAAAACGATGTCATCTGGAATCAAGCACCAAAGAGCAAGTTTCCAAATTCAATTAATACCATGTTCAATTCTTGACATTATGGACTCAGTGGGGGAGCAAGCAAGACGCCTGCCTTCATCCCCTTGGCAATCACACAAGGTCACCACAAATCGATTAACCTTTTAATTTTATTATATTAAATAGTACAGGAGCAGAATTTTAATACATGGCAAAATAAATTAAAAAACAGTAGTGCTAAAAATATAAATACATCAGTCAGACATTCTGACATTATAGTCAATGTTGTGAGTATTCTTTGTGAGTGAACATTATAAGTCAGGAATCTTTTTAAAATTCCTTTAGCCTTCCTCTACATGTAATGTAAATTTGCATACATATACTTTGGTTCCACTTAACTCCAATTTCATTAAGGTGCCCACTGTGAAAATCTTTGCAGAGCCATCAAAATTAGGCTACACAGAGTTATGCATCCTTGATTCCATGCATCAAAACAGGATATGTTAACATACAGTAAATACAGCCATTTACCAAAAAGTGAAAGTGCATCAGCTATAGCTCAAGCCATAGCTAGTATGTCTGAGGGAAATTCCCCTGCTCCAACTATATTTAAATTTCTCAAAGTGTCCCTCTTTTGCGCTCACCACACATTTCCATGCACTGAATATCACAATGTCAGTTCAAATTAATTGCAGTTATTTGTTCATGCAGGTAAGGCCTATATGACATAATTGGCAAGTCCTAATGCCAATCGAGACATCCCTTTTTGAAAGAACTTAATTAATAAATTTACTTCGACCAATTCAAGTTATCCAAGTAACTGAAATAAACGTCTATAAACAAGAAAAACTAAATTGCTGCCGCATCACACCAAAACTGAAAGCATCAATACTGCTCACAAACTCACTTTATAAGTGGAAATGTTGCACAAACAAGCCAACACACAACTTACAGCAGTCAGTAATGGAATGTCAACATGAGTGATAGCAAATGCAGAAATTCATCCGGTTTAAGCCTCACAATAATAACCAAGCAGAGCAACCGGCAGAAAATCTAAATCTGTATTAACCCTGCTGGGTTACCACAGCAACGGAATAATGTAAAAAAAAGAAAACTGGCTGTTTAAAATAAATCAGTGCTTAAAGGCACACTCTAAAAACAAGAATGTGTTAACGAGGGATGAAGATGAAAGCGTAAGGCCGTTCCGACTGACGCTTCTCAAACAGATCAAGCGTCTGAGCTGTATTCTGTCAATGAAGAAAAAAGTGAGCGTTTTGTTTTTGGCACTCTCCCTGTTATTTCCTGTGTTTGAGGTCTGAGGCATTTGCCCATTAGGTCCTAATGAGAACTAACAGTCTTTGAAACCCTGTCACCTCCCACACAAACACGCTCACGTGCACCACATGAACACGACACTCAAAAACACATATACAGTATACTGTTCTCATGTCGGGCCCTGTATTTTCACGCATAATCGAGAAGTGTTGGCGATATCAAATGTATACGGTAAATTAAACGGCGCACAGGATTTGACAGGAAAGCTTGGGATGGCGGTAATCAACACAATGTTTACCCTATGAGAAGAGGTGGGAGCCCACCAGTGTGCGCGGTTTCCTTGTTGCTAAGCGCGTCGGCCCAGTTACACGGAGGTGGTCTCTAGGTTCTCACCCGCACGCTTTCCCTGGAGGCTCCCAGAGATTGTGTCCGAGTCGATGAGCTCGACGATGCTGTAGGGAGAGCAATCCTCAAGCCCCAGCTTCCCGCAGGCCCAGCCGCAGAAGCCTTTCTCCAGGTCCCGCACGGCAAGCCACCACTCTGCAAACACCCAAGACACCTGCACCACGGCAGCATACAGCGCCAGGGATAGAGACACCGCCATGATCAGCACGGGGTACAAGATGATGAGGAAGGGGCAGACGGTGATCTTGTGCCAGAACGTCCTCTCCTCGTTGTACACCAGAAAGACGTTGTACCAGGTGAGCGTGCCGTAGTAGAACGAGGTGATGAAGGAGAGGAGGAAGACCACGGGGGCGCAGGACAGGCTCCACAGCACCACGTGGGGGCCCTGGCCGAAGCCCAGGCCGCAGTTGCGCTTGCCGTCTGCGCCCCTCTCGCACTCTGCGTCCAGACGCTCCTTAGACCTGGCCAGATCCCGCAGCTCTTTGTCTGTGAGTGTCACGTGGATGTCCACCATCTGACCTTTCTTTTTTCCTCTTGTGATGGTGCCTGTCAGAGTCACATAGTGGCTGTCTGGGGGCACGCTCCAGCCTCCTGTTAACACCGACAATGCACAGAACACAGTCAGTGAAATACTCCTGCATGCACACACGCATAGATGCTTTTCATTCACACACACACAAGGCCCAAGCCTTTCCCGGTACGCCAGTACTCTGACATGGTGCAGACACTGTATAAGAGGCCATGCTCCTACTGTAACCCAGATACACACAAACACAGACACAGACACAGACAGACACACAACAGCCAAATAAAGAGATTGTAGCATGAGCCAAAACCCCCGAGAATGAAACATTGCAACGGGCGTTCTCCAACAACATTGGCTAAACTAAAAGCAGTTAAACATGGTGAATTGATGGAGGATCATTTATAATGCAGTGCATTTGGCAGAGAAAAGCAAAGGCTTCTCCTCTGTACAACTTAATGTTTTGATTGAGTGCAAGAGGCAGATCCCATTAAAAGATACGGTAAATTGTGGGGCTGTAATGGCTCTCGGTCAGAAAGAAGAGACAGGGTGGAAGAGTGGACGCTTCCGCAGATCTCACCTTCCCCTGCGGGAGTGGTGAGAAACTTAGCCCCCTCCTCTGATGCCTTCTCAGCCCCCTCCTCCCCACCCAAGTCGTCCTCCGGCATCGTCTCTGCCTCGGAATGGTACACAATAATTGACTCTGGTCGCAACTCTTTCTTCCTCCTCTTCCTCCGAGTGCTGGTCCCAATTTCCTCCTCATCCGTCTGGCACCCTGTGAGCTCTGACCTCCGCAGTGAGGCCAACCGTGGGCTCTCGGCCCCCACGTGCTCCACCTGCTCCATGCTGGGTTTGGGTCGCTCGCACTCTTCCCTCAATTCTGCCAGACTTCATTCCAAAGGGCTAGAACTAATTTTGAGGGAGGGGCCCATCATGTGTGTGTATGTAAACCTGAGAGAGAGAGAGAGAGAGAGAGAGAGAGAGAGAGAGAGATCCTTTCCAGAGAATTGAGTCAACAAATATATTCCTAAACCAAAAGGCTGCACATGATATATTTAACAACAAGTTTTAGTATAGTGGGTAGGTGAATTGTAAGTGAAAATACAGCGAAATGGATGCTTAGTGATACCACAGCGTGATAATGTTCTACCTATTTGACGCTGTCAAAATTAATTTGCGGAAAGTGCCTTGGATATCAAAGTCATAGGTAAAAGATAAAAGTGTGTATATGAAGGTATAACGACGAACTGCTCTTTTCAATTATGTAGGCTACGATGTGAATCTGGCTACCGCAACACCCCAGTCTTTCTAATTTAGGTGATGTTCAAACGCCGACAGTGGGATTTTCAACAAAAAAAGCGAAATGCACACAAACACATTATGCAGACTGCAAAATACAATATATCGCAACAGGCATTTGATAAAGGTTCACCGTTAGCCTATTATCCCAGTATTATAATATTAGGCTAATGAAGAATTTATAAGGCTGCATCTCGCATCGTTAAAATCACTCCTAAGTGACACGTCCTTTGTCTATGGCGAACAGAAACTTATATATTTCAGAAAATATATTTTACTTAGATGTCGTTTGCTTACCTTGAACAGAGAAGTCTAGGTTATATATTGTAGCTCCACCTTGTCAATGTATAGCCTACATGTCTTCTTAAGGCTAGGTCAATCCGCGATGGCACAACGGAAGGCAAAACACGCCCTCTCCCTGTCAAAAGCCTCAACACGTAGCCGACAAGCTGTAGGCTACCAAAGAGCAATACACACAGTCCTGTTAAAAGGCTGTTAAAACGGACTTCGTAACAGATACAATGTTTTTGTTTGAGAATGTTTTGCCTCCCCCTGGCATATAATGTTGTAATTTTCTACTTTCAACAACAAAAAGAGAGAGAGGAAAGTGCCGGATTCCATGGTTTCCTTCACCCCTCCCCTCTCAGCTGCAACCTCTGTCCTACCCAATCGCATGAAGATAGCTACAGCTCTCATCTCGCATTAAAACTATAGAATTCATAACGAGGCGGGGGGAGAAATCTCTCTGACCTGAGATTAGTTTTTAATTTTTTATTATATATTTTTAAGTCCTGTGGGATCAGATATTTATAAACCGGCTTTAGCATTCTGCCGCAGAGCACAGTTCAGTTAATATCAAGCAAGCATAGCCTAAATGCCGTTTAAGCATAAAACACGTTTATCGTTGTTTTCCAATCGTTAAAGACAAAATAATCCCATGCTTCTATTTATCAGTTAGGCAATGATTAAGGTTTGTCTGGGCGAACAAGGCCTATAGTCTACGTGCAGGTCTTTGTAAATGTAAGGTCGCACAATTTCTGGCATATTGTGACAGTCTGCCATCTGATCAGTATGAAAATATCAACCCTTAGTGTAGGCTACACAATAATTTACAGGAATAATGCAGGGGAAAGCACGCGTTATGCGCTTCCCCTAGTAAATCATAAATCATATTTAGTAACCACCACCATACACAAGCAAAATAAAACAATAATAATAAAAAACTTCAGCTCGTTCAACTCCAATAAATTAAAAATGTCATATCCAATTTCCACACACACACACCTGGTCATCCGGATGCTAAATGCGAAAGTGTTTGGCTGACTGACTGTTTGCACTATTATTTGCACTTCAATTTTTTTAATGAACTTTGACTTTTACATGCACTTTACTTTTTTGGGTTGCTGCTTTATCTTTTGTATATTACTGTACTGTGTCCGTTTGCAGTTGTTCTTGTTTTTTGTTGTCGGAGAGCAGGATGCTTGTGAGTAGGCCTAAGAATGTAATTGTTTTAAACACCTGTGTTATAAACATATAACAATAAACTTTGACCTTGACACGCATATACACATACCACAAACATCCAATGAGTAATTCGAATTTTAAGTCACATTTCCAAATGCTCACTATAAATTCAATTTGGGTTTCAGTTTCTGACTAAACTCATTTACATCTTGCTGAACCGTTCTGTAATGTGTTCAGTCTTATACTTGTGTGTTCAGAAATGGTAGAGCACTCATTAGAAGCAGTCATATTTTGTACGGTTAAAATAAGTTGCGCTATGAAATCATCCAGGTTTTAAATTTGACTGAAAATATTCTGTAAATGTCCATGTCTGGAAAAAATAAATGCAAAGATGGTATATCAGCTAATAATATTTTATCTTCTTTAAACAGGCGTTGGTTTTTATTGCCAATCTCAGTGATAAAAAATATAACGTTTAAAACTGAAATGTCACCATGTTCCCAAAGAAAAGGAAACATATTTACATATGCACCACCTATAATAAAGATGGTGCAAGTCAACTGAATTCTGTGTGCCAGTCCAGAACAGTCCATTGGACATGTGCACAACAGCCAGGGTGTGGCATCTTCTCCCTGATCACAGCCTCTGCAGTGCACTGATCACATGTGGATCCCCCAGCAGCAGCCTCCGCTTCATTGTGAATGCACACTGCATATCATGTGACTGGCTCCTCCTCCGCATTTAGGCCATAGAGCAAGTTTTACACAGCCCTCTTCTCGGTGTCATCATAAGCTTTTCACAGAGGACAAAACAGTCAGGAATTGCAATGAACAGGAAGCGGAAGAAATAAGAATTTATGTCACTTCACGTTCAGGTGTTGTATTTGTAGAGTGCTTGACATACTTGAATCACCTCTGGGATCTCCAAAGCAACCTGACCACTGAAGATTTTGTGCATTGTACTATTCATGCTAAACTCCAGCAGGGCTGCTGTTCAGCTAACTCGGTAATCCAGCTTCGTGTTACAGGCCAAAGGTGAGCTTCTAGCAACCATTTCAACCTTGTCCAAAAAAAACAAGTCAGCTGATAAATGTAATTTTGATTTGACCACTTTCAAACAGATCATGAAAATTTTCCTTTTCCCTTCTTCAAAACTGACCCAGGACCAGCTAACCTGCTAACAGATGAACAGATCAGTAAGCCAACCAATATCTGACCCTAAACATTACATTGGGGAGTGACCAGATATGTAGACTAATCGGACAAAAATAAAAGCTTTATGCAAAATAATTTTTGTTAACGAGAGAGATTAATTTATTAGTGTATAAATTTTTAACAAAAGTAGTTACCCATTTGGGAATGGGAAGCAAGGGCAAGAAAGTTAGTTAGTCTCAGCTACATTAATCCACGGTAAAAATAAAATTGTGTTTTTGCTTCCTGAGCAATATCTCCCCTGTATAATGTCATCCAATACAGTACATGCTATACAGAAAGACCAAGGAGCAGATTAAGTCGACTCACAACTTTTATTGTGGGATGTTCCAAGAATTACGTTTGAGTCACTGAAATCTCTTAACTGTACAAAAAACAAGCACTTGGTCAAGTTTACTGGTCCTTCAACTCCTTCAGTCTCCTGATGGCGGATTTGACTGTGACAGCAGATGTTGTGCTAAAAAAACAAAAAGCAAAAGGGACATTCAGACAAGACACAGACTCCTTTTTAATTAGCCACAGAACTAAAAAATATTCTTACAATGAGTAAAAAAAACATTTGGATTTCTGTTAATCAATTTAGATTTTTGTTCAATGAAAATCCACGATTGGCTTCTTTTTATACATTCCCGAAAGTGTATAGAAATCTGGAAAACCCACCAGGTAGACCAATAATCTCAGGGAATGAGTCTTATTGAATATATATCTAAATATATTGATGATTTCATTAAGCCACTTTTTTTCTTCAAACCTGGCCTATATATAAGATACAACAGATGTTTTAAACAAAATCAAGCAATTAAACAATATAGACAGTCGTTTTTAGCCACTATGGATGTGAAATCTCTGTACACTACTAGTGAATATAAGCAAGGCTTGAAGTTATTTTTTGAGAACATGACCTGAGACAGACATGTCCCCTGCGGAATTCATTGTGTCATTAGACTCTAAATAACATTTTTTATATTTATATTTTATATTTAATCGATGCTAAAACACATTTTACGGTGAAGACGATATATTGATGACATTTGTTTATTATGGTCGGGATCAGAAACTGAATAAATTTATATTCACTAATATCTTAACACATACGCCAATATTAAGTTACCATTAGATTATAGTAAAAACAGTGTGCATGTCCTAGACCTGGATATCAGGAAAGACGGTGATGGTTTTCTACAGGCACCAATTTTCAGAAAACCCACAGATAGGAATACTATTTTGCAAGCAGTTTCCATCCAAAAGGGCTTAAAGAAAACATCCCTTCTGGTCAATTTCAGAGTCCGTAGAATTTACGATCAAAAAAATTACTTCTATATTAAACCCCAAAAAATGTATGCGTTTTTTTGAATCTCGAGTACAAAAATAGAATTATAAAAAGTGCTGTCACAAAAGCCAAACAGTTGGATCGTAACAATTTACTAATAAGAACTGCTTCCCAGCATGCATGAATTTCAGACAAAATAATTTTTTTTAGATGTGCCTGCAATTCGTTTTAAGAAATGTCCCACCCTGCAATGTCCACATTGCAAGGTATTTTACATAGGCAGCACCAAAAGACACCTGCAAGACCGTTTAGCAGAACAAGTAGCCTATGCTATTCGTATAGGTAACGAGGACTAGCCTATGGCCAGGCATTTAAAAAAGTAACTACACCCTAGATAAAGTTATAAACGTGTTTGTATGCCTACCTTATAATGAAACGTATTCCTCAATTTCATTATTTCAACAATAATGAAACAATATTGTATATCATAAGAAACTTCTAGAAATGGAGGTACCTATACATCATATGGATAATTGTCGTCGCCCGCAACGGAAATAGCCGGCACCCGATTGGTTAGATGCACTACGGTCCTTTGGTTAGAAAAGGCAACCGTCTAAAATTGTTAAACCAATGTGAAAATTTATGGATTTAGAACTAATTTAGGCAAGTAAATATCCAGGCCTAAATGAAGATCTGGATTTTACTGCCATTTTACTGCCTAGGTTGGCCGAATGATTGTAATTATGCATTTTGATTAGTTGATTTATTTATCAATTAAAGGGCAATGGCAGGTTATTTCTATGTCAGTGGTGGTTAACTCCAGCTGCAGGTCTACTCTATACTGTTTACTGGAAGGTTCAAAATTGATCAAATTTGCTGATGGATAAAAGTCTGATATGACTAAAGGGACGCCATCCTCATTATCTTCAGGTTCTTCCGAGTTCTAAATTCTAAAGCATTTTCAGTCACAGCTGTAGACTATTTATTTTAGAAATGATTCCTCCTGAAATCAGAGAATGCTACAATTTCAATATTATGAGGTTTGAGGGGGGTGTGGTGAGTTAGGGTAGCTGACAAAAAAAAAACCTTTGATTGCGATATTATATACAATGTTTTCGATTTCCATAGCTAAATCATACATTGCCGAATGTAGAACCTGAAGTTAATGACGATGGCATCCCTTTATTCATATCAGACTTTTACCCATCAGCAAATCGGATCATTTTGAACCTTCCAGTAAACAGTATAGACCTGCAGCTGGAATTAACCACCACTGACGTAGATCAGCGCGACACAGCGCGTCTGGAAACAAGCGGGAAACAAGGGAACCGGGAGGCGCAGTTCTAGCGCGGTAAGCTTCAAGATTCACATTAAACGTATAAAATTGATATAGAAGTTTAAGAATTAACCCGGCGTTTCCCTTCAACTACTATTTGGTATTTATCAACTAACTACTATTTGTATGGACCCAACGGAGTCCGTCACAACACCTTTAGTAACTTCATGTTAATATTTGTTAAAATGGCATATATTTTTTGATGTACCTGTGCATTATTTACTTGTCTGGGGTTTTCTGGCATTTATAAATTCTACAGGTGAACGTATAAGCCACCTCTACTAATAGATTTTTTTAAAAGTGTGACTATTTAAGGCTAATTGAATAACCATGGCTGGTGTGAGCCTCTTTTATATACACCACCAGTTGTTTTGCAGTATCGTTTCACTCCCTGGCGAAGGCCGTGCGGTAGAAAACGCATTGGAGGTTTTCATTGTTCTTTTTTTAACTTGCCAATTTAATAAAAGCATTTTAACCTTATAACTAGTAGAGTGCCTTGGTCTTCTGCTTCCCTTTTGTTTAAAATAAATCACTATTACAATTTTCAACTTTAAGGAACGAGCAGATATTTCCACAAGTATGTAGCTTACTTGTATGTCCAAGCACCCCCGGCAACAGTCTTCATGCAGGCCCCACAGTTCCAAATACCTACAGCCTTTCTCTTCATCTTGGTCTGGGGGTAAAAGGTTACAATCATTTTCTCTAACAAAAACAACCTGTGGCTGTCTCAAATACAGCCTACACAGCGTTAACAAATTCACAAAGCAAATCATGTTTGACATCAGTCTGCAACAGAACGACCAGCAGCCAGGTACTGCAAACTACATACAAACTGGATGCTATTTAGAAAATATGTACATGGGTTAACACAGTTACAACACTGGGAAAGGTAATGATATGTTAAAGGGGCCGTTTACCCAAAAAGGTAAGATACGTTTCTATATACCCAGAGAGCCATCTATCCATCCAGGGCCCCGTTTCCCAAAAGCATCTTAGATTTAAGATAATCTGAGTGTTTTGTATTCGTGCTTTATTAATTTTATGATTAGAGATATTAAAATGTACTTACATTACATGAAACAAATAATAAAAATAGATGAAGACAAATGACAAAAGACAGTGAAAGTAATATAAAAACAAAATAGCCTAAGATGATCTTTAGTTTTGCGGAGATTTCACTAGTTTAATATATATCTGCTGCAGCTCACCGTGATATCACCCTGACTAAATGGGCCTCAACGGGTCCAAAATTTGTGACGCTCAAAGCGCCAAAAATGTACATTTGAAATAATGAACAGCAACGTCTCTTTCCAAATATAATGTTACTCATGAACACTCACTTTTTTTTAAAAAAAATTTTTTAACTACTTTCTTCCATAGTACACCAACTGTGTATATGCACGCAAAGTCTCAACCAAACTACGCCAGTATTCTGGGGCTTGTCAACACCCTAGAATACTGGTGTGCCTTGGTCTAGACTTATATACACAGTTGGCGAACTTCGGCAGAAAGTAGTTTTCGAAAAAACCGTGCAAAACAAGATCTGTGGATGTTCGCGAGTAACCATGTCATCACATTTGGAAAGCTGTTGATTTTTTTGAATGAGCATTTTTGGCGCTTTGAGTGTCACAAAATTGGGACCCGTTGAGGTTTGTTCTATCAGGGTGATATTACAGTGAGTTTCAGCGGATATCTATAAAACTAGTGAAAACTCAGCAAAACTATCTGGATGGATAGATAGCACTCTGGGTATATAGAAACATATATTAATTTCATTTTTGGGTGAACTGCCCCATTAACTTAAACATCCCATCTTTAATGGAACAATTACACATGAAAGCTCTGCGGACTCTAGCTGTTGGTGCCGTTGTTGGCCATTGCCTGGATTAGCCTCAAAGATACCACAAGTGGTGGCTTTGCAGTCCTCGGGACACTCACCTTTCCACAGAAAGAGCAGGTGTACTTGGCGTGCTGGCTGATCTCAATCTTCTTCACCATCTTCCTGAGAGAGGCTCCATAACGGGTGCCGTACTTCCCCACAATCCCCACCTTCTTGGTGCGCTTAGCCTGAGGGACACGACACAAGTCATGTTTAGAGCAACAGCATGCGATCCCGAGTCCAATAATCACAGTAGTCCTGCAGCCTAATGACGGCATATAGTTTCAGCTTAAATGTACAGCTAATAAGACCTTTTCAATTTCCTATTGGTGTAAATCTTCTCCCATCATTAGCAAGTGCCACACAACTCATGTTACTAATAGTACTAAACCGAGGTAGGCTAATTAGAGTAACAGTCTAGTCAAATTAACTTACATTCAACTTTTAAATGCACATATTTGTATTAGAAGGTAATTATCCTTTCCAAGAATTACCCCAACACAGAAAGGCACAAAGCGAAAACGCAAAAACAACTATTACGACAGCTGTACACTACTATCAGTCCGAAGTGGTTTCTTTCATCGCTGCAATTTAATTAGTTTGTTCTCTGCAAACAGCTATGAAAGGCAGTAATGGTATCATTCACTCTCTGCAGGGTACCCTCTTGTTTACACAACCCAGTTTCTCCCACATTGCCAAAATCAACTATGCTTTATATTGTGGCGATTGTGTTGTGAGGTTCGATACTCAATCCACCAAGTCAAATTGAGGATCACTGAACAGTGCAACGCTTCATTGTGAAAGTGCATCAATTACTATGGAAGGGTAGCCAACGTTAGCTTGCTAGCTAAAGCCTGTCAGGGCCTTGGAAACATATGCCGTTACTGTAAAACCGACATGAACATAGATGATCATGATCAGCTAGCTGAAGTGTTTAGGTCATAAACTCGTTAGCTAGGCTAGTTTCAGATGGCATAGCTAACGTTGCCTTTGACTACTATGCAAGGGTGTAAAGTGCCATCCCATGATAAAAAATGAATCCAAAGAATGCACGTTAGCTACATACGTGATACCGTTGTGCATTCAGAAATAGTTTTGAAGCTATACAAGCTAGATAGCATGTTATTATTAGCTACAGCCCATGACGGCTATAACAGTAACTCGGCTAGGAGCACTAGCTAGCTGGCCACAATGGAATTATAAAGAAAAGCACACGATTTAATCAAGTAATAACAGAAATCCATGTTGAAAGTAATCAACATTGGTATTAACAATATATAGCGTGTTTTATAGAAGATGAACACGTCCTTATCAACAATGATGGGCTTGGATCCTCAGAGGTTTTAACAGGATTCGTTCAGACTCACCATTGCTACAGAAAAGCTGTACGGCCGAAAGAGGGTGTGTTGACTGCGCACGCGCCTTTTACCAGCCGAGACCGCTTGGCTTTGTGGGATAACGGAGGATCTTCTTCTTCTTCTTCTTCTTTTATTTTATGGCGGTTGGCAAACAACTTTAGTGGTGCATTTACCGCCACCCACTGGTCTGGAGTGTGGACTGGGAATCATTAATACCCTTGCTTAATAAATAAAATAAAATTCTAAAATACCAATAATAAAATTTAAGTTCATATTAATAATTAAAACTCATATTCTATTTATTAAGCCTGTTGAATGTAAATACTCCAACAGAATTGTAATACATTTATCCCCTGTTGATTGTTTCAATATTCTGTATATATTAAGTTGTGTCCCCACTTCATGTAGCTTGGTTTTTAGTCTCTCTCTCTGTCTGACATATTTTATGCAGCTGTACACTACATGATTTACTGTTTCTTGTTCCCCACAAAATTCACATCTGCCATCTCCATGTTTGTTTATCATGAAAAGTGTACTATTTAGACCTGTGTGTCCTAACCTTAACCTTGTGATAACCCTGTTTTCCTTCCTATTTCCCCGTTCAGATTGTGTATTTCCAACCAATGGTTTTATTCTAAATAAATGCCGACCTTTACTTTCCCTGGTCCATTCCTCTTGCCATCTCTTTTTAATTTCATTTTTAATGACCCCTTTTACCTCTGCTTTACTGATTTTAACATCTATCTGTATATGGTCTGCCTTTAATGCATTTTTTGCAATTCTATCTGCTTCCTCGTTCCCTTTAACTCCCACATGAGCAGGTACCCATACAAATCTAACACTTATTCTTAATCTTTGTATTCTGAATAGTGTCTGAAGAATTTCAAATAAAATGTCCTGTCTGCTACTGGAATTAAAAGACTCCAAACTCATTAAAACTGCATACGAGTCTGAGCAGATGACCACCCTTTCTGGTTGAGCTTCTTCTACCCATTGTAATGCTATTACCATAGCCATCATTTCGCTTGTAAATACAGATAAGTCATTGGGTAATCTTTTTCCCTCCTTAATGCCTAACTCTGGGATGACAAAAGCAGCTGAAACTCTTCCTGAATTTGGATCTTTTGATCCATCTGTATATATTCTTAAAAATCCATAAAACCAATTGCTAATATGTTCATTCACTATTCCATCATACTTATTCCCCTTCTGTTCATCTCTTTTTTTGTTATGTAGCTCAAAATTTACCATTGGTTGTGGCAATAACCAAGGAGGTATAGCTGGAAGAACTACTGTTGGGCTGTATTTCTTATTTAAAATCCCCATCTCGCTTGCCTTCTCCTTCGCATTCCACCCAAAACTTTTGGTGTTCCCTTTTTCATGCTCCCAACATGGTTCTATAACATTTTTTGTTGGGTGATCTTTTTTGTGACCTTGCAGATTCGCCCAATATGTCATCATTAGCTGTTGCCTTCTCAGTGTTAATGACATTTCCCCCATCTCCACTTGCAAGGCTGACACTGAAGTACTTTTAAATGCTCCACAACATATTCTAAGTGCTTGTGCTTGAATTACTTCTAATTTTTTGAGTAAGGTTTTTGAGGCTGACCCATATGCCACACATCCATAATCGAGCACTGATCTTATTAGTCCCGTATATATTGTTTTTAGAGATGTCCTATCTGCTCCCCAGTCCTTACCAACCGAACATCTCATTACATTCACTACTTTTTTACACTTTGTTATGACCTTATCAATATGAGTATTCCATGTGAGCCTCGTATCGAACCACATACCTAAAAATCGAACCACATTCACCCTCTCCAATTCTCTTCCGTACAATTTCACTTTAATTTCTTCCTGAATATTTTTGCGTGTGAAAAAGGCAATTTTTGTTTTTTCCACAGAGAACTTAAATCCCCACTCCAAGGACCATTGCTCCACTATTTTAATAGCCTCTTGTAGTTTTTTCACTATATGATTTACATTCCTTCCTCTCTTCCATATAGCCCCATCATCCGCAAATAATGATCTCCCTATCCCTTGTTCCACCTTCGAGTACACATCATCAATCATTATTGAAAATAAAAGGGGACTAATAACACTTCCCTGTGGGGTTCCATTATCCACCAGAAAGCAAGACGAATACTTTCTTCCCACTCTCACTTGAATTGACCGACCTACAAGAAAGTCCTTAATCCAGTTATACATCCTTCCTCCGATTCCTAATCTATTAATTTTAATTAGCAACCCATCCTTCCACATTAAATCATATGCTTTCTCTACGTCGAAAAACACCGCTACTACCACCTCCTTATTTATTTGTGCTTTTCTAATTTCTGATTCTAGACATAAAACTGGATCCATGGTACCTCTCCCTTTCCTAAACCCACTTTGACTATTTGACCTGAGATTTCTTATTTCTAGATTGTATGTTAGTCTCTCGGTAATCATACGTTCCATTATTTTACATAAATGAGATGTAAGAGCTATTGGTCTGTAATTTGTAGGTTTTGTGGGATCCTTTCCTGGTTTCCTGATTGGGACTACCACTGCCTGTTTCCAACTTCCTGGCAATCTACCCTCCTGCCATACTTTATTAAATAGTTCTAATACAACTTCCAAAGCTGTATCTGTTAGATGCTCTAACATTATATAACACACTTGATCTTTTCCGGGAGATGTTAATCCAGATTTGCCAATTGCCCTTTTCATCTCTTCTAATGAGAAAATTACATTTATGCTTGTGTCATTGTTTTCATTTCTCCAATCCACCATTTCTAAATTCTCTTCCTTTGTTTTTTCTCTTCTTTGCCTTGCCTCTTCTGACATGTTAACAGAACTATGTACTTTAACTAACATGTCTGCCTTTTCTTCATTTTCTACTGCTAATATTCCATCACTTTCTAACACAGGATACCCCCATTCTTTCCTCACTCCACTCATCTTTTTTATCGTTCCCCACACCTCTTCTATTGGTGTGCTTCTCCCAAGTGTATTGCAATAATTTCTCCAATATTTCCTTTTTTCTTCTTTAATGGTTTTCCGGACCATTGCTTGGCACCTTTTATAATTTATTAGTTTCTGGAAGTTGTGAGTCCTTTTTAATTCCCTAAAAGCCCTATTTCGATTTTTCACAGCCACAGAACACTCCTGTGTCCACCAGGGCACCAATTTTCTTCTTCCCTTACCAGACTTCTTTTTAATGCCCTGATTCGCAGCTCCTATTATAGCTGCTGTAATTTTTTCATTAAAAGTGTCTACATTCAATTCTTTGTCTATCACCACTAATCTTTCTTCACATATTCCTTGAAATTTTCCCCACTCAGCCTTTCCAAAAACCCACCTTTCCATCTTATCATCTGGTACCACATTATTCTCCATACCGACTTGACATACTATTGGATAGTGATCACTTCCAACTGTTGAGTGATTCCACACCTCCCATGCACATAATCCTGCCAGTGACTGTGAGGCTAAAGTTAGGTCTAATACAGACTCTTTCCCTGTACTATGATTTATTCTTGTGCTGCTTCCATCATTCAAACACACAAAGCCTTTAGCTTCCATTAATTCCTCAACTATTAACCCATTGTGATCTGTTTTTTCCCCTCCCCACACAGTATTATGTGCATTAAAATCCCCACACCAAATAACCCTTCTTTTGTCAAGTCCTTCAATTATCTCCAAAGTGTCTAGTACCAGTTTTTGACAAGGATTATAAAAATTTACAATAATTAAACTGCTGTTCTTTAGCCAAACCTCAACAACCACATATTCCAGATCCTTCCCTATTGCTATCGCTCTATATGGAATTCCCTCTCTCACAAATGTAGCACACCCTCCCCCACTACCACTTTCCCTATCCCTCCGTACACTAACATATCCTTGTATAATAAAATCCAGTGAAGGCCTAAGCCATGTCTCCTCAATGCATAATACATCTGGCTTATTCTGTAGTTCATTAACATATCCTTTAAATTCTTGTCCATTTGCTATTAGACTTCTTGCATTCCACTGAAGTATAAAAATAATTACTCTAATTCCTGTGAACATACTTCTTTATTCAACTGCTCTTGTCTTTTCAACTCCTCTTGGACAGCTTTACCAGATATCCCTTGAATATCCAGGTACCTTGCTGCGCTCTTCACTATTATTTCAATTTTTTCCGATCTCCCTTTTGCTTGAAATGTACAGTTAATCACGTCTGCCATAAAGTACACAAATTTCTCCTTCTTTACTAAAAGTATATTTTCATCAACCCTTCTACTCTCTAACACACTTCGTTTGGCTGTCGGACCTTTCTGTATTGTTTCTCTTTCTTCCCTTCTCTCAATTATCTTCTCTTTCTGAACCAACTTAACTGCATCTGCATATGAAATGTCTTTTTGTACCCTAATTTTCTGCACTTCCATTGCCTTCTTTCTAACAACACAGCCTCCATATACCACACTATGTGCTCCATCACAGTTTGCACATTTCTGTTCTGCCCCTTCCTCACACTTCCCATAATCATGTTCTCCTCCACACCTACCGCACCTCTGTCTTCCTCTACATGCAGCTGCAATATGCCCATACTTTTGACATTTATAGCATCTAAGAGGAGGTGGTACATATGCTCTTACATAGTAGCTCATGTATCCTGCTGTTACTCTCTCTGGCAAAACTTTATCTTGAAATTCCAGCAATACTGACAAACTATCCATCTTTTCTCCTCCTCTTCTTGCTTGTAAACGCTTAATGTTTGTCACCTTACCTCCTTTTAGATTTAACTTCAGCTCCTCCAAGTTTTCTTCAATTGGAATGCCATATATCACACCCCTCACAAGTGGGCCTCCACCTGTATTCCTCACTTTCTCCACCATTTTTTTACACACTTCTTTTAACTTAAAAGCTTTGCCTATCTGCTCCTTATTTTTACACTTCACTAATAATCCTCCATCGGCCATCACCTTTGCCATCACAATGTCACCTATCTTCTCTTTTAGTCCTTTGGTCAAAGCAAATGGGCTTACTTTCCTAATATCATGCCCTTCCTTGAATTTTATAATTATTTTGAATCCCTGATCCTCATCAACCTTCCTCCTAACTGCCCTAGAATATTCCCCTCTACCACCAGAGCTATCACTGTTGCTATTATTACTCCTAGTTCTTTTCCTTTCCACTTTATTCCATTTATTTGTGTCCATACTCTCCTCTGAATCCCCCTCCTCCCTCCCCTCCCTAACCCCTGGCATCCCCAGTCCAGTCACAGACCAGTTTATGCACAATCCGCCAAATTATTATTATTTTCCTTATTATATTTGTTATTTTGTACAGAACTCCCGCCGAAAATCCGGGAACCTTTCCTATTATTATTTTTTATTTCTACACTGCTAACCCCGGCCGGAAAACCCAAGCCAGGATGCGCAAGTGCTTCTCTAATTCTTATTTCTACACTGCTAACCCCGGCCGGAAAACCCAAGCCAGGATGCGCAAGTGCTTCTCTAATTCCTATTTCCTCCAAAACAAACCAAACAAAACAATCAAACAGCAAAGAAAATTTTTCAAAAAACGCGCGACCATTCCAGCATCCGCATTCCTCCCGTTATAACGGAGGATCTACTGCGCACGCGCCTTTTACCAGCCGAGACCGCTTGGCTTTGTGGGATAACGGAGGATCTACTGCGCAAGCGCTTCTGTCAGTCCACGCGACCCTTTACTGAACCTCAAAAGCCCGGGAACCTCAAAATATATTTCACTCTTCACTGAAACAAAATAATCTAATACCATACTTACTTCACAGAAAGTAATATAATAAACGAACTCCCAACATCAAATTCCAGAAGCAGTGACTCCTGTCAATTTCAATGAAAGCGGTTTGTCGTGAGTAAGTTTAGTATATGACGCATATTTAAATATTAGCTAACGTCCGTCGCAAGTTTTGATTGGAGGTATGATGACGGCTATCAGTAAAAGTTGGAAACAAGAAAAATTAGGTAGATAAATATTAGATAAATATGTTCACATACATCACATCTTAGGTACGTGTACTAGCTATGATGTCTACTAGTATGTTGTCCTCCACACACAGCGGATTTGCATGATCATGCATTTCCTATATATTTTTTATCAATAGATAATCGACATGGAGGAACATAATTCTGTGAGGAATATGGATAGCCTTTTATTTCAGTTAGGTGAGTACCAGCTTCATTTAAATTTTGTTATTAACGTTTGAAATAATTAGATGTCATTAATGTTAACTTACATAACGTTTCATGAATGTAACTTACAGTTTTGCAGACACGGGACTTATCTCAAAACAGGAATGAGATAGAAAAGCAGATTGAAAGTAAGTTAAATTAGTTATGTATTCATAACCCCCACCCCCACCACACACACACACACATACAATCGTATGCCAGATGAATACATTGTAATTGCAATGTCTATCACTCTTTCTGAATCTGTCTCTTCAAGTATTCAAATTCAATTTAGCTGACAAGAAGTTTGTTATTGAAGAGACCAAGAGAAGTATTGAGAAACTTGAAGAAGTCATGGCACAAAAAGAAAACCTGGTGAAGTATTATAAAAACAATGCTAAAAGGTAAATGGAAACAATCAAGAAAATAACATTTTATTTAACATGCACTTCTGTAGAGGATGCACCTCTTATCTAATGTACCCTATATCTTTAGCCTAAAGGTCACAAACAATCTACTGATTCAGTACGAGAAAACACTGCAGCTTGAATTAGAGAGAAAGCAGGAAACCGCCATTCACGACGCGTAAGTGCAGTATTCATTTGGCCTCAAGTAATTTGATGTGGAAATACTTTCACATTTAAAATTTCAGTTTACTGTCTATAAATATCAAAATTGGTTAATAGGGTTTCTTCTGTTTGTCTACTCAAGAAATATGTACCAGGAGAGAATTGAAAACTATAGAAAAGTATTTGAGCAGCACAAAGCACGATACTATGAGAATCCTCTCGTACAGAAGCTTATGAAGGCACAGACAGAGAAGGAGGAGATTGAACAGAGAATTAGAGTTTGTGAGGAGCAAATAGTAGCAAAGGAAAGAGAACTACAGACTTTACAAGGTAACAGTTATGCAATTAATTTTTTATCAGTTTGCCAGAAATTGATTCAGAGTTGTTAGTCTGACACAACATGCGCGTATCAATGTGTTTCTTTACTGTAGGTAACGTTCCTAAGTCATCCGACACAGAGAGTGCATCAGAGAGGTATCCTTTTTCAGTGTTCACGAAAGTACAGCACGCTGGTGACTTTACTCAGGATACCCAGCAAACAGTGGACGTCCCATTTTAGTCCCCTCAAAGTTATGATGTGACGTTCCCTCGGGACGTTATTAAAGTCCTAGGAAGAACGTTATTAAAGTCCTAGGAAAGTCACTGTTTGGTTACAATATGACATTTAATTAGAATTATTTTGGGGACGTTCAAGCAACGTCTCTCTGGCTATATGACATGACATTGTGCTCGTAACATTCATGTCACGTTCAGGGACGTTCCTGCAACGTCTGTTACTGGTTACAATATAACGTCATGTAATGAACGTCCCGGGAATGTAACGTTTAGAAGACCCTACAAAAAGACGTCAGGGCGACGTCCTGATGACATTTCGAGACGTTCAGGGGACGTCCCGGGGACCTAATTTTGTTAGCTGGGTATTAGTCATTGTTTGTCCCCAGTGTTTCCGTTGTTTTGTCACAATAAGTAAAAAGTATATTATCGTCCAATATTAAGTTTGCCTTTGTGCTTCAGTTTTATTGTTATCTTGTTTGCCAAACAATGGGGGCAAAGGTGCACGCTGCGTTTGCATCACACGCACTGTATTTCACTTGACATACCACTCTGTGGTTCAGTGCCACCGTGCAGCAGAGTCCAGGAGAGCCCCAAGATGAGGTGGGCCCACAGGTTGAGGAGAGCGCTCAGATAGAGACGGGAATCTCCTCGCTCCTGCTCGACCCGCAGCAGGTACCGTCTCCTCCGCACCAAGTCCCGTGTAGTAGGTATGGTCTGGTTGCATAGGGAGATCCTCGCCTCGCTCTCTCCTCAGTATCTCACACGAAGTCTGTACTTCATGCAGTTTCCCCTCCTCGCCTCAGCTTTCTCCTCAGAGAATATTTGAGAAATTCAGCGACTGTTTATCAAATTATCAATACAGATTTGGACTCTCACAGATAAATGAACGGTTTTAGAATCCAAGCCTGGTGGCTGAGGAGCGGAAAGATGGTAGTGGTGAAGCACAGGAGGCAGTGAACAGGAATGAGAAACAGGATGATGAAATGTCTGGAGAGGAGCAGACTGCACCGTCACCTCCTATGGACACAGGTGAAATCGCTGCGTGGCTGAACCAAGAGGCTGGTGGTATGTCCGCATTTATCTTCAGAGATCAGTGTCTCACAGACACCTACAAAGTAATGATGTAATGGCAGCTCTTTAGTTGCATCATTCGATACATTTTGAACTATTCCTGTTTTCTGTTGAAAGACAGTTGTACAACCTAGTGTGTGCTTGCAGTAGGCTGGTATTATATTACATGCAGTGATGATAAGGTAAATTACCCATACATCAGATGAGCTGCAGGGGCCGAGCCAGGAACAGACAAATGAAGCAGAAGCACAGGTAAGCAGCCAGTCCTTTCGCTGCTCATTTCATACAATTCTTCATGCTAATGAACCAGGATGAGTTTTGATTTCTGTCAGTCACAAAATGGTTGCAGTTTACTGGGAATGTTACATCATCACAAAGATGGAGAACAGTGCATTGAGTGATGTATCTATCGCAACAGCATAGTCCATTCTTAGAATGACGTATTTCTCTCTATCCAGGAGGACAGCCTCAAGGTTTTGGGTGCGGTGGGCGCAGAGCAGAGGGAGGTAGATGGGGACATGCGGAAGCCACTGATCTCTGGTCAGAAAGAAAAGAAGGAGGGAAGGGGAATTCCACAAACCCCCCCTGCCAGAATGAAAGCTATGCCAACCACTCCAATCTTCTCTCTTCAGTAAGACAAAACACATACTTCCTTTCCCACACAAACTCACAAACACTTTAACCGTCCTGCTAGGTTACCGACCCACACACTTCTCAACACACTCATCGCCACTGCATCCAATAGACATGCAAACCTCAAGTGACATAGTGCCATGTGGTGATGGGGTATAAACACAAAGACTGAAATTAGATGAGGAAATGGACAGAAAACCACCACATACCAACTCTGTTCATCTCATTTACATTGTACATGAGAAAAAAAGACATGGACTGATTATCAACAGTGTTTGCCTGTAGTTGAGGTCACTGCTGTCTAGCCCAGAATATCTGATGATGTTTTTGAAGACAGGAAGCTCTAAAATGGGGGGGGGGGGAGGAGGAGCTGCCCTTTTGGACCACCCCCCTCCCCCACTGTACCTCAACAGTACTCAAACCTTCCCATTGTACTACCTGCTGAAAAACCAATTCTGCTTATGTTTGTGAGCTGTAATTTTCAGTTTGTAGACACTCCTGGTTTGTTCAGATGCCACGGTGTGATCGGAGTGCTTTGCATTTGTAATGCTTGTTTTCAGTGCTAGCCCTGGCCAGTCCCCAGGACAGCACAAGCCTTCAGATAGTAAGTCCCCAACATTCCTGTTCTCCATGAGCACCACACCAGAAACGCCTGGATTCTCAGGGTTTGACTGCAGCTTTGACAGGGGATCTCCCAAGGAGGAGGTGAGGATCCGAGAATCGGAGGAAAGATTCCTTTAGGAAATGCTTTTAGACATGCAGGTCAGTCTGCTAGTAACATTGTCCTTTCATTTTAGGACATGCCCTTCTCTTTCACAAGCTCCTATTTTGACAACAGGGTAATTATTGGCTTTACATCTTCTCAGTCAAATAAAAATAAAATATTTAAGTTAATTTATCCATTTCATTTTGTTTTTGTCTTTGCAGAAATCTTCAGAATCCAAATCAGCAGGTGATACATTTTTCAATAAAGCCATTGCATCAATAAAAATGCCTTATCTTTTCATTTATATCAGAATTATACAACTAATTTAATTGTTTCTGGAGATACTGAGAGTGATTTGTTTGGCTGTAAAGGTTTCATTAGTAAACCTCTTTTGACATTGATTTTTCAGGCTTTCTGATTGACCAGATGGAGAGTCAGGCAGAGGAAGAGTTTGAGTTGTTTTTTTCCACAAAGAGCCCAAGCCAAACCTCAGCTGGCCAAGAGCAACCTGAAGCAAACAATGAGTTCTCTTTTTTCAACTTTGGGAAGGATTAACTTGTGATGTGCACTTTTGCAAAGTTACAGTTATACTATATTCCAGTTTAGCCCAAAATAGACTTATATTAATATATTTATAAATGTTACAGGTTGTATATGTTGAAAATGTTTGGATAGCATTGCTTTTTGTAGATTTTGACTTGGTCACTCATACACTGTTATTTGGAGAGAGTTCACAAGTGTTGACTTGCTATATTGGAAATGCTGGAGGAACTATAATATTTATGAAGACTACACTTAACTGCAGAAACTTATGTGCTCAGAAGACAAAGGAACAACCTTGGAATTGTAGTTTTTCTTACTATTTTCATTTGTGCAAAATCTCATAAATGCTTATGAAGCAGTAAAAAAGAAAAAAAAGTTATATTCCATTTGACTTAAGTCTTTCTGGAAACTAAAACTATAATTTGTTCTGAAGCATGTCTAATTAGTATGAGTATATGCAACAATGACCAATGTTGTCTCTGAAAACTAAGATTTCTCATTTGCAGATCTGCACCATAATACTACACATACATGAAATGGCATGTCATGTCTTATATGCAAATAAAATACAGATTTTGATGACTGTAAATGTATGCCTATGCTATCATATGAAGACTCTATGGTCCATGAAGAGAACAGTCAAAACCACTCCTAAATTGTCATAAAACGTTTTCCCATGCATTGTTTTGAGGAAATGTGCTGATACATGCAGGCATGTTTTTCCAAATTTCTTCCCCTTATTCCAAAAATACCAAGTGCTTACCAAGTAGCTTAAAATACCAAGTCAATTTTAAGCTACGACACTGGTATAAATGGTTTATAGGCAAATCATTGCAACTTCCAAAGAAGCAACATGATATTCAGTAGTGAGCACCAAATAAATGTGCCGATTAATGTTATTAAGCCACAGATGGCAATACAAACCGTGATATAGATACAATTAGTTTAAAACTAGGCACAAAAAACTATTCTCTTCAGGAAATCATAATGAAATAATACCACTTCTTCACTACCAGAATAATGTTTTAAAATATTTTAATATATCATTTCATGTAAAGTAAAATAATAAATGGCTGCTCAAAATGGGTGGGTTTGTCCAAAATAAGCTGGCGGAACATAAACATTCTTGATATTCTCAATGGCCTCACAAGGTTTCTAATAATAAACAAAATGTGTCTCCATTTCCTGTTTCACTGCCAAATAACTGAACAGCAAGCAACACAGAATGGAAAATGAGGAAACTAAACATAGGTGATGTAGTATAGGAATAAATGCTGTGTGGTGGTGTACATGCGTGTGGCCACGGCTCCTCCTAGTGGAGAACGTTGAAGGAGACGAGACAAGATAGGCAGGAGTGTCTGTTCTTTAGTTTAGAATACTCAGAACCCAGTGTCTATGCTGAGGGTTCGGCGGGTCACATGCTCGACCTGTCCACTGACGTACTCTGTGAAGCTGGTCTGGTACTTTGCCAGCATCTTCAACATCAGGCGCAGGTTGACCCACCACTGCTCCTTGGGTATGCGGTGCCTGTAAGTACACACGGTGGATTGGTGGGTAGGTATATGCATATCCAAATAAGCTGTCCAGAAAACATGAAATCATTTCAAAAACTGATTTTATTTTTGCTTAAAACATCACTGGAATGTAAATAGGATGCCGGTCAACTCAGCTCTGCAAATAAACGTGTATGATATAGCAAACATTTAGCATTCAGGAACAACTGTGCAAAACTAAAACGGCATGTTTAGGTACGAGGAGCTATGTCTGGTACCCTGTTTCTCGGTTACAACAGCAGAACGGTTAGTATGCGCAAGCTAGGGCTGTGATAGGCCGAAAACATCACGTGTGAGCGTAGTAGGATATGACGTCAGGCGTTATTGTGGATCCCACTGCTTTTCTTGGCAAGACGCTCCCTGCGGAGCATTCAAGCACACCTCTGGGTAAAGACGTGGTTCGAAGGGAGCACACGAACCGGAATGTACTACAAAGTCATAACCAAGATATATGTCGAATTCAAAGAACCCCTGATTTTTGTGAGTTTTGTGATTCCTGTACCCCACCCCCAACCCCTAAACATAACCTCACAGGAGTTCACGTAACTCGGGCTCATGCCCGAACTGTTAAGATAGTGGGGTTGTATGCACCACGCTACTGCGGCATTTCCGCGGTTACAACAGCAAGGTGTAGGAAGCCGTGTTGTCGGCCTGTGACATACCTCGGTATGAGGGATAAACATGACAGCTCATTATAAAGATGATACTCACTTGAAATCTGTAATTTTCTTCAGTTCAGTCACAGGCCAGAATTGTAGCACCTTCTTGGTCATGCCAATCACACAGGCCGTATCCGGACTATTGGCAAACACACGTCCTGGGCGGGGACAGAACAATGTCAACACTCCACATCTTTTCCCCTACTGTCCTATTTCTACACACATACTTCCTCCTACCATTTCTGTAGCCCTGAGTCATCTTCTCTGTGATCCACTGCACAGCCTTCACACCCAGCTTTGTGCCAAAATTCCTGTCGAAGGGCGTGGGAGATCCTCCCTAAGGGGGCAGCCATTTCAGTCAATGAAAAGTTACAATTTCTACCAAAAACATTTTTTGCCAATTACCACCAAAAACAAAGATGCCGGTTTTGTGGGGTGCAGTGTCAATAAAGATTGGCATGCTCTTGATGCCTCTTACCTGCTGCAAGTGCCCAAGCACGTTCATCCTGCAGTCAAATATGCCCTTGCCTTCAGCTGAGTACAGTTTGTGTATGAACTCGGTGGTGTACTGCTCATGGCATTTCTCATTCCTGCAAAGAGTGGCCGCATTATCACAAAAACTGGCCTTTTCTCACTCAACGCACAGAGAGAATCAAGTTATTGTTAAGATTTTTTTATGGAGTCAGTCCAGTTGGTTAATGTGTGGCTGGCCCCTTGATAGTCACACCAAAATGTTGTTTTTAGAAAAAAAGGTATAAAAAGATAGCCTTGCCCTTTCAGAGTTCACTTACCTTAGCACTAGACCTCTCTGAATATCCTTCTTCATTTTCTCCGACAGATGTTCCACATTTTTCTGTCAATGGACCATATTTATTACCAACATCACGAAAAGTATATTGAGTACAAGATGACAAACATTTGAAAAATTAAACATAGAATAGGACGGCTGGTTGCTTGGCTCACCTGGAGGTCGTGGATGTTGAACGGCTCCTCAAAGATGTACGCGTTGTCTGCACCAACAGCAATACCTGTGGTGGTGGCCAGATAGCCGCAGTAGCCGCCCATGGTCTCAACCACAAACACCCTCCTCTTTGTGCCTGTGGCAGACTGCTTGATCTTGTCACAGCACTGTGGAAGACAGTAGTGGAACATCAGCAACTGCATCTGGCACTGGCTACTCTGCCTATGAAAATGTTGTTAATTATCTCAAAAACACACACACAAAAAAAAACTTAATTAGCATTGTGAAACACCACATTTTTAGATTGTTAAATAAGATAATTTGCTAGGCCTAGGAATTCCATAAAACAGGACAATATTTTAACACATGAAAAAACACAAAAATTTGTGGGTCCTGTCCAAAAAATATCTAAATGGTTTCAAGACAAGAGATATAAAATAAAAATATAAATGCAATTTTAATTTTAATGTTAAATTTGGGATGCATACCCCTTAACAATTTTTAAATTGTTGAAAATTGCCCACATTGTTAGTTAACTTGTTTGAAAATACTTTATTTTGCATATAGTACCACCCAGAATGCAAATGTGAAACCTGCAAATTAGTCTTACAGGCCTTAAAACAGCAAAGTATGGGTCATCTAGAGACACACACAGTGGCCCTACCTCCATGTGAGGCACGGGATGATTAAAGGGCTCACCTCCATGGCGGCGTTGACGGCCGTGTCCGCCCCCAGGCTGAAGGCAGTGCCTGGGACATTGTTGCTGATGGTGGCGGGGATAACACACATGGGGATGCAGAGCTCGTCATAGCGACTGCGAGCCTCCATCAAATGCAGCACGCCCACGTACGCCTGTGAAGGGAGACAGAAAGACAGACCGCCAGTCAAGGCCCAACTGTCAAATCTGATTTACAAACACAAGTGGAAATACAGATGCACTTGGTTGCAGGCATTTGGATTGGTCCAGAAATAGTTCATAATTGGTCTCAATGAGTTACAGGGTTAAAAAAAAAAGTATAAAATAAATAATAAATAAAAACATTTTAAAAATTTAATGAGCCCTCTAATTTTTACCTCAAATCCTCCTATGACCAGCAGGGACTGCATTTCAAACTTTCTGATAGTTGCTACTATCTGCTCAATTAAGGCATCAGGAAGAGTTCTGTAAAACATCCACAGATGGACTGTGATTTACCGTGTATCTCATACATCCTATCAACAACGTTATATTGACATTCACTGATCATCTAATTAAACTGTTCTTAGGTTGTGTGCATGTATGCACATATACTCACACTCACTCACTCACTCACTCACACACACACACACACACACACACACACACACACACACACACACACACACACACACACACACACACACACACACACACACACACACACACACACACACTGACATGCACACTGACATGCACACACACACCTTTTAGTCCCCAGCAGGGAGCCACCTTGACTGGTCCATCCACTCACGTCATTCCAGTTCATCTCAGTCACCTTTAAAGAGGACAGTTATTAAATCTAGAGCCCTTTCCTTTCCACTGTGATAGCCTGGCATAATTATAAAAATGATATTAACAGAAATTACACTGGCATCATCTATTTCTGTCTTTGTGAAAAAAATTGTAATTACATAAACATAAAGAATCATATCCTCATCATAACTATCATGTTGACAGATCAGTTCCGAGCTACCAGATTTATAAATTCCCTGGTGTCTTCCCTTGCTTAAAAACAAAACAACTCAGATTAGGTGAGTTCAATCTGTAACAAAGGAAATCTGAGTCAATTTGGATACTAGTGTTTATGTAGCACTATTATTTACAGAAATGTGACAACTAACGTTATACGTCATTGACTCAAACTATATAAATTTTGAAGTACAACCACCTAATAAGTAGGCAAAACAAAACATGACCGGTCAAATGACTCTGCTCGGAGCTGCGTTTTATTACAGCGCTATCTAATTTGAAGTTCATAAGCCTCAGTCTCCCATCAGTAGAACTCACCATCTCCTTGGCGAGCCCCTCGAAGCCGTTGTTGACGGCGTACACCTTGTGCCCCAGAGCGGACGCCACCCTCACAGCCGACCTCACCGCCGCGTTCATTCCTGCTGCAGGGGCGCCCACGTTCAGGATCGCCATGGAGAAGCCACTCTAACAGGGGTGAGAAAACGCACAGACAGGCTCACAGACAGCCTACTACTACAGACAGATTTACACACAGAGCAGTGTCATTTGAGATTTTGCAATTTGAACAAAACGGACAAATGAAAACCGAGTTAGAGACTTCAGTACCTTGGACTTGGAAGGCTTCTGATATGCCAGCAGTTTGTAAGTGTTCCAGTTATTCTCAAAGCTCCTGCAATGAGGACATTATTGGCTGCTAGTACATACAACACAAACATGCAAATGCATACGGCCGTACGAACACGCATATGCCCAAACCCCACGTTAAATCCCCAGGGATTTATATAATGTGACATCGTCAAACCACTCACTTCCCTCGCAGCTGGATGGCCTCCTCAAACCTCTTCTCATTCATGGCCTTCTGCACCTCTTTAGTCTACAGATACAGACACAGTACTACAAACTAGTCCCTCACCCAGATGTTACACAATCACTTTTACAGTATTGGTCCTGGAACTGCACTCAACCGACATACTCTGAGTGAATATCAGGCTGGATAACCCAATAATATGTAAAAAGCTATGCAATTTCTGTAAATAAGTACATGAATTATAAAACTATTAAAATGAAAAGGAAATTAGTTCTCTTTGTTGTGTTAATTGTGGGTGTGGGTGGGCGGTGGCTTACCAGTTTCACACAGTCCATGAGCGGCAGACGTACAGCCTCGTTTCCTGACAGTCCAATGACACAGGCTGGGGTATCTTCATTGGCCGCCAACAGGGCTAACACTGCCTCCACAGCCAACCTACTGCTCTGTGGAGAGAGAAAGGCCTGAGCTTCATATCACTACAGAGACACACCTGAGCTTCATATCACTACAGAGAGACACATGAGCTTCATATCACTACAGAGAGACACATGAGCTTCATATCACTACAGAGACACACTTGAGCTTCATAGCACTAGAGACACCTGAGCTTCATATCACTAGAGACACAAATGAGCTTCATATAACTACAGAGAGACACACCTGAGCTACATATAACTACATAGACACACCTGAGCTTCATATAACTACAGAGAGACACACCTGAGCTTCATATAACTACAGAGACACACCTGAGCGTCACATCACTACAGACACACACTTGAGATTCATATCACGAGACACCTGAGCATCATATCACTACAGAGAGACACCTGAGCTTCATATCACTACAGAGAGACACCTGAGCTTCATATAACTAGAGAGAGTGAGACACACCTGAGCTTCACATCACTACAGACACACACTTGAGATTCATATCACGAGAGACACCTGAGCATCATATCACTACAGAGAGACACCTGAGCTTCATATCACTACAGAGACACACCTATGCTTCATATCACTACAGAGAGACACACCTGAGCTTCATATCACCACAGAAACACACAAACACTAGTGCTTCAAATAACTACAGAAACAAACTCTGCAGATTCTTTTCGCTCTACAGAAACTCACAAACGGCATAATTTCTTTACCAGGGATACAAATGCCATGACGTCAAATTCAACCACTCATAAACACAGACAGTAATTGAGAGAGAATAACCTAGGAGAACCTGCAAGTCTTGTGGACTGTAATATCTGCATCAGCACAGTTGAACACGCAGGTAGCCACACAGCCCTTGCGCATGAACAAATCAGATGGCCATTTTGTATGCGATTACTCCATTTTGTCAGTGCAGGCAGAACAAGCAGCCCCCTTGTGGGTGATTTCATTAAAGCTGAAATTATTGGCACTGAAATGCTCCAGACCTCTTACTACACGTCAAGCACCAGACATCCCCTGACAGAACACATGCACTGTACTGGAGGCTGCCTCAGTCACATGACACCTGGCATCCATATTTTTTATTGGCCAAGCCTCCCAAGGTGATGGGTGGGACTCACCAGCACCCTATCGAAGGCAGAGGGTGTGCCGCCTCTCTGTACATGACCCAGTACTGTCACCCGCGTGTCGTACCCCAGTCTCTCTATCACCTGCAGAGAGGGAAAGAGCTCAGCCTGTCATTAGAGCCATAAGCTTATGAACGACAGAACTTTCACTTGACATGGTGGGTAGGGAACAGACCAAATGAGGTAGTGTGTTTGGATTCTAGGGTGAGCTAACCTGGTGCACTAGATCACTAGAACACTTAAACTGAATTGCTGCAGCAACTATCCTGCTGTATAAATAAATTATATATCAAATTAAATGTTGCCAAATAAATAAATAATGATAGTTATAACTGCCTTCCAATAATACAGTGCTTTTAAAATTATATTTTAAGATAAATTACTGCTTAGAAAAGGGAAATCCTGAAGATTTATAGAAGAGATTTATAGTAAAGAGTCCTGGTGGTGGTTAGAGGTGCTCACATCCTTCACATAGTTGGAGGTGATGATGTTGCCCTGCTTGTCAGTGGCTCCCTCTGCGACGATCACTATGTTGAGTCTGGATCCCCCTGCAACCCGGCACTGTGATTACAGTAAGCATGCGTTAGCCTACGTGTTTTAAGCCCTCATGGGAACCCAATCCAGGCCATCTGTTCTCCTCAGCCCCCCATCCTCACCTCTCCCAAACGGGTACAAAACTGTTCCTCCCAACCCTCATCTGGGGGAGCCTCTGGGATGAAGAGCCAGTCTGCACCCGATGCCAAGGCCGAGACCAAAGCCAGGTACCTCAACACATAACACAAAGGGGCCGCTGTCAGTGAACACGCCACCGGGGTACGAAATTGACTTTTTCACCCACTGGACAGAGTGGCTTGAGGATTCTAAAAAATCACCAGCCATTTTCAACATTTTACCAGCCACATTACCTTTTACAATATAACACAACCTGGTTGTTTACCTGCCAAAGTGGCTGCTAGAGTAGAAAATCTTACCAGCCATATATTTTACCAGTACTCGGCTGGTGGCTGGTGTTAATTTCACACCCTGTCTGCCACCCCCAAGCATAGCATGCCTATGAATGCTGAACTATAAGGCTCTGGATAAAACGGTGGTAATTCCTAACCGGTGCTCACCCACAGTGTCGACCCATGACCTCCAGAACGAATGCACGCTGGTGGCTGTGAAATGCAAAGACAACGTACTCAGAGGGGAAGGGGCTCGAGGTTCACAAGCAGAGAGGGATATCATCATTCTGTCCGTCATGCATAATTGTCACATGCTAGAGATTCTACAATATTCCAAAAGAAAGTTCTCAGTAGATCTCAAAATTAAGTAGTACTATGACAGCTTTATGAAATATTAGTTTAAAACAGTTATAATAGCAATACATTATAAATGATTCCTTGACACTGAAGTCCAAAAGGCCTGGTATATTTAACCGAACCCTGGGTAACGGGTTTGTCATAGAATCACCCTAACCACTTTGAACACACAGTTTCTATGGATGAACGTCAACAGCAGAGATTCTATGTGGTCACACCCAGTTGCGTAACATTGTAATTCATTCTGGGAACGCATTCAATGCACGTTTGGGCAAGTTTCCTTTCGACAATCTTGCAGGAAATGGTTGCATTATGTAACCAGAATACAAAGGTGAAATGTGAGAGTGATCTCATGCCATTTGGCAGAAAAGACAGCAGTGGAATGCATTCTGCTGGCTGGCCTCTCATAATCCTCCTCTCTAAAGTGTCTGAATTACTAAGAAAAAATCTGATATCTAGCATTTATCATCACAATTGATATCTGAGATTTAGTCATAATGACTTGTAATTGTCATTAGAATTAAATTACGATTTAAGCTTCTGTCCTGTAACAATCCGTCTGTGTTTGAATTACTTCTCAAAATTAGGTATGTAATGTCTGAAAGAAGGTATTTAGCCATGATATATTTTTTTGGTATAATTCTACATTATTCATTTGCTAAGCAGATTTACACAACTTAAATTTCACATACTACCCATGTATTAGGCTGAAAATGTACTTAAGAAATTCAGATTAAATACACTGCCTGGCCAAAAAAAAGTCGCCGTTGCACCCGGCATGCATAGTGCCCACTGTACAAGGCAGTGTTATGATCTGGGGTTGCTTCAATTGGTCAGGTCTAGGCTCAGCAACATTATGAAGTCAGCCGAGTACCTGAATGTACTGAATGACTAGGTTATCCCATCAATGGGCATATTCCAGGACCACAATGCCAAGATTCATCGGGCTCAAATTGTGAAAGAGTGGTTAAGGGAGCATGAAAAATCCTTTTCACACATGAATTGGCCACCAGAGTCCTGACCTTAACCCCATTGAAAGTCTTTGGGATGTGCTGGAGAAGACTTTACGGAGTGGTTCGACTCTCCCGTAGTCAATACAAGATCTCGGCCAAAAATTAATGCAACTCTGGACGTAAATAAATGGTGTGACGTTGCATAAGATTGTCAAAATAATGCCATGATGAATGCGCGCCGCAATCAAAGCTAAAGGCGGTCCAACAAAATATTAGAGTGTGTGACTTTTTTTGGCCAGGCAGTGAAGCAATAGCTTTATCAAGAGTATAAGTGTGGTGCCCTAATTCAAACTATAACTTCTGTCCCAAGTTCCATAAACACAATGACACATGGCCGCCCATAAAACGTTAGTACTAAATTAGATCAAACGCAACATCAATACATCAAATCAATATAACTGCAATCCGGTGACAATAATGTGGTCCAGCAGAGGCTATTGTTTCAGTAGGCAAGTTATCTGTCCAGGAGCCTGACCTCTGGGCAGTGGTGATGATGGCATCGATGACCTGCATAATCCGCTGGAGGGCGGAGTCAGCGCCAATGGTCATGTCGGTGCCGCAGAAATCGTTGTCTATGGAGCCCACCAGTCCGACGATGTTGAGGTGACAGTGCTTCCTGGCCACAGCGTCTGTGATCTTCCCTACGATATTTCGGGATGCAGGCACACACACGACAGGGCACTGTGTGAAACTGAGTGTCTACAATAGAAGTGGACATACCTCCCCGCTAGCACAGTGACCTCTTTAAAACACACAGCTAATCCTGGGAAGGCAATACTAATTTGCTTCAGGTGCACAATGGTACAGCCAATTACAGACATTACAGCCAAATAGTTGAATTCATAAATGGATCGCAGGGGTGATGCATACAGAGATTACAGTGCTAAAATACTAGTTATGCATCTTTAAAATGTCAGTTGCTTAAATACCATTTTAAAAAAAGCTCCCCTGCAGCCACGTTGTTTAATTAGGACACGTATTGTTAACTACACGTACGGTTTGGGATTTATGCAATGACTGCCAATGACTGCCCCCTCACCCTTGGTGACCAGTTGCTCCAACAGGTCGCTCCACTCGCTGCGGAAGATGTTCGCCCCCGTGAGGCTTCCGTCCCCGCCACACACGCACAGGTTGGTGATGCCGTGCTGCACCAGGTTAAAGGCAGCCGCCAGGCGCCCCTCCTGCGTGGTGAAGTCCTTGCAGCGGGCGCTGCCGATCACCGTCCCACCCTGGAGGAGAGACAGAGAGGCACAAGCTTGCCAGGGAAACCAAGGCCAGAGCCCAGAAAGATATGATTTATCCTAAAGCGGTTAGCGTTACCAATTCAGTTACACTGCCGTCAGATCGACTGTTATGAGTGGCTATGTAAATGTTCAGCAATGTAAATGAACAATGCATAAAATACAGCTACATGTCATGACTGTGTAGAGTTACCACATTCTGACCTACTGAGGCATATGGGAGACAAGAAAACTAATCATAATGGAACAGCCTAGAACAAAAGTAGGTATTGTACTCTATTGTAGTGAGATCGGGAGAAAGCGGACGGCCAACAGATGAGTCAGTTGGTTGAACTGGGGACTATGATACACG
Organism: Ilyophis sp. 1 JC-2022; assembly: GCA_022702515.1. Lineage (NCBI taxonomy): Eukaryota > Metazoa > Chordata > Actinopteri > Anguilliformes > Synaphobranchidae > Ilyophis > Ilyophis sp. 1 JC-2022. The sequence continues at coordinate 23,688,272 of CM040398.1, read as the reverse complement.
GCTGTGGAGGATTATTTTCAAAAAATCTAAACTGTGTCACAACAAAATTTCTAATTCTAAGTAGCACAAGGAACGCGATGCACACGATTAGACTGTCGACTGAGAAGAATCATGCGAGAAAGAATAAATTAAAGGCACCTTATACCAGCCAGAGATCTTATTTGTATTTCTGGAGAAATGGGGTTGTAAGGTGGCTTTGTGGTTTCTGGAAAATAGGAGAGAGTTCCAGTCTGGCGATTGGAAGTCCTGATAGTCCCGAGCAGACTACTCCACCATAAAAATACAATGTATAACTGTACAACTGTAGCCTTGGTTAGCTGCCCTGGGAAAGGGAGGTGTTCGCCATATAACTAGAGAAATGGTTTTAGGCATGGCACTGCAACAGCCCCTTCCAGCTGTAAGTAAGTATTTTATTTATATAGCACCTTTCATACAACGAATGCAGCACAAAGTGCTTTACAACAGGGAAATACATAAAACATAGAATGATAAAAGCGGGAGAAGGAGATAAAACAATAAAAATATGGGTGCAGCAGCAAGCAGGTACATAGTGAGAGTAAGGAACATGGTCTTTACAAAGGTCAAACTGTTCGCAGTAAGGACTTATCTACGGTGGCCCAGAGGTGCAATCCACATTTCTAAAAACCAATCTTTGTTTCTAAATAGAAATCCTCTTTTCTAAAAAGAAATCCTTGTTTCTAAAACATAATCCTCGTTTCTAAAACAAAAACCTTATTTCAAAATAGAAATCCTTATTGCTAAATTAAATCCTTGTTTCTAAAAAGAAATCCTTGTTTCTAAATGTAAATCCTCGTTTCTAAAACACAATCCTTGTTTCTAAAACACGATCCTCGTTTCTAAAACACAATCCTTGTTCTAAAAATAAATCCTTATTTCTAAACAGAAATCCTTGTTTCTAAAAATAAATCCTTGCTTCTAAATGTAAATCCTCGTTTCTAAAACAAAATCCTTATTTCTAAATGTAAATCTTCATTTATAAAACAAAATCCTTATTTCTAAATTAAATCCTTGTTTCTAAAAGTTAATCCGAGTTTCTAAAAGTTAATCCGAGTTTCTAAATTCAAATCCGAGTTTCTAAATTGAAATCCTTGTTTCTATTAAGACTGAAAGCTAAATGCTACAGTTAGCCTGTGGGGGGGGGGGGGGTGGGCTGTCTTTATAGCTGAACTATAATGGCCAGAGAAAGGAGTGGGTGAATACAGTCAACACAACAGAGCAGCTGCTCAAACAACACCGATAAAATGAGCCAGAAACAACTCATTAGAAACACACAATAATGAACAATATTTACTCATAGGTAGACCAAAAGTAAGACAAGCAAACACAAACAAAGAGAAAACAAACATTTAGCAGGGAAGGCCAGTTGCGCAATCCATTCAAATTAAGCTTATTTTAAATATAAATACATTTTGATCTTATTTCAGTCCTTTGGGTTAAATATAGTGGTATATGGGTCAAAATAATTCAGTGACAACAATGTTCATAAAGATCCACACTCAACATTTTCTGAAAATTAAAAATCGTTTTACGAAAATTAAGCTTATCAGAAGCACAACAAGCAGCTTATCTTGTCTACAGGGGGTCAACGAGTGACAGATACTATAGCGCACGCAGCAAGACATCTTACCAGCTGATAATCAATGAGAGCTACACCCACAGGAAGTGAAGAGATGCGCAAAGAGGGTGAGAAGAATGAAGGCGCGCTGGGAAAACACAGCAAGCACAAAATTTTCAGAAGAAGGTAGAGAGATGTAGAGACCAAAATTAAAGATTAATTATACAGGGCTACATGTGCCATGTTTGCAGACAGTTAGCGAAGAGATTGACTGTTTTTAGAGGATGATCACTTGTAGACTGCACACGCAATTTGGCAATAATTGGAGAGTATATTCACACCTGACATCAACAATTTCAGTTAGGGGTTTGGCTGCCAGGGCAAAGGTACTTCAACATAAATTCTAAGTTTAGGGGGAATTCATATGGTTCCGTGTCATCAATGTCTGATTCTTCACCCCTTGGTTGATCCTGGATTAATCTCCTGTTTGAAGATGACCAATTAAAAAGTATTCTTGCAAACGTCATATGAATAAAGGCACAAAATATTAAAAAACAGGGTTTTAGAGTTTAGATTTACCCCTGCTACATATATGCAATATGAAAAATCACAAAGTCTATAGTTGACCCGTGTCCACAGGTGCCAGTTTTAGTAGTGTCTCATAATTTGTACTTCCCACAGGAATACCTCCTGTGGTGCATGTATGCCTTAGTCCAGAACATGCCCAACTGCTAAATAAATAACGACATGACCATTATTTCAGGTAATTTAGATACTTTGCTTACTGTTCTCACCATGGCAACTCTTTACCACCCACACCTTTTGTCGCTTGTTTGAGAACCAAAAGCACTAGCTCCTCTTCCTGATATGCATTATGGCCATATCGACAACTCTGAAGGCTATGGGTGTCCAGTCTATACCTTCCTGACATGTAGTCTTACTATGGGAGCGGGGGGTTTGCGAGGTAGGCTTTAAGATTTAACACAGCACATGAATGTGAATATAATATGAAGCTATGATTTAATTTGAGGATATAATCCTTTACTTCAGACAACCGCATCATAATTCCTTACCAGCTGAATGATGTTGCTGACGCTGTGCCAGTGGGCCAGCTTGATGTTGTCACCCCCATCTACCAGTCCTTGGTATCCCTAAGGCAAATCCCACATTCATTAGTCATGCTTGCAATAGGTAAATCAAGTTTACAGAATCATTATGAGGGTAAACTAGAAATAACCGCCTTGCGGTTGTATGCCTCAGCCAACAAGTCAAGTTGCAGTTTACGTCCATGTCTGTCCAGACTCATAAAATATATGTAGTGAAGACTTTGAAGGAATTTAATTTAAAAGGTATTAAGTGTATTTATCAGCGAAATGGAAGTTACGACTATATTGACATGTATGATTCCAGTGAATAATTTATCATTGCAAGGGCAGTCTTTATTTATTGAACATTGAATTAATGTGATTACTAGATCGTTTTCTCAGCTACAGTGGTAAGCAAAACATTATGTCACAGTGAAGTTGACCTTTGAACTTTTGGATATAAAATGTCATCACTTCATAATTTTATCCTATTAGACATTTGTGTGAAATTGTGTCAGAATTAGACTAGGAATTATTGAGTTATGGCCAAAAACATATTTTGTGAGGTCACAGTGACCTTGACTTTGACCACCAAAATCCAATCAGTTCATCCTTGATTCCAAGTAGACGTTTAGGCCAAATGTGGAAAAGGCATTCCTGAGATATGGCGTTCACGAGAATGGGATGGACGGACGGACAGACACAGACACAGACAGACGTATGTACAGACAACCCCTATTAGACATTTGTGTGAAAGTTTGTCATAATTAGCGTAGGAATTCTTGAGTTACTGCCAAAAACGTCTTTTGTGAGGTCACAGTGACCCTGACCGTTGACCTTAAAAATCTAATCAGTTCATCCTTCAGTCCAAGTGCACGTTTAGGCCAAATGTGAAGAAATTCTCTCAAGGCGTTCCTGAGATATCAAGTTCACGAGAATGGGACGGACGGACGGACGGACGGACGGACAGACGGACGGACGAACGGACGTACAGACAGACAACCCGAAAACATATATTAGGAAATAAAATAGAGTTCCCCGTCAGTAGCTTCCAAAAAAAAGCAATAATTCATTTCAGAATACACCACAACATGATCAACATTTCAATATCAGGAGGACAAAGACCCAGTCCAGTTTAAAACGTTGATCATGATGATGATCATGATGTCACTTTAACACACATGTTTTGGTTGTTGGGAAGCTGCAAACAAGGTGTGCACACACTGTTGGGTTTACCCATGTTTATTCTGTTCTCCAGTGCATCAGGGACTTTGGATATGCATGTGCAGGTATTGCTTTTTCATATATTAACATCATTTATCCATGTGCTCTACCCTGCTATCATGTCAGAGAGCATGCAGATCGATGAGAGAGACAATACCTCATGGATAAGATACATTTTGGCTCCAACATATATTCCCATCCGAGTCACCGCACGGACAGCTGCATTCATACCTGTTGTGCAGATGAGAAAAACACTTAAAAAGTACTCTGTCTGGGGTGCTATTCATTTTCTCAATAGTATATCACTGGATTAACTGCAGTGAATTACCTTACTAAAGTGCATATACCGCTGGTACTGAAATATCTGACATGTGAGTTCTAAACTTCCTGTGGAAAGTTACCAACCCATCATTCTGGTTTTGATTCTTAGAGGACCTGAACTTTAGCTCCAGATAGCTAATGAGACTGCCAACAGTGAACAGAAGCTGACATTAGGGTCATGTTACAATATAAACCAGTATATGGCTGTTATATATATATATATATATTTACTTTATGTGACAAACACTTAATTCCCTGGCTGGAATATCACAAGGCAAAATCTCACGTGGTTGTCTAAAATTATGGAATCCTTGTGCATCATACAGAAAGGAGATACCATCTCATGTCTACTGAACACTATAGCAAATAAGATTTTTATGGTATTGCCAATTAAACTTTTTGCATTACGTAGATCTATCATAAAACGCAATCACAGTGTATCTTTAAAACTGCAATAAGAGTCCGCATTAAAACCCACAGCCCCATAATAAACATGGCCATTTTAAAAGAACATGTGAAAACGTCTTCCTGTCTGTGTTTGACTCAGATATGGAGTCAATGAATAATAGGCTTATGAAAAATAGCCCCTTCTGTACGTGAAAAGGAAACACCACACACAGGAAAAAAGTTTTTCAATCTGTTGCAGAAGGCACCCAATTACATAGCAGGACTTAGAATAGATTATGTTTCAGTACCATGAGAATTAGGCTAAATATCAAAGTTTAATAAAACTCGTCTGAACACGCCTATTTTTACACAGTAGCTAGGCTATATGTAGGCTACGTACTTATTTAATACAGACTGCGACGCAAGAAAAGGGGAGCAAAACAGTCAGAGTATTAAATCTTGCCGATAAAAACAATGAACCAACGTGGATAGCCTACAGTAGACCTAACATACTGAATAACAGTGAAAAACATCCACTTATCACGGCGTGCTACAGGCACATTGCGTCACATTTAATGTGAACTAATAAGATTGTATAAGCAAACAAACGGAGCTTTTGGCCACACACGAGTTGCAAACAAACATAAAAGCGAGGTTAATTTGCAAACAACTTATATTTCAATAAACAAACTTATAGAAAAAAACTTGTTGTGAAATGATAAAGTAGCCTATTCAAGCGTGTTTCCGTTATGGATATTGTAGGCTACAGGTTATGAGTCGGCAGAAGACAGTCCACCTTGTGCATCTCCTCCACTTGTCAGCACGGCGATAGATTTGCCAGCCCCAGTCATCCGCAGCTTCTCAAAATCCAGAGTTGCCATGGTGGATGTAGGCTATAATAGTTAAAGAAAAAATATACACATTCGAAAAGTAAAAGTCCTGTTTCCTCTCGTGTAACAAGCGGTAACAAGACAACTTCTTTCAAAACACTGCCTACAATAGTCAGGCCCAGGGATCTTTCCCATAGGCTACGTGCTCACTGCGGTGCTTTCGCTTTGAGAAAAACCAGCTCCGCCCCAGTTGCCTTCGCTACCAGTGAACAAGGATTGGCTCTTCTTTCTAGAAGGCCGAATAATTCAGGTAGTCTTGCGTAGCCTATATTATAAATTCATAGGTCATATTGATACATTCATCAAATTAGTAGGTTACGTAAAAGTTTATTTTTTTAAAGTTATATTTTTTGTACTTAAGTACATCCAGTTTATTTTTTAAGTTTTTTAAATTAGGCTACTTTATAAAACGAAATTGGCCCAATTTAATTAGGCTATAGGCCTACTTAAGTATTTTCTGGAACTACACTTTAAGTATAGCTATCATTTATGAACTACGTTACTTCTAAGCATTGTATCCTAAATTGGTAGACTTAAGTATTTTAAACTGTGATCCAAGTTCACTTCTGGAAAGCAAAGTGAAAGTGCACTTTAAGTAAACTACTTGGGATTTAGTTCAGATAAAGTGTACTTAGGGCATACTTTTATAAATGTATTTTTTGTAAGGGTCATGTTATGTTATTTTTATTTATTTATTGTATGTTAAGGGATTATCACAACTGAAAACTTTGTTAGATACAGAAATGGATATTGACCAAAAACAGTAGCCTAAACCCTAAATACTACATAAAAACGAGAGCCGTTAACATGGAGGGAGGGAAGTGCAAGTTTCCCTGTAGCAGCAGAGTGAAGTGGTCGGGCAGGAGCATAGTGCTGGATTAAGTCCTGTTGGTAGGAGGGGCCTGACCTTTTGGCTGCAGTGTAGGCCAGGGTCAGAACTTTGAACCTGATCCAGCCCACGACTGGCAGCCAGTGGAGTGACCTCAGCAGGGGGGGTGCCGTATGAGAACCTCCCGAAGTTCAAAGTTCTGACCCTGGCCTACACCGCAGCCAAAAGTGTGTGGTCACACTGCACCACACAAGAAAAAATAATGGCATGTAATAAAGAAAATGTGTGTATGTGAGACATAAAGGCATATAGGGCACCACAGATGTGCCATTGTGTGGTAAGTAGCATACCTGTAGCTTCAGTAAACACTAACGGAGTTAGTATGCCATTAGTTGAAGTGATTAGATTAGATTAGATACTTTATTAGTCCTTTACAGGAAATTCTTTTTGTTTTGGTCAGACAGACAAACAAAAAAACAAACAGTTAACAGTTTGTACCAAGTCTTCCAAAAATGTAAGACTAATATTCTCAGCTCCGGATTCTTAACATTCAAAAATGAGTGCTCTGATTAAGAAGCATAAAGTACAGAAGAAATGCTGGAGTTGAGCATCTGGTGGGTGCATACAATCTGTGGTTCTTCCAAGCAACCGAAAAACACTGTAAACCAGTAATTAGAATATGGTCTCAAATCCGAGAGCAAGCAGTTTTTGCCAGCAGGAGCCGCCAGAGCAATACTGGAGGCACCAGACACCATATCGGCTTGCCATGGAGGTATCTTTCTCACATGCCTCAGTCCGCTAAATTTAACTCTGCTGAATAGAAATTTATACTGAATACAGAACAGAAATCAGCAAATGCTATTTCTGTTAAATCAATCCTTGTTTTCTACTTTTACTCTTTTTTAAAGGTAATTACGGGTAACTGTCAGCAATCTACTGGCATGCAAGTAGGTAATGCAGCAGTAGCACTTTCATATGTAATACATGCATACTCACACACAGACAAACACACACACACACAGACCTTTGTATTATCGTTCCTCCTTGTTACACCATGCTAATGTTTCACTATTTTATTGAAGCTCTATTCTATTGAAACTTGAACAAATAGAAAACTAAAAGTGATGTGGAGGCATGTTTGTTGACATTGACAGTGTATTATAGCTATTGGTATAGGTAACGAAAACACAAGCAAAAAGAAAAAGAGGGAGAGAGGGAGGGTGAAAGACAGAAAGCGAGAGAGAAAGAGAAAGTATGTGTGTGTGTCAGATGATTTCCAAGTATATTGTCCACTATGTTCCAGCAGTTAGCCACTTTCAAAAAAGACACGTGATTTGGGACAACAGATATACAGGAGGCTCCTTTTTAACAACTGAACAAAAATAAATGAACTAATGCCAAACATTTGTCACTGTAATCATGACGGATTTTTCATTAACTGAATATTTTATTTTGGCTGTGTTTTCCTTCCAGCAAAACACTCTTTAAGAATCATGTAACAAGTTGCCAAAAAACAAACATTGTTCCAAAGCTGCCTTAAATTAACAAAAATTTCTGATCTACAGATGAAACAAAGGAAACATAAAAAAATTTGCATCATAAATTAAGTTGACAATCATGTACTGTAGGCCAGCTACAAAAACAACAGGTTCATTGAAATGAATACATTAAACTCAACACAACCATAATGTACAGGGTCTGCTGAGGCCTTTGAACCAATAAGACTTTGTACTTCACCCTCAGCACCTTTGTGCCAATTTCCAGTGATTGGTTTTGAATATTTCTGCCTTTCGGAGGAGAGAGAAGAGGTTGACCTGTGATGTAGCTCAGGTTCAAATTTAGAGAGGGTTCACTGATGTTTCCCTTAGCAGTCGAACGGAGGGAAAGGTATTGGTACAAACCCTTCCCTCACTGTCCAAAAATCAACTGATCAGTACTGAGTGACACAAGGCTTCATACCCAGGTCACATGATATTACCCATGAACCCTGGATGCTGGTCATACAATATTGACAGTATGCAATACACATGCAATATTGAAGGTTTGTTCATATGTAGCTAACACTGAGGAAGATCGATTTTATAATGCAAGAACATTAGCTTGATCTATGGCCTTGTTCCATAAAGTCCCTTGCCACAAATGTTCAAGATGTCTGCAGCACTGTTTTAATGCCAGAGCTTATAAATACTCATTACTAAACACCAGACAGTGGGCTTCACCTAAATTCTATTATCACTAGCACAACCCTCTCAGCTAGACAGCTGTAATCTGTAGTTCTCCGTCTAGTTCTGTGATGTAGTTTGAGGACCCCAGACTTAATTTCTAAATTCCTCCCTACCCAGTTCTTGTATTTTGAGAGCTGGCATTCTTTCTACTGTAATATTGATCAAATCTGATTGGCCGTCCTAACTGTATTATGACCTTGGACACATACACAAGCAGAGAGATAAACTAATTAAAGCAATATTAAAGGGTGCAGTATCCCTTTTAAAAAACCAACAAAACACAGTAAAAAAAAAAAAAAAAAAACCTGAAAAGTAAGAGTTATGTGTACAGCCCGTTACAAAGAAGTGATGTGGATGATTAGTGACCATTGGCTGGTGTGTCAACACAAGGCCTTTGCATTAGTTTTACGTCTGCTAAAAGTTTTTGCACCCTCTAAAGGTCTTAGTAAATCAAGCCCTTGATGTGTAGCTGATTAAATGATGTGAAAATATCATGCTCTAAAGTAGCCTACTCTTAGTCAGCTGAACCTATTTTAATTATTTTTTGAATTCATAATTTTTACCTGACAAAATCACAGCAAAGCTATTGAGTAGCTTCCTTGACTCATGCTCATGCTTAATAATAAGATAAGCAAGTTAAAATATTTTGTCATGCGAGTAAAGTTTATTACACTGTAACTTCATAAGCTGACGTCTCTGCTCATCTACTTCTTCCATGAATGTGGAAACTTGGTTGCAGTTCGCATTTGTGCTATAGTGTAAAACAGGGAGGTATTGGCCAATCAGCCAATATGACCAGTCAAATATCAATTATTGATATTGCCCCCAGAATTTCCATATCCTGCACCCCTATTTACCACCATTACATTTCCTGAGTATTGAATGAATGAGCCCAAGAAATTGACCAGGTTATCTGAAAAATAAATGTGAAAAAAGGGCCGTCTGCCACTGCTGTCGCAAGCCCTCCTGGGCAGCCAGCTAGACAGTCCAGAGCAAAGGATCCTCCAGCTCCTGAGCTTGAGTGTGCATTATCACTCTGTGTCACTGATGGACCGAACACCAAAGGACTCACTCATTGGTCTATTTAAGCTGCACTTTCTGAATCGCTGACATAATGTGGCATCGCACAATACCCAAGTATCTGAAAAAGGACATAAGGGGAAAAACGACTCGAAAATGAGAGGAAAGGCTTGTGAACTTGTAGGGGATACTGCACCTTGAATTATGTGTGAATTAAAGGAAGAAGCTTTATGTTTAAAGCAGCACTTTGTTTGCTGGAGTTAAGTCTGTTCCTCACTTCTGCGATCCAGTAAGCACTGGGAACTGTGCTTGGGAGATTCGCAATTCACAAAGCTAGCCCTAAGACATGGATACAAGGAGAAATAAGACTGGATGACAAAGAGTTCAACACTAGTTTGTTTCCTGTTCATAATCGTCCCCATACAAATCCAAAAAACAAATCCAAAAAACAAATCCAAAAAAAAAAAAAAAACATTAAAGTGAACGTAAAGTAGGTAAATGGTGCTGTGAGCCTCTTTTGGATCAGGTTGGCTTGGCTTGGCTGTCTGTATCTGCCTGTGTTTCCTTGGCAACATGACTCATGCTCTGTAGGTAGTCTTCAATTTCAGCAGGGCTCTATGCTAACATCTTTTCAAGGAGCACTTGTGCTCCTAAGTTGAAAAATCTATGAGCACACAAATGCATTACAATGTGTGTGTGTCTTTCTATCTGTATATGTGTGTTGAAGGGGGTAACAGTAGTCAACCATGCTGGTATTTAAAGGGATAGTTCACTTTCAGACGTTTTTTGATATTCAGTTCTAGTCTATGTTTTTGGTTCCGCAGAGTTTTTGTGGGTAAATAATGATATTTTAGATACTTATCGAAGTTTCTGATGACCTGCCGGCTAACAATGGTTAGTAGGGGCATGGAGGCTTTGTGGTTTAAAGCAAGCCAATGCACTCCACAGCAGCTTGTACAGCCATGTTCTGCCTCCGTGTGTATTGTTGTATCCAGAAGGTAGAAAATGGAGAAAACATACATTAAAGCTGAAATAATATATTTAAAAATGTGGAATCCCTGTGGTCTCAGTCAATGCGCCTGTGGTCTCAGTCAATGTGCAGGCTCTCAACCTCAGCACTGGATATCATTTTGCCCTCTGCTGATATCTATAATTGCGCTCAAAAAGCCAGTTTACCTATTGGGGTCCATTCATTTTTGACAGCAAAAAAATAAAAAACATCCACTCATATATTGATGTTAACTCTGTGCATTAAAACTTCTTTAAAAATTGCTTATTATTTTTTCCGTGGTCAAATATTTTTTCTTACCACACAGACAAAGATATACATTTTAAAATTATTATTTATTCTGGCCCACGTCGTATTTTTGTGCGCTAGTTGGCAACCAATTACATACTCGCAAGGCTTTGACGTAGCTGCCTTCACGTCACTTTCTGCGCCATCCTCGTTGTACATGTGACTCCGAGGACACAACTGCGCATGTGAGATGAGCTTCCGGGTTCGGATGTGCTCCCCGTTGGTTTCCATTGGCATCGCTGTCTCTGCATATTATATACCCTAAGGTCTCAGCGCAGAGACGGACAGACGACAGTGCCTCAAGGAGACCATAGATACCCAATACCCCTGATGCCAGCGATAACACCGACACGGTAGTCTGATCCGAGACGTAGCATGATCTCACAACACTCATCTGTATCAAGTATGCTCCACACTTAACAAACTCTTTCTCCATATTGTTGTCTGTACAGAGTTCATTATTTTCCCTTGCTGTGACTAAAACAAAAGGTGAATGCCTCCGCAGATACATTATCATTCAGCAGGATGCAATCTCCGCTTGAGGCCTGAGGCTGTTGAGAGTCTGCCGCAGGGGATGGCTTTGGGCGGAGGGTGGGGGTCTTATTGCCGTTGGTCTTGGAGGGAGCTCCCTGGAGTAGGGGGTGACAGGACTCTCCGTGTTTGGTGGTGGTGGTGCTGGAGGGTGGAGGTCTTTGCAGTGTCATCATCTTATTGCCGTTGGTCTTGGAGGGAGCTCCCTGGTGTGGGGGGCGACAGGGCCCTCCGTGTTTGGTGGTGGTGGTGCTGGAGGGTGGAGGTCTTTGCAGTGTCATCATCTTATTGCCGTTGGTCTTGGAGGGAGCTCCCTGGAGTAGGGGGTGACAGGGCTCTCCGTGTTTGGTGGTGGTGGTGCTGGAGGGTGGAGGTCTTTGCAGTGTCATCATCTTATTGCCGTTGGTCTTGGAGGGAGCTCCCTGGTGTAGGGGGTGACAGGGCCCTCCGTGTTTGGTGGTGGTGGTGGTGGAGGGTGGGGGAAGTTCACCAGGAGGAGGGGCCACATGCTTTATGGTTCCTTAGGGTGCTGTCTGAACACTCCGTCTCTGAAGCCTCACAGTCCAGCTCCCTGAAACGCAGTGGGCTCTAGGGTCACACAGGGTCCAGAGAGAAAAAGAGAGAAATATTAATGGTTTCACTTAAACTGCTGTTCATACTGTATGTGTAAATATAATATAAACAAAACTTAAAACTGTTTAGTCCTATCTCAGAATATGTGACAAAAAAAACAAAAAAACATTTTAATTGGAATGTGAGGTGTCTGTAAACAGGTGCATATCTGTAAACTATGGCCAAGTGATGTACAACTGCTCTGGATGCTACTGCCTTGACTTTGCAGTCATTACAGGGACGTGTATCACTGTGACTTTGCAGAAGAATGAGGCACAGGCAGATACAGGAGTAGAAGGAGGTGGAGAAAGAGGGTGCGCCTAGGTAGAGGAGCAGGAGGTGTGGACCCTGACCTCGTAGCCGTGCTCGTCAGCACACAGCTTCCCCAGGGAGATCTGGGTTTTGACGCGGCGCACGGCGCACTCTTTGTCGGAAAGCCCGTCGGACTGGGTGGAGATGTCGATGGGAATGTCGGGCGTATGGGATAGCAGCTCGTCCAGGGGCCCCTCCAGGCTGGCCCCGGGGCGCTCCAGGGGCCCGCTGTGGGAGTGGTCGCTGGTGTTCCCCTCCTCTCCGTCCGATGCGGACAGGTTCTCCGAGCTGAAGGTGGAGTAGGACTGGAAGCTGCTCATGCAGCGGTGAGGTCTGAGGGCCCAAAGGTATTTTACCCAAAAATAAGAAAAGCTGGACCAATGAAACCTCAGAAACGAATGAGGAAACAGCGTGACTGACGTTATTCGACCCAGGTTTGATAACTACTATAGTGATATTCTCCTCACACACAGAATGAATGAGAATCTGGTAAGCTTTGTTTGGAGTGAAATGTCATAAAGCAAGAAGTATTAAGAAGTCACACGTTTAGGGTCACACAATGCTGCTTTCCAACAGCCCATGCATGCAGTTTCACAGAATGGGATGTGCTAGACAAGGTGATCAATAATGAAATGATTAGTGATATTTTCTTACCTCTGTTTCCGTGGAAATTCAACCTCACTGTCCACCTCCCCCTCTTCCTCCTCAGATGACTCATCACCAGCCTGGAGCAATGAGAACAAAATGTATCATTACCAGAAAAATGGTGTTCAGTCAATCCATTATCAGCCCCACACTAATGGGGCTCAGTCAATCCAATATCAGCCCCACATTGATGCAACTCCAATCCATTATCAACCCCACACTAATGGGGCTCAGTCAATCCACTATCAGCCCCACATTGATGCAACTCCAATCCTTTATCAACCCCACACTAATGGGGCTCAGTCAATCCACTATCAGCCCCACATTGATGCAACTCCAATCCATTATCAACCCCACACTAATGGGGCTCAGTCAATCCACTATCAGTCCCACATTGATGCAACTCCAATCCATTATCAACCCCACACTAATGGGGCTCAGTCAATCCATTATCAGCCCCACATTAATGGGGCTTAGTCAATCCACTATCAGCCCCACATTGATGAAACTCCAATCCATTATCAACCCCACACTAATGGGGCTCAGTCAATCCACTATCAGCCCCACATTGATGCAACTCCAATCCATTATCAACCCCACACTAATGGGGCTCAGTCTCTCCACTATCAGCCCCACATTAATGGGGCTTAGTCAATCTGTTATCAACCCCACATTGATGGGGCTTAGTCAATCCATTATCAACTCCACATGGATGGGGCTCAGTCAATCTATTGTCAACCCCACATTCATGGGGTTTAGTCAATCCGTTATCAACCCCACATAAATAGGGCTCAGTCAATCCACTATCCATTATCCAATCCATTATGAAAATGTCTTCTGCTGATTGTCCACCAGGCATTTCCACCTAAGCAGAATCTACTATGCGGTTAGAGGATCAATAACAAGACTAATACCCAAAGGCAAACACTTTTGGTGATGGGAATAATTTACTTTAGTTTACTTTATAATTTAATCTGATGCAACTCCAATCCATTATCAACCCCACATTAATGGGGCTTAGTCAATCCACTATCAGCCCCACATTGATGAAACTCCAATCCATTATCAACCCCACACTAATGGGGCTCAGTCAATCCACTATCAGCCCCACATTGATGCAACTCCAATCCATTATCAACCCCACATTAATGGGGCTCAGTCAATCCACTATCAGCCCCACATTGATGCAACTCCAATCCATTATCAACCCCACACTAATGGGGCTCAGTCAATCCACTATCAGCCCCACATTGATGCAACTCCAATCCATTATCAACCCCACACTAATGGGGCTCAATCAATCCACGATCAGCCCCACATTGATGCAACTCCAATCCTTTATCAACCCCACATTAATGGGGCTCAGTCAATCCACTATCAGCCCCACATTGATGCGGCTCCAATCCATTATCAACCCCACACTAATGGGGCTCAGTCAATCCACTATCAGCCCCACATTGATGCGGCTCCAATCCATTATCAACCCCACACTAATGGGGCTCAGTCTCTCCACTATCAGCCCCACATTAATGGGGCTTAGTCAATCTGTTATCAACCCCACATTGATGGGGCTTAGTCAGTCCATTATCAACTCCACATGGATGGGGCTCAGTCAATCTATTGTCAACCCCACATTCATGGGGTTTAGTCAATCCGTTATCAACCCCACATAAATAGGGCTCAGTCAATCCACTATCCATTATCCAATCCATTATGAAAATGTCTTCTGCTGATTGTCCACCAGGCATTTCCACCTAAGCAGAATCCACTATGCAGTTAGAGGATCAATAACAAGACTAATACCCAAAGGCAAACACTTTTGGTGATGGGAATAATTTACTTTAGTTTACTCTATAATTTAATCTAGCAAATCCTGCAATTTAGTGTTTGCCGCATGCATACTATCACACATACAATCACAGAAACAGACATTTAACACACAAATCTGTGAATGAGGTAATAGCAATAGAGGCAGGGGTAGATGCTATTTGCACGGCACACCATCTGTGTTCCGCCTCTGCTTTCACCTTCATGAGCAGCCGGTGGGCGTTTCGCAGCCCAGCGGGGGAGCGGTTGCTAGGAGACTCTCCTGGCAGCACCCCCTTCTTCGGGGCGTCCTTCCCCGGGGCAGCGGCGTTGGGGTTTTGCGAGTGAGCAGGTGGGGCCCCTTCACAGGTGCTCAGCAGGGAGTACAGAGGTGGTCCTGGGAGGCTTGGGGCGGGGCTAGTCTCCTGGTAGCAGGGGCAGAGTGAGCCGGGCCCGTGGCGCGAGTCGGCCGCGGCGGTGCTGGAGATGAGGTCGGGGCCTGGGCCAGAGAGCCGTCGCTGCTGGTGGTCGGTCTGCGGGCTGCGCAGGGCCACGGCGGGGCCGAAGTACCGTAGGTTGTTAGCGCAGTTAGCCACGGCGTCCTCACGGTCCTGCAGGGGGATGAGGGCGCTCTCTGGTGGGAGCTGGTGGTGGTAGTGCTGCTGAAGAGGCTGCTGCTCCTCCGCCGCCGAGGCCTCGCCCTTCAAGGCTCCTGGGAAGTCACTGTGGCTGCCCTTGCTGTTGGTCCTTCGGTGGCGCGGCTTGCTGCGGTACCTGGTCTTGCCGGGAGATTCTCTGGGGCTGCCGGACAGGGGCGAGGAGGATGGCAGCACCTCCATATTGGGGATCCCCTCAGCGCGAAGGAGGTCTGGTCTGTGGAGATCATAGGAAGAGATCAGACAACTTTGCATGATGAGGCCAGGCTTCAGCCGGATTCTACAGTGTAGCAACTTCTGACAAGAAAACGGTCATCAAAGACTGTTGAGTGGAGCTGTCATATGTTAGTATCATAATGAATCTCAGCTCTTTCCCTCAGTTTGTCAGGTTTGTGGAAGGTCATTTGACCTCTGACCTTTTGGCTGTTTGACCTCCAGGCTTGTGGGACATGCTGCCTTTCTTTTTGATGAGCTTCTCCACGGCGTTGGATTTCACGATGGGTCGGACAAGGTGGCGCTTATATGTCCCAGGGTACTTCTCCACCACCTGCTCCCTCCTGCAGAACCAGACAGCAGATAGAGATGGAGTAGAACCAACCTGAGTTACACCAGTAAAACGGTATATGGACGGGTACCCGCACAAAGTACACTGGAAACTGAATAAACATGAGGAAGATAAGCACCACAATACATGTAATGAAAGTGTATCATCACATTTGGAGAGCATAAATTACAAAGAGTGATTACTATATTCTTGTGTGTGTGTGTGTGTGCGTGTGTGTGTGGATGTGTATGCCTGCGCACATGCATGTGTGTGTGCTTGTGTGTGTAAACATGGGTCAGGGCACTGACAAGGACATAAGTTATTATTGTGTCTGAGACCTTGTGCTTGCTGAGGCTTAGCACTATAACAAGATTAGGCTGCAGCCTAACATATGAATAAGCTACAGTATAGTTTAGTCTCTGTACAGTTCTTAGAGCCAACCCATTAAAATAGACATAATTCAAAGAGCAATACAATCGTGTTCATTCTTGGTTCCAGTTCAAATGGCAGGGGACCAGTGTGCACATACTTCATGAGCTCTTTCTCCCGGACCTCTAGCTGCAGCATAATAGCACTCAGCTCCATGTAGAGGTTGTTGGCTCGATCCAGCTTCCTCTCGTAGTGCTCACGGATGTCCAGAGCATGCCTGAGGGACAAGCAGGATGGATGAGAGACAGATAAGCCTTGGTATAGAGGGAGTAACATGAGGAGGTATGTCTCTCTCTCTCTCTCTCTCACCGGAGCTCATCTCTCCGCCGGCAAATCAGCTCCTCGTCGAGGCGGTGGATGCAGGTGCCCTCGCTCTTTATCTTTTCAAAGTGCTTCTTCACCTCCTCCCTCCACTCCGCCTGTTACAAACACATACACAAGTGTACACGCACGCACACACAAACACACACACACAGGGTTACTTTACAAGACACCTGAGAAATTTGCAGTGCCCTGCATGTAGTAAAGATCTGCCAGTGCAGGAGCTGGAGCTGGTCTTGAGCTCACCTGAGATTTAAAGTATGTCTCCTGAGGGGCACCCAACACGTCTGCGGAGGCGATGTCCAGGTGCAGGACAATCTGCCGAAACGAGGGTCTGTTCCTGGGCTTCCCCTGCCTGGTGAGACAGAGAGACGCTCTGGGTTAAACGGCCCCTCCAAAGCAGCCTGCTGTGCTCACAGTGCCCTGGCTGGAACGGCCCGCTCTCACCACGTCTGCTTCATGAGGATCTTGAAGCCGTCGGGGCAGGTGGAGGGCACGGGGAGGCGCAGACTGTTGCTGCCCACGCCCCAGATGATGGCGGAGGAGTCCACGTCCTTATAGGGGATCTCTCCTGTCAGCAGCTCCCACAGCACCACCCCAAACGACCTGCACAGTGACAGCCGGGTTTGAGGGAGGGGTTGTGATAAGTGATGAATTTATCTGGCTTGATGTAGACACCACTCGGGAAGCACTCACACGTCAACATTAACTGGTTAGATTTCACCTGGGACAAAAACCTACGGCTAACATAACCTGACCTAAAAGTGCCATGCATTGGGTCTGCAATTCTCTCAGACATATGTATCTCCTACTCCTGCATAAAACTTAAATATTACAGCACACCATCTTAATTGCTTTGGGGGTAAGACCTAAGGGGTCAAATTTCACAAGCATTCCTGTACAGAGCGGCAGCGAGCAGAGGCTCTTACAAGAAGGTGACTCGGTGGAAGACTGGCTGTTCCTGCTTTGAAGCTGAACATCAAAGGCAATACGACTAAACACCAGTGGGGCTACAATGCCTGCAGTCTGGGAGGTTACCCTGAGAAACAGTACTCACCAGATGTCCACCTTCTCGGACACCGGCTCGTTTCGAATCACCTCAGGGGCCATCCAGGCCACCGTGCCGGCGAAGGACATCTTGGTGCTCTTGTCACTGAGCTCCTTGGAGGTCCCAAAGTCTGAGATTTTCACGTTGTCGTTGTGGGTGACCAACACACTGAGTGTGGCAGAGTGGGGAGAGGACATGACAAATTAACATCAACACAACGAAAATCCCTGTAGACTTAACATCAACACAACGAAAATCCCCGTTTCCAGCTGTACTGCTATACTCACCAAGCACATCTGTTCTGCTGCATAGGTAAATCTGAGATGTTCAATGGCTCACAGAAATGTGCGGGGGGGGGGGGGGTTTAGCTAATTCACTGAATTAATATATTTCCATTAGGGAAAAAGGGACATTCCTTCATTCACAGATTAAAGAGGGAAGGCTGAGTGAGGCAACCTGTGCTAAAATGGAGTGTGGCTACAGCGGAGCTTCCTGCAGTAAAGAACAGGCATTACCGCACAACAGTCCCTCTCATTAAGACCAGATTAATAAGTTGCGCAGCGCTGAACTGCCACACACGGTGAAAACAGGATCCCTTTAAAGCAAAATGAAAGGACCAGGCAGACGCAGGACACTGCTTTTAGCTAGTGGATAGTGGCAGCTATAGCCTCGCCCTCCCGCTGAGAACTCTTTTTATCCACAGGGACTGTTATAACTTCAACTGGGCCATTCTGTTGTGGGCTTTGCACAATGGGCGGTGGGTCACTGGAAGGATATGATAGTTAAACCCACACTTCTCCTCCTAGCACTGCAGCTCTCTTTTGGGAAGAGGGGACTCACTTCGGGGACTTGAGGTCCCGGTGGATGATCTTGTGGAGGTGCAGGTAGTTCATGCCGCTGGCGATCCCTGAGGCCCAGTCCACCAGGAGTCTGGGGGTGACCTTGCGTCCTGCCCTCAGGACCTCGTACAGCTGCCCCTGAGCGCAGTACTCCATGATAATGCAGTAACATGGCGCCTGAGTACACACACCCCTATGGAGAAAACATAGAAACAGAGAAACCATAAGGTATACATACTGAAATGCACCCACTCACTCACTCACTCACTCACTCACTCACTCACTCACTCGCTCAAGCACACACACACACATACACACACACACACACACACACACACACACACAGTACAATTCACGAGTTTAACACAATGGAGCCAGGGAACATCTTCGAGCCTTCAGACACTTTTCTCCGGGGTGCAGAGAAAGGCCTGATTAATGAAATTCAGCTAAGCTCTTAATTAATTAAATAGCTCACAGCGTCTTTAGCCGGCAGCAGTCTAGCCCCAGCCTGGAATGGCGAGGCTATCAGACTGCAGCCTCCACACATTTCATTCCAAAGCCTCATTAATCACTGCCAGAGCCAGGACTGCGCTCAGCACAAACGGAACCAGATATTCCTCAAGATTTGTGTCCTCTGTCTAAATGTGTATTTGCATATGTGCGACCATGTGTGTGTGCCTGTGTGTGCGTTTGTATCTGTCCGTCTATGTGCAGGATGTCTGGGCGTGTGTGTGCTTGTTTATGCATTTATGTGTTTATGTGGTGCGCACACGGTACAAGATGTGCCAGGCCAAGGTCTACTTTAAGCTGATGATGGTGGAGTGTGTGGACCTACTTGAAGCCGATGATATTGGGGTGCTTGAGTTTGCGCAGGTGCTTGATATCCGTCTCCTTCTGCTCGCGGACTTTCTTGATGGCCACCTCCTCGGAGTGGAACTTCCCCAGGAAAACGGCGCCCTGAGCCCCGCTGCCCAGCCACTTTAGCTCAGCGATCTCCTCAAATGGGACCTCCCATTGGTCTACAGACAGCCAATGTGATGCATTAATGATCACTTCCATACAAGTCTCCTATTTATGTCGCAATGATTTACAAATGTTTACAGATGTCTGAAAAGCTGGAGAAGCCAAGCAATAACAGATGCTCAAAAATTAATTTGATCAATCCTAATAACATCATGTTCCTTTTTGTGGATCTTAATAATCGTCATATACTGTACATGCAATGCTCTTGGCAATGACAGTCACAAACATAAGGCCTATGTCTGACATGCCGTGAGAGTGGTTTCTGCACCTGTGGGCCTACCAGCAGAGTAACAAATACACACAAGACCACAAATGGACTTTGTGGCTCCGAACAGATGATCGGGAGTCATCAGAGAGCCGGAAAGGAGGGGTGCGTCCTTGGAATTCCGGATGCCGGATAGAGCGGCATGTGGGAATGTCTGTCATGTGTTCTACACTGAAGGATCAGTCCTCCGATCTGAGATGAGCCAACAGCATTCCACGTCCTGCAGCCCCCACAAACCCACAGCCGGTCAGAACCCTTTGCTAAGGCTGAGAGGAGTGCAGGGGCTGATGGGATACGATACACTTCCCGTACTGCCCCAGCAAGCAAGTACCTATCGGGCCGTTGTCGGTGCCAGCTGTCAATAGAAGGCCCATTCACCAGCTATTTCACTTTTCTTTTAATGGCCGATGCTTATCTGAACTGCTTTGCCTGAATTGTCTGTTTACTGTAGTGCCGAATTGCGAAACGCTGGAGAACCAACAGCAGGTGAGTGCTGTATATTTGCTGGCTGGAGTGCAGGGCATGAAATTAAAATTTTCACCCACAGGCCAGAGTGGCTTGAGGATTCAAAAAATTACCAGCCACATTACCATTTACAATATTACACAACCTAGCTATCTGCCAAAATGGCTGCTGGGCTAGAAAAACTTACCAGCCACAATAAAATCATGATGTTTGAGAGGATAGCAGCAGACCCACCTTGCTGCTGTAGTTTGTACTCTGTGGAGTAGGTCTTCCCGATGATGTTCCAGACGGGCTTGAGGCATCCCAGCAGGCCCTCAAGGAAGCCGCTGCTGCCGTGCCCCGCCCTGTGGAAACGGAGCTTGACGTCGTCGTGTGGGTGGTTGTGAGTGCCCCCTCCTCCGTGCTCTGCAGGATGTCCCCCACCCCCCGTCCTGTCCTCGCACCCGCTGCCCCCGCTGCCCCCAAAACCGCCGGACGAGGGCGACTCTCCATCCTCCTGTTCCTGCAGCTGCAGGACGCTGTTGTCGAAGTGCCTCTGCTCGCGGGACGAGTCCTCGCTCAGCGCCCCCACGGGGGAGATCCCGCCCCCGGGCGTGCGCTCCTCATCCTGCCTGGGTGGCTGCGGGCCCTGGGGGGACGCGGGGGCTAGGTCTGCAGTGATCCGCGAGGGGGAGGGAGAAGGGGGGGGCTTGCCCACCAGCAGACTGGGGCAGGAGGTCCAGGAGAGCACCTCCGGGGAGCTTCCCATGATGCTGTGCGCGTGCGGAAGTGGAAAAATCTAACAGAAGGCGGGGCCTTCACTGACACACGCTCCTGTCTGGGCTCAGTTGGGAGACACCTGGCAGACACACAGACAGAAAGAGAGATGAACACGATTGAACACCACAACTAAACTAAGGAGGACCCCTATGGCTACAATCTCAGAAATCCCTACCATACAAATACAAATCCCAATGAAAGTATGCTGCTCATGGCAGATGATGTGTTTGGGTTCCTCAAATAAGGTGCTGCAATAACAATGTTTGCATCTGGATTTGTAGTAAGTTGAACTGGAAGTTTACCCAGTGCGGCAATCTGAAGGTCCCGTGAACCACTCTAATATACACATGAGAAAACCAAATAAGAAGGAATTCAGAGAATTTCCAGAAACATAACTGACTTGTCACATGTGACCTCTGTAAGATTGCTTAGATAATATTAATAACATCCACCATCCATGTGTCTTGTGTGTATCAATTTCACATTCGCAACCTAAACACGCAACAATACACTGCACACCACAGTCAATCCGGCTGCCATTTCTCTTTATATCCCTTTGCTCTGGAATGGAGAAAGCTTATCTTAATGATGATTAATATTTCTCCGCGCATTGCAGCACGTACGCTTAGCTGGGTGGGAGACGGAGTGGGCGTGACCTCATTAGCGCTTTGAGCTCCGCCCCTTGGTTTTCCACCACACAGGGTTTCCTTTACCGTAACTCTGCAGGGATTAACAGCGCAGGAGCAGTAGCAAAGCTGCGAGCTAACCATCCGCAACAGATTGCAGCTTCCCACAGCGCAAAAAATAGACAAATACAGTACAGAAAACAAATAATTACGAAGCTGCACAAAGCTGAAATCATCGTATTACATTCGTTTTTCAGTCCCATGACAGCCAGGCAGCCTTATCCGTGACGTTTTTACGCATCTCAAGTTTTAGGTGAAAACCTCTGTGGCTGCAAGTGTATAGTTACCGTACCTATTCACGTCGACCAATGTGCTTTATGATACAAGGGTAGGTAGGGTATAGAGCCTATAGCTTTCTGCTGACAAACACAGCACCTTAACAACACTACCACACTGACACCCGTCTTATTTCCTCACGTAATGATGTCCTTTATCCAGGGCAGCCTAGACCAGGGGTCTGTGACCATGGTCCTCAACACTTAAATGATCCAAATAAAGGTTACACAGTAAACTAATTATTCTCTTCTGGTTTATTGGCTCTGAACTGGTTTCTGATTTTAAGGTGGAAACAGTAACCAGTAGACCCTGCAGTTTTCCAGGACCGGGGTACTAGACCCCTGGCCTAGACGGTGTAGGTTACATTTTAACATATTAGTCATTTTCACTGATGGATAGTTCACTTAACCAGTCGCTAAGTCTGCTCTAATGCACAGGCTTAACATCAGCGCCCTATCAGGGAATGAATCTGCAACCCACTGGATAAGAGTAAAGCTCCTTTATCACAGAACCACAATGGACATGTAATAGCAGTATTATAGCTGTAATCTGCTCTGTTGTTATGCAAGACGCTAACAGGTCCCACTGTGGAACAGCTGGGAGAAATATTAAGAACAAAAATCATTGTTGTAGCTGTAATTAAATAAACACACAAGGAAAGAGAAATATGGGGAAGCTGAGAGGGTAAGGTCTGATTCTGCCCTCAGTGCTGACAAAACCAGGAAACTAACAAGGTACTGAAACTCCTTTCTGTAGAGTATTGTATGAAGAACTAAAAAAAGCGTTTGTCTTTGGGGGAAATCCCATACATTTACACGAGAGAGAGAGAGAGAGAGAGAGAGAGAGAGAGAGATGGATCAGTTTGTTGGAGCTGCCGTTACAGGTGCTTCTGGGAGGGGACAGACTGTGGCAGTTTGGGCCCTGTGAGTGAGGCCCCACTGAGAGGGAAAGGGATGCTCTGTCAGGTAACAGATACTGTAAATCCTTCCTCTGAATCAGGGGAGATTTGGGTCGAAACCGCTGCTATAATTCCACCCCTGGAGCGCCGCAGAGCCAGGCTATAGATGGGGCCCGAGATGAGTAGAGGAGGGGGAGAGAGATATCCCAACATCCTGCACTGACATAGATAGAAGAAGGAAGAGGGGGGAGTCCTTCTATTAACCTACCGTGTAGTTCACAATCAACTTTGTATCTATGCTTTCAGCAGGTAAACCCCCTGATTTCACCTGCCATATTATAACAGATTCTGTCACGTCCCGTGCCTCTACGTCTTAGTCCGTTTCCGGTTTCAGTATTTGTAGTCCGTTCCGTGTTTTGCCTTTCTCCACATTTCGTGTCTCCGCTCCTCACACCTGAATTGTGTTTCCTCATGTGTTTCGTCTCACCTGCTCTTCGTTAGTCTGGTTTATAGTCTGCGCTGTTTCTTTGTTCTGTGCCAGATCGTCTTGTGCCTTGCATTCGTGCTTGTCTCGGTCTTTCCAGCGTTTGATTCCTGCCTGTTCCGAGTTCCTGTTTCCAGTCCTGTGTCTACCTGTCCAGTTTATGTTCTCCTGCCTGTCTTGCCTGTTCTTCTCCAGCCCTGTTCCAGTCCTCCTGCCTGCCTGCCCTTCACCCTGCCTAGCCCTGCTCCAGCCCTTCCCCTCGTCCTAGCCCTGCTCCAGCCCTTCCCCCGTCCTAGCCCTGCTCCAGCCCTTCCCCCGTCCTAGCCCTGCTCCAGCCCTTCCCCCGTCCTAGCCCTGCTCCAGCCCTTCCCCCGTCCTAGCCCTGCTCCAGCCTCTGACGGATCCCCTGGTTCTGACCCCTGCCTGGAACGTTTCTGTCGACCTCGAATAAAGCCTTATTGCCATTACCTTTGGTGTTTGAGAGTGGGTTCCGATCGGTTCCCATAACATGACTCAAATAAAAGCACGACCCCTTTCTAAAAGAAATACAAGTCCTGGGATGTAAATGCAGAATATTCATGCACAGATACAGTATATCTGCCATAGTATGGACTTAGAGGACAAATGAGTCTAATTAAGAACAATTAACAGTCCGGAAGAATTCAGAGCTTGCCGTTATGGTTGGAATTAAAACCAGCATACAGAGTGTTTTGGATGTATTGGGCTATGGCAAATCTACTGCCGTACTGGCTTTGATTTTACTTAAACAGCACATCACTGACTGCCTTGTTCATTGCAGAATTTAAACAGCCTTTGAAAGAGTCGACACATGCTCACTTCTGAAGGGAGAAAAGCTTAAAGCATGATCGCAGTAGCATCATAGTACTGACAATTCCTCTGTTCCTCAATGCTCTCATTCTGCGCTGAAGAGATCTACCTGGGGCAGGTGATGTCATCAGCTTTCTGAAATAAAGCCCGCCCACTGCAGCCAATGCCAGCAGGCTGTATTGGCTGAACCTCGGACCCGTTTTATGGTTCAGTCATGTGTCTGATATCTCACAGGTACAGCACAGTACCTGGGATTCATTCCAAAAACTGTATGGTCCTTTGTCTATCTCCCTGCTCACGCCTGCATATTTGTGCCCCATGGTACAGAGGAGCAGGCCCACATGATGGAAATTAGAAGCATCTCTGAAAGGAAGTCCAAAAGTGAAGTACAATAATACAACGAGACAACATGCTGCTCACACACAATAACTCTGACCTGCACATGGAATGAGCTACAGGCCAGAAGCCAACCTACTTCTGTACTCATTTTATACTACAATTTATAACCCTTGAATCACATTGCCTAATTTCATCCATCTAGCTGCTCATTCGGCACAGCCAGCTGCCAGCCCTGGACTTGCCCAACCTCCACAAGCAGCTCTATATGAAATACCAGAGGGCAGCAGGGAGGGCTGCTGTTCTTTAGAGCATGGAGCATGGTTTTGAATACAGCTTAATATCTGTACATTTCTCTGGGGGAGGGAAAGAGAGGGAGAGAAATAGAGAGAGAGGGAGAAAGAGAGAGAGAGAGGGAGAAAGAGAGAGAAAGAGAGAGAGAGGAGAAAGAGAGAGAAAGAGAGAGATAGAGAGAGGGAGAAAGAGAGAGAGAAAGAGAGAGAGAGAGAGCGATAGAGAGGGAGAGAGAGAGAGAGAGAGAGCGAGAGAGAGAGATGGATCAGCAGAAGCTGATCCTTTAATCCTCAGACTCAGCTCCCAGAGACACCCTGGACAAACAGTCACCCCAGCCCCCCAGGCCTCCATACCCTCACGGGGCAAACACCTCCGCTTCACACACACATTAATACACACACCACACAAACACTAATACACACACACACACTAATACACAAACTCCACACAAGCACGAATACACAAACACTAATACACACAAACACACACACACCACACAAACACCAATACACACACACACACACACACACACCACACAAACACTAATACACACAAACACACACACACCACACAAACACTAATACACACAAACACACACACAAACACACAAACACTAATACACACACACACACACACCACACAAACACTAACACACACACACACACACACACACACACACAGTGTGTGTGACTCTAATGTACAGCACAGATTGCAGGCAGTGGAGATGTGCAGCCCGTGTCAGAGATACACACTGGGGATTGAGCAGCTGGTGGGGCTGGGGGGATCAGGTTTCCCCCCACAGAACACACACAGGACCCATCTGACAGAAGCCAGTAATCCCACTATTCCCACATCTCCACTGAACGAGGCATTCAGACAGTGTGCACCAGAAAAGCACAAGGCCTTCTCAAAGCCCTGCACTGCAGCCTGCCAACTGCACTTATACCACTGAGCCCTCAGCAAACCCAACATGATGCACTTGCATCTTCATGTTAAACACAAAGCGAAGTGAACATATAACTGTGAAGCACAGTAGCACACATAAACATGCACACACACACAAACAGACAGACAAATAGAGAATAAAAATACACACGTATACACACAGAAACAAACACATAGTGTATGTATACACACACACACACACACACACACACACACACACACACACACACACACACACACAGCATCTGCGACCCTACAATTTAAGGTCTCATTAGAAGAAACCCCTGCTGCGAGCTGCAGGGTTCACACTCCAGAGAAAACAGCTGCTACCAGGACAAAGAACCACTTTAGCTCCAGTGGCATCCCACAAAGCACTCTGTCTCTCCCTTACCACAGCATCAGTCCTGGCAGTCTGGTGTGCGGGTCAGTGCCCTGCTGAACACGGCTGGCTGCTGCTGGGCATACGCTGCTGGCAGACCCACAGTGTCGCTGGGCACGCAGAAAGACAGGGCCATGCCGCTCAATACACAGGGCACTTCAGCCCCGTAACAGACATCCCTCTGTCCCCCACTCACCTTCCCGGCTTCCTCTAAACTCTCACCAAATTATGAAAACATTTTCTATACAAACAACTTTAATTTGACATTGACCCAGCTCATTAAAAGGTTGTTGGTTCTCGATTGAATCAGTCAGTCACCAAAGGTACAGGCTTGGCTCTAAAATCACAGTTTTGAGCTTTGGAGTGTGGGTCCAGCTCAAAATGAGAAAATAAATTCTGAAAAGTTGAAGTAAAACAGTTTTCCAGTGAGTTTTTGTCCTTCAATAAAAAACTAAAAGAAGAGTAAAAAAAAAAGCAGCAAGGAGAGCTGGAGAAAGAGGAAGTTAAATAACTGGCGAGCTGTTCCAGCCTCCATTACACAGAGCATTCCAGCCTCCATAACACAGAGCATGCCAGCCTCCATAACACAGAGCATTCCAGCCTCCAGAACACAGAGCATTCCAGCCTCCATAACACAGAGCATGCCAGCCTCCATAACACAGAGCATTCCAGCCTCCATCACACAGAGCATTCCAGCCTCCAGAACACAGAGCATTCCAGCCTCCATCACACAGAGCATTCCAGCCTCCATAACACAGAGCATTCCAGCCTCCATTACACAGAGCATTCCAGCCTCCATCACACAGTTTATTCCAGCCTCCATTACACAGAGCATTCCAGCCTCCATAACACAGAGCATTCCAGCCTCCATTACACAGAGCATTCCAGCCTCCATCACACAGTTTATTCCAGCCTCCATTACACAGAGCATTCCGGCCTCCATCACACAGAGTATTCCAGCCTCCGTAACACAGAGCGTTATAGACTCTATAACACAAAGTATTCCAGCTCCATAACACAAAACATTCCAGCCTCTATAACACAGAGCATTCCAGCCTCCGTAACACAGAGCATTCCAGCCTCCAGAACACAGAGTATTCCAGCCTTATAATAATGGCAGCTGCTTGCCAAAAATACATACAAGGGCTTATCAAAGGAGAAACTGGGTTAGGCAGAATAGCCATCTTTCAGACAAGACATTAAACTAGCTTGCAGGGATCAGTAGAAATGCTATGGGACTTTTCATAAAGACGAGGTCTTTCACAGTGCCCTGGCAAATTTTCCATTATGGCTGTCTCAATCCAGCTATGTAATCATCCTCCAGGGTAAAATATGCAACATACACCACCCTCTCATCAGCTCAGCAGTAGCGTGGTGAGTTTCGTGGAACAACATGGCTGCTCTCCCACATCATGGGAGACTGTGGCAAGTCACCATCTTTAAAAGCATGTGGGGATCCATGGAAGTGCAGTATAAATAATCCATCACTTACAGTAGTCCAACTCTCTGCCTGTGGCGGGTGAGATAGGAACACTAACCTTACTGTCAGCCCAGGTCAAGCGAAGACCAGACCACATCACAAACAAAAGCCTTCTTCTGATGGAGATTATCAGTAAACTACATATATGCATCTTCCTTTACCGCCTTTATACATTTACTTCAACTCGGTTAAGCAAAAGATGGAAGTTATTTCATCAATGCCACGCCCTACACTGTGTGTCTCTGCAGAACCGGAGCTGTACTGGGAACTAATGTGTTAACATGGTTTAAAAAAAAAACACGTTCAGAACCTTGTTCTGGCCGGAAATTACTTAATGCAGTAATGATGGCATAGTGAGTCTGAACCTTGAGGTCCTTTGCAAGAGTCATGCGCACAAACACACACACACAAACACACACATACACACACAAACACACACACATACGCACACAAACAGACACACACACGCACAAATGCAAAGAGCAGTCTTAGCACAAGCCTTGTTTTGAGGAACGAGTAAATATAACCAGCATGTGCCACAGTGATATCACGCCGCCTGTGGACAGCCATAGCCAAGCTGCCCTTTCAGGCAACCTTCACAGC
Source organism: Ilyophis sp. 1 JC-2022 (assembly GCA_022702515.1). Lineage (NCBI taxonomy): Eukaryota > Metazoa > Chordata > Actinopteri > Anguilliformes > Synaphobranchidae > Ilyophis > Ilyophis sp. 1 JC-2022. The sequence continues at coordinate 23,659,954 of CM040398.1, read as the reverse complement.
ACAGCACAGGGCAGCATAGCACAGAGCAGCCTAAAATAGCACAGTGTAACACCGCATTACATAGAGCAGGCTAATAAAGGACAGAGCACTACAACACAGCCCAGTAAAACACAGCATAGCATAGAGTAGTCTACCAGAGCACAGCAGTAAAATAAATATTACCGGGTGCTCTGTTCACAGTAATGCTGTATCACAAACTTCTCTAAAGAGCCATTTTTCAGGCCATAACAAGAAATGGAGAGAGAGAGAGAGGGAGCGTGAGAGAGGTAAAGAGAGAGAAAGTGAAAAAGAGACAGATGTTGCTAGCGGGCTGATACCATCACGGTTCTAATGGATTTTTTTTTTAAGTCCCAGAGCGACAACAAAGGACACAAGAGGAGCCGGCTCCATCTGAGCTGGCCAGGAAATGCCCTGGCCCAGCTGCTGCTCACACAGCCACTGTTGTGCTGTCAAAGAGGAACAAGCACCAGGCAGAAACACCCTAATATAATACTGCAGGAGGCTGACTGAAGCCGCGGACAGCACGATGGACTGCGCATGACAGAGTGGCACGCGCAGTGGGACAGGGGCCGAGCACAGGCAGCACAGGGCCCTCGCCAAATTATAGAAGCACAGCCTTTCTGTCTATACTGCAAACTTTTTAGAAACAGGACAAAACCCCATGAGACTGGTCACCTCCTTTACGGGGGATTGGGTCCTGTTGGTCCTACTGAAATAGCACAGGGGAACTAAAGAAGAAGAATGTAGTGAGTAAGGCACGACAAGAGGTAACAAATACGCACTCATAAAACAACCCAGGCAAAGCACAACTTGCTTCTTTCATATTAGTAGATTATAACACTGCACTGCCTTCTCTGCCCCAAAACTACACCCAGGTGCAACATTACGACAAGTCACAAAAAAGACAAAACCGCTTCAGATAGCACATAGCGAGAGGAGGTAGGCAGGATTATATTTGTATAGCGTTAAAGCGGGGCACTGTGGGTGGACACTACGGCTCGGTGACGCTCAGGAGAGGAAGAAGAGCAGGGTGAGACCCGCGTGACGCGTGACGCGCTGCTGAAATTCTACATTTATTTCTCTGGCATTACCCCGCTCTCTCCTAAGAGCTGCCAGCTCACCATTCCTCACCACGTTACATAAACCTGCTCAGCGCTACAGGACTGGAGCACACAAAAGCACGGGGACAGAGAGAGAGAGAGAGAGATGAAGAAGAGAGGGAGAGAAAAGGAGGGATGGAGAAACTACAGGACGCACGAAAAGGGAGGAATATCATCTCTTTGAAATCTGCTCTCTCGGCAGAAGGCATTGAAATCCCGATGAGCGCCTCTGGCCCAAACATGTTTTAGCCCGGCCCCTCCGTCACACTCTAATCATCCTTCATCAAAGAACAGTGCCAGCCTCTACATCAAACATGCGCATCACACAATGAGCTTAAAATAACACAGGCACGCTCACACACACGCACACACGTTTACTTAACTGACTGAGCTGATAATAGCAAATGTGCACACACATGCAGGCACACGTTTCATTGAATGAACCCTAAACAGCACACACGCACACACACACAAACACACACACACACACGCACAGGTAGGGAGGCAGCAACGATGCACCATATTACTCACAGCTGACAGAGCTCACACACATGGTCCTCCGTCGTCCGTTCGGTGAGAGGGAAGAAAAAACGAGGGAAGAAAAAAGCTACACGCTGATGGATGGATGGAGGGAGAAGAGGAGAAGGATGACAGAGGGGAGATCCTGCAGTGTCTGTGGTGAGAGTGGGTGTCCACAGGGCTGCTCGCTCAGGACTCTGCCCACGTCACACTTTTCATGAATGAAGCTGCCTGTCTGTGAGAGAACAGGGCTCTGAGGGGGAGGGGCCTTGTGCTGCGGGGGCGGGGCGATCGACAGCAGCACTGCACAGCGTGTGTGTGTGTGTGTGTGTGTATGCACTAGTGTTTGCCTGTGAGAGTGTGTGTGTGTGTGTGTATGCACTAGTGTTTGCCTGTGCGAAAGTATGTGTGTGTGTGTGTGTGTGTGTGTCTGTGTATGCACTTGTGTTTGCCTGTGAGAGTGTGTGTGTGTGTGTCAGTGTATGTGTGTTTGTATGTGCACATGTTTTTATTAATTTCTGTGTTTGATTGTGTGTGTTTAGTAGAATGTGTTTGCTTGTATTTGTGATGTTACTGTGCTCTTGCATGTATATTTTAGGTGCAATTGTGTGTGTGTGTTGTGTGTGTGTGTGTGTGTGTGTGTTATCTGTGCTTTTGTGTGATCATTTGTGTCTGTGTATGGCCAAATAGGTTTGTTGTGCATGTACGTGTGTTGGTGTCTATGTATGGGCATTTGTGTTTTTTGAACATTTTTGTGAAATTATTTTTTACTGTGTAGGGGCATTTGTAAAGGTCTGCCTGTGTAGGGGCATTTGTAAAGGTCTGCCTGTGTAGGGGCATTTGTAAAGGTCTGCCTGTGTAGGGGCATTTGTAACGGTATGCCTGTGTAGGGGCATTTGTAAAGGTCTGCCTGTGTAGGGGCATTTGTAAAGGTCTGCCTGTGTAGGGGCATTTGTAAAGGTCTGCCTGTGTAGGGGCATTTGTAAAGGTCTGCCTGTGTAGGGGCATTTGTAAAGGTCTGCCTGTGTAGGGGCATTTGTAACGGTATGCCTGTGTAGGGGCATTTGTAAAGGTCTGCCTGTGTAGGGGCATTTGTAAAGGTCTGCCTGTGTAGGGGCATTTGTAAAAGTCTGCCTGTGTAGGGGCATTTGTAAAAGTCTGCCTGTGTAGGGGCATTTGTAAAAGTCTGCCTGTGTAGGGGCATTTGTAAAGGTCTGCCTGTGCAGGGGCATTTGTAAAAGTCTGCCTGTGTAGGGGCATTTGTAAAGGTCTGCCTGTGCAGGGGCATTTGTAAAGGTCTGCCTGTGTAGGGGCATTTGTAAAGGTCTGCCTGTGTAGGGGCATTTGTAAAGCTCTGCCTGTGTAGGGGCATTTGTAAAGGTCTGCCTGTGTAGGGGCATTTGTAAAAGTCTGCCTGTGTAGGGGCATTTGTAAAAGTCTGCCTGTCATTTGTGCCAGCATGCTTATTTTTGTGCCTGTGTGTGCTTCCAATTACACCATTGTTGTGAATTTCAGCAGCGACTCTCTCTTCTTTTCTATGATGCTCAGCTATTTTTAGCTCCACCTCATTTATGTACTTCAACTTGCATCCTAATATTTCCTCGAACAATTTCCCCTTTGTTGAGTTAATCATTATTGCGTCAAGAACAGTGCTAATCACTCCTATCGAATCACATGCTGCTAGCTTAGCTTCCTTAAGCACCTGGGTCAGAAGCGTGATGCATTAACATATTGAGATCTGGTACACCAAACACCCAAACACCAATATGCTCACTCGTACAAGGCTTGTACACTAAATGTGCCCACATGTCCACAAACTGCAGAGTTGGCTCATTCTCACAGAAGAATGATACTCTAAACAGGCGTTTAAACTGAGTCCGACGGCAATAATGAGGTATGGCACCAGAGTGTACAACCTACAGTATCTCCTCTGCGTTTTGAGCTTTAGCACAGACCCTCAGCTCTGTAAAATCAAACACGTGACTTATCACTATTTCACACAGCACTAAGCCTTTTACCACGGCTGCAGCTGGCCATAGACTGGAAGCAAACAATGACATGAGAGAGAGAGACAGAGAAACACAACAACACAGGTGAACTCGGCACCTCTATACAAACAGGGGTCATGTGATCGCTCATGTGATTGAGACAGAGATGCTTTCCTCTCCTACATGCATATCCATTTTTGCTCTTGTTGCTATTTCTAGTGATTTTTACTGTTTTGCGATGAATAACTTTTCTTCCCCTTTTATAGGCTTTGTTATCCATTGTTGCTCTTTGGAACCTTTGGTTCAGCATCATGCCAATAAAACATCTTCCATTAAAAATTGAAGTAGAGAGAGAGAGAGAGAAAGAGAGTGACTGAGAGAGAAGGACAAGAGAAATAGCACGCGCGCACACTCCACTGTAACCGAACAAACAAATTCCCTTTCTGATCCGGAGAATGGAAGCCGCTTTAAGTCCCGTGGCTGCACTTACACACAACCCGTTCTGACCCAGAGGGAGGCCTTTGGTGACGTACATTGTGCTTTCAAGCACTCGCCTCCACACAACATGCCGGGATGACTCAGAGCAAAACCTGCTATGTAAGTCATGTATGGCAGCTTACGCGAAAGACAAAGGGCACAGACGCTCTCCCAGTCTTTTTGGGGAGCAGGTGCAGGGTGTTATTCAGACAGAAGAGAGGGGGCCAGGGGGCTACAGCGGTTAAAGCTTCCAGCCCCAGGGGGAGTCCCGGGGCCAGGGAGCTGCAGCGTTTAAAGCTTCCAGCCCCCAAACTATTCAGCTGAGTGGCAGCTAATCTATAGCTGGAGAAATTGAGTATATAAGCATTCCGTCTGCTATTGTTCTTGGTTGTGATTGGAGAGGGTAGCCCTACAGAACTATGGCATCATTGATTCACATATATGGACTGGCTGATGGAGGTAGCGTACTGCGAGTGAACTGACACACTATACAATTGAGCTACAAAAAAAACTCTTCATAGGTCAATTGACCAATGTCAATCAGTTCTGGTTTTTAGCGCACCTCAAGTAAACTGCCTGAGCTATATGGCTGCATAGAACCAATAACTCAAGCGAGACAGACAGACAGACAGATAAGATAGAGAAAGAGAGAGATGGAGAGACAGAGAGAAAGAGAGAGACAGAAGATTAGGTACAATAAAAATGAGATGACAGCCCAGATCTACTTGGTGTAATAATCACAGAGTAATCCCAAGCAGCACCTATGACATCATTGCTATGAGCTACAGCAAAACAATTTCCCATGTGCCACTGAATGCAATCTAATGAAGAAATTTGCAATATAATATAGCAGTCCCTGTTCTTCATTGCACCCCAACACTATTTCTAAGCAACAGTGAGCAAGTATACTGGACATAACAATACCCCAATATAATACCTTTGTAGGGAAAGATTGTCATGATGCTGTGAGTGGTCAGCTTCTGGGAAAGTAGGTCAACACAACAACGGGTTAGACTCCTCCCACTCCTCACCTGCAGACAAAGAACGGGGTCAGAGGTCAGTCTACACAGAAGACTGCCTCAGATCCATCACCACAAACTGAGGGAGAGTTGAACAGGATTAGGCTGTTACTACATTATCTAGCCTCCGGGTACAAGTGGCATTATAGATTTGTGAAAGAACTCTCACCTATCTTTTACTTCAGAAGAACCGTAAGAGTGATTCAAAATTCTCTTTGTCAAATAATTTGTCCATAAACACAAAAATAGTATCAGAAAAGACAGAACACTGTAAAATGTTCCCCAAGGTGTCAAAAAAAAAAAGTACAGGCCAGCTCAAAAGAGCTGAAGACCTCCTGAGACATGTTCTTCTGGAGTCAGCATCCTTTGTTTTCTTTGGCCGTCTTAGGAAAACCATTGGGGAGATTCTCACAGCTCAGCAATTTATAATTAGCGACAGACTCTGCAGAGTGGAAAAAAAACAAATGTTGATGCCTTTTTAACCAAACGACCATGACCTAAAAACTACCCAGGCAGGAGTTACGGTTAAGAAGCCTTGTGATAAATGCTGAGCAAAATGTTAGCAAAATCGCAGATGCTAATGTAAGGAGGATCAGAGAAAATGCCGGATCTACAGCAGGGCTGTCTGGGTAATGAGCTGCTGTAGGTGAGGCAGAACTCCATGACCCATGGCTGGGGGAGGGGCTTGGCGTGGGGGCAGTGCTTAAGCGGGATATATGGGTGGTGTACACGTGGATTCTGCACTCCCCAGTACAGAAAAAAGGAGTGACTAGCCCGTTTCAATCATCATTGTGTTTTGCTGTGGAGAGCCAAACTTTTTCTTAGTTGTTCAAACAAGTCAGTGAATTATATCTCATTGCAGCTCCATCCATCACGGAGTTTCTGAAACCTCACTCTTCCGTGCTGTCCTGGGGAGGGATAAGCGGTCGGACGGCAGTTCCGCCCCGAAGCATCTCCCTTACACATCTCCATTATTATTTCAGCAGAACAGAGCTTCTTCTGACACAGAGCTCATATCCTTTCCCCATATTAATAACACACAACCCCCATCCCATTTAGCACGGCTAACCTTCCTCTGCTGTTGCATTTATACTCTCGCATACGCGCACACACACACACAGACGTACGCAAACACACACACACGCCCACATGGCAATATGCAGCAATGGATTTCCACTGATACACTATTCTTGAGTCAGCACATTTCATTGCCTCCTGACCAGGAGACCAGATTGAAACTGGTCCTGCATGCTGTACTGAGTACAAGTCAAATAGCTACAGCATCGATCGTTTGTTCACTGTCCACCCACACATTCTGGCTCATGCCATGTTGCATTGTAAATTGCCCTGGATAAATGCTAAATGTCAGCAAAGTAATGCCTAACATACGGTAGGCCTATTCTTGTTTCACCCCATACGGTTTGGAGGTTGCGTAAGCCATGGCCTTTCATTGTACTTAAAACAGACCAATAGCAGCTCAAATTTGGAGTTTCAGGAGCAGAGTGGGAGGTCCTGCAGAACTCCAGGAAAACTTGACTGGAGGATTATATGGACATACTGTAGGTCGGGCTTATCTGCTGGACCTGAGATCAGACAGACTGGAACCCAGGTCTAACCCCTGCAGTATTTTCAGCATCACTACAGTGGCGGCTGGTGACTCAAAAAATTGGAGAGGACAGGAGGAAAACCAACCCACGGCATCATGCTATTTTACACTAGTTGGCTACTTATCTCTACTTTCTTATGTTCAAGTTATGTTATGTTCTTATGTTCAAATGTAGCAATAATCCAACTAGCAACCTAATAATAATAACCTAACCTAACAAATATCATATTATCATATATTATATTACAACACAAAGAATGAATATAAAAAGGGGCCAGGTGAACGAGAGGGAAAGACACATCTAATCACTGCGGGCTCTGGATGGGAATGAATCTCGTGTGTGCGTAATGTGTCACTAGAAGCCTGTCAGTCCAACGAGTGGTCGTCCAGCAGTCTTGATCCTCACCTTTGCGGCGTAATCCAAACTGTGTAATGGTTATGACAACATATAATCCACAACCCCCTCACTCACGCTGCCGTTAATTGCCACAGCGCCACTCTCCTCCAAATCCATTCTCGCCGTTAGTTTAACAGCCCTTCAGGGCTGCTGCAACAAGCTAACTGTTGCGTTGGCTAAACGTAAATCTGAAAAAAAGAAAATTTGGACCAGCCTCCTCTGATTGAAAAGGCCTAAATAAAATGAATTTTCTTTGTTTTGTGTTAAAAAGTAGTTTGTTACAATTTATTTTCTAATATGCTACTGTATAATCTATCTATCACTTTACCGCCAGTTCGTCACACTCACGTACAATACAGTGGTACAGAATTGAAGATGAAATTAGATGAAATTAGGAAAATATTGTATTCTGGTTGTTGATTGGTTAGGGAGGTCGTCCTCCGTTGGAGCATCATTTTACGTGTTTTGGCCAATAACAAATTAGCATGAAAAAAAAATTATAATGAAGTACATCAAATTGATATAAGAGACCCCACCCTAAGAAGGGCAGCAGGAGCCCGTCCTCCTCTGCCCCCCACACCCACCACCACTTCACACAGACTGCCCTTTCCCCTCTTGCCTGCCCTGCAGGTGTTGCTGTTGAAGCATTTTAATCAGAATTTCAATAATGGATTTTTTCCAAAGAAGAGAGAAGAATTATTTTATAAATGATACTCAGATTTGGTAATGGTTTATTTCAACCAATTACTCTTTTTTAAATATTTGGATCTCCCTCTTGCCTCTCAAATATAGAGAAGGAGCAACCTCCTGTGCCTCTAGGGACCAGCTGCCTCTGCTACACCTGCAATAACACTGAGGGTTTTATGGGTTTTACACAATTGGGACACTGACAATTATGGAAATAGGCCAGGACCGGGAAAGGGTGCTGGACCATTTCAGACAAAAAAGACAGAAACCCAGTGCAGGGTCTGCTCAGTAATTGCTTACCAGTTGTCATCAATTCCTTAAAGCCCCGCCCTACCACAGAGGCATCCAGCTCCTCCTGCTCAGAAACACTGGATATTCCTGTCCTACCCCCGCACACACACACACATAAGCACCATCAATCACAACCTTCCCAGTAAATTGGTTGTTTTTACTTCCTTTTGAAGACAGAAAAAATATATTTCTCTTTTTATTACACAAGTACCACTGTCTCTATCTTCCAGCCTGAGGTTGTGCTGTTTTCACATGCAGAAATGGGCGTGGGCCCCAAGGGGAAGAAGTTTTGCGTGGACAGCTGAGCATGTAGCTTCTGACAGAAAGTTCACACATGCACACAGCTCTCTCTCTCTCTCTCTCTCTCTCTCTCTCTCTCTCTCTCTCTCTCTCTCTCTCTCTCTCTCTCTCTCTCAGCCAAAACAAAACAGTGCACTAATACAACACAGAGCCAAAACAAAACAGTGCACTCTAAGAACCCAAACCCCACAACTCAAAATCCAAATGAACATGCGAGCAGCACTTAGAACCTTAGCATGCAAGTACAGTACCGCTCACACAGAAAGCAATCTACAATCAGATCTCATCATATGGGCTTGCACTTAGCATGCGGGATCCAGATCAGTACACCAAGAGGTCAAATGGCACACAACACTGAGGCCTGTCCCCTATAGGATGCACATTCATAAATACACAGAGTACACACATAAAAGGATATGCATATGTTTGCAAGCACGCGACAAGCAACAAACATACACACATCCACATGTCATAAGGAGCTACGTACGTGTACATAGTAGCGGTCGGGCTCAAGCACATCTGACTGTGCTCACGTGTGAAGATGAGCCAGCAGTGCATTCACACGTGTGTTCACGTGACGGAGAGCAGCCATGCATAAACAGTTGCCATTGAAACACACGCTCTTTCTCTCTTACACACACACAGACGCAGACACACACACACAAACATTAATATTCTGTCCTTCCCTTTTCTCTCTCCCATACACAGATACGTCCAGGCAATGTTTGGACATATTAACAATTCAGATACCATCAAACCCAGACACAGGACAAATAAGGCCAGAGATAGCACATCTGCACACTCTCTCCATGTTATCAGAGATTAATATCGACAGCACTGGTTTGCTCATGTATGATTAACTCCCGGGACTGCAGAAAAGACAACGGACATCCACCTTTGGCCTTCCAGCAACTCGGTCTCCTGAGTGCGTAAACTCTCCTGCGCCCGTGCAAAGCAGTGTGGCTGAAACGGCACTGCACATAATTTGAGTTTTTTTTGGCTGTTCTGACACACTACTCTGTAGCACTCCCCCTGATACCGACACATCGCCGCCGCGAGCTAAATGAGACGTGCGCTCTGCCATATCTTCAGAAAATGAAAAGCAGAATTATCCTCAGGCGCAGTATGCTCTGGAATAGCTAAATGAACGATCCCGTTTATAAGAATCCAAGGTTCTAGCAGTACAACAGCAAGTTCAGAAAAGAGAATTGAAATACGCGAAACAACCAAAACTGATTTTAACTGCACAACAGTTTATTGATATAACTTCTTCGCCAGTTTGAAATCCCAGAAATATGTTCTCATACTTCTTTTACATAGGTAAAGGTAAATTTTGCTTTGACTTGTTTTTTTCGTTTTTTTTTCAATAAAAAATATTTATGATGACAATGATGCACACATTGCTGGTAGAAGATTAACACAGACCAAATCAGTCAGTGTACTGTACTGAATCACAGCTAATCACAGGAAAAAACTTTAATAAGTAAGAAAGCATTCTCATTACAAAAGGAAAGAATTAGACCAACTGCAGCTACTCTAAAACATGCTTCATATTGGCCATATTTCCCCAGTCTTTGCTGCTCAAATAATTGCAGTGTTTGTTTTTTTTGCTGATAAGACCATACTCCTCTAAACCCCAAATCCCCTGACTGCTGTAGGCATATATTCCTCTAACAACAACACATATCTGGATTCATTACAAAATTGGGATTATGGAGATGAAGCCATTGATACCATCACAGGCACAAAGATGGATAATCCAGCCCCTTCTCAATATCAGCCTTGGAAGTTCCACCCCTCTTTATGATGTCGATGTGATGCCGGGGGATCCCCCCAAATGACTGATTTGTGAGGTCAGAAGGAGAGGTATGCTTTCCCACAAAAGACAAGTTTGAAATACAGAACTCTTACTCTGTTTATCTTTTACCTCACTTCACAGAACAGTGCTGAATGAACACCTGAATTTCACCAAGTCCCCAAAACAAGCTGCCGTGAAAAACAAACCAGCGTCAGGTGTTTTCCTTGTGCGTGATTGACTGTGACGCTACTTAAACAGATTCTCCATTGCAAGACCGATGACAGGGAAGTCGTGGGTTTGCGCTGAGGTAAGATACCCACCCGTATGTCCAGTGCAGTGGGGTTGTTTCATGAACGCGATTTGGGGAGAAAATTGGACATTCTAAATTGGGATGGGAATTGGATATAGACAGCCCTGTGTTGGGCGCCAAATTACTTTAAAAAATTAAATACATTTTAAAAAGACAGATGACAGGGTTCATCCATTTAAAGGTACAGTTAAGGTAGAATAAGAATAGGAACTCGACTGGGAAATGACACGCAAAATCTACTGTTTGCATGGCTTTGCTATCTTGAGTTGAGTGTTTGCTACTATTACTCTTTGTGATGCAGCTTTATACTGCATATTCGGCATAGAGGCCACAATGCCATGCAAACAGTAGACATATTTACAGCCATCCACATACAATACCTATAGATTACACTGTGGTCACATTATCGTGTAAGATATAGCATACCACAGAACAGTCTACTTTTCACGATAGGAACAGAAGACAAGGGCAGGCAATGCAATGACTGCTAGTAGGGAAGCTCAAAATACTCAAAAGCTAGCAGCATGGAAAATGCCAACAAAATAAAACAGGGTACCAGATCAATATGATCAAGCTCACCCCAGCACACAGACTAACACCAAACATCAATCTTAAAATCAGTGAGATAAATTCGAACAGGGAAACAACAAGGAAGATTCCTCTGATGCCACTTTAAAATGTGATCGATAGAGTGCGTAATGAGTGTGTTTTGAGTATTTGTTTACACTGCGCGTCATGTCACGGCCACCCTTCATCTAATTTGGAGCGCATGAAAAATAAAAACGTCAGAATTAAACAAAATACCATTCTATTCTCACGTTCTCTAATTAGATGTAATGTAGCCTACTCATAATGAGGCTGTCCGAACTGAACAAAGATTAATTATGGCCAAATTGTCCACATAGGAAGCTACAGAGACAAATAGCAAATGAGCTGAAATGGACCCAACTTACCATCACAAAAACAACATTTGCTCAAAATGTTCTCCGCCATTTATCTGCTGGGGCAGACGGGGAAAGAATGCTGAGCAAATTGGTATTACCTTCTACTAAGTTGCTAACCAAGTGTTAATAATTAACAAGGTGGCTATAAATAGCCGTGACAGCGTTTTTCAGCACAGGCGAAATATTTATGAATAGGCTAAGCAGCAACAGTGGGCTGAAGTGCATTGAATCCCACTGGCTGCGCAGATAATAAGCATACGCCAATTCAATTGTTTTGTTTCTTGCAGCAACGTTAACTCTGCGGCGCATTTTAAAATAAATTATAGCCCATCGAGCAAACGGATAATTTTAATCACTGCATTTACATTTTCCTCTGTAACTGGGCTAAACTTGCAAAGCAACCTGCAGAGTTAGGCTACATAAAAGAACAGTCTCGTTTTAAAATGAATGGTAACTTTTGATAATAATGCAAAACCAACCTCTTGTCGCCCAGCATAAATGCAATTATATTCAATAACAATTTTATTTAAAAACACGTAAACTATCCACTATTGGCTAGCTCCTAGCGTCTATAGCCAATTTAGACTGTTCAACGTACAAGAAAAATCACGCTTCAATTCAGATATTCCAACATTATTGTTTAATTTACTATAATCCATAACGGTCTATGGTTCGATAAATACCGTAGGCTACCACCACAGTAGGTTACACTGCTGCGGTCCGACAAGATCACTTGCAAAGCAGCCTAATTTCTCGTCACAGTAGCCTACACAATAGACACAGCAGTAGGCTACTAACTAGTATTCAAAGCACTGAATACAAACATAATACAAACGCACAGTGCCCGACAAAGTCAGTTTACATTTTCAAATTAGGTGGAACAATTGTAGACCTAAATAATTTTGTGTTTTTTATATTAAAAAAGTGTAAAAGATATAGGCTACCGTATTTGGTATCTCTCGAAGAGCACAATCGGCAGTTTCTCGCATGTTCTTTCAATTTAATCCAGTGGATTAATCCAAATCTTGTGAGCAGTAGCCTACCGTCACTTCCGCGTTTGTCATACAGGCTAGCCTACACCTGTAATTTCAATACCTTAAACTGTGTTTTATATTAAATAATGGAGAAGAAGAAAACTTTTTATGAATTTATTAGAATATGTTAAGACATATGTTATGTTTATTCACTGGAATATCAGAATAGTCTACTGCTGCAAAACTCTAGTTGACTAATTAATTACGAACATCTATCTATTTCGCGCATTCTAGGCGAGTTCAGGGCATTGTAAACCTGTCTCAAACTCTCAAATCTGTCCTGACCGACAATCCCACGCATAGTTCATTATTATGGCAATTTACGTTACTTTCGGAAAATGCATACCTCCCACTTATCTCACACATTGTTATCTACACAAAATAGACAAAATAAATAAACATTTATTTAGCAATTAGTTAGCTACTGATGGCTGATCACTCGCTAGAGGGCATCATTACAGAGCAAAAAAGAAAATCACGAATGTGACATATCTAAATATAATAAATTAATTAAAAGTAGACGTAGCACTTCTAGCAACCATCTTATTTTGTCGGAGATCACTTCACACCTGTCAGTTTTTGTAAAACTATATTTATATGTTATTGATGGTGGCCTATATGCATAATGAACTATTCCCAAACAGTCTAATTTCCTTTATTACATGTTCACATTTTAACATACATTTGTCATATTGTGTTCATTTATTGTATTATGTCATTGTTATGCTATAAATATATTACATACAGTGTGATGCCTAAAACATTAGACAATTAATAATGATGAATGGGAAAGTAAAAAAAAAAATAACTCAATATCTCAAATTTGTGTAAAAAAAAAAAATCTGTACATAATTAAAAACAAATTAAGATGTGAATTTCACAAACCCGTAAAAATATCAAATAAGGCATTGAGAGCATCCTTTGGGGTGATCATACAAGCTGATAATGTAGTCAATGCGCAGCTTTGTCTGTTTAACTGTTTCTTACGCTGTGCATTTATTTAAGGCATATAAGGTTAGGGACGTTTCCACATTCAGTGAATGCACGTGTAATTATCCTGCAGGTAATATCATTACTGAGCACGTCGGTGGTTTCTACAAAGCAATATATAGCATATAGCCTTGTACTGAAGGTCTCTCTTTTGTGGTTAGCAATACGTTTGGAGACCCACTGTCTTCATTTCACAAAGGCGCTGGAAGGCTAAGACAGTTAAGATAACCAATGATCAGTGGGGCACCCACAGTGCTCGCTGATCAACATATATCACACAAGTTTTACAAAACCATACATTCATTTTAAAGCTATATTCTTACCATATTTGCAAAAATGGCACCCCACGTAATAAATGGCTTTTTCGAGCTGTGTTAAGTATTCATTGACTGATGCACTTTATATTGGGCATGGAATCCCCCCTAAGACATGACTCAAAGAAAATAATGATTTATTCCCATTTATTTTACTTGGAGAGTCTTTCGAATATGCGGCCATGCTTGTGGTGAATCACTCAGAGAAGAACATTTCCCTTAAGTGCCCCCTACCTGTGTAGCATCACAATTGAGGTTTTAAAGTGCTCCAGGGATTGTCTACAGCCTGTACAGTCTTTGTATTGTGCAATGGCATCACGAGGACCTCAGAAGCGCCTGCCGTGCAACTCGGCAACCTTGCGGAGGACCTCTGTCTGGTACACGCATGCCAGGGTCCTGCCGCTTACTTCTTTCCACTGGACCAGCTCCGCTGAAGCTTGGCTGCTCTCAGCCTGAGAGAGACGACCGGCCGGGGAGAAAGGGCTTTAGTGGCGGAACGGGCCTCTCTCTGTCACAGACACTTATAACTCAGAGGAGTGAATGGGGGCAAAGACAAAAAGTGATACTGTATGCTATATGCCTTTAAGATTGAGAGAGTGTACTTTGAGAAATTTAAATAATTCATCATTTTGCCATCTGTCAATTAGAGAGAGAGAAAGAGAGAGAGAGAGAGAGAGAGAGAGAGAGAGAGAGAGAGAGAGAGAGAGAGAGAGAGAGAGAGAGAGAAAGAGAACCATACCATGCTATTAAGGTCAGCCATCAACAAACCCCTCCGGTCAAGGTGTATGTTGAAGGCAGTTGTTTCCATCCAGGCATTATCTGTGTTCCTTTGGTCATCCACATAACCGTTATACACCTGCAACAACCAAGTATAATTATATTTTCTTAGACATCTAATTGCTCTTTAATAATTGTGTATGAGACTGGCTGTATCTTGACTCATGCTCTTGTGTTAAAACCTACAAACCCCAATTCCAAAAAAGTTGGGACATATGTAAAATGCACATCAAAGCAGAAAGCAGTAATTTGTAAATTCTCATATATATTTAATTGAAAACAGTACAAAGAAAAGATATTTTATGTTTTGCCTTATCAACTTTATTGATTTGTGTAAATATATGCTAATTTGATGCCTGCAACACCTTGCAAAACATGACAGGGGCAAAAAAAAGACTGGGAAGTTTAAAAAACACCTGTTTGGAACATTCCATAGGTAACGGGTGATGTTATCATGACTGGGTATAAAAGGAAATCAAAAGACTCTTGATATGTTATTTTCAGGTATCAAAAAATATTGGACAGTTCAACATAATGTAGAATAAAGTAATCATTTTTAATATTTGGTCACATATCCTTTGCATGCCATGACTTCCTGATGTCTGTAATCCAACAATATAAAAAGACTCTTGGTATCTTATTTTCTGGTACTCTTACAAGCGATACTATAACCTCTATAACCTTGAACGGATCTCTGTGGGAATTGAGGGGTGGGACTAGATTAAGCTGTAGATTACACGGGAATAGTATGGAACCCATGGCTGGCTAAATGGCTGTAAGTCATCAAGGGTCTGAGGTATCAAACGAGCCTCAAACCATCACTCTGCTTGCAGATATGCAGTAAATATGGATGAATCACTTGAAGGGTTGTTTCTCCTGACTTATTTTTCCATAGAGTTCAATAGAAAAATTAATCAGAGAGGTTATAGAATCAACAAAAAGTTTATAGTATTGCTTGTAAGAGTACCTGAAAATAAGATATCAAAAGTCTTTTGATAACCTTTTATACCCAGTCATGATAGCATCACCTGTTTACCTGTGGAATGTTCCAAACAGGTGTTTCCCAGTCTTTTTTTGGCCCTTGTCCCAACTTTTTTGGAACATGTTGCAGGCATCACATTTGGAATTAGCGTATATATTTTAAAAAATCAATAAAGTTGATTGTAAAACATTAAATATCTTTTCTTTGTACTGTTTTCAATTAAATATATGTAAAAAAGAATTTACAAATCACTGCTTTCTGCTTTTATGTGCATTTTACAACTGTCCCAACTTGGAATTGGGGTTTGTAATAGTGTCATGCATTTGTGGGTGGTTCATTCTTGTTTCTTAATGCATGATCTTGTTTGTACCAAATTGTTGGTAAATCTAGTTTCTATTCTGAACACACTTACCAAAATGCATTCAAATTTACAATAAAATTATCAGGGAACTGCCAGCGACAGCATTGGGATCTACATTTTAATTTTACATTCTGGCCGATGGTAGACTTACACAGCTTATTATTATACATAAATACAATTCATTATTGTCCTAATTATCAATCGTAGTTTCTACAAGCAGTCCATTTATACAACTGGTTATTTACTCAAACAATTCAGATGAAGTTCCTTGTTAAGGGTACACCAGCAAAGCCCCACCTGGGAAAAAAACCTTTGGGCCAAAGCCTCAAGCTTGACGTTTCTCTACTACAATTGAAAACTTAAACAACCGTATGAAATAGTTTAAACCTGCATAAATATATGCAGGAATGCAATCTCAATGACTTACCAATAAGCAGCTGCGTGTCCGTGTGCGTGTGTGTGTGTGTGTGTGTGTGTGTGTGTGCATCTTCGTGTGTGTCTGTGTGTGTGTGTGTGTGTGTGTGTGTGTGTGCGGGTGGGTGTGTGTGCGGGTGTGTGTGTGTGTGTGTGCGTGTGTGTGCGTCTGTGTGTGTGCGTGTGTGTGCGCGTGTGTGTGCGTGTGTGTGCGCGCGTGTGTCTTTGTGTGTGTGTGTGTGTCTTCGTGTGTGTGTGTGTGTGTGAGTGGGTGAGTGTGTGTGTGTCTTCGTGTGTGTGTGTGTGTGTGAGTGTGTGAGTGGGTGTGTGTGTGTGTGTGTGTGTGTGTGGGTGTGTGTGTGTGCGTATGTGTGTGTGTGTGTGTGTGTGTCTTCGTTTGTGTGTGTGAGTGGGTGTGTGAGTGGTTGTGTGTGTGCGTGCGTGCGTGCGTGCGTGTGCGTGCGCGTGTGTGTGTGTGTGTGTGTGCGTGCGTCTTCGTGTGTGTGTGTGTGTGTGTGTGCGTGCGTGTGCGTGCATGTGTCTTTGTGTGTGTCTGTGTGTGCGTGCATGTGTGTGTCGTGTGTGTGTGTGTGTGTGTGTGTTTACCTGGTTTACCTCAGCTTTGCTGACTAGTTTGGCTTTGATCTGCTCATGCAGCTTCTTGCCCAGTATATTCTCCAGCCTCTGTGGGAGAGTCTCATCTAAGAGCACGGGCCCCTGGAGAACAAATACAGGCAGCGGTCTGTCAGAGTGGAAGAGATAACACATCCTGCTGGCCCTACCTGAAGGTAGGTTATTGTGCTACAGCGAGTCTTAAAATGAATTGGAATTACAGGATTGTAATACTCTGAGAATGGAGCTTTCATACCAGTCATTATCATATCAGACAACCTGCATAGCAGATTTTATGCACAAAGACATTCTGGATTGAATTCAAAACCCTGATAAATCATTATGACGGGCCATACACATCTGCCAGGATAGGCTTAGAGTTACAGGAGCTGGGTATTGAAAAATAAATAACAACCAGGAGCTGGAATGTGCTCATTGAAATGTGCTATAAGCCACACGGTTAACTGGCTAAGGCTGTTCACTGAAGAAATATTGGCAGTTGATATTAAAGTTATCAATTATTATCTTTATCCCAGTGGATGAATTGTGACAGTAATTTACATTTTCTTGGGATTAAAAAATATTGGTATTGGGGGGGGGTGGTTCATGAAACGAATGAGGCGAATACCCAAACTTAAAGCTTAAACGTTGCATTCGGCTCACCCCAGGTAATGTCCAGACCCCCTCCTTCTTATCCCAAACAGCCAGGAACTCTAGAGCAGATTTCCCATCATCCCTGAAACTAGAAAAGAAAAGACAATGCCCATTCAAAGCCCACAATCCTCACGTTGCACCCTGCTTTGGCCTGTCAAAGTGCAAAAACCTCTTATCACATCGCAGTCTCAGCATTCAAAAATTATCCACACCCCAAACCTTCAATTAAATCCCTATTTCCTCATCACATTTGAGACGTTCACCACTTAGGCTATTCAGTAACACTTAAAAGAACGGACAACAAGCAGTTTTACGTACTGGTCTCACATTTACTGCGGGAATCCGCAAGGAAGGCGTATTCTGTTTGATTTTAAACTGGATAATGCGATGTGATACGGTGTACTTTTAAAAAGGTCCTCTCCCATTGCTTTTTGAACTGGGGTCCATTACCGTGTGAGGACTGGATCCAGAACCCGGTTTGGTCCCAGGTGACCCAGTGCCCCTTTCCCCTTCATCCCCGTCCTTCCCATTGGATTTCTGAAAACAGCGATTTATACATTTTCTTTACATGAATTTAGGTGGAAATATAAATTAGCTTCCAATGAAAACCGAAAATAGTGTAACTTAAATGCAATTGAATATCTTGCCTGTATTTGTCCAAATTGATGTCAGCGCTAAAGGAGGGGGGAAAGTATTTGAAAAAATCCATCACAAACACAACGGTAAAAAAAGATTAATTTCCACTGTTTAGAATACGCTCACGGAACACAGTGACATAGCGAGCCTTCCTCTGAGAAGCACCGGAGCGACAGAACTCACCCGCCGGCCTGCTCAGTTTGATCGTCAGCGTTATATATCGGGGGGTCATAATCGGTGAACTCTACCTGCAAAATAACACGGGTCAGAAATAACACGGGTCAGAAATAACACGGGTCAGAAATAACACGGGTCAGCTCTCCGTGTTGAAATCGGCATGAAGAACACATCAGACTGGGCCCGCGTGAGGTCAAAGACAGATGTGCTTGTAATTAGATCAGTCGATCCAGTCATTAATTAATAAATGGTGTACATTAAGAAGGCTAAAGTAACTGAAATCAGGCACCTCCCAGGGCACCATCTCCTCTGGCACTGGGAACCGCTCGACAGTGCTGTCGGGGTACTGGAGACGCCGGGCGTTGATGTGATATTCTGTCTCCTCCGTCGCTTTCTCTTTCCTGGGTACAGCTTGGTCAGTCTCTGTGGTATTTGCTTGCAGTGCTGGACAAGTGAATATGTCCAGTAAGTTACCATGCTGATCCGACCAACAGAAAGACTGAAAAAAGCAGCGTTGTTTTGTCTCTGTTGATGAGAGAGACTAAACCTCGCTGCTAGCGTGTGGCTTAGGATGCATACTGGATCCCTCCAAGAGATACACATCAAAGGGAGCCGGATTACCCACCAGACAGAGAACAATTTAACTCACACAGAACAGAGGCTTCTTCCTTAATCTGGTAACCCTGGGATTTGAGGGCGTCCATTATCCAATGTAAGGCTTTAGTGGACTGGGAGACCTGTCAAATAAAGAGGGACAGAAACTAAAGACAGGCAAATGCGGATAGCAAGCAGGTGGGATTTTGAGAATAGACAGCTGGAGGGCATGCGCAGTATTTGGAGACAGGGGGACACCAGGCACAGTATTTGGGAAACGGGGGTACAGGAAGAGAACATCGTAGCATTTGAGGAAAAGGGCACAGAACATTGATCAAAAGCATATCAACCTGCTCCTCCAGATGGGCCAGCCTTTTCACCATGGCAACAGAATCCCTGTCGTGCTCCCCTTCCAGCAGCTCCACCATGAGCCCCACCCTGGAGGAGATATCCAATCGCAGTGTAGATTAATACAAATGTATTTTAGAATGACACGTGAGAATGGACAGCACCAAGGCGAGTTTATAACCTGGAGTACCTCATCTATTAAAGGCAATTCTAAGACAGTCCTAGGAGTCCTTTGGTTAGGAAACTGGTGTTATTACTCAGTTCGTATTACACTTTGATTCAGTCATTAATGAGGAATCATGATTTGGGGTGGTGGATATATTCCGAATTGACTGCAAAAAAGAGAAGAGACACTTTTGAAATGGTTGTGCCACAGCTGTTGTGTCCTTCCTCTGTCCCTCCCCCTTATGCCCCGAGCACCTGTCCCCTCCCCTCACTAATCAATTGTAATATATTAGAAGAAACTATAATTCTAGACAAATATTACAGCAAGATATTTTTAAAAATATATTGCAATATATGAAAGCAGCAATTATTTGTATATTTCTCCATGCATTGTGAAATGTCTATCTTGACCATGTATTATATTTCAATATATTAGAGTATATTCAATGTCTGGCTGTTTTTTCAGCTTGTGTTCCAAGCCCATACTTGTCAGAGGTGTCCTGAATGCGGCACTCTATGCTTTGACTCAAGTCCCTCTTGCGGCTGGCCACATGATTCTCCTTCATATAGGCTTCCCACGAGAGCACCTCCTCTTCCTCTATCTGCTGCAGCTCTTCCTCTGTGTGAGGAAGAAGAGGAAGAGGTCATTGCAGCAGGGTTACAGTGCAGACACGGCTGTCGCTATGAGACAGCAGAGGTATTCGTTGTGGGGCATGTACGGGCCAGTACTCACTGAACTGCTTGTGTTTCTGGGGAGGCCTGCGGATCACCACCCGTCTGATGAAAAGGTACAGGTGGCTGAGGAAGATGAAAGGCGGGGGCAGGGCGGGGCGGCTGTGGTATTCTTTGATCAGCTCATACCGCTGAAACTTCCAGATTGTGTCAGTGTTGTCCTGCACTTCCTGGAATGTGTAGCTGCAGAGAGGGACGGAGAGAGGGAGGGAGAGAGGGACGGAGAGAGGGAGAGAGGGATAGGGAGAGAGGGAGGGAGGGATAGGGGCAAAGGAATAAATATAGAAAGTAGTGAACTTGGGGAAGGAGTGGAATGAATGTGGTCTGGGTACCTCAGGTGGAACTGGGAAGGAGAGATGATTCAAAGTAAGACAGGGTAAAGAGAATATTCAGGGTGTACAGATGGGAAAAGTGTGGCTTTTGAATCCCTTAATGGAGGCACCTTATGATTCATGTGAACCAATCAAAATAATTTACTTAATTTGTCCTTAGTGAGATACTATGCCTGTGTCCGAATCAGCACTCTATACTATTGAGTATGCTTGCTGAGTATGCTGGACGAAAAACTTACTGCACATCACGTACTAAACAGTTCAGAGGAAACAGTCGATAGGGCTTTGATTCGGACACAGCCCAAGATTTGTTCAAACCAGGCAGTCATTGATGGCTCTACCTAGATTCAAATGATAATCTAATACCTTTCCTAATAATCATCACACTTTCCACAACCATAAAAAATAAATATAATTTTTTATCATTTATTATTTTACATATTTTTTATATAGATTCCATTATAATTTTTTGACCATTATTAGTCATTTAAGAAAGACATTTAAGAGAATGAGGAGCCATAGAAGGTCAATGTTGAGGTGTCAGGTGTCAGAGAGGTGAGCCAGGTACTTGGGGGACTCACCTGAAGATGGCGATGAGCAGGTTGAGTAGCAGGATGTTGGCGAACAGCAGGTACACACACAGCAGGGTGATGGTGAGCCACTCGGGGAATGCTGGCCTGGAGTTAGCATTGAGCACAGGACACTTGGGCTTCAACGGATCGGTCCCGTTCACACTGCATGTGCTCAGGTCAAACTCCACATCTGGACCATACAGAGGGGTCCAATTGAAATTACATTCACATTTTTATGACTCTTTCAAGATATTTTCAAAGATAAAAGACATATTTATTTTATTGCTGTAAAAGTTCCTAGTTCCTACAAAATTAGGTTGCATGGAAAATACGGGTGGGAGTGTTGAGATACTCTTTGAGAAATAATGGTACAATATATTGTATTGTTCATAGGATCAGAAAAACACTTTTGGATGCTCTTGGCAGTGAATACCAGTCAGTAATGACTGCATTTCCTAGTGGACTTAATGTACATGTCAGTGAGCAAGCATTTTTTTTTAGCAATATCAGCATATTGAAGTTCTTATTAAAAACAATAGGATTTTTTAAAAATTAGGAACAATATCAAATTTTTCCAAGACCATGTCAATATATTCCAGGATGAAAATGTTTCGAAGGATTGTAGGAATCCTGCACATGACTGGCTGAGACACGCCTCCTAGGTCAGGGCAGGACAGTACAGCCCAGGACCAGCCAGGATATAAGCTTCACGTGTTGGGCGGTTCACTCACTGTCGATATTGGTGGGGACATTCCCGAATATGATGAGGTAGGGCTCGTAAACTGCACCCCGTACTATCCAGTTCAGCCTGTCCTCATTGTGGATTAGGATGCCCTGCTTGGCAACCCCGTACGCCACCACCCAAATACTCAGCAAGAACATGAAGAAGAACATGTCCTTCATCTAGTGTAGAGAGAACAAGAAACACCAGTCAATCTTTGTGAGCTCAGAGATCAATTCCTTAATATGTCCATTTGTTCAATCTTGCAGTACTATTACATATTTACCGTTAAATATTTTCTCAACAGGATCCTTTTGATGGGAAGTATATAATATGTCAACATAGTGACTTTCCATATTAATTTACATATCATGGTATTCACAATGGGCGAAGTAACTTGCTTGATGAGACATAGGCGGCCCCTCAAGAAATCAAACATATCAAAACATTGGTTACAGGCCCAGTCCCTTAAGCACCACAACCCAGTAAATCAGTCCCCCTCCCTGACATCAAGATCCAATATTTATCAACCAATCGAGTGGAAAAGATACAAGGGTCGCTAAGATCCCAAATAAGGGGTGTTATTTTGCGGCCGGAGCCAAAATATTTGCATGCGTTATGGTTACACTGTAAGAAAACGGTGAAAAGACTGCCAGCAATGTTGTCGTTTTTTTATGGTATGTTTTTTACAATGTAGGACTTTTACACTGAACAAGCTGGCGGTTTACAACGAGCTGTTTGATGTGTCTTAGTTTCTGCTGGGAGTTACAGATGTTTGTCAGGACTGAAATGATCGTAACTATGCTTACTAGCACTAAGCCCACTCGTGTCGTTAGTGTCACATAAAATCACATTTCCATGTGATCATGGGTTTTATTTTGATAAGTTATTTATTTGCTTTGTTATTCACTGTTTATTATAATATATGTTGTATTGCTTGTTTGATTCAAATACCAGTTACTCATATTATGTAACAAGATTTGCTTCATGATTAAAAATGTATTCTTACTGTTTGTGATGTAGGTATGTATCCACAAATTCTCTTCTTGTGTATTTTGTGTTAACTTGAATGGGCCTGTTAATTCGCCCCCATTGTTACACAATCATTTAGAACGTTCAGTTATGGATATTCCAAATTGTACTGTCTTGCTACAAAAACAGCTGTCATCTTATCGATTCCGTGTCTTTTAATACCTGCTTTCCATTTGTACTAAAATGCACCCGCAAATACCTTTCCCAAACTTCCTTTCGGGTTTAGTAAATCACTTTACACGTGCTAAAGTAATCTATTTGCACAACCACCTCCCACTATTTCGCAAAGTAACGTAGGGACGCCTAATTTTGCATATTCAGTCAGGCTAACCCGCAAAAATGAGAAATCAACGTATCCTTCAATTTTAGCACACACAATCATCTTTACACCTCGTTAGTTGATCACCTCAGATGATTTTTTGCGGGTGGTAACAGTTTTACACATGCTTTTGTACGCGATAAACCTTTAGTAAATCTACCCCGCAGTGTTGATAAAGAGACCTTTCAGAAATTTCCATCTGTTATCAGTGGCTCAAAGTGAGTTCATAAAACCTCACTCTCATGTTTGCACTTGTATCCACTTACCATTCTCCTGACAATGATGATCTTGGGGCCTAACGTCTTGCTAATGGTGAATATCGCCATTAGACGCAGACAGAAGACGATGAAATCGATGCAGAGGACTATTTTTCCCGCATAGAACACAACAGTGGTTAACCTATAGGAAGAGAAAACTTTGGGGTGTTAGGGGATCTCTATTTAATTGACGTACAGAACCATGACAGTCTTGTTGTAATGTTCATATGGTAGTTGTGATGAGACAAGATTATCTTGTTACAGCCTGATGGCTGTGAATGGGCAGCTACAGTTAATTGATACCATCTTACCTGCAGACCAGTCCAATAATGAAGAGAAGAATGGATAGTACATCTAGAATGTTCCACATGTCACTGATGTATATCTTGGACTTCCTCCGGAACCCAAATCCGTCAGGGTCATCAAACAGCTTATCACGGGGACATTTTTGGTCAACATTCAGTCATCCTTTTGTAAAACGTTCCAAAATGTTCTGAGTAATCAGATTTGCTAACCATCTTTTCATTGTCATTCTCTAAGAATTACTCTATTAGAACCTTCTTCCCACCAAAACCCAAGGGACAGATAAATACCTACAAACAAATCATTGAACTTAAAAGTTTAAGCTGGTGTATGACATATATAATACCCCACCATTGTGTAGCAACCCCTGTTGGCTCCCAGCTCCAAACCCACCTGCCGGATCTCCTCACACACCAGTGAAGCCAGCCAACCATACAGCAGGTATTCTTTCCAAGAGGGTGTAATCTGGAAGTCTGTCATTAGCACATAGGCAAAAAGCCACAGGAAGCCAAAGTAAGCCACGATGTTCCAGTAGAACTTGACCTGCGATGCGCCGAAGAAGCTGGCCAATCGTGATGCACAGGTGAGCGGCTGCAGGTCTGTCTCCTCCATATAATCACTACAGGAAAGAGGGTGGAGGAGGGGGAGCACAGGTGGAGTTTTAAAGTACCCAAAGTCCTCTGTATTTATCAATGAATGTAAATGTCTTGAAGCTGATGTTTATAAGTCTTTTTTGACATGAACAAGTCTGATAATTTAAGCAAGGAACCACCATCTACAGCTAAGATCATTTTACTTTTCCCTTCAGAGATAAATAATGTTTCTGTACGCCCATTTTAACCAGTTATATGCTGATTTATTTTTCTTCTCAATGATGAAAATACAGCCCAGTGGTTTAAGGAAGCCGTGTGCCATTTTCAATCAGTCATGTTAAAACTTCTGGGAATGAACTCCAATTCAAGTAGTTATGTTAAATGACGGTCCTTCTCTGTATCCAGAACAAATATTTACCGGATCTGAGATGC
This sequence comes from Ilyophis sp. 1 JC-2022, assembly GCA_022702515.1. Classification (NCBI taxonomy): domain Eukaryota; kingdom Metazoa; phylum Chordata; class Actinopteri; order Anguilliformes; family Synaphobranchidae; genus Ilyophis; species Ilyophis sp. 1 JC-2022. The sequence goes on along the minus strand of CM040398.1, from coordinate 23,635,167 downwards.
AACTGAACTTCCTCTCATAGACTCCATCGTGAGCATCCTCTCTTTCCGCTGAGTTTCCCGCTGTATGTCCTCATCACGCCTGAAAGACAGGGACTCATCAATCCACATTATTCCTCAAGTAAATCACGGCACCATTTTGTAGAAAATTATTTTATGTCTTTAGGCTTTCCCTGATGCCGTTATTCTCAGGTGAACTCGTTTACATTTTGAATTAAATTTCCTTGAGAGCAATTCCTCGAGACTTTCTCTACTAAAAGCACAGCCACACGTCAAGGATACAGATTGTTGGTCTGTTGCTGCCATCAAGTGTCAAATCTGAGTACTACGAGCTGAAAGAACACATTTTCTGGAGTAGTCAGAAGAGTAATGCGTGGTCCTCCTAACAACAGAAAGTGAGGGACAATGTTGACCCTCACCTGAAAGCCAGCAGGCCCGTGTAGATGAGGGGGAAGAATAGCATGCACAGCAACACCTTCCACTGGGGGTTATCCACTGCCAGCTCCCCACACCAGATCTGTGTCAGCAGTGCCTGGAGGTCAAATGGGAAAATGCACCCTTCAGTCACAAGGGGGGGAACCAGCTAACATCTCCATCACACCCCACAGCCTTCCAAACAATGAGCCGGCCCGGCCACACTCTGGCACAAAGTCAAAGCGGAACTCTGCCGAGTGTGGCTCTAACACACAAACCCATGCAGACAAAAAAAACATGCGGCCATCATTGATCAATATCTCGAGAGGCTCTTTTCCCAGAAATGCTGCTATCAGATAATGATAGAGAGCAGATTATAGAAAGAAAAAACCCTTTGAGGTCAGAGAAAAGAGATAAACTAGCTCTATCAAGATGTGAAGAAAATGAATAAGGTGCACTCTAAGTATTTTGGGATTCTTGGAAAAAACAGCATGAGTTACCGAACGTTGACCTTCAATGTTCTTACAGATGCGCCACACCATATAGGAGCTTCTAGAAGGAAAGGCTTGCACAGGCCAAAAGGGAGTGAAAGTGGATGTTATGGGTTGTGGGATTGGACCTGCCTGAACCCCAGCATGGGCTACAAAGCTCTTGTCGTCAGCCTCCAGAGCCAGGCGCAGGCAGGTGGTCCTGCCCCAGGATGGAGAAATTCGAATCAGAAGCCTCTGGGCACGCTTCTCATCGTGGCTGTAGCACTCACTGAACACGCCTGCAGGGTGGAGATGGAGTTGGGCCGAGAAGGGGATGGGGGGGGTGGAGTCAGCGCAGAGAGGAAGAATGAGAAGAAGGGGAAAACCAGGGCTGGAATGAATGACCTAAACGTCACTGAGGTGAAGGGGCAAAATACTCCCAACCAGCACATTAAAATATTATCAGATCACAACAGTAATAAAATAATAAGAGAACAAAAATTCAAAAATATTTATATGGTTCAGGTACCAATGGCCTGTTTCTCGTAGTAATCAGCCAGCTCCTGCATCCTGTCTGCCTCGTCACCCTCACCAACCTCCTCCTGCGCCAGCTTCTTCAGGATCTTGCTAGCAGCCAGCGCAGCGCACATGCTGTCCCTGCACTACAGAGACAAACCCAACAGGACCACAGCGGTCAGCTGCCCAGCACACACTGTGCTGCACCATGCACTCTTAGCATGTACATTCTCAGAGCACCAGTGACTTAGTCTCCTTACAGGCTAGCCTTTAAATCAGGTAACTCATGCAAAAAAGCCCATAAAAAGTGATTCTTGATTTCAAAGGAACCACCTGGTTAGATAAATATTAAATTAAAAAATAATATGTATTTTAGATCACAATCATATAAACCAGACTTTTGAAATAATAGCGCAGTCATTAAACCATGGTCTTTCCCTCTCTCCAGGTGTACTGTACCTGCTCCCAGGCAATCTCAGCCATCTCCTTTCTGTTCTGCAGGATGGCCCAGAGAAAGATGTCCCTCCCTGGGTCCCTCAGCCCCTCTGCGGCCCTCACCGGCCAAGTGGACGGAACGTTCTGGAGATCTCCTCGCCCTTTGCGTGGAAACTGAAAATGCACACGGTGGAAAGTCACGACAATCTGGCGTCACCTCAAGCAAAAGCACTCGGCAGGCCTTTTCAGACCGGCTGACGCTCACCGTGACGCGGATGTCGTCCTTGGGCATCTCGATGCGGGGCCGGGCGGGGGCGGGGGGGTAGATGGGCTCGGTGAAGCTGCCCAGGTAGTGGCGCGCCTCGTCAGACACGTGGCGGAGACACACCGCACTCTGGCCAGGCGAATCCAGGCAACCCCTGCGGCCCTTCTCGCCATTCATGCGCTTGGCCAACCTGCGCAGGAAGAGGCAGCCAGGCTCCAGGTGGCCGTACAGGTCGGACAGGATGTCCTCACTCAGAAACTCCCTCAGACACACTCCATTCTCCAGCAGTAGTTTCACAAAGTCTGGCTTGTGGCCCACTAGGGCTGAGCGCATAGCCTGGTGCAAGTCACTGGACTGGTGAAGAGTACAACAGAAAGCTTTATTAAGCTTCACTTATGACAATACATTACAAATGTATAGCCTCTATAAACACATAACTATACACGTGAATATTTGCTGTTGGGAGTGAGAAGGAGAGTGATATGCTGTGCGACAGTACAACATTTCTCTCTCCCGTGCCGGTAAAGCCAGAGCCAGACCTTCCACTGGCTCTCTTCTGTGAAGATCTCGCTCTTGGCAATGTCCACACGGTTCCAGGCCACTGCCAGCTCCAGCTCCTGCTCCCAGGTTTCCTGGCCCGGAGTACCACTGCCCCTGGATGCTGGGAAAGACCACAGGGAGGACCAGTGAGAACACAGAACCCTGCTCAAGTTCTCTTGAACGGTCTCAGAATGCACCAAACAGCAGACCACAGAAGAAAAGAAACTCTCTGCACTCGCTCTCAGAAGAATAACTGCTAACAACTGGACAGGCTTCATGCACGTTGTTCAAATATGCATCTACTCTGATGGGAATAGAGCATCCATTAAGAGGCAATTAAACACTCAGTTTCTAAAAATGCTTGGGAGTGCATTTAACAAGACTTATGGAAACCTGCAGAGGAAACGAGACATAAAGTCCCCTCGAGGGGATAGTAAGGAGTGGTTATATAGCAGCTCTGACTGTAAATGACCAGCTGCATGCAGGATGTAGGAAGAGGCTAGAGTAGGTATTGCAAGTCCAGTAGCTGGAATATTCTACGGGCAAATTAATTTGCATTTCCGGTATCATGATTTATGGCAAGGTCAGCCCTGAAGCACTCTCTCCGGTTTTGTGGGTGTTGGGGTGACACTTCTCTGTAGCATTATCTACATTAAGCATCCATCTTTTATTGATAATATGAGGCATTGAGCTATTATTATGGCAAGATGTGTCCTAACTCAATTTCCTCCGCCTTGAAATGCAGATTAAAGTATTAGTATTTCCAGTAATGCTGCATTCCAGACAAAGTCGGATGTGGAAAGTTCAGACCTGATTTTTCTGACTTCCGACCACAAAGCGTTCTAGTGTCCAGAGATGTGTACTGTACATAAATGTAGAAACCGAAAGGTTGAACGACTATGCTTGTTGACGAGATATCGCTAAGGTTTAGTGATTAACCCATGTGGTTACACACCTGTCTCATGCCATGTAGGTAATTGGATTCAACTATGTATTTTAGTAGCTTAAAATTGTCTCGAGACAATTGTTTACAATTCTTGGTGTACTTCTCCCTGCATACCGCCATGTTCCTGTGACGTCATATGACGCCTCTAGGTGAAGTCGGAGTTGTTGAATTATGCACGTGTTTCCTAGTTGGAACTCAAGTGGTGTTCCATTGCACTTTTCCAAGTAGGAGGTTAAAAATTCTGACTTTCCGATTTGTTTGGAATGCAGCATAAGCCAGGATTGCAAGAGGAAGTTGGCACAGAGAGCTATTACTGATGGAATTCCCGTCAGGGCCTTTTGAGAAGCCCTCATCAGGCACCTTTCAGGAGCGCTCGGAGGATGGCCACGTCCACATCATTCTGTCCCTCCTCATCAATGCGGAACACCGTCAGCAGCTGGGGCGTCCTGAGAATGTCCTGGATCTGAAGCGGAGGTGAACATAAAGACTCTTCCGACAAAGACATCCGCACACCCCCTTCCAAGCGTGTAAACCCCCACCCCCTGCCCTAAAAGTTACCTTTTTTGTCCACTCAATAAGCTGGCGATCTTTGAACCTCTCGTACTCCTGGCCGAAGAACTTCATCATCAGCTGGCGAATGAGGGCGAGGGTGACCTGAGATATGGGCCGCTCGGCCACCTGGGCGATGACGTCGGCCAGCCGCCCCGAGCCCTCCAGGATCACGCACGGGGTGCCGTTGAGCATGGCGTTGTAGATCGTCTGCAGATTTGGAGGGGTGCATAGACATAGCCCACAGTGAAAGGATGCTGTCAAGTCTGTTGAAATTAAATGAAGTATTTTGAACCATAAGGTCAGAGGTCACCTACATCCAGGGTCCCTGGTCCACCGTCTAGCATCACGCAAACCACAGGGACCTTCAACCCACTCTCTGAGGGAGAAACACAGAGTGTGCTGCTGTAGTATAAAGTCAGTATCGCCCCAGAGTAATCTAATATGGGGACGGCTCTAATGACACCTCGTATTTCCCATGGGCACATTCACTGTCTCTCAGGGGGGGAAACACTGGTCCAGAGCACACTCCTCCTCACCTCTGTTCCCCAAGGGCTGCTGGGATATGAGTTTCTCTAGCTTGCTGCGGAGAAATATCTCCACGCCATAGCTCCCGTGCGTCCCGTCGTCTACAAGCAGGAAGTGGGAGTGATTGACATCCAGGCAGGACAGCCTGCCCTGGCTCTGCTCGTCCAGGGAGTAGTGAGCAGGGAAGCAGCCCTGTGTGAAAAGATCAAGGCTATAGTACAAAGCAGGAGTTGCAAGAGGCCCTACCTGAGAAGACAGAAGAGCAGGGAGGCGGGCCAGAGCAGGAATGGAGCGTGGGCACCAGGCTGCACGCTGGTCCAGCCTCACCTCGGGGTTCACCAGAGCGTGCCGGTTCAGCACGATCCCCCAGGTGGCCACACCGATGGCCACGATTTGATCCTCCATGGAGCTGGTGGTCAGGGTGTAGTCCCGCACCGCCTGCCCCACGTGCTTCATCACCCCCGTGTGAGTGCCACCTGTCAGGATCCACGCACCTGCAAACGAAACAAAGACCGCATCGTGTCCGCACCTCACCGTCTATACCAGGGGTTTTCAACCTTTTCTGATCCAGGGACCCCCACCCAGGCTCAAATGCATCTGAGGAACCTCCATTATAAGTTTAAAAGGGTTATATTAAAAACATTTTTTTTGATATTTTCTATATATAGCCATTGCATATCAAGTCTGGCCAGGGACCCCGTACAGTGCCTTCAAAAACCCCCAGGGGTCATCTTTCGAGCTCTGGACGCTGGAATGCTGTGAAAACCCAGGGTCTATACAACTGCAAACTATAAACCCCACACGCAATGGCACTCGCACACCTCAACACTGCAGACACAATATGTAACGCCAAACAACACGACTTCACACTGGTGACGTTACAAAAAAAAACCCAACCCAAACAGCACAGCGAGGGCCAAACATCTCACACTGTATGTTGGAGTCTGGATTGTTTGAAAACGTAAGGGGAGTCACAGATCAGGATGTACCTGTGGTTTTGGCCACTTTAATCAGCCCCCTACGGAACATCTCCTTCAGCCGGGTCCTGATGTAGAAGTTCTGGGCTCCGCCCGTCACAGAAATGAGTAGATTAGGTGGGCGGAGCTTCCAGTGTTCAGTCATAAGCTGGTACAGGGTATCGGTGGATGTGTCTGTGGATACTCGCACATACTAAAGACATGCAAACAAACACACACGCACACATATACACAAACAAACGACCACACATAAGTGTAGAGACGGAAAGTGAATTAACATTTCATTACAGTAAATGCACAAAACCTGATGCTATTCACATCTTCATTCTGAAATTCACAGCATCCGGTCACCTTTCCCATTTTTTGTCCGAGACCACCGAAGCTGATGTCTCCATAGGCATCCGTGGGCACCTCTCGAATGTGTTTGTGCCTGTCCCACGTCTCGCCCACAAACTCATCTGGCTTGAAGGCATCTTCTGCATGATGAAGTCTGGGGTAGCCACACTTACAGACCCCTTTGCTGGGTGAGAGACACAATCATTCACAGACTGTTTTTATGACGCAATGACTGTGGAGATGCGGCATGTAAATCATTATGACTGAGCTGCTTGACTGTGACCTTAGATCAGAGATTTTATGATTTGGCATTGATATGGAGGAACACACTTGAAAACATTTTTCATTTTTATAATCATAATAATTTCTTGAATGTATTTTCTTTCATTTCATTCTGCACTATTTAATACAAAATCCAAATGAGCAACAAAAACAGTGATTTTGCTCTCAGCGAATTTGTAACAAACAACAGACACAAAACAGACAACGTTTCACTCACCAGAAAATGAACGCTTCCTCTATCAAAACGCACAGCAGCAAACACAACCTTCTCAGGTGTCTCTTTCAAGAGATATTTTAATCTAATTTAAACTTTCTGAATCTGTAGCCTTACAGAAAGATGATATGAGCATCCATTGTCTGGGTGACTCACCATTAGACTTATGGAAAAATATATTCCAGTGAGCTGCTGATATGAAGCTGAAAACCATTATCACAAAAGCTGATAACTGAAAATATTAAGAGAGGTTCTTGTTTGAGCAGTGTTCCCACATGTTTACTTACAACAGCTTATCCATCACGTCAGTAACAAACGTAACACTCGAAAGCTATGCACTTTGGCTGTTGCATGACTACAGTCTAAAGAAGAACGGACATTATCGCAACCACACACTGATTCTAAACGTGTAAGAACATGTGAAAAGTAAGTATATAAAGCGCATATTCTAATACAGTCTAATGAAAATATGATAGATAACACTGAAGTGTTATAAGTGAAACTCAGCCACTCATCGAAGCTATAGTTTAAACTGCATACGTTTAGGCTATGGAAATACTTTCAAAGCAGTGGACATTCTTACACACAGAGAGAATTCCCACACACATTGCTTTCGGCAGGGTTACTGCATTTTCTGGTGAGCAGAGAAGCACTAAAACGCACACGTGTTTGTACCTGACAGTGCGGTCCCTCCCGGGTAGACTCCTTCCCCAGCTTCACCAAGGTCAGCGCGCGGCACGCGCCCTTACGCTCGGAGAGCTACAGGGGAGGAAAGGGAACGAGAGAGGGAGAGGGTGCCGCTTACCTTTCGTCCTCAATGTAGAAGCAGCACTCTTTCTTGTTGATGTTCTGTTTTATCCAGGAGGTGAATAAACTGCGCTGGAAGGAGGGAGAGAGGGACATGTAGTCAGAGGATTTAGCCAAACTGACGGCGAGTCTCTGGATGAGCACGGGCTCCTCCACGGTCACCTCCATGCTTGGGAGGTTGCAGGAGAGGGAGAGGAGAGAGCTCAGCACCGGGAGTCAGTAGCACGATGCTCTGCAGCAAGGTGCTCCACATTCCACTGCTGCAGTGATGTCATGTCCACAGAGGGAGGGGGAATGCAATCTGACCATGACGAAACAGAACATCTTCTGCACAAAAGAACGTGCCTTAACAACACTGCAAACTCTGGAGGCATTTTGAAGGCAGGGTGGGGACACAGATTAGCCCCTTCATATGCTCTGCCAACCTGGTTACGATGGGGAACTACAAATCTGAACTGGGGACCAAAAGACTTCAACTCCCATGAAGCACTGCAGGAGCAATGATGCGGAAGCTGCCAGGAGACGAGGGATAGGCTGATGAGCAGCCACTGACTGAAAGTACATTCTCAGGATGACTTGTTTCTTTTATATTGAGATTTTAAAAAAAATTAAATATTGTTTTTAATCACACTCTGACATATTTGAACAGTGATATAGAGTAATACCAACATTGTATGGTAAGTATTAATTTTATGCCAAAATAATGTCCACAGCTTTATGCTTCTGCAAATTTTTCTATAGTCACTGCTGGGTGGAAACTCTCTCATTTAAAATTCATTCAAAACAATTAGCATTGCGGGCAAAACTGTTGCCATGAGATTGTGGTCTGAACATCAGTAGATTAAACATAGAGAAGAGAATGTTGTGACCCACGGACCATTCTGTAGAGTGACCATGCCCTGTGGTCACTGATTTGCAATAAAGAGAACTCAGCATCTCATGCCAGGAATAATAATCTTGAATAGCACTTCCCTGTAAAATAATGAACTGATAATGTACAGTACGTTAAATAATTAAAAGTTAAGTGATGTGTAGTTGAAAGCGGTTCTTGTCGAATTTGAAAAGATAAAGTCCAGGGCATGGCGATTGTAAATTGTAGAGGGATATCTTAAGATGTTGTTCAGCACCAGAGGAAAACGGCGGGCGCTATTTTAGCTTTTTAACTGTCCGATTGTGATGCTACATAGATTTCCATGATTCAGGTGCAGTCAGGAAAATTACAGAAACAGAATGCCTCCTTTAGCTTATCCACTTTATGCTCATGTCTGTCTGTATTTTATACAGAAGCCTTCCAAAAAAAGCTACATGTTTTGGAAACAGGTTAAACAACAGTATTCACTTTGTTTTTGATCTACAATTATCTTGAATTTGTTCCTATGTCAACCCAATCGCTAAACAACCACAGTATACATATTTTAAACACAGCCTGATAATGATTATAGTAAAATGTATGTACTAAATTTATAAGTGAACAGTGAATCTAAACTACTTAATTGGTCCTGTGGGTTATATTCTCCTGGAGCCCCTGTCTGTAGCTTCAACACAACGTGCGTGACAGCGTGACACGTGACACACCTTCTTGATGTTGAACAGAAGCTGGTTTACATCAAAACTCGTCCACTGGCTGTCCGCTTCATTTGGGTGGATCTTTGTGTCTGATCTGGACAACATCCCTGGGAAAAGTTGTGAAATTTTTGCCATTATATAAAACGGTAAAGGGAGCGTTCAACTTGTAGCAGACGTGCAAAAAACAACAAAAATATTTTACAGCTGAAAGAACCTTTTACTGCAATAACCATAATTGTTGTTTTTGTATAAAATACATAATTTAACTCCAGGAAAATGGATGCATATTTTCAAACTAAGGTCTTTACTGAAGTTCTTTTCAGAGTAAGAAACACACATTCTGCCTCTATACTTTTAAGCACCATATAAGCAATAGTATGTTATTCAATATTTATTTAAAGTATTATTCTACGCAAGCATTATTTTTATTTCACCCTTGAGATTCAACATGGAAAAAATTACATATGTAGAGAAAAAAAAGCATACATACTGTACCACACGCTTTATTTCTGATCAAATGAATGACACGTCCATATCCCATTACAATTATCAGAATGTACACAAAGATTCTCTCTACCACCTCATGCAGAAGCCACTCCCACATCACACACTGCCCCTGAGAATACACCATCACAAACAGAATGACAGGAGGGGGTGTATCCGTTTCTTTGCGCTGTGACCCTACAAACAGCAGGTTTATGCAGATAGCTGAAGCCCAGTTCTGAAGCACGGAGCTGAACCAGCTAAGGTTTGGGGTGGAGAGGTACCTGGTCCTGCAGCTTTCATGGTTTCCCTGTTCTATCTGTCTCTGCTGGCCCTTCAGCCTTGAATCTTCCTCTGGAGCCACCATGCGGGGTTACCTGAAGACAACATGGCTGACGGGAAACATCCCCTCTTGACACTCTCTCTTGTTATACCAACAGATCAAGGCGACACACTGAAACTGCAGAGCAGAGCACAGGTTGCAGCCCGCAGATGTCTGTCTGAGAGGGTTTGTTTCTATAAGGCTGCTGGGCTACACCTGCGTTCCTCACCTTTGAAGTGGTCGTCACAGAGATGGTTGCCAGGTAATGACTGAATTGGATATCTTGGGGAAAGATGTGGTTGTTTAAAGGATCAAATGACACCTTCGGGGGATTGGCCAAATCCCCGCGTGAGATGAACCAGCTCGTCACGCGCTGAATGTAAATGCAATGCATAAGCTCAGAGGCGTGGCGGTACACGCATCGCTGCATTGCATGAACTACATTCCAGAATCTATAAAATACTTACAAATGTTACTGATCATGTGCAAGCCACTGCCATCCATCACAATTATGCATGAATGTGTAGTAACATCCATCCATCCTTCAGAGATTTATGCTGTTTTAAAACATTAAACGTCCAAGAAACTGACCAAAAGAGGGGCGAACCTACACTCTAGGTTTGGGGTCTTTCACAGACAATGTCACCACCTCGGTCACTGTAGCGAGAAGAAAAACAAGAATACAAACACGCCATATTAATGAAAGAAAATGGAATACAAGTTTGCTGTATACCGTTTAATGACTGTGTATTACGGCAAAGCACACCAGGGACTGAGGGCAAACATAACTGCCCTCTGCGGACGACAATAATAGCAGTAACCACAGCAGGTTTAACACGCTAGTTAATTGTTTAACAGTAGCATTCAGCTGGTTGGTTCCACAGCAGGTACAGAATATTAACAATGACTCTGTGGTGGTAAAGTGTGTATTCAGGAATACTTTTCTCAGCAATTGCCAGACCTTGGTTTCCAGGAGAGGCTGGTTTATAGTGACAGAAGCAAGTTGAGCGAGTTTGTTCTGTACCACAGACTTCCTCGACACGTCCTTTCAGACGTGTGGACCGTTGCTTATTTTGCCTTTCCAAACCAAAAAAGCCTGAAATAACCGAAAGCACCATTACAAACAATACAACCTATTAAGACGGCTAACTCGCTAAAGGGTGCTGTTGATGGCATTGGACCTTGAACTGTGACGGCAATGTTTCATTAAAAAATATTAAATTAAGCAAAGATAGGCAGAACTGGCGTTTTTGATTGCTTGTGACAGCTTCCTCTGCACCAGTCACACACTAAACATGTCAGTTTAAGTGCAATACACAATAATCAATGTTTACGAACTACACTGCTCAAAGAAATGAAGGGAGCACTTAATCATCACAGTATAACACCAAGTCAATTAAACCAAACCGGTCATGCTGGATGATGTTGCAGGCAGCATAACATTCGCCACGGCGTCTCCAGACTCTTGCACGTCTGTCACGTGCTCAGTGTGAACCTGCTCTCATCTGTGAAGAGAACGGGGCGCCAATGGCGAACCTGCCAATTCTGGTGTTCTCTGGCAAATGCCAATCGAGCCGCACGGTGCTGGGCACAGGTCCCACTACAGGACCCTCATGGAGTCTGTTTCTGACAGTTTGGTCAGAACGAGTACCAGTTTGCACACGAGTAGCCCGCTGGAGGTCATTTTGTAGGGCTCTGGCAGGGCTCCTCCTGTTCCTCCTCGCACAAAGGAGCAGATACCGGTCCTGCCACTGGGTTGTTGCCCTTCTACGACTCTGTCCAGCTCTCCTCGTGTAACGGCCCGTCTCCCGGTATCTCCTCCACGCTCTTGTGCTGGGAGACACAGCAAACCTTCTTGCAACGGCACTGTATGGATGTGCCATCCTGGAGGAGCTGGACTACCTGTGCAACCTGATTGGGCTGCAGGTACCGCCTCATGCTACCAGTAGTGACAAGGGCACTAGCAAAATACAAAACTAGAAAAAAATCAGTCAGGAAGGATAAGGAAAGAGAAATGGTCTGTGGCCACCACCTGCAAAACCATTTACTTTTTGGGGATTGTCTTGCTGTTGCCTCTCTTGTCCATCCGTTGTCACTTTCATTTGCACCAAAGCAGGTGAAATTGATTCGCAATCGTTTACGCTTCCTAACTGGACAGATCGATATCCCAGAAGTTGAATTGACTTGGTGCTATACTGTGTTGATTAAGTGTTCCCTTAATTTTTTTGAGCAGTGCATTTTTAACATACCGTCCGTTATACAGCTGGATATTTACTGAAGAAATTCAGGTTAAGTATCTTGCTCAAGGTTACAACGGCAGTGGTAGTTGCTACATTATAGAGATAATAAATGTGATATGATGTGTGAATTGGATGACTTTAGATCTTATACAAATTTGCTCGTTACCATAAGCAAATGCATTTTCTTCTTTTTGTCATTAAAACACAGACGGTCTATCGGAACAAATTGTAGCACTGCAAAATTTATTTATTTACCACAAAACCGAAATATTCAGGCTTAATTGTAGAATGTTGCTCCTTTATTGTATGACAATTGTGAAAAGCAGTCGTAATGGATTCCTAACTGGACAGATCGATATGCCAGAAGTTTAATTGACTTGGTGTTACACTGTGTTGATTAAGTGTTCCCTTAATTTCTTTGAGCAGTGTATATTTATATATATATATTTATAAACAACTGTTTCTCATGGCCATAATAAATGGGGCATTATGGGGAATGGAGGCAACACGATACATTACGGGAATGGAAGACAGCAACACATTGGCTGGGGTATCTCTGTAGCACGCCACAGTCAACGCAATACACCTATTCTCTATCACAATGGCTACGGTTGCCACACTACAAGAATATAATTACAATAATTATCTTACAATGGAATTTCCTAGCTTGTTGGTGTTTCTGTATGGATTGAAAGGGAGCAACAGATGGTTAGAAGCCTCCAGGTCTAGAATCGGGAGGCCCTGAGCTTTGAACTGATCTTCAAAACAAACCAACAATAAGACACACGCAAGAGTAAGTAAGCTTAAGTAATGAATTAGTGTATGAGAACCATGGCCAGCATACACCTGATCAGAGTTTAGCTTGCAGACTATAAAGGAATTCAGGATCCATATTAGCAGGTAGGAGGCACAAGTGGAATTGCTCATGGGGAATTTTATATTACATTACATTTATTTGGCAGACACTTTCATAAAAAAAAAACACACAATAAGTGCACACCCAAAGTCATTGAAGCAACTACAGGTCAGATAAAGAACATTTATATAATCACGTAGCAGCTATACACAGACATGAACATTGAGTCCAGTCCACAGTAAACTGTGGCTAATCTTAAGGCGGTCATTAAGACATGATAAACTACATCACAAAACAAGATACTAGTGTCACATGAGAATTTCCAAGGCTGCCGTTTTTATCTGCATTCCAGTGGGTCTTTTAAGTGGAGGAATGTAGTGTTGGAGGACGTATTTGGCACCTGTGCATTCTCAACCATTTACGTATATGCCCAGGGCTAATCTAATCAATAATACACCATTGTTTTGTGTTTTAAAACAGCAGAATCATAATGTGAGCTAGTCGTAAGCTTTACGAAACAATGTCACACACATGGACGGGTGTACTAAAGTAGAAAGGTCTTCTGGCCCGAGAACTTCACCATTATGGAAATGGCACACTTGGGCAGCATTGTGGTATAATGGTTAAGGAACTGGGTTTGCAACCGAAAGGTTGCAGGTTTGATTCCCAGGTCGGACACTGCCGTTGTACCCTTGAGCAAGGTACTTCACCTGCATTGCTTCAGTATATATCCAGCTGTATCAATGGATACTATGTATAAATGCAAAAGAAATGCTGTGTAAGTCGCTCTGGATAAGAGCGTCTGCTAAATGCCTATAATGTATGTAATGTAATGTATTTGGAACATAGAGAATATTGATTAGATGGCCACTAGGTGGCAGCAGTGTACCTCCACATTTTAATGTCACTCGGAATGAGGAGCATTACATCATGGCGCTTGTGTGCCGACATCAACCTAGCTTGCCAGTGTGCTGGGCCTAACAGCATATGTATCAGGTGTCAACCATGCTCTAAACCGAGATAATGCGTGCAAAATTTGGATTAAAATTAGCTGGTGATCGACCTACTGAAATGGCAGTAGCCATGTCTCATTAGATAAGGGACAAGTTGGCAACAGGTACCGCCATGTGAATTAAAAAGGCTTTCAAGTTCTCCGCACCCTCTGCCTGGAACGGCTTACAGAGGGATCTTCAGCTAAAATACTTGGTCACTCTTGGAAAATTTTAATCCATTGTAAAGAGCAGAGAACTTGATGCTATTGGTCAATGTAACGGTTATTGAATGTTTTTATCTGTATTGTATTACTGATTTTATGTAATTTATGCTGTGTGATTGGGTATCTGTATGAGTGTGAAATAGGGCGTTGCTGTAAAGGAGCATGCATGTTCAGTCAATCTACCCTGTATAAATAAAGGTTCAATTAAAACAAATGTTAAAAATTATGGGTGGCCCTTGAATACATACCTCAGTTATGTGTGTGGTCGTAAATGGACATCTAGAAAAGAATGGAGCTGGTTTTGACTCAGATCGAGCTACGTGATGATACACATTCAGATCAAAAAGCCTTCGACAACTTCAGCAACTCGTAAAAATAAAGTCAGGGAGAATTAACTGGCTTAGTTCATAGTGGATTCTAAATGCCATTCGACTGCCTAATTGATGCAGATGAAAATTATTGAGATGGAATTATGTTAGGAATGATCAGTTGTAAAAAACTACCCCACAAGGTGAACCAGTGTTTGGAAGGTTCTATACCAAAACTGAATAAGACAAGGTAGCTTTTACGACTCAAAAAAAAGAAAACCTTCGAACACAACATAAATGACAAAACTGACAATACGCGGGTACCCAGAAACAGCACAATATTTATTCAACATGTCACAGACAAGACAAGAGGTCTCCGCATCAAAGACTGCTCATGTTTCTTTCCCGCTCTCACTCTTTTGTACATTTTTGAATTTATTTACAAGGATTTAAAATATTCTCTCCCCCCCCCCTCCCCATTTACAACATCAAATGTACAATGTTTCATATAACTTTTTTCAGCTTTTTTCATCAGTTCCGTTGGGAAAGCCCGTCGCAAAAGGGACAGAGGAGGTGGCTTACATGCACGAGTCCGGCGACTCCCGAGCCACCGCTGCACAATCTTTCACGACGGACACTATTAACGCCACACGCAAAATCTGGGCACTTCCCGTATGGAGACGATGCACACAAAGAAAAGAGGTGGCTGTCTTTTCCACTCTGATGTGGGATAATGACGACCCTTCCCCACCCCCCCCCCAGTGAGGTTTCCCAGACTGCGATAGCAGCTCACAGATGTACACGGGGCCCTGCCTCACTTACCTAAGCGGCTCTCAACAGGATTACAACACAGTGACTTTAAATGACCTTCTGTACAATATCCATAACCAAGTGCTGTGTGTAATTCTGTGGGGGGGGGTTAAAGCTTAAAAATAAAAGAACAAAAAAACAAAAAAAAACATGTTGCATAGAATCCCGTTGGTTTTATTTTCTGAAAGAAATCTTTTTTTAAATGTTTTATTATCTTTTTATCAATGGAAAGAGGCGTTACTAGATTTTGAGGCCCAGTAGCTTTGTGAACTGAAATCCTGGGCCCGACTCCTCAAGACCCTCCCGAACGCCAAAAGCACTGCTCTTTTTGGTTTCAAAAGAAAGTCTTATATAACTGTACCCTTGCCTTCGCAGTTGAAATGCACAAGGAAGGTGTTGACGACGTCATGACCTCTCAGATATTTACTGCTATCCGCCTAAAACGCATAATCGTCTGTACATCTATTCACAATGCTTTGAAAGAGGATCAGATAAAGTGCATTTTGCCGAACACCTCATACTTTTCACATGCAATGTAAAAAAAAAAAAAAAAACCCCCAACATAAAACACCTTGTTTTTCTTTATACACACAGAACGTACAGGCGGGCTAACAGAACTGGCTGCCCATTTGGGCTGTTCAGTCAAGTTGATTCCTAATAAATACATAGGTACTACAAAGAACATTTATATCAAGGAGCCTCTCGGAAAGCCACGCTTCGGTTCCAGGGTTAGCAGTGTCGGGCCCTGTCACTTAGCTGCTTAGCTGGGCTGAGCTGAGGCGTTCAGCTGCAAAAATCCAGCTGCCCCCTCCTTCACCAGCAGAACACACATCAGAAAGAAAAAAACTCGCAAAAACATCTTCACCTGGCTTTACGGAGCAGGCCGTTAGAGGCTGTGCAGAAAGCCCCGGGGCGCTGCAAGACAACGCGCATCATTGCAGGATCCCTCACTGCCAGTCAAAAATGACCAGTGAAACCATCCGACATACATTTAATTCAAATAATAGAAGTTGCACTTTTGAAACAAATTTTTTAAAGCAAGCATTTACTATTACAAGTCTCACCCCCACCTTAAACAGCTGGGTAAAATGCATTAAAATCCTATTCAAAATCATAATAGTTATGTCCCAGCAAAATAGTTATGTCCCAGAAAAATAGTTACGTCTTTAGCATCAAGCGACACAACCTTCTGCAGGCACAACTGAATGAACAGTAAGGTTAGTTTTGGACCCAATATACACTATGCGATGCAAAGGTAACCTCCCCGTGACGTAACCGAACAACAACAGAACTTAAAGGGTACTGGCCCACTTCACAGAGAGGAAATATGCATTCATCTACTATTAAGGTTCAGTAATGAAAAGGGTGCCGAGCTAAACCGTAAAATGATGTTTGCAGTAACAAATATTAAGAAACACAAACTGACTCCCTGTGAAAAGCATAACAGTTATCTTAACAGAAAGACAAAGCGCCCCTTTCCTCTCAATGCGAGTGAGAAGTTGCACTCATAAACAGCAAAGTAAAGGAACGGCTGTACAAAGCAAGTTTTGGTGGATGATAAAGAATAACCACAACAAAAATAAATGACCCAAACTACCCTCACCTTTAACACCAAAGTTACTTCCTTTAAATAAAAGAACGGGTACAAAGCCGCACCCGTGTGCTGTGGTCATTTGTTTAAAAAAAAAAAAAAGAACACAAAACTGACACACATGAAGGATTTCTTTTCATAAAAAGGCAGCCAAGAAAAATATCACACAGCAGAACAGCGCTAAAGAATATATGGCCGTCATTAAGCTTGTACTGCAAATATTCTTCGTTGGACAAGCTAATTTTGCAAGGGTGTGAATCACGGAGAAACAAAGAAATATACTTATTCAGCAATAAAACGCGAGAGATGCTCAAGCATGGAAGCAGTTTTCCTCTTGCGATTCCAAGCCCTTCAATTCAGCGTTGCAATCTTAAAACTCAGCTCTGCTTCATATCGACAAACTACAGTAATAAACTTATGTAAGAGCGATGGATTTTTAAAATTCGGGTGTTTTGAGTATCGGGGAAAACAAGATGAGGTAGAAGGAATGTTTGTTGACTACAGCAAACAGAATACTGGCCATTCACCACAAGAGTCCACATAGTGTCATTTAATGGTGGGACATTGCAGATTCTTGAGCCCCAAAATGGGTGGAGCTATTGTGTGTTACTAGAAACTCAGAAAATTTACTTTTCGTATTGAAAGCTAAGGCTTCCGATTGGTTCATGAGAAACTCCACCCATTACGGGGTTCAGGAAGTCACACATTCCCAGCAAGAGCAACAGCTACTTATCTTATCAATTGATATTCAACTCCGAGACGGGCAAGTTGGATCACAGTTCACTCCATGGACACAGTATTAAGCACAGATAGCTAGATATAACGAATATCAAAGATTGTGATCATCAGCCCGCAGAATCTTTAAACCAGGGCTGCCCAAACGCACTTCTGGGGTTCCACTGTGTGCGCCGCTTTCTCAATCAATAAAAGTAATTAAAAGTCTTGTGACTATTTGCTGCATTTTTGTTTTTCTCAGGCAAATGGCAGTTTCAGTAACTCAGTGTCCACACTTTGGGTATTCTGTAACACCTCTAGTGTGAATGCCACTCTCGATCAATCAAGTAATCCAGTAAAAGAATTAAATAAAAATAGCACCCAAAGGGCTAATCACATTTTACCAGGGTACTGATGGAATCAATTAGTCTTTGAATAGACATGCTAAACACGTACCGTGTTATAGTTCACTTTAAATGGCATACTCATAACTACAGGTCAATTAGCAGTTAATTATATGTGGGTATTTTTTTTATGAAAATCAGCACAGACAGTGGATCCTCAGGTTTTAGGTTTCAGTCATTACCACTCACAGCTTAATATACAGCTTTGCATCAAACGTCAAGAAGAAGAAAGAGAAGAAAAAAAAAAAAAAAAAAGGTTTTGGCTCCTGACAATTTTGCATGGTTCCGTCTCAGACAAGACACATTGATCTTGCCCCTTCATTCCGATCTGCATCGTCTACACCGGTAACAGACTTAGGACGCATCTTTTCCGTTTCCTGTTCCTCATACAGCAGCACAAATATTAGAAATCTTCTTAATTCTGGGCCACCACTTTGGTGCTCTGGGTTTCAGTCCAGAAGATTCTAAATAATGAAGCAGGCAAATAATCTAGTCCGGTCACCATTTCCCCGTTTCCATCGGGCTTCAGTCACGACGATATTTAATTCAACAAAAAGAATCTCAGATAAGTAAAACCGCGCGTATATGAAAAATAAATCCAAGTTTACAGTGGAACAGTCGACACCAGCGTCTCCATTTCGATATATTTTAAAATAATTCGAAAGGTTCGAGGACAACAGCAGCGTCTTTGGGAAGTCACTATCTTTAAGCAGACAGACTGCCAGAGCATTACCCATATAAATATTCACTGAAAACAAAAAAAAACAATAATCAGAATTTTGATTGCACATCACCCAAGGATAAACAAGAAGGCATGAAAACTACAACGAGCCACTCTTTTCCCACACAAACGATGGTAGTCTTATTGCTGATTCAATACAAAACATAGACTATTTGAATCTCGAGATAAATTACATCAGACCCACAACAATTATTTGTCTCACAATGGATAATTTAGGATTGATTCCCCACCCCCCCCTGCTCATTCGTTTGATTTTTATTTTGTGTTTCCCGTAGATTTTTGTACCCCCTCCCATAGAATGAGAGAGAGGACATGGAATGCTCCGTTTGGTCAGAGAGGATGCTGGGACGACAGGGTATCCTGCAGACTGGCCAGTGTGAGGCCTGTATATTCTCATGCCCACTTGTACCGCTGGCTGCCTTTGCAGTTCTGTACTTGTTGGATAACTGTAGAGAGAGAAGCCATCCTATTCAGGCCTGTCACTCACAGCACCTCGATGGGACTTGAGCCCTCCTTTTGAGAGGGAATGATGTCAATTCTGCCCTGAAGTCAAGTGACTAAAGGTGAAGGGGCGGAGCCTCCTCCGATTCCACAGCTGTAGGGCGTCGCCAGGAGGAGGGGAGGAGCTGGCGGGGGGAGGAGGGTGGGGGGGATTTCTGAGGGGCGCCTTTCGCCCTCTACACCTGCGATATGATCTGCATGTTGAAGCTGGGCGAGCGGGACTGCTTGGTGAGGGGCGTCCCGGGCGAGAGCAGGTCCTGGGCCTCGTCCGCCGGCCGGGCCAGGCGCTCCTCCTGCAGGCTGATGGTGGAGAAGCGGTGGGCTCCGCTGACCCTCAGGCTGCCCAGGTTTCCCTCCTGCGAAGCCGCCACTACCTGGCTCCCATTCAGGCTCACGTTCATGCAGTCGAAAGACTTGCTGGAGGAGGTGCTGGAAGTCCTGACCAGAGTCTGTCCGGCGGGGAAGCTCAGGCGCTTCTTCATGGGGCTCAGCTCGATGGCGTCGAGGGTGATGGCGGGGGCCGGCGGAGACTGCTGTCGCTGGTGGTGCCTGCGCAGCACCGCCTGGGGGTCCGCCGAGAGATCCTTGTGCTTGGCCGCCTCCCTGTCCCGTTCCCGCGAGAGGCGTGCCACCAGGCCCTTCTTCAGGCCCATGCTCCTCTGGCCGCCGCCGCCTCCCGCCCCGCCCACCTTGGTTCCGCTGGGCTGGCTGCTGTTGGACGCTCCGGAGGAGAAGCCTTCGTCCGGGTCGTTCAGATTGAAGGAATCTTCGCCCACACTCGTACCGTCAGCATCTGCCAGTGAGGAGAGGGAGAGAGGGGGAGAGAGAGAGAGAGAGAGAGAGAGGAAGCATGAGAGAATGAGAGAGTAAGATTGAGGCAGAAGCATTGAGACGGACAAACAGATAGACAGGGGGAAGAAATAGGGAGAAGGCATTATTAAAAATATAAACTGAAAGGAAGACATGTCAGTCATGGAAGAGTCCAAAAATAAGGCCAGATGGAGAGAAAATGACCAGTTTTGGAATGGAAGTGCAAGAGCGATCAGACAATACAATATCAGCAAGTCCAGAACCTGAAAGACCCAATATCCACGTTCTGATTAGCTGGCATGCTGCCAATCAATCTTATACAGACCCTATTTCAGATTAGCTTGAAATGAACATGAGCTGCTACCCCTACTTCTCACTGTTACTTTCCAAACAGCGGTCGCCAATTTATACTTAAACACCTGCAGAAAGTGACCATTATAATATAAAAGTAACACGATTTTACACGGACCACTATCGAATTTCGCCTTCCCTAATTTCGGAACCAATAAAAATAAATGATTCGATTGAATCAATTCAAGACGACAGCCTGGCCAATCTCACTTCCCTAATAACTAAAATAATTGAAAGCTTCTCCAGTTCGTTTGTTCTAATTCTCAAGGCGAACCCACACTGGACGAAGCTTGCTCAAATCACGCTTTAATTATGTTCAATCGAAAGAAACTAATTAATCACGTCTGCTGAGAAACACTGATTAAGAAGTAACGCTTTCCTGCACCAGTCTGATCAGATCTGATTTTCCCATCACACGAAAAATAAATAAATAAATAAAATAAAAAAGAAGTGAAAACGAGCTAAAACGGAAGAAGCGTTTTCCAGCTATCCAAGACAGCCTGTGCCTATGATCATCCATCATTGTGCCCTTATCACAGATGGCCACAGGTTTGAATCACAGGTCCGCACCCATCGATTTTACCTCAGAGGAGTTGGGTAAGATAAGGGAACAGAACATTAAAAGAGCATTCTATCACCGGCATCCTTGGAAATCCAGGGGCGAGTGACTGGCACTATCAGCAATATTGATTCTCTTCTCCTCAGGCCATCTATCGGTTTTTATTTCTTACAGGATATTGTATAGAACTGTGCAGTTAAGTTTCATTGTTTCCACAGGCAGTCAACTCCCGAAAATATTTTAGACCAACTTTACTGGTAAAAAGTGGTAAAAAAACGGAATATATTGCTGAGTAAAAATCCAGCCTGTCAATATATTGCAGGGAATGGCAACAGCCTTCAAACTGTAATAGCCGTCTTAAATTTGTCATACAAAAATAAAGAAACAAAATTATGAAACACTTGGAACCCCCCCGATTTGTCTTTCACTCGCAAACGCATCAGTAATTCATTTATCCATACATAACCTAAACATGTATAAAAACATCTGCTTCAAAGCCCATATTATAACAATCCATTTTCTGTAAGCTGAAAGAAAGGGAAGAGCAAAACAGATGGAGAACAGATTATCTTATGTCCAAACTGATAAAAAGATGAGGGCCTACAAGTCCCATCATGCAGCACTGAGCAAGCAAATCTGTGTCACTGGACTGAGATGGAGACCTCGGAGAGGAGAGAAAGGGAAGGAAAAACAGGAAAGAAAGACAGGACGACATGCAGTCAGGCACACCGCCACAGCATGCCCGCCAGCTACAGTCTTCGTGTCAGCTCACACCCAGAAGAGAAGGGTTATAAAAACATGTCCTGACACCAAGAAGAGAAGGGTTATAAAAAATATAAAAAATTATTTAAAAAGAAATCTCATTGGTTCGCTGCTGGTCATGTGATACAGCAGATTGGCAAAAGAACTTGCCATTTTGACATGCATTTTTTTGCACTAGACGATCAGATACATAATCCACAGAAAATCCTGTGCTGAAAACAGGAGAACGCCAAATAACAAAACAAAGCTAAAAAAACTGCTAACCATATAGTTGCAAGAATCGGGGTTCTATTACCTAAAGCTACCAGCCCAGTCTACTCACTCACAGCCAAAACGCTAACGTAGACAAGCTCATCATTTAAGAGACAGAGATACAGGGACTTGATTTGTCAAACAAATCTTTCACGGACATATTCTAGTTCCCTTGCCTTTGGAAATAGCCAAATTTTGTGTTTCAGGTCTTTGACCTGCAGCGACCTCCACAAGATCCGGACACCTAGATTCACAATGGATTTTTGGGGGTGGGGCTGATGTGAATCTGTGAAGCACTTCCTGTCTCAGTGAGGGTTGCAGGGTTCTGTGGCAGTGGAGGACCCAGCATTGTCATGAAGGCAAACGTATGTGAAGACATTGCCAAGACCTTGCACAAACACCTGAGGCTGTGCATATACATCACCTACTTGGCAAGTGAACGAGCACCAACTAATACAGGCCTGCTTCCGTGTATCAATCAGAAAAGGTCGCACCTCACTCCGCTGATGATTTTTCATTTCCAAAGCCTTAAACAGGACTCCAGTGGTCTATTTGAAAAACGTCCACACTTGCCGAATAAAGATTAGCCTGAGAAATCTCTCTTACTTTATTTTCATTGCAGTGAGCAAAAGCCAACCCAGGGAACAGAGTCAAATCTACTGCTTAAGCTTGATTTATGAAAGTAATTAATAATACACGATATGCAGCGACTCTGCAACGGAGTAGATGTTGAACAGCCAGTGCGGGGCGTGGTGGGACCAGCTGGGATGGCGAATGAAGACGAGACACCCTCTAGAGAGGTTGGCCAAATTTCTGCTCCCACTTCCGACTGCTCGTGTCGAGGGGTTCGAGAGAGCCCTGTTCAAAAGCCTAGTACTCGGTGAATCCTTGTTCGGGAATACAAATTTGAAAACCAAAACAGTGCCGGGCCCTTTGTATTAGCCTGAAAACGGGCCCGACTGTGGAGACAGCTGCCTATAGACCGACTGAATCTGCTTAATTGCCCGTCTGCGATTATGGGGCTGAATTCCAAGCTACATCTTGATTCCATGCGTTTAATGCAGGACTCCGATTCTTAAAACGCTGATGACATGCACTGTATGCATCTTACAATAACGGCCTTGTGCTGTACATTACTTAGCATAATAGCTTCTGCAGAATAAGTGACGATAACGTAAACTACTGTAGATTATGTTCCATGATACGAGCACAGCGCATGGGAAGAGGTTGCAGATTAAATAACTGGGATGAATGCAGGTGCATGGACCCTTGAGAAGCGCATGGACTCATAGGCTCCAATCTGTTGCTATTCAGCTGCAGGATGAGCCCATGCAAGTGGGACCTATTGGGAAACTGGCTTCTGTAGCATTTAGAGGAGCGCAATCTCAGAGACAGACACACAAGCACCGAATATACTAGCATCCGAAGAACCATATTACCACGCCGGGATAGTGGGTTTTTTTTTGGGGGGGGGGGGGGTTCTGTGGTCTTGTGGTCGTGCCCATGCTCAGATCTATCCGCCGTGCACTTCCACCTCAGCCGCAGAAGTGGAAGCCAGAACAAATAGAATCAATAAAATTTGTGTGCAGAGTGTGGAAAGAGCTCACAGGAATATTTGGGTGCAGATGCACATTAACACAGAGAGCCTCACCTGGGTTTTATCTAAACTAATTCAAGACTCAAACAGGCACACACTTCCAGTGGGCAGTGCACGGATGGTCACATTCACTGCTGAATGTCAGGAGGCCATTGAGTGCACAGCTCACTAACACCACTAGGGGCAGCAAAGAAGCAGTAAAGTGTGTAGTTTATTCTTCCACACTGCAATGTGTAAACAGAACAAACAAAAAATAAAAAAAAAGCCTATAGGTGCCTTGTTCAGGCTGTTCTCATAGACCCCTCTTCGCCTCGGCCACAGGGTTTATAGGTGACACACTGCCTGGCCAAAAAAAAAAAGTCGCCGTTGCACCCATCATGCATAGTGCCCACTGTACAAGCCTCTGAAGGCAGTGTTATGATCTGGGGTTGCTTCAATTGGTCAGGTCTAGGCTCAGCAACGTTATGCAGCAATAAGTCAGCTGAGTACCTGAACGTACTGAATGACCAGGTTTTCACATCAATGGGCATATTCCAGGATGACAATGCCAAGATTCATCGGGCTCAAATTGTGAAAGAGTGGTTCAGGGAGCATGAGGAATAATTTTCACACATGTTTTGGCCACCAGAGTCCTGACCTTAACCCCATTGAAAGTCTTTGGGATGTGCTGGAGAAGACTTTACGGAGTGGTTTGACTCTCCTGTCATCAATACAAAATCTTGGCCAAAAATGAACGCAACTCTGGACGGAAATAAATGTTGTGACGTTGCATAAGCTTGTCGAAACAATGCCACGATGAATGCGCGCCGTAATCAAAGCTAAATGCGGTCCAACGAAATATTAGAGCGTTATTTTTCTTTGGCCAGGCAGTGTAGCAAAAAAAATTACTAACAGTGGAAATTAACAAGTAGGACTATATAACAAAAACATCTGCGATTGGTTAGTTTGCATCGGTTTGGTTTCCATGGTAGTGAGCATGCTCGGTGAGTGATATGCAGGGAGTTCTCAGCAGGTTACACAAGCCATGCATTCGGATTGGATGGGCGTTTAAGAGGAAATGCAGGTCCATGCAATGCAGGTGTCCCTCCTCAGCTTTCCCTCATAAAATCCCAACACAATATCCAACGGTAACTGTATTTGCACCTGCCCTAGAGCTAAGAACACAGACCCAGGAATGCTTGCGGGAATTAGGTGGAAGGGGGGGCGGGGGGGTTGCACTGTAAGTTTTAGGTAGGGGACTGGATGAGTTAGTATACTCTGGAGGACTGAAGTGGGACCCCAGCGGGGGGTCCCGTCCTCCTTGGCCAGGTCCTTCCCTGCTCTCCGCCTCCTCTCCTGCCTACCCTTGGGCGTGGCCAGGGGCAAGCCGAACTGGCCCCTCCCTCTTCGCTCGGTGCTGGCCGACGGTTCCGAGGGGGTGTGGCTGCCGGGCGTGACGATGATGCTCAGCTCTGCTTCGCTTGTTTGGTCAAAACAATCTGGGATTCAACACAAGATGGCCTCCTTAGTGCCCGAAGAGAACCAGCCGTTCAGACGTACACCTGACATTCCCCGGTTCCTCACGTTTCAAATTTCTACATTTACAGAAATCGTGACTGCCTACAGCCAATGGGCGTATCCTCACACAGAAAAAAAACACGGTTAATCATTGAAAGATGGTAGAAGAGAGAACAAAGGTACACTGAACAAAACAGTTAGAAAACAAGTTAAAGATTAAAAATAAATAAAGTCTGAAGATCAAACAGTGTTGTTGAAGCACAACAAATGGTCCAAGCCTTGTATTCCTCAAGTGCAACAGGAGAGAATTCAGAATTAAGTACCTTGAAATTTAATCAAATATTTAGAGATGATTCAGTCCAAAACTGCTTGGGTTTCAATTAAATTGCACCTACAGTATATGTTAAAGGTATATTTTACTTTCTGGAGTTCTTTCATAACATTTCAGTTTTTATTGTTAATGCTTAATGTTTTCGATTGAACACATTGATGCCTCTACACCAGCAATTGTGAAGCCAGCGGGTCACTTGAAACTTCTGTAAGTACCTTAAATACCCTTCATCGCATGTAAAAATTATTTTTAATTAAAAAAAGAAAATTCTGCTTGGAAAAAAAAATAAAACAGAAAAATAACCATCCTTTTAATAATCTACTGCAAACACTAATCCATCGCAACTATTTGTAAATGCATAAACCCAAGGTTGAGAATGTTAAATAATTTACTCGAAATACTTTCATACCGATGTGGGTGGAATTCCACGGTGAGGATCACACCAGCCAGGTGTTACACAACTGCTAGCCAACACATTTCTCCACTCTGGAGAGTCTATGCAGTCTCGCCCTATCCCCGCGGTCCGCATCGTGTCTCTCGCGGTCATGTGACCGGCTCTTACCCTCTCTCCTCCAGCGGTGGCGTCGGATGGAGGCGGCCGTGATGGCAGAGCGGGAGATTCGGCTCACTGTGGGGGTCACCTCCACCTGCAGGACCTTGCGCCCGCGAGATCCGTCTGGGGCGCTGGAAGGTAAGGAGCTCTTCATAGCGTTTGCCACCTGAGAGGCACGGGAGGGGTCAAAGGTCATAAAACAAAGCCAGAGAAAATGATAACGCAAAATTAAGACTATGTGGCACGATGGAGCAGTCTAAAAGTGCAGGGCCATGGGAGTCCATCATGAGGACACGAGTCAGCGGTCAGACGGACGTTTAGAATGCCACGGTGCTCAAAAATAAAAAGGAGAACAGGGGCATACAACACGCATAATAAAACCAGGAACGTGAAAAGGTTTAAACTGCAAAACATTTCCCCTAACTGAAACGCGAAGATAATCTGTGATACGCTGAACATTTGTTGAGTGCCAAGCCACATACTAATTCCTCGTTCCATTAGCTTCAGTAGCATTACCAGGAGTGGCTGAGAGTACAGCTCCAGCTGGGCTCTGTAGAGGATGTCATCCAGGGCCTCTCTCCCAAGGTCCCACTCTCCATTGTATCTGCAGGGAAAGAGGACATCATCAGGAAGCCCGCTACCACACATGCATGCGTACACAGGAACAATGGGAGAGACCCCATTTTAGCTCCACTGAACCAACACCCTTACGGAATGGAAAAGGTTTCTTTTAGAAACAGGAAAACCATTACGGTATCAGCAATAATAGTCCTCATATTATCTTGACATTTTATGACGCCTTTTATGTTTGGGGTCAAATTGACCCCAAAAATTTAAGCTGACACAAAACTATTGTAATAGAAAAAAAGTACACTTTCTCCTTCACCTTTTGTGTGTCTCCCAATTACTACCTAATGACTACCTTTTTATACCTAAATATTAAATATCCATCATGTAACACCTCATTTTAGAGCCTGAGGTACGTGAAAGTTTGTGAAGTTTAAGAAAGAGATACAAAATTTAAAAAAGGTTGTATATTTTTTTACATTTTATACAGCTACGCCAAAAATGACCCCACAAAAAACACCTTTGTATTCAAAGTTGGTACAGGACTTTTGAAAATGTAGAAAAACTATGTTTATTGCATGTTTACTATTTAATCTTAACAAATTAGGAAAAGTCATAGTGTCAAAATGAAAAAAATAAGGCGAACGGGTTTTTAAGAGACGTCAAACACTGAATCGGGTCAAATTGACAACGAAGATAATATGAGAGTTAAACCAAATTTGAATTCCAATTCCCCCCCCCCCCCCCCCCACCCCCCAATGAGTCCTTCTGAAAACGCTCATCAAACCTCAGGCAATGGCAATTTAATTAAACCAAAAAGAAAGGCTAATTAAATAACTGATGGTTTCCTCCCCCTCCATCACCATAATTATAGATAATTAGCTCCACCACTCCAAGGAACCGCCCTCACGAGGTGTCGCAAGGGACCGTTCGTTCAGAGCCTGAACCGGCTTCGTATTTCACTGTAGTGGTTAAACTGGGCTTGGGAAATTAATGTCACGGTCACCAGTTCCATTCTAAGGTGGGGCACTGTTGTTTCACCCTAGATAAAGATACTTAATGGACATGCTTCTATAAATAGAATTGTGTATAAACATTAAACAGTCATGACAACCCTTTAATCAAATATCACAGATTCCTGCATGCAGTCCGATACAAAGACAGGTATCCATTTGTAAACGAAAGAAGTGCATTATTCAATCCATAAGAGGAGATTAAAGAGAGCGAATAAGAATGGTACAAAAACCCATAGAGGCCACGCTCAGCTTTTACACAGCTTTTATCCAAGGCCATGAAGAGAAACGCTAAAACTTGAAAACCTCTCATCTCGAGACTTTTATAAACAGGAATAGAGGCTTTAGTAACGAAAATTGAATGTTTTGTTTGGTTTTGATGGAAAACGCTGAGGCGGCCTTCAGGAGACGCTGAAGAGCAACTGAATTGAATTGCAAATTCGGATTGGATGGGCGTTTAAGAGGAAATGCAGGTCCATGCAGGTGTCCCTCCTCAGCTTTCCCTCACAACCCCCAACACAGAATCAAACGGTAACTGTAATTGCAGAGACCCATGATTTCCTGAATTGACTGGATTGACCCCAACCCGGATCTTTGTGAATAATTGACACTCTGTACATGGGCTGTGCATGCAAGTGCATCTGTGTGCTCGCCCATGTAAATAAAGAACAAGTGTTTTTGTGTCGGCGCGCATGTGCGTGTGTGTGTGTGTGTGTGTGTGTGTGTAAGTAAAAAGTGTGCTTGTGTAAATAAAGAGTGTGTATATATTCAAATACAGAAAGCCAGTTCCTGGTTTGTGACTCTAGGACGCAGTAGAATTTGTGTCCGTGTC
Organism: Ilyophis sp. 1 JC-2022; assembly: GCA_022702515.1. Classification (NCBI taxonomy): domain Eukaryota; kingdom Metazoa; phylum Chordata; class Actinopteri; order Anguilliformes; family Synaphobranchidae; genus Ilyophis; species Ilyophis sp. 1 JC-2022. The sequence goes on along the minus strand of CM040398.1, from coordinate 23,607,014 downwards.
CCCTCCCCCTGGGCTCTGATCACGGAGAGAGAGCTGGCTCCGCCCACAGAGGGCAGGCTTGGCCAGGGTTCTGCCCTGAGTAAATGAACAGCACACTCTAAAGATGCGCTGGGCAAACAAAAAAATGCTCAAGGTGACCAAAAAAACAAAAGAAAAAAAAACAGCTACAGGTCAGGTCAGAAAAGTTCAGTGTAAGGCAAACAAAAAGGTAAAGGAATAAACTAAAGTCCCCATTGTTTTATGTGGTAATAAAAAAATGTTCAATTAATATTATTGTTAGCATCAAATTTATCCAAAAACAAAATTCATTACTAAATTCAAAACCAACATTATCGCTCAATTCAACGTAAGCCCACGCAGATAGTACTGCAAATCTGACTGAACACACACAAACATTCACATTAGAATTATAAAAATATCTTCCCTTTAGAGCAGCACCACCTGCTGCCCTTGTTTTCCAGCTAGTGCTTGAAATGTAGTCATACTTTCTGAAAATAAATTTTAAACTACAGCAAGAACAAACAGGACATTTAATTGTGTTTTGTTGCCATCTGTCAGTCTGAAAGCACAGGACATTGACAACAACGTTGCTTTCCTGATGGCAGAACTCAGCAGTGCACCGTAACTCACATGGCATGGTAGACGGCGGTCAGCATCTGCACCATGAACTCGGAGTCTAGAACCACTCTGTTACAGGGCTCCCTCCACAGCTTCTGCTGTTGCCGCGGGAACCCGCACACGCACAACCTGCGCGACGGGAGAAACGGGGACAGAGTGAGGGAGGTACACATGACTGACGGCGAATGACTGAAAATAATTCGGGTACGCAGATGTCGAGGCGAGTGACGCGACACCGCTCCTCCTTTCGGTAAGTTTTATATAAGGCAAAGCCGGGAGCTCTCTGGGGCGGAACCCGCAGGCTGGAGACTGAGGGATGATCAGAAGGCGCCTTCTCCTCGGGTGGGCGAGAAAAGGAGAATTCTGGGAAACTGGTTCTTACCGCGAGCTCATCCTGCAGGCTGACTGGTGGGAAGAGGCAGGCATGTAGACCACAGCAGAGTTATAGCACAGCATTAGGAAACACAGCACCTCGAACCTGGAGCCACGAAAAAACAACAACATTGTATCACAGCTTTTGGCACAGCTCCAGTGGCCTTCAGTGTCTTCGTTGGTCCTGGAGAGGGCTGGGGGTTAAATGCCTGGAACAGCCACATCGCAGGCTTTAAAACACGGTGCCCGCTGCCTCACTGCATGGCACTGAAAACAATGGATTATGGGTATTGCCTGGCATCCGCTCGTCGTTTCATGCAAAAGAGATTAGGACAAGGTCCAATTTGATGAGCTGCTCGGCTCGGACACGGATACCTTAACACGGGCTCCGCGTGGACCATTTTAAAGCCTCTTTTTATTTTAATGGCACGAACAGAGGTGGCACAAGGCAAAATGTGAGTGACTTTAACCAGCAGGTCATAAAATTGTAATTATTACCAGTATTACTCAGAAAATAAGTAAATGTGCAAACATATCAATCAATGCTGCAACGCACAGCAAAATAATATAGGGGTTCCATAATGGTATGCTGAATTAGGCCACAATGCACCAGTATGCTTCTATAAATGTTCTCCCATTCGTATGTGGGGAAGAAAATGGAAATATAACTAGGATTGTAGTTTTTAAATGTAAAGGCAAGCATAGATGGCATAAATCCATATGTAATAACATCAACAACTGACATGACTATCTTTTTTAAGGTAAACTGTCACATTGTTGAAGTTAGCTCGCCAGTGAATACATGCAGTGTGGCTGCAACAGAGAGTGAGCAGTCAGGGGAACAGAGGTCGAAGGAGTAAGAAGATGGATCGTCCCTCACGCTCCACCTGGAGGGAGTAATTGATTCTGGGAGAACAGAGTTGAACAGTCCAGTAATAAATAGACCATGAGAGTGAAGGATGGTTATAGCCCGAGAAGCTGCGCTCGTAAACACTAGCCTCAGATGTCGCACGTATGGATTTTAAAATAAACTCTGACAGAGTCAGGGTGTGGTAATATCTCTCAGAAAATTCTCATTCTCATCTGAACTTCTGTAATGCTGATAATTGAGGGGGGAAATGCAACAAGGTTCTTAACTTGTAAAGGGCCAGCTCAAGATTGTGAATCCATTACGACTGCTTTTCACAATTGTCATACAATAAAGGAGCAACATTCTACAATTAAGCCTGAATATTTTGGTTTTGTGGTAAATAAAGAAATTTTGCAGTGCTACAATTTGTTCCGATAGACCGTCTGTCTTTTAATGACAAAAAGAAGAAAATGCATTTGCTTATGGTAACAAGCAAATTTGTAAAGATCTAAAGTCATCCAATTCACACTTATCGTATCACGTTTATTATCTCTATAATGTAGCAACTACCACTGCCGTTGTAACCTTGAGCAAGATACTTAACCTGAATTTCTTCAGTAAATATCCAGCTGTATAACGGACGGTACGTTAAAAATACACTGCTCAAAAAAATTAAGGGAACACTTAATCAACACAGTATAGCACCAAGTCAATTAAACTCCTGGGATATCGATCTGTCCAGTTAGGAAGCGTAAACGATTGTGAATCAATTTCACCTGCTTTGGTGCAAATGAAAATGACAACGGATGGACAGGAGAGGCACCAGCAAGACAACCCCCAAAAAGTAAATGGTTTTGCAGGTGGTGGCCACAGACCATTTCTCTTTCCTTATCCTTCCTGACTGATTTGTCTCTAGTTTTGCATTTTGCTAGTGCCCTTGTCACTACTGGTAGCATGAGCTGGTACCTGCAGCCCATTCAGGTTGCACAGGTAGTCCAGCTCCTCCAGGATGGCACATCCATACGTGCCGTCGCTAGAAGGTTTGCTGTGTCTCCCAGCACAGTCTCAAGAGCATGGAGGAGATACTGGGAGACGGGCCATTACACAAGGAGAGCTGGACAGGGCCGTAGAAGGGCAACAACCCAGTGGCAGGACCGGTATCTGCTTCTTTGTGCGAGGAGAAACAGGAGGAGCACTGCCAGAGCCCTACAAAATTACCTCCAGCGGGCTACTCATGTGCATGTTTCTGACCAAACTGTCAGAAACAGACTCCGTGAGGGTGGCATGAGGGCCCAACATCCTGTAGTGGGACCTGTGCTCACAGACCAGCACCGTGCAGCTCGATTGGCATTTGCCAGAGAACACCAGAATTGACAGGTTCGCCATTGGCGCCCCGTTCTCTTCACAGATGAGAGCAGGTTCACACTGAGCACACGTGACAGACGTGAGAGTCTGGAGACGCCGTGGCGAATGTTATGCTGCCTGCAACATCATCCAGCATGACCGGTTTGGTTTAATTGACTTGGTGTTATACTGTGATGATTAAGGGTTCCCTTCATTTTTTTGAGCAGTGTATAAACTGTAAGCTGGTCCAGATAAGAGTTTGAATGCATGAATGAATGAATGAATTAATGTTTTAACAGGATGATTTTATTATTTTTTTATTATTATTATTATTTTTTTTTTTAACTTAGCAGTTTTCCCCACACATGCTTTTCAACAACAACCTGTGAATGGTCAGCGCTAAAAGTGCTCACCCATACTGCCCACTGTGCATGCAGACTAGTACCTCAGAGGTTGCAGGTTTGATTCCCAGTTTGGGCACTGCCTAAGGTTCTAAAGCTGAATTGCTTCAGTGATCACTCAACAGTATAAACGGACACTATGTAAAATACTGCACAACTATGCGAGTCACTTTGGTTGAGTGTCTGCTGCACTCTAAAATGTACTGCCAATGTACCTGTTCTGGGCGGTGAAGGTCTCTCTCTGAGGGTGTAGGCCGCTGTACACCACCCTGATGAGGTCGTGATGGCTGAGTGCCCCCTCCGTCAGTGCCATGGATCCCAGACTGGAAGGCTGAGGGAGACAGGGCCACTGTGATTGCCATTTTTGTTCAAGCAACCTCACCCACACACACACACACACACACACACAGACAGACAGACAGACAGACAGACAGACAGACAGACACAGTCAGGCCCATGCCTTCATTCAGGAGCGCGTTTCCCGGCATGCGAGCCAGCGCCGGGGCCGCTAAAGCGCCGCTGTGACTCATGCGCCCGGTGGGGGAACCGCGACAGAATGCTCGCGCTCGGCTGCCGCGGCTCCTGCAGGCCAGAGGCACGACAGACTGAGGACAGATAACAGGCCAAAGCCAACAAGCGGAATACGAAACGACAGCGGAGACGGACGACGTGAGAAGCCGGAGGGAAAGTGTAACTCAGGCGGACGGTGGGAGAGTGAGGGGCGGCTTCTGCTGCAGGTACGAAACGCCACGTGGAGATGAAAACACACTCAGTCACTGTCACTGTGACAGTGCGGGGAGAGGCCGTCTCAGGTAATTTAATTTGAGGATTGTGGTTTTTTGCTGACGGTATCACTGCTATGGGGGGGGGGGGGGGGTTAATATTGGATGAAAGGCTAGAGAGTATGCTAATGAAATCTGCTCCCCGATACGGCTGCTGGACTGAGGATGGTGCCATAGGCTGGGATTTTAACCCGCCCCCTTCCACCTAAAACTGCAGATGGAGAAGGCTCTCAAGCTAGTAATTACTCCCATAAATTTCCTCGTTCCTTCCTTAGCTCTGATATGTGCAGGCTGTCAAAAGGCCCGGGACTGAAATAGAGCAGGAGCGTCTGTGCGCACGCACACGGATACACACATGCGTGCACACGGACACAGCTGAAAAAAATAAAGCATACTCTGGTGCATTTTCAGGTAAGTGATGAAACAAAAAGACTAAAATATCAGAGGTGACAATTTTGAGGGCATTAAACCCGACATTTTAAATTTTACACAAATGCTTGTTGACTTTTTTGCCGAAAACTAATTTCCATCTAAATAATTTCTACTAAATAACGCTGTAAATATGTTGCACTGACAACTGTGCACCTATTCCTTTTCAGAGAACACTCCCTAGGTGGCTTTGAGAAAGCCAATTTGGGAATGGCTGCAAATAAAGGGGGAGCAGATGTGTTTAATGTTAAAACCTACAATTCAGTAAAAGGGTCTGTGCTAGATACCTGTTATTTAACAGTCGCCCCTGTATCTATAAGGTCATGGAGTGATAACAAAAGGAAATACTCAACACTAACAGGTGATAGTGATAGAAGAACAAGATTTTATGGATGGAACCTTGTGTGAATAAGTGATAAACATACCTCCCCCACATGTCCACAATCCTCTCTCCTTCCCTCGCATTCTCCATAGGTAAAGACATGAAAGTCCGCACACCCAGACCACCCACCCTTCACCCTGCTCCACTCTCTTACCTCGTGATATATCGAAGGTTTGGAGAGGGAAGGGATTGTGAACGACAGCGTCTTGCCATTTCCATCTTTATCAACGATTTCCTGTGAAACAGAGCGACGGTGTAGTTATCCTACAGCAGTGGCACCGGCGGATCATGACCACACCCCTTCCCCAATCACAACCCCACGTTTCCCAATTCCCCAATCATAGCCTCCTTCACCAGAGGATCAAGAGTAACACTGCAGCCTCAGGACTCCGCCTGTCGGTACGTACCAGGTTGTAGATGCCCAGCAGGAGGGCCTCGATGCAGCCGTTGCTCTGGCGGTCCCTGCTGGCGGTGACGCGCAGGTACACCCAGACGAGCTCCGGCAGGAACTGCAGGGTGAATCGGCGGAGCTGTTCCACGGAGCTTCGGTACAGCTCAAACAGCTGGTGACACACCGGCTCCAGCAGCTGGAGGAGACGCAGAGAACACGTGAGCGACGCGGGTCGGGAAACCCACAAACAACAAAAACGGTCAGCCCTCCATAACCGTGCAGTACGTAAACAACAGCTGACTGACAAGGCTGCAAGTGTGGTGCCACACACTGGGAAGTCTGACTGGATGTTTGGGCATGACATTGAGAAGAATGGAAGCCCTTGATAAATGAAAGAAGCTCTACAGTGGTTCCTTCGTGTCATTTCCAGGAAGGGCAGTGAAGCAGAAGTCGTCATCCTGCGGTTTTTAATATCTCTCTGGCACAGCTTCTCTGCGTAAACATGCGAGCGGAGAAAACAGGCAGAGGATATGGGAGAACGATACGGGAGTGAAGAAGCTTTCAGGCAAATGAGCAAAGCTGTATAATTACTCTCTAAAGCTACAAGGTAATTTCCTAACAGCCAGTGGAAACGGTGAGGCTATAATATGATTATTTGGAGACACTCTGGGTCTTGCCTTTGGCAGCCTACCAGTGCTGGGTTTAGAGCTTTCAAATGAATGTGGATTTTCAGCGAGGAACTCCATACGGTTTGGTACTGATGGGTCACAGGGCAGTGTGCCAGCCACAAATTACTGACCTCATCGGCACCAACTCCCCAATTATTAGCAGGTAGCCTACTCAAGTGTCCCTGGTGGAAACAAGCCTCAAACCAGATATGCAAAAGATATGGATGGATCATTTAAAGGGTTGTTTCTCCTGACTCATTTTCCTATTGAACTCTACGGATATATATCTGGATATATACATATATATCTGGCAATAGAGTGATGGTTTGCGGCTCGTTTGATACCTCAGAACCTTGATGACTTACCAGCCATTTAGCCAACCATGTGTTCCATAATATTCCCGTGTAATTTGCAGCGTAATCTAGTCCCATCCCCCAATTCCCATAGAGATCCATTCAAATGCAGAGAGGTTATAGTATCGCTTGTAAGAGTACCAGAAAATAAGATATCAAGAGTCTTTTGATGTTGTTGGGTCACAGACATCAGGAGGTCATGGCATGCAAAGAATATGCAAACAAATATGAAACATGACGACTTTATTTTAATTTATCTTAATTACTTTTGGTGCCCTAAAATGGGTTGGGGGGGGCTATGTGTAAAAATGGCTACAATTGCTAAAGTAGAAATATAACAAAATAGAAATAGTAGTTTATAACATTATCAATATCTCAACTGTATTTTTTGATCAATTTAAAGCAACCTTGGTGTATAGAAGTATCCATTTCTTGCAAAAACATTAAAATGTCTCATACACTTTGTTTCAAAAGTTTGAAATCACTATCACAATTTAACCCTGTCTATAGTGCACCATGAAGGATACGAGGGGCTTCTCACCAATTCCCATTAAACACTCTACGATAAATGATATTTATGAGTAAAACTTCAAGTATAAATGGCGTGGGACTGCTGGGAACTACAGCTGTACGTGTATTCTCTGGTTACTATCAAAGCCAGATAAACCGAAGAGCCGGAGCGCACACTAGGCGGTCACAAGGGTGGACAGACTCTTGGGTTGCCATGACAATAAGCTTAGGAAGGGTGGAGTTCATTTTCAGCTCAAACACATTGACAGCACTGCGGTTTCAAATGGAATTATGATGCAGGAGGGGGTCATTCCTCCTGCATGCTACAAAGAAAATCATTTTCCAGCCCCCCCCCCCCCCCCACCCCCACCTGAAGGCCCGCACGTTTAAAGAAATATTAGTACTGCACTGGGAGTGCGGTCTTCGCAGCGTTTATTCTGTCTGCTCATTACATGGAAGACAAAAGAGCCCCCTGTGAGCGTCCCACAGAAGTGTGCTTCTAGCTGTGAGAGAGTGATACCACACAACACTACTGCAAACTGCCCTATCCATCATTGTGTGTGTGTGTGTGTGTGTGTGTGTGTGAGAGAGAGAGAGGGGAGGGGGTTAAAAGGACTTGAAACCAGCAAAAAGGCAGCTATGCAAATATTTACCAGGCAACCATTTACAACAAGCGACCCCGGATAAGTTTAAAAAAATAATAATCATCTCAGTTCTTCCCAGGCATTATGGCTTCCTGATGAAAAGAGCCGGCCTCAATAGCTCACCTCACTGCCTGGGTCCTGAACGACTCTGTAGATTGCCAGCACCAGAGACTTCTTTAGGTGGAGACTGGCAGCATAGTTGGGTATCTGGGCTTCAGGTAACGTCTGTGGTCGGGGGGGAAAGAGACAGCCCACCGCAGTTACCCCCGTGAGTGAGACTGGAGGGTTGAGCGCTTTAACATGCATCAGAATCAATAATGATATGAGAGATACAGCAGAGCAGACAGCCCAAGCAAGCCAAACTCAGCATGAATCACGATGCTGCACACAACTGGAAACATTCAGTACGAGGCAGTCCTAATGTGGGCAGAACACGGACCAGGACTGACAAACACAGAAGTTAGTGCGCAACAAAAACATTTAATTACGTACATTTTCACTCAATATAATACAAGGAAACAAGAAATGCAGCATTAGGAACAATTAGTGCTCAAAATCATCACGAGACACTAAAATTAAGTAATATTTTAGACAGAATTTAAATTCTCTCAATTAAATTTTAGCTCACCTTGAATTCTGAAAGCCATTCCTCCACCACTCCTCTCTCCGATCCCAGCATCTTCCACTGACCCCAGGACACCAGCCCCTGAGAGAGAGAGAAAGAAAAAAGGATGAAAAAAAGGAGGAGAGGGGAAGGAGAGTAGAGGGAGATATAACTAAGAAAATCTCGCAAATGCAGTTTTGTTCATCTTTCGGGAAAGCGCCTTCAGGTTCACCCACCGTTACTCTGTGTTACTCCTGAGGCATAACCTGTGACGGCTGGGTTTGTTTGCAGTCAGGTCACGCTGTTCCCGCACTCCGACTACTTCCTCTTTCTGTGTGTGTGCGCACTGTCGTGCGGCCAGGTTTTAGAGTGACGGGCGCTGGCACAGTCAGAAACGCCGGCCCAAATGAGCAGCGCCCCTGTCCCTAAGTGACTCCTCTGCACAGAGCCGTTGTGACGGAATACTTTGACAGCCGAGGCTTTCTAGATGCTCTGCCTTCGCTGGCTGTGCACGAAATCTCTAACCTGTTGGTATGAATCTGCTTCACGGCGCACAACGTGGGCAGGAAGCAAGGTACATGCAAGGGTGCTGAACCATGCAAGTGTGCACTCTTCTGACCTCTATAAGGGTACGCTCCGGCTGGCCCCTACGCGTGTGCACTCTGCCGACTACTATAAGTGCACAATCTGCAGAGACTTACAGGCGCGCACTCTGCTAGCACAGGAACATATACACTCTACAGGCTCCTATACGTGTGCATTCTCAAATAAACACTATAGTTTCGCCCACTGGTTAAGGTATTTGACCTTAATTGCCTCAGTAAACATTCAAGAACATTCAACACCAAAAACCTACTATAAACAACAAGAGCAGAAAACACTGATTCTTTCTGAATGCCGGTTTCATTGAGCCGCCGATAAAGGGTCTGAACCTATCAGCAAGAGGGGAGTCTAATTAAGGTGCTTCTGAGTGTCTGATGGCAAATTAGTCATGGTCCAGTGACAGCTGGCACTCGACATGTTTTAGACAGATTTAGCATTCGCAGGAAGTGCAGAGCGCCCCCAAGAACACTGAAGACGGAAGCCCGATTCAACTCATCGCAAAAACAGGATAAAGAGGTTCAGGATTACATTGATATTGCAAAACTGTAAAAAAATGCCACCGAATGCATTTAAGCACATAAATGAAACGCGTTTGGTTCTATTCCCTTGACCGCAGGGGAGCCGGCGCTTCCAGGCCTGTTAACGGTTTCAATACGGACAGGTTGCACAAGGTTTCAGCTTCAGCGAGTCTCTGAGTCACAGGTCTGAGTCACTGCCCCACAACCACGATTACATGCTCGGCAGCCAGACGGGCTTATCAAGGGAGTCTTACACAGGTAATTAATGTCTTAAATGCGGGATACTTAGGACAGCAATTTGGCAATGCCCCACACCTGGGAATAGGAACAAGCCTAAAACATCGTCACTGTGAATTACTGCTGCCACCAACACGACACACAAAACGCAAATAAAACCCGCCTGACGGAAAATAGATATAGATTTGGGCTTTCTAGACCCAAAACATTTCATCATACCACTCAAGGGTGTATAGGCCTACTCCACCTGGACCCAATTTACTTTACGGCTATTTTATTCAGGCACTCATTCGTTTCTTGTTTTGTTTTTTTCTACCTCGAAGACTCTCCCTGTTCACCAAAAGTATCGCTATTGCACGCTGGTACCCAAGTGTGGATCTCTCCTCCAGGAGCCCCATTGACTGCATTTGCATAGCGGGCGCGTTAGCGCATTGAGACAACGATGGCGGCATCGAAACTTAAAACGAGTTTCTTAACCATCTGGTGCGGAGCGTCATTAAAACAAACAGACCTGAAGTTGCAGTGAGTGTACCTACGTTTGCTCCCGGCGCCGCTTTTCCCAGCAGTTCAACAGCCTTTGCGAATTCCCCAATTCCAATTATTTTGAAGTATACAGAGCCCTTTAGTCTATACTCTGTGAATCATTAGCATAACAGTGTGTGGGCAGACATGATTTTGGACAAACTGCTCTGCTTCTACAAATCAAAAATTAATTTTCCAATAGCACAAAATGCTCTGTATGTAATCTGGATGAGCAGTCTATGCCCAGTCAACCTGTCTTGCTTAGAGAGGGTTGCACGATTGACAGGTGGGGGCGGCAGTGAGGTTCTCAAGGCTTCACCTCATTGGATATAGTCATGATGGCAAAACCTGAGAGCACCAACCCTCAAAAGTCCTCAAATCCTCAAAACAACCATCTTCAACATCAACCTGTAGGTGCTGTGAAGGTACTTTCCATGTTCAGGATTTAAGATGGATAATGTGACAGCTGAGATGCAAGCTTGTGTGCCAAAAGGCTGGTGGAAGAGCAGGCGGGTTGGAGGGAAATGACCATGGTGCTCAGCAGTGAACTGCAGCTTGTGTGGAGGACAAAGGCTGGTGGAAGAGCAGACGGGTTGGAGGGAAATGACCATGGCGCTCAGCCGCGAACTGCGGGTTGGAGGAAAATGACCATGGTGCTCAGCCGCGAACTGCAGCTTGTGTGGAGGACAAAGGCTGGTGGAAGAGCAGGTGGGTTGGGGGGGAAATGACCATGGTGCTCAGCAGTGAACTGCAGCATGTGTGGAGGACAAAGGCTGGTGGAAGAGCAGGTGGGTTGGAGGGAAATGACCATGATGCTCAGCCGTGAACTGCAAAGAGAAAAGATGAGGCAGCAGGCAATGGGATGGACCCACAAATATGACAGTATTCCAAACACCAAAAAAATTAAAATAGATATTTTAAACAAACCCAGCAGGCGGTGAGGCGGAGGAGGATGAGCGGACTTCTGCAGTGGAGTGCTGGCTGAGGACGGTTATATAAGAGAAGCTCTTTTCAGAGGCTGAAAGCGTGCGGCTAAAGTTTCAGCAATGCCAGTAGGACCGAGCGTCCAAAGTTACCAACAAATAAACAGCGTACAGAAATGGAGATCATGGGGAAATGCCAAGGCTCACACTTCCCTGAGCAAACACCACAGCCAGCAGAGAGAGCAAATAAATGAACAAAGCGGAGCTTTGTTTGGTTCTTCGTCAGTGGGGAACATTTTACCTTTCCAGGAGAAACATGTCAGGTTCTCAAAATGTTTTTAGATGGTTACATTTTAGTCCTTAAAGTTATCGGAAATTCCCCCTTCTTAAAAATCTGTTTCTGTACGACAAATGTGCATCTTGGAAACTCGTAAGCAGCATCTACTCATTCAAAAGGGCGGCCAAGCAGTAGCCTATAAGGCAATAAGGAGCCTTAAGGCATTGTGAGGGACTTGCATAGCGGTTAGGCAGTGATGGGCAACAGTGAGCCTGTTTAAAAATGTGCAGTACAGCACAAGAGAACAGGGATTCATTTATGAAAATAGGTTATTTTTCCTAGCAACATACAAGCTTCAGTTCAGGTCAGGTCTACAGGATATAAGAAGGGGGGGGGCGGGGGGGTGACCCTTTCTTGTGCTCCGATTTACCCAGTAGGACTGGGGACTTAACAGATGAATACACACATGTACATTAAGGTTTGGAAGAAATGGGTTTAATTTAATTTGAGACTCCACAACAGTGGATTATTTAATGAGCAGCTTGTCCTTGTCCTGGCAAAGTGGAAAGTCTGTCAAATGTCTAAAATCAGATGAGGAGAGCAATAACACAGTCATTCAACTTCAGCTAAAGGTGAAGGGTGGTCCCTTCAGTCACAGTAGCACACACTTAAAAACCCTTCAGACTGGTCCCCGTCAGTCACAGTCACACCTACAGACGGGCCCGTCTGTCACAGTCACACCTACAGACTGGCCCCTGTCAGTCACAGTCACACCTACAGACGGGCCCGTCTGTCACAGTCACACCTACAGACTGGCCCGTCAGTCAGTCACACCTACAGACTGGCCCGTTTGTCACAGTGACACCTTCAGACTGGCCCCTGTCAGTCACAGTCACACCTTCAGACTGGCCCCTGTCAGTCACAGTCACACCTACAAACTGGCCCCTATCAGTCACAGTTGCGCACACACCTACAGACTCTTCAGACTGGCCCCGGTTAGTCACACCGTTTTTTTATTGTTCAGTGAAACCATTCAAGGTTTGGGGCATGTGCATCTTAAAATTTTATTTCATTGTTTATTCAATCATTTCTTTCTGGTGGCCAGAACTATTAACAGAACTCTACATTGAGTATTAAGGGAATACAATCCTACTTAAAAGATAATGATTCCCAGTAAAGGTCACATGAGGGAGGATCTGGAGTGTTTTTTATATTATTAAATACTGTGAAACAAGGTTTAAGAAAGCAGAGACAGAGCCTTACACATCCAATCAGGGTAGAGGCAACATTTGGAATTACTTTCCCAATTCTCCCACCCACAGTAATCAAGCAGATAGCTTGAGACCACGCCTTTAGCAGGATATCGCCATACTGACACTAGTCCTGACACGCCCCAAGAGCCCCGACACGCCCCAAGAGCCCCGACACGCCCCAAGAGCCCCGACAAGCCGCAAGAGCCCCGACAAGCCGCAAGAGCCCCGACACACCCCAACACCCGTTCCCACTGGCAGATTTCACTTTCCTTTTCCTTTGTGGAGCTGAAGTCACAATTTTTTAAAATCTTTGCCCCCTCTGTCAGTCTATCAGCCTAGGGTAACTCGCCATGGAGATCTGTAACCATGGAGACGGAACAGTCAAAAAAATTCCTCTTGTCCTGTGAAGCTCAACTACGTGACTTGAAGTGTTTAACGGCACCGTTTCATTTGACATGACCCTTCAGCACAGCCTGCTTTTCAACAGAATTGCGTCCGCGATCGATAAGGAGTGAACAGATGTTGTCTTCGGAGGAATGGACGATTAACCCGAGCCAAAATGTTCTGGACACCGTGTTCCTCACCTCACTCTCCCAGAATTCAGATCTCCGTAGATCGAAGTTGCTGGCTCCCCGTCCCGTCACACATCTGTCGGCCCCTCAGAATCACCTGCAGGGAGAGAGAACCAATCAGACCAACGGACCACAATGTCCAATCTGACTCCGCTTGTCGTAATAATCCTATTTTAATTTCCTTATTGGAGACGAGCACACATTCAGCCAGTATAAGTGTTTTTGCGGTCACTGAAATTAACATAAACCTTAACACTTGTGAATCGGAACCTTGGTAGTTCTCTAAAACCAATCCTGTATTTTTTTGCAGTCAAACTAAATGGAGTAATTTCTGAATGGTAGGAATACCGAAAGCCGCTGTGTAGTGCACACGCCGAGCAGAATGCATTATCTGAAGGAGACTTAAATTACCATCACAACAGGGAGGAGAGAAGAACAGTGATTTAAAAGCAGTGATTTCACTTTCACAAGATTATACAGAATCGTGCAATAGAAGTCGTATCACCGATAATGATTTTGGGCTTTTTGGTCAATTTCCCTGCGAGGCTTCGGAGGAAGATGACGGGTGGAAGGGAAAAGGCGAGCGGTAATCGTCTCCTGGGACTGCAGCCGGCTGCAGGAATTTGCAGATCCAGGTTATGATTATTCCCAAAGTGCATTAGGAGGGTATGCAGAACATTAGCACCTAATACCAACAAGCTGTGTGCCCTTTGCTCTGCAGAGGCCTTTCAGTGACTGGCAATAGAATTTCATATGAAAAACAAGGCCCAAAATGATTCCCTCCTTACAGCTAGTGCAAAATGCCTCTTGAGTGGAGTGGACGGTTTTGGGGTGACATCAGTGATTAGCGTCATTAAGACACAAGTCTGCAGCGCCACACATGTGCAAAGCAACTGGGGGGGTCTTACAGCATAAAGCTGTCCTTTGTCAAAAGGTGGTGGTGGGCCAATAATAATAAATAAATAACAGCCAAGTGTACACTGAACAAAACCACTGAGCAATAGGAGTACGCAAACTATTTAGTTGGATCTGGTTAAACTCACTGCAAGGATACATGCTGGTTTCCAAAGCAAAACATGCCAATTATTACAGCGACAAGGGACACAAACTGGACTCACGGTGGCTCAAAACAGACCGTATCTGGAAAATCCTATTAAATACCGGCAGGCTATCAGTAACATTTAATTTGTTTAAAAACCTGGCTTTGGGATTATCCCACAACTGTGAACCGCTGCATCTGCAGAACTGGGTGTAATTCCCCCCATTTTAATCCAACCAAAGATGCAGGGAGGAGTCTCTCTGGTAGGTCGTGCAACAACACTAACAGACAAACAGCTGAGCATCATGGGATATAATGAAAGGACTGAGGATTCCGTGAAACTAAGTTGTCATAAGAATTGGATTTTACCTTAACGAGTGGCGTATAGCTTGGATTGTTGCTACATTCCCATCCTCTGCTCTCACCTGTTTCACAACAAGAAGGCAATGTATTCACTGCACAGATTTTTTTTTTTTTTAAATGGCACAGGATACTCTCGTCAGTCCGGAACTGCAACTGGGAGGAGCTTTGTTGCCGGGGCATGTGACATCCACGGAGAAGGAGAAAAACCACAGCCAGAACTCAGCAGCAGTGATATGACCGTCATGCGGTTCCCTTTCAATAACACAAGACTCGCTCAGTACAAGAGCTGCTTCCAAAATTCATACCATAATTTGTCAATATACCATAACCCTAACCACTGTGTCCCCTGCTACAGGAGGTACAGGAATCAGCACGAAAAAATAGGGAATTGTTGCTCATAATCCTGACCCTCACTTCAGCCCAAGCCGCGGTCCAGCCCTAACTGAAATTGGAGAAACAATACCGGTTTATTACTTAAAACGAGACGTTGCTCAAAGACGAGTATTACGTCATGTTCAATTAACTGTGACTACTGCAATAAACCATACTTAAGCATTGTAAGATGGTTGACTTAACGACAGCTCAATCGATACTAGTGAACGGAGCAGAAAGAGGGATGCCAAATCCACGACTATCCTGTCAATCACTCGGACCGATCTGCAGCCAGTACCTCTTCTTGAAATCGACGATTTCATTAAAAAGAGCGGAAAGCACTTTAAGCTGCCGTGGTGAAAACTCTTTCACACGGACGCATGCGATCGATAACACTGCTAGCAGAAACACTACGCACAGGTACGGCTACAAGCAAATGCAGGTGGGGACGGACGGAGCGTCCTGTCGAGAAAGTAAAATGCTGATGAAATGCAAATTACACAGGTGCACGTCGTCCCAAAAGGCCAAACGCATCGTCCAGATGGGCCGACATCACACTTCTTCAGAAGCGCATCTATTTATAGAATACATTTGAAAACTGCAACAAAACCAATATGCCACCGCACATCATCCTCTAGGCTATTTAGAATACTTTCCGCCCCAACTTGCTGAATGAAACTAAACGACTGCACAAGAGATTAAAAAAACCGCCAGCGGATTTAACTCACGCTTGGCCCCTACGCTTTGCCATCATTCAGACTGGTACTTCAGTTCTGAGTTTTATTGGTTGTGCCCTCTAACAGGTTTAGTGGCATTTTATGTCCACTGTTTTGGTATCGTTAACAAAAACAGACACACGCTTCACTGCACCCAAGCAGAATGAAACGGCTACAAACATTTGCAGAAAAAATAAAAAATAAAAATCATGCCAGTATTTGTTCCTTTTACATTCCAGGAAGCAGCATTTGACCTTCAGGTTATTCCACTCTTAAATAAAAAATAAAAATTATACAATAAACCCAGGAAAATGCTTGACTGGACATACAGAGCATTACTACACTGATTTTTAAAAGGCGAATGCATTTAATTTTTTTAAACATAAAAAAATCTAAAGAATTTTAAATAATGCCAATCCACTGCTCATTCATAGATTAATAACAGAGTAAAAGTAGTGTGAAGAAGCAAGACATTCTTTCCCAGAAAATTCCATGTTTGTAACCATGTGATGAGCTAAATCATTCAAAATAGACAAAGGCTGGAAAAGAAGCATGGAATTCTGATACTGAAGCTGAAATTCAATTCACCTCAAACCCCTTGAAAATAACTATTTCTGCATTGTCTTTGTCCATGCCCTATGCTCCCCGCCAGCCGTTTTACAGTTTCCAAACTGTACTCACCAGAATCGTGTCCGCGAAATCACTGCTGCTGAAAAAAAAAAAAAACAGTTTGTGGCCTAATTGTTAAGGCAGATGGGAAAGCAATATGCAAACGCTCACAGTATTGCTTCCTCTGGAGGTAATCCCTCACCCTGTATGCACGCCGTTTCCAAACTTCCGCTTAAAGCTTCTCATTCAGGTGAGCAGGCCATAAAATCCAGACCAGGGAGCGGTGAGACTGTGGAAATCGGAATCAGCTTAGCAGATAGCCTTATCCAATCCCTCGCAAGTATGCGGAAACATTTTTGTCAGCCAATTCGGGTTTCTAACTTTCTAGTTATACCTTGACCACAGACACAGGAGCACTCACAGACAGGAGAGTGTGTGTGTGTGTGTGTGTGTGTGTGTGTGTGTCCATTCTGCCAGAGAGCAATGCAAAAACAGTTTGCAAATGATTACTTCAGTGGTCCCAGAGAAATTAGTTCCAAGGACATGATGGTTAAACCCAGATCTGAATGAGAGGAGAAGAGGCCACGGATAAAGACAAACAGAAGCCTATTTCAACAGTGGCTCTAAGCCCGGACGGGGTTCTCCTCCCAGCCATTTCACACTCTGCATATGGAGTGGGACAGAGGAAACGCAGATTATGAGGAGAGAAACAAAGCCCGCCTTTCTCGGCCTTCCCGACACGCACACAGACGACGGATTGTTGCCTCTTCGTCAGTATGTACATGAACTCTGCTCTCCTGGACAGCGGCTGGACATGGAGAGCCCTCTCATTTGAAACAACAAGCACACTGTGTTATCAGACCATTACTTGAAAATGATTGGCTGTGTGGCAATAAGCAAAGACAAACAGAGACTTTGTCATTAAGATAGCTGGGAAAGTTGGACAGCAGGGTTAAGGCAAGACTAATGGGACGTCCTGGATATCAGTGGGTTGGCTTAGGGACTATGAAATAGCCCATGTCATGTTGTTGTCCCATGTTTCGATTGTTGAGACTTTCCTCAAAATACTTCCTCACAAAATTCCATCTATAAAAGGCACCAGCTTCATTTGTCAATTGGAGGTGCAAACAATTCCCACCTCCCTGTCAGCAACACTCCACCCCACAGCCTCCATTTGCTAATCTTGGTGTGTGTGTATATAAACGGCACCCAAATGCAGGACTGCAGTACTGTACCGCAAATTCCTGGGACGCTTCTCAGACGGGGTGAGTCAGCCCTGGTACTTTGTGGGTTTTAATCTCTGACGCCCACACTGAATGCAGGCCTAAGCCACCCCCTCACGGTCTGTTCCTCTCTTTAACACAGCCAAGGACAAAAAGAAACACCATCGTGCTATGCCGGCTTTCATCCTTTTTAAACGATTCGGTCTCAGAAGATTCAGTCTTCCGATTCAGAAACCGTGATTAGGCGGCAGCGTGCTTTGCCTTCACGAGCCAGCGGCGTCCCTGTGGATGAGCTTGCCGTCATTACGCCCTGAACAGTCGTGTACCCTTCAATTTCAAATTTCACTTTAAATACTTAGTAATTCAGACCTTAAACTTGTTAACCGTTTCTTCATTCAGTTACAGTTGGAAAGTTTCAGTGGCGGGCCGTGCATTTCACACCTAGGCCTTCAGTGATGTCCTACACAGTCCTACCTGAATTATTCCACCTCTTAATACCATCATTATGACGCCATGGCTCTAGAAACTATACATTTAGACAGAAACGCAGTATAACCGGGCGTTGCATCACCTTAACATAGTCAAGTACAACAGAGTTATTCATATTTCCGAAGCATTTATAATCAATAAATCCGCATTTACAATTAAGAGTGTTAAACTACCAGCTTTAAGATCGCTTGGATACTGTCAAAACTTTAAAATAAAAGGCGCTTTTAAGGGATTAGTCTTCTACAAAGTTTTATTAAGTCCACCAAAAGTATGTTAGCTTTAACAAGTTTGTTCGCTAAACAGCGCATTGTCGCACCCAAAGCAGTTTCATTTAAGAAACGTGACGATAAAGACACAAACTATTCACTGAAAATAAAATAAAACAAACAAATAATTAGCATTTGCTCATGAGGATATATTTGCGACAGTGGTGAAAGTGTATTCCTAGCCTTGAATGTCCACTTTGACTCGCTAGCGTCGGGGTTGGTCGTTCTCTTCTGACGATGTCTAGCTTTTCTTGAAAGGTTCGTCTTGAAAATGACGTTGTAATTATATCTGCGACCAAATCGATCTCTTCTCCTCCTTCAGCCATTGTGGGTTGAAAAAAAACAGCTTGTAGAAATCTACACAAATTAGCTCATTCAAGTTCAGTTTGCTATCTCTGCGATAGCTCTGCCTCTCAATAGTGCGTATCCAATCAAAAGACGTGCACGTGCTGACGTTATCGTACGCCTGCTAGCTGGCCCCGGTCTCGCCAACTCGAAATCTGATTGGTTAACGCCACAGTTAACGTTCCGTTCACTTTAAGCTACAGGGGCCCGCAATGTTTATTCTGAAGGCCTAAGGGCAGATTTCTTGGACCCTGGCAACACATTATGGCTGAAATATGATTGGATAAAAGCTCTAACATAAAGGCCAGCCCTCCAAATCTCGATCTGAGGCTGGAAGCAGCGCAACCAAGAGGAAAGCTATGAAATGAAGAGAATAGACTATGGGGAATAATTTAATACATATTTGTGGAAAAAATATATCAAAATTAAATTTATATTCTGATGATGTTTAGGCCAGCAGAGAAGGCCTTGCTGGCCCTGACGGCCCGCCACTGGAAAGTTTAAATGCATTTCCCCGGCAACTGAGATATTCATGCTACTATTTGGCGCCGTACAGCATTGTGCAATTCCCTTGCTAAGTTCCGGGAGAGAGGTTTTTCCTCTAATGGAGACGCGGCACTGCATTCCATCGCCGTCTCACAAGTTTAACCTAAGTCAAACGCTTGACAATAATTAACCAAACTAACTATAAAAACAGAGAAAGAAGTGGCACTCTTACCCTTCCCTAGAGAGATCACCGGCCTACCAGCAGCTTCAGTACACATTAGCATATTTGTGAAAAGAGGGCAGATCCCCGACAGCTGTGACAGGCCCTGCTAGTCATCCTCCTCTCTGATGTAGGAAGGTGATTGCTTCCTCCAACCACAAAATGAAGGCCTCTTACAACAGTCAGGAAGAGATATGAGGAGCTCTGCCCACTGACCTTGAATCCACTCATTAGGCTTGTTTGAGATTACTTTTGGCTCGCCTCGAAAACAGGCGAGAGTAGCCGATTGCAGTCGGGGGAGGAGTCAAAAAGTCGGACACTTCTTGGGTTGACCAGCCTGCTTGCCTCGTGTCGCAATGGCAGATATCGCGTTCGCGTTCAGACAGCATTTATGAGAAATGTGTAAAGCGTTCAATTGTGAATGTCAGTACTCTGATAAACATCAGTTGGTGTCTGTCTGACAGTTCATGAAGTTTATCTTGGAATAATGATGGGTAAGATAGAAGTCTCATAACTTCCTTGTGGGTGGTGACAGCTTTTCTGAGCCAATAGGCGCTTCGCTCAAACCAGAGCAAGTCGTTTCCCATCATGCATGAAGTTGCGCAGTCGGTGGAGAGCAACTGCATCGTCTAGCCCTGAAAACTGCGAGCGCCTCGCTCCCGTGAGATTTCCTCGGCTCGCGCAGTCGGATTTCCAGAGCAAGTCGGACAACATTCTAACCGTCATGCAATGCGCTTGGCAAGGCGGTGGTCAAAACTGCGCAGGCCTAGCTCATCTCAAACAAGCCTATTGTGTTGGCCAGTGTACATGACACCACTCACTCTTTCATAACTCCCACAGACCACACCCTTCTCCTCACAAATGAGTAGGGTTGTAAAGTTCAAGGACAATTTCCCTTTTTGGAAAATTTTGAGGTAATTTTGGATAATTATACTGTTAACAATATTTTTCATAAATCGTAAGTATTTCTTTGGTTTCTAATGTATGGGCCTATTTAAGGGGGCACTGCAAATACTTTGCACACATTGTTATGGAGAAAACCATGGGTTTTAAGAAATGTCAACAAACATGATATTTAACACATATAAACACATATATTTGCACGTTTCTTCTTTTTCCAAATGCAGTTTTCAAATATATTTTAGTCATTTCCTTCAATCCAAGACAGCAAATTGTATGTATCAGGACAAACTTCATCTTTTGATTAAATAAGTTTAAGGAAAAAATGTTTTACTCGACTTGCTTGACCTAGGGTTTCAAGTTTAACCGAATAGCCACCAGTTTCTCAACTCTTTTTGTTTGTCAGTCTGTAACGCACTGCTGTGTGTTCCACCAAACAAGGGACCAGTTCGGCTCTGATGCAGCTGATGTTGGAGGAATCTGGAGAATAACTGAAGCAACATGGCACATGGCTTCACATTTAGAGTCCCTTCTACCAGGGAAATTACCTCCCTTTGTAACCCTACACATGACTGCTGCGTAATCAAGGAAAACGGCTGCGCCATCTCCAGTGGAAAAAAAACACGCAACATGCTACCTCAGATGCAACTCCAAAAATGGAATATTAATACTCATTAGTACTCCCTCATACTCACCCCTCAACCTACTAAAGGAGTTACAAGACCCTGGTGAGGTAACAAAAATGTCCACCCCTCAGCATTACCAATGGCGTGTGTGTACGCGTGCGTGTATATGTGAGTGTGTGTGTGGGGCCTCTCCTTAAAGAATGTCGGAAAGGGGCTTTAGCGCACCTGCTAACATTCTCTCACCTGTCTCTCAAGTTACCTGGTACGCACGATTGATTACTGGCTGCGGCTGTGTTGAGCAGGGTCTTAAGGCAGGTGCAAACAGATGCATCTAAAATGTCAGTCTCCACAGACCGCACCAGCCTTGCTGTAATTACAGTCTCAGATGAGGTGTGAGGTGGAGTGAAGGCTGAGGGCATGCCTCTGCAGCTTCCTCCAGTTCATTAGCCCGTCTATGCTCAGTTTCAACCAATCACATTCTTTAGAGTCCAATTAACTTCTCCCCTGAAAGACCGTGGTGAAAATAGACTGGAAACAACACGTCTGATCGCGGGCCTCCAGGCCCAGAGTTGAGTGGCCTTGTTCTGGGAGATCTCAGTATAGGCCCATGTGATCAACAGACCAGATAAATAACTTCTTATTTGTGCAGTGAAGCATCACATGGTGCAGAATCAAATCCCGACCAATGCCAGTGCTGATTGCAGCTGGGGAGTCTGGCACTAAACCCAATTTTGCATCGACCTGCAAGTGATGGAGGGACGATTTGAGAGCACTACAGTTGACCGCTCCTTGTTGACAGTTTAAACGTATCGTTATCTGTAATCCACTACTGTGCAAAGCAAATGCTGAAGTGTCAAAAGCATTTCCTCATGCATCCAGCTACTTTTATTTTCAGGATTAGAATTCACTAAATTTACTATGACCATGCAGTACCAATGCAATGAGTTCCTGTACGAATGCAGGTGTGTGGACATTTTCAAATGTCCATTTGGCTTCGGCCTACTGCTTAGGAAATGGAAGCAGTCCAGAGTTTGACAAACTCTAGGACTCTGCTTAAAGACCGAGAGCCTCTGACTCATTCAGCACCATCACATGATGGTGTTTATACAGCCTGTGATCCAGGAAGTCTTCCTCCCTGACCTTCCTGTGAGCTGACCAGCCCAGAGCACCGGCAAACCGCCATGCAAATTGCTGTATGAATTTGAATATCCAGAGCCTGCACACGGCAACTCGTAAATAGTGGCGAAGCAGCCATACACCGCACTCAAACTGTGATTTCCCAAGGTCACCGTCGCTCTCTGCGATTTCCCAAGGTCACCGCCGCTCTCTGCGATTTCCCAAGGTCACCGTCGCTCTCTGCGATTTCCCAAGGTCACCGTCGCTCTCTGCGATTTCCCAAGGTCACCGTCGCTCTCTGCGATTTCCCAAGGTCACCGTCGCTCTCTGCGATTTCCCAAAGTCACGTCGCTCTCTGCGATTTCCCAAAGTCACGTCGCACTCTGCGATTTCCCAAGGTCACCATCGCTCTCTGTGGGATTCTCACTAAGCTTCACAGGTCCGAGTGAGTGAGTGTGCCGCCGCACCAGTCTTGCTTTCTCACGCCCTTCGTTCCCGCAAAGCGAGACAGGGCGTCGTTTAGCGACTGGATGCGTGACTGGAAGAATGAAGCATGTGGCTGTCGTATAATCCAGAGGGCACTGTGCCACTGAGTACACGCGTCAGGAAAATGCCCGGAAATACCAGCAGGCTCCTGACTTGTAAAGGTCATGTGACCAGTTCAACTGCAAACATCTGATAAGTGTGCGATTGGCAAAATATATGCCCACGTGCACCAGCACAACTACTAGACGAGGAAATCCGATCATCCCATATCTTGTTTGTGCACAATTTATCCAGCCGCTAGCCCAACAATAACCTGATAAGACACCAGTATTGAGGCTATTGAGAGAAAAAGCTACTCCGTATCGCTTCACATCAAATTAACATTAACACAAAGCCTTCCAAAATAAATGCTTGTAACTCAATGAGCTTCAGCTTTCACTCTCACAGATGCAGCGCTAACACAATGTACTACAGGCCTATACGGTTACAGCTACATTCTCTGGGAGCTGTCCCTCAACCTCCACATAAGCCAAGAGAACCGAGGCATACTGAGAGCAGGGTAAAATTAGCTCTGCTGGCACTGCGAAGGCTGGCACGCTCAAGCAGGGCAAGCTCTGGAGAGTGGAGACACATACACACACGCACACGCTCGCTCGCTTACAGACAACACACACTGACCCCTAAAGAATAAAGGTAGTGTGTGTGTGTGTGCGCATGTGTGAGAGAAAAAGAGAGATAGGGAGAGCAAGAAAGAGAGCGAGAGAGAGAAAGAGCGAGAATCCGAGTTGGCATCAAAAGGGGAGCCGCTGTGCTAATGCAGACACATGGTTGACCTCTCTGCACGCGGTGCTCACGAGACGGGCTTTTAACCCGATTTTCACGGGAAATACAGGAAAACAGTGCGCTCCACAAACTCACAGGGCTCCCAGAACAATGGGCCACCTTGAGCTGCCGTGACAACCGTCAATCTGACGGCTCGTAAATCAGGAGCTGCTTGGCAGGCGGGGTCTGCAGTGCTACAAATGGCTCACAGTGAGGTCTGAAAGCCGCTGGAAACTGCTGAACACCAGAGAAAATGTTGCCGGCTTGCCCCCTTGCCCGAAGCACGGATATACGGCTTTATAAAAAAAAAAATATTTAAAAAAAAATAAATAAAAAAAAGAGAGACAGAAGTAAAAATGCTGATAAACACAAATGGTAGAGGAACATTAAAAACTCCTACCAGGTCACTTCCAAAGAAGGTAGGATTATTTTTCAGGCTAATCAGATTGAGAACAAATATGGTAATATCTATTCGGCCTCAGTAAGCATCTATAAACTGGATAAAAATTTAGTATTTGAAATGTAGTATAGCTAGTCCACATAGTGCATATGCTAAAACTGGAAGGTGGGACACTGATTAAATGTTGAGGTGGTCAGGCTCCCCAAGATCATCCACATCACATTTCAGTTCTCCTGATGCTCCTGTACTTCCTTCACTGTCCAGTGGCTGAAAACTAACACCGTCATACGTAACGTACCAGAGCCATCATGGTTCCACTTCCTACCTCAACCAATCAGAATGGCTAATGGATGCAGTTCCTCAAAACGTGCTCCGATTCTTGAACTCACTTGACGATCACGCAACAATTAGTGACAGTAAATGACCCAACTGGAGCCATACGTTCGCACGCGTACGCAGGAAGGATACACAGAGCAGGGCCCGTATTAATAAACGGCTCTCAAGAGACGGAGCGCCTATCTAGAATCAGTTTTGCCTCATATTCAATAGGGTTACGATTAGATAGGAGAAATCTGACACTAGGTCAGCACTCATACTCTGGCACTTTAGTAATACGGGCCTTGAAGCCAAAAAGATAAAGGACTCGGAGGCTATGGTTGGAGACACGGGGTGCACGATGTACGGACGAGAACGGAGACAGAATATTTCCGGCATGCCGTCAGCTCTCGCAGAGAAAACGGGAGCGCACAGCAGCACGTAAACACCGCAACACCCATCTGCTGCAGGAAGCCAGAGCCGATTTAATTGATGTTATTACGCTCTCATAATTGCAGCCCACAGATTTCACTGTGCACTTAGCGGACGCACGCTAATTTCAGCAAGGAAACGAGCCTTGGGTCACGCGCGCAGGATGGGCGCGGGCCCAAGCTCAAAGCCAGCGAGTAGGAGACGCTGTGCTCGGATGGGGGTGTGCGCCGTTCGCCGCCTACCTCGGGTTCCAGAGATCCGCGCTTCTCATTCCCATCTCGGAGGGCTCAGCGTTCCACAGGCGGCGAGTTGCGAATACAAATTTAGCATTTTGTCAATTAATTTATGCTTGTTTCCAAGTCTCGAAAAGAACCTTCTGTAACTTTTTTGGAATTTTTTTTATGACTTAATTTAGTCTGGTTGTACAGAGCCAAGTTTCTAATCACATGCCACGCAGTCTTGTATAAGGCCTGAGTTTAATTCCTAAATACATAAGACTTTGGATGCCATAAATAACGAAGCATTGACTGCCCATGTTTAAACCCTGAAGATTATTACTGTAGTTCTGGGGACCTGCTGGAACACAGCAGCAAGCACAAGCAGCAATACGAGCAGATAACACTCGTCTTCCGATAGTAATCCGCACGTCTCCTGTCGCTCTATGAGGAGCGACACCGTCGTCCCACAGCGGGGACACGGTCACCTGATGGGCACCTGTGGCTGCCTGGCCAAGTACATCCGCGCACGCTGTGATTGGCTCTCTAGGGGGCGTGCAGTGCAGTGCGTCGGAGTGAGATGCGAAGAAGCTGAAACTCTGTGTTTACAAAGACCTGATGCAGCTACTACGGAAACGCGTCTTACGGGATGCATGGTGTTTATGCAACAAACACCGCGAATAAAGACTACCGCTAACGTGCCTTATGGGACTTTCCTGGTGTCGATTGGCAGAGGACATAATTCAGCACGGCACAGGGAGGCAATAACAGAGGCAAACCTGATGCCTCATCAGTCTCACAACCCCTTAAGTCAAAAAAACTTTCCATGGGTTTACATGATAAAGTCACAGAGACCAACAACCTTCTACACAAACCTGTCAAAGCAGTGTAACTGTTTAACCTTGAATTAAATAGCTTGGAGTTGTGTCTATCAATTTCCCCCATCTAAAAGAGGGTTCTTAAGAGTTCATCAAGCAGTGCGCAACGAGAAGAGCACAGTGTACTATATATGGGGCCATGGGGACCTGATCTGGCCATCTGTAATTTCAAGGTCATCTTACCTTCCCCTGACACACTGGGAAAGCCCCTGCAAGCAAATGTTTATTATATCAGTGCCCTGGGGGTTATACTACGAAGCGGAGGTAAAACCCAGAACAGCACAGTTTACTTCAGTCCATGTTCCAGATTTGGGAGGGTTTCAGGTTTAGTGCAGTTATCCAGTTAACTCAGTAATCCTGCTTTGTAGTATTCCCCCCCCCCCCGAGTTGGAGAATTACCGTTCCTAACAGTATCAGACACGATCAGCCACTGTCGTTCAAAGTAAAAATAAAAATAAACTAATCATAAACACCCTTTTTACCGTGATTACACAGGAAATATTCCCAGAGGAGATCACTCCGATTCTTCTCAAAATGGGATCTACAGCAGCTCCATCATCCCTTTGAACAGAGCTTCACACAGAGTGTCTTCTCAGCACATCTCAGAATGAAGAGATGAACACGACGGTAGACGGCAAGTGCACCGAACGGTCAGCTCCAACCATGGAGAGGAGACTGGAAACGAGTGATGTTTCCGTGTGTACGACACACCATCCCATCAGTGCAGGCTCTCCAAATGTACTGCAGTGCCAGTGCCAGCTAAGTGCTGCTTAGATTGGCAATGAAACAACACTTTCAGAAACTGCAATAAGGAAGCGCCAAACTTTGAGCGAAGCACAAATATTTAATCAAAGCAGAAGATAATGTTTTATTAACCGCATACAAGATGGTACTTTCTAAACTACATTTAAATTATGGGAATTTAGCAGACCCTCTTATCCAGAGCGACTGGCACAGCATTTTTTATTTTATTATAATTTTTTTACATAGTATCCATTTCTACAGCCGGATATATACCGAAGCAATGCAGGGGAAGTACCTTGCTCAAGGGTACAATGGCAGTGTCCTACCTTTCTGTTACAAGCCCGGTTCCAAACCATTATATAGGCATTTTTAGCAGACGCTCTTATATCCAGAGCGACTTACAGCTTTTTATTTACTTATTTATTTTTTAAACTAATTCTCAACTGCTCCGAGTAACAGCCTCACCCTCCGCCAGTCGACGATGCAGCAGGTCCGCCTGACTACCAGCTAAAAATTTCCATTGGTAAACAGAAAAATGCTAAATTAAAAGCAGCCAAAGAAAGCTGCTGTGGATAGTTCTCCAATCGCTTAATAGCTGAATGAATCACACAGGAAAACTCATAAATTGGTGTTGGCTGATGATGTCACTGTTTATAAATTGATTAAAAGAGAAGAGAAATAAAAGGAGAGAGAACCGGAAAGAAAGAAGACCGCTCTGTTCCGTCGATGACAAGCTGCTAAAGAACAAAGGCTTCTTTTCAGCAGATATCCCATCTGATCACAGCTCATTATAGAGCGATAGCTTTGCTGCTGGGGGTCAACGCTGTTCTGCTCTGTCTTTTTATTTCTGGATTCTTCTACGTAAACAATAAGAAGGGATCAGAACGTGATTCGGGGGGGGGGATGGCACAGGAATTTTGAGACCACGAGAAAGACCGCGTGAGAGAAAGATGGAGAACTTAGTAGAACCTGTTTTCCTGAACCGTCACGGGTCATTGCGATTCGGGGTCAGGGGTTACTGTAGTGCTCGGGGAATGGGGAACGAGCCTCCACGTCCTCCGCCGTGGGAGGCCACTGATTCACTCTGCAAAACTCAAGTGAAGCCAAAGCGGCCTGATCCAGTCTTAACTTTGACCCTCAAATCCTTCCGACAGATCAAAACAGCACTAAATCCTATTGAAGTAAAACAAGTGCTCCCATGTGTGCGATTTCTACCGAGCAGCTGGCAAAAGATCGGGCTTAATCCCCATAATGCTTGTATGGGACGAGAGCGGAGAGGCGCGTGCGGTCTACGGCGCGGACCCACACGTCTCTACAAGGACACCGATAAGGACACTGAGGGAGTGCAAGCACAGGGCTGAAGTGAGCTTCCCTCTGACGGGACGCGTAGAGGAGATAGATGCATGTCTAAGCCACGCAACAGTGAGGAAGCACCCCTGCGCGCCGTGTAATCTTTCAAATCCGTCACACGTGAGAATGTGAACCACCGCGAGGAACCTGCGTTTGTGCTCAACACCACCCCTCTTCAAGCCACCATTCATCCTCCAGTTCCCTTTTGGAAGCTAACTTTAACCTCAGTGGTTCCCTTTTTTTTTAGGTGGTGCTTCATGCAAAAAAAAGATGATGCAAACATATTTATTTTTTTAAATCAAAAATGCACCCTCAGTCTGAGCTTGTATCAATTTTCCATCGAATCCCACAAACACTCCCATTTCAGAAGAATGGGATGAAGACTAGCCAAAACGACAGCATGAACGTATACTTCAGCACAATGGAAAGAGTACAGGCTGTGTACGACAAGCCCATTGGGATGGGAACTCATATCTGACAGTGGGACATTGGACATTGATTACAGGCAGAAGTTGAGTAGTGGAAAAATATGTAG
The DNA here is from genome assembly GCA_022702515.1 of Ilyophis sp. 1 JC-2022. NCBI lineage: Eukaryota > Metazoa > Chordata > Actinopteri > Anguilliformes > Synaphobranchidae > Ilyophis > Ilyophis sp. 1 JC-2022. Next base: position 23,578,814 of record CM040398.1, on the reverse strand, counting down.
CCTAGCCTATTACACAAGAAGGCCCATCATGCTTGTTAGGATATTATATCTCAAAATACAGACAAAGCACATCGGTCTTTGCATTGGACATCAAGACTCCTCACACAGGGTGCGTCCACCCTCAGCGACTGTGAAAAACAAGCTTCGAGTCCGTCTCTGTAATGTTTACATTTTACTCAACTTAGATTTTTTGTAAACTGTTGCCTTGGATGCATGCAAGTCTTGTTGCCACCAGCAACACAAAAGCTTTATATTCTTTGGACACAATCGGGGGCGTACATATTATGCGTGTTATTTTCTATTTGTAACCATTGCTCCACTTTTGAATGCGACCAACCCTTCGTCTCACTTCATCGAAGAGTTCTTTACCTTTCCCAATGGTGATTGATGGCACATGGATGTGCGTTACCTCATTTTTATACCCCGGTGAAACAAAGCCATGGAAGGCTGCAGTACAATTTCCAAAGATTGTGATGAACTTAAAAAGTAGCATGTTAATGTAGCTTTAGCTATTTATTTATTTATTTATTTTTTTACATAAAAACCCTGCACATGTCAAGCAAAAAAGGAAACAAACAGAAATTTAAAATAGTCTGGCACTGGAAAGTTACTGCTGACAACTCGGGTACTCCCAGATCCAACAACATAAAGTTTCCAAGGCTATTTACAGACAACCAATCTAACAATAGAGGACAGCTGCTCACTTTAGACACAGCCCAACGAACACATTGACAAACAACCGCACTCCTGCAGAGGCCCAGTACGGTCTGACTGAACCTGGAAATTAATCAGCGACACTCACCCGCACCATCCAATCAGAAGCTTTGAATTTCACCCAAGGATGCTAACCCCCGGAAGAAGAAACTCATACTCTAAGCAACACACACACACACACAAGTATGAGAAGGCAAAGCCTCTGATGTAAGTTCACACTGACTTCATTTTATAACAAGAGTATTGTCTTCTGCAGAGTAAAATAAACAAAAATTGCTCTTTAAAACAATAACACTCTTACAGGTTAGTTCCACCGAAAAACAATATTTACCTTATTTAACAGATCAGGGTGCAACTAAGTCTCTCTTTGTCGCTGGCCAAAACAATATGTGAACGGAAATATTGACAGTTAAAGTTACAAATTTGGTAGAGGTATACGTCAAAATGACATACACCTCTATCACTTCCTCGTTTTCGAAAGACTACAGTGGTGTCAACTGGGCGTGTAAATTACATAGGCACGTAGGCGGAGCCAACGAGGGAAGGAACAGTGCTGTGTCTGTCACTGTTCTGAGTAGGAACACATCGTAGATCAAGCTAGCCATCATTGATATTTTATTATAATGTCAGAAAATGACATTGATACGTTGTTTCCTAAAGATGTTTTGGCAAACTAAACCAAACAGGACTCGAGTGCTGTCGGTTACAGAGTGGACAAAAGATACAACTCCGGTCTTCCTCTGCCTCATTGAATCACCCACTAAGGAACCATGCCAACTACATTATGATCTATGACCATGAAAAGTAGACTAACGGTAGTCATTAGTGAGCTGACCATAATTGAACGGTTTACGATTACAGAAGCAAAGTTAACTATGTCATTTTCTGGGCTAAATTAGTGACGTTACCCGTTTCTTGGCATTAAACAAATGTGCAAATCCGGATTTTTTAATCTGTTTGCAATGCAGTAGCTAAGACACACATCAGCTTTTTGGCATTTCGAAAACGGCAATGTTTTTAATATAGCCTATTACTAGATTTGGTGGAAGGCTTGTGTTTTGAGCCCGAATCCTGTGCTGAATGCGCTGCCAATTAGGACTGCTAATATGACTTACGATACCGAACGTAGATGAAAGAAATGGCATGTTTTCCTAAATGAATGGCCGTATTTCCCCTTTTTTTCCCTGGAGACTCGAATGGTGGTGGTATTTTTTTCAGTAGAACCGTTACATTAGTGGCCAACTTGCCAGCGAGTAACGTGGCCTCTGGTATGTGCAGGACATTAATTAGCAGTAAAATGGCCAGACCCTCTGCTCAGTGTTGCCATGCCCGCGGTTTTACGGCCAAATTGGACTACTTTCCAGTCGCGGGGGGAAATTAAGTCATAAAACATGCACTTTTAAAAGGGAAAAAATATACTTAGATTTCTACTTAAAATACGTTGGTTTTGGTAAAAAATATATTTTCGGCTAGTTTTGAGTCACCATTTGGATGGCAACCCTGCCTCCGCTCCCATTGTGACGTTACTCTTTGTGACTGGCGTTGTCCGATATCACCCATAAACTGTAAGCGCACTTAGCCGTTGTAGTTCACAGTAAAGCAGGTACCTGGTACATGCACAGTAGTTTGGGGCTATATCTATGCTCTCACTACAGGTGGAAAGTTGGTTGAGAGCTCATTTTAATCAGGAGGAGAGCTACTTTTCTACAAATCAAACATCATTTTTCAGTGGAACTCTCCTTTAATCATCTTTCAGATAGTCATACTTGGAGTTCTGGGGTAGATTTAACTGAGGGTAAAAACTGGCCATTCGTTATTGTTGTTTTGAATGCTGCACACAAGAAAACCCTAAACCCTTCCCACACAGTCATAGAAGTCACCTTATCACCAGCTTTTTTATATGACCCCACCTTAAATATAAAAAGGGTCCACCACCCAGCTGGTACCAAACTGGCTTTTTCATACTACCTCTGAAAAGATTTGAAGTTGGCCTCAGTGGCTACAGATTTTGAATTAAGGTGGTGAATCACATGTACAATGTGGGGAATTAACACAAAAAAAAAGCGGTTTCTCCCCCCCCCCCCCCAAAATAAAATAAAATAATAATTGCTAGGTTAACCTAAAGTTCAAAATAAAATAAAAAAACTACTTCAATTGCTAATTATTTTTGTCCACAGCAGTCCCTGGTGTGAACCATGACAAGAGGATAGGGCTGAATTTTCAAGCCCTGGCACATCGCTTGCTTCTTTGATGTGAACAGGGCTTATGCACATGTTTTTGTTTTTAAAGGTTTTTTATTTTATTTATTTATTTATTTTTAAGAACAATTTATCCCCCTGGCTGGATCATGTCCAGAAATAATATTTCCCCTCTTCCACTGGATGGAACAGGATGGACCTGTACGGTATTTTTGGAACTCCAGCTGGAAGGTAGTTCCCCTAATTGCATTAGCATGATAATTCCTGACAGTTACAGTATATAAGCAAGCTTTACTATACCCCACACACAAAAACAATGGAAACATGCCTCTTTTTCAATGTCTCAATTGAGCACAAGAGTTTTTGAATGATATCGTCTGACAGCATTTCTAAATCAATATACTATCAGCCTTGAACAAGATATGGATATTACAAAGAGACAGGACAGCAATTTGATATTGTTTTGAGATATTTCTTAACCATGTTAATAAACAATGGGGAAATTGTCTCGTAGGACGTGCATGGTATTTTACTTTAAATACATGTTGTCAATGTGCCTCAAGGAAAAAACTGCCGCTGATGAAGTAAAGAAGATTCAGTAAAGCAATGAAACCTCAAGTTATTTTTAGAACTTCATTCAGCTAACAATGGACTAACCAATTCATTTTCTAATCACTATGTACATCCCCTTGCGGGTATGTGCATTTTGATACATAAGATATGGGAATATTCCAGATCCCAAGACAGAATATTAGTATAATCTTCAGTCCACCCCCACTCGCACACAGGCACAGCACTATATTAAACTCTAGTCCTCCAGTAAAGTATGACTCACAGAAAAGAGATCCGCGTTCACACTCTCTTTCAGGTAGCAAAATTGACATTTTCAATATCGAACAGGCCAATTAACCTTACCCGTTATCGTACCAAGGGTTCTCAGGGAATCAAAAGATTGAAAACCATTTTTTCGTCACTGAAATATATTTGATGACTGTTCCGATGGAAGATTATTCATTTGTGATCTCATGAATAATCTAAATTTGAACAACTCCGTATTCAGCCAAAAACCCAGATACCTACACAGAAATTAAACTGACAAAATTGTTTGTAGATGACATTTTGGCTGACAGAGCAACACTTCGTGGTTAAACAGTGAGGAGATTTGCTCATGCAGTGTAGCCAGAGTCAATCCAGTCCTGTTTCATCAAGCACAGGACAGAACCCAAGGTGCAGAACATGGGTGTTTCACACAAATTGGGTGCAATACATGACTACAGTTTTAAGGCCTGGATGGGATTACAGCAGCACACACTGGGAGTGAGATCAGACTGTGCTCTCTGAGCACAGAGTAGAGAGGGAGGGGGAGGGAGAGGGAGAGGGAGAGCTGCAGATGAGCAGATGGCAAGAAATGAGGGGATCCTCAATTTCTCGATCTAAAACTCCACTCACGTCTGAAGGACTGAATTCTTGATGAGCCTCCTTCTACTTTGGGATGAAAAAAAATAAATAGCCTAAATAAATGCAATTAAAATACAAGACACTAATTTCTAGACAAGGATGACGATAATGATGATGCCCTCATAGCACAATGCTGTCGTAGATTTGAAGGGCATTAAAAGACTGCCGCTAGTCTAATGGCATTACAAAATAAACACGTCAGTTAATTTCATACAACTTACTGACAGAAATACAGGAAATTAAGTACAAATTTGACATCAATTAAAATATACTTACAGTCCAACATAATCACACACAAGCACGCATCTACACTCTCTCCATGCAAATGTAGCCTAACCTTGAAAAATGTTTTATTCAGAATTCTAGATTGGATGATTTCTGACACCCTCCCATCATCACCTATATTAAAATTCTTCCACAATTCATGTGAAATTCTATGGTTGTCCTCCTTCAGTTGAAAAGTGGATACAGCGCTCATTTTGGCCCAAGGGCTCTGGCAAAAATCAACAGAGCAAAGACTTTATCTGATATACTGCACCCGCCACACAAGTTCCTCTGAACCAGCACTTTCCACTGCCTCTGGTGAAATCAATTAATATTGGCCGGGCTTTTCAATTTAATTTATTACTGGCAGCCTCCACCCCCTGTACGCATGGAGAAAAACCCACACACAACAACCACCGCTGATTGCACGGTCATTGGCCATTCATTTTAAAAGGAACGCTGATTTCAAATACTGCAGGAAGCTACGCTCTCTGAATACCACATCAATGAACAGAATCCAAAGACAGTGTTTGGCGAACATTAAAGAGACTGAGCCTTCAAACAAAATGTCATGTCACAGCTCGTCCTATGCTTGTAAAATAATCCGTCCTTGGCCATTATCAAATTAATATATCCATCTTATCTTTCAGGAGTCCATTCCTATTTATTGCCATTTTTCTTCTTTAGGTGAAGGTGGCCATCTTGGAAAAACCTAGATTCCCAACCCATTTTGACAACAGTGAACCAGGTGTCCGGGCACCCAGAGAGGTGCACAGACCATTCAGATAATAAATGGCAGAGTAAATCTATTATCTGGTCACATGATAAATGCAAATGACATATAGTGCTATGGCAACAGTTTTTCTTGCGGTCTTCCTTTGTGAGGACACTTGCTCACCAAAATGTACAAAACCAACACATTACAGTTTTTACTTGTATAAAATATATAAACTACGGTCGGAAAAAAACTGGTTATAAATGTTAAACTGAATTGTGTGGGGCTTGCACTCTCCAGAACTGTACTGTGCATTGTTTCAGATGACAAATCGCCTGCTTCTCATGAACCAATCTCCAGGTCTTCATTGATGTATGAGACTAATTTGCCCTCAGAAGAAAGACTTAAGTGCCATTTTGTAAACTGGTAACATTCTACACCTAAAGTACCACTCAACAGGAAGCAAACACAGAATTCTAAATGGGTTCGTAAAGCATTTTTGAAATTTAAATTATGAAGCAGCCTAGCATTTACAAGTGTAGCCAACTTCCAGTTACTTTAGCAAATGTAAATTGCTATAATTATGAAAAGGAAGTATTTCTATGCTGCAATGTTATTACTCACATTTACCACATTTATATTTTAGGTAAAGCATGTCTAGAATGGAGCAGTCTCCAGCAACTCTGTAGGTTCTCAGTCAGTGAGATACTCGTCTCCATCCTTCCGTAGTCACACACCTCACTTGAGTCCTGTATGACAGGAAAAGAGTGACTAAGAGTGGGAATGCAACAAACAAGTTGTTTGTTATTCCCAAAGCAGATATAGGAAGATTTATTTCACAAAGTACAAACTGGTTGCAGATTTAATTGTAACTTGATTATTAAAACTCAGAGCAAAAGTGACAGGTCAATACTCTAGTCAAATGAAATTCTGATTCAACTGTACTTTTGATTCAACTCTTCACAATTTGTGATTGGTCTTTAACGATAGAAACGTATCCCCCGTTGCATTCCTCTATAGTGGGGTCGACATTAACTGCTGCGATAAACAGGAAGCCCGGGAAGGGTGGGCGGAGCTAAAACGACACTTCCCTCTCTATGTCAGTGACAGGCACAAGGGCCCGTACTCCTTTTCCACTGATTAGATAAGAGGATTGAAAGTGTTTGGTGCCAGACAATTAAGTGCATAGAGTACACCAAGTACAGAGTTAACAGCTAAATGCTGAAATATACATTGCTCAAAAAAAAAAAACTCATGCCACAAAGCCAGAGAAATTAGCTGATGTATTATTCAGTCTCCCTTGTCCAGAGAAACTTGCTGCCAATATACTTTATATCTGACATATTAACCATTCATGTGAATACATACTGCGGTAATTCTGTTGAAGTTGCTACCATGCTGAATGATACAATGGCAGTGTATAACCTGTAACTTTGTGGTTACAAACCCAGTTATTAACCATCATGCCACGCTGCCTCCCTGTTTGAGACATCAAATGCACAGAATGTTCATAAATAAGCTTTTTACTGCCACAATATAGGGAAGTGTGGGTAGCTCATCCAAAAAAATAAAAAAAAAATAAACCTTTTCTAGAGTTGAATAACTTCAAAGTATAATAAGAATCCAGGAAGCACTACCAAAATTGTATATGAAACTCCTTTAAAAATCACAATAAAAAATCTCCAGCTGGTAGAGCAGTTGTGCCAGTCTAAACAAAGACTCCTCCATCCATGTTACTGACAGATTGCAACTCAGCAATTTGAATCCATTCTGCTCATGTAGCACAGGAAGAGGGCCAACAATGTTTCTTTTTTTTTTTTTAATGACCAATTTCGGTACCATGCAGGTCAAAGGACAGATTTTAATCTGAATCAGTGCATTAGTAACTAAATGTGCTGCAGAATGTAATCCCTTCTCTAGCGTGATCCTACCAATTACTTGTAAAGTTAAAAAAAAAAAAAAAAACAGCAACATCACAATTCCATCTCCCTTTCTCCACAGCACAGGCTTTGTCTATACTCCAGCCATCACATCAGCAGTCTAATGAATTTAACCAGTCTCTATAGATCTTGGATGCAATGAATAGGTTGAAGTGACTTATGCAATTAAACTGGGGCAATTAAGGGTGCAATGAACGCCAAGTCACAGAGAATATGTAGCATTGCTTAAAAACGGAAAAATACTTCCTTTAAACGTTTTGTCTCGTTGTATAAATAATGAAGGGGCTGGGCATTTTGCCCATTGGATTATTAATTTTCATACTGAACAAATCAAAAACTTTTTGAAAAAGTGCTCTATAATATTAATTGTTATTGAAAGAGGGCTCATCCCTTTTGGGGGTGTTCATACAGCTGTTTACAACAGGCATCAATGAGAACAGAGAATAGCAACACCAGACCTAGTAGGTACATACCGTGCCCTCCACAATTATTGGCACCGCCGGTAAAGATGAGTAAAAAGGGTTATAAAAAATGTTTTCTGAGAAAATACATTTATTCTGGGGAAAAAAATCCCTCAAGAAATAATTATTTTTAACAAAACCACGTGCGCCACAATTATTGGCACCCCTGCATTGAATACTTTATACAACCTCCCTTTGCCAATAAAACAGCACAACAGAGTCTGCTCCCGTAACATCTAATAAGGTTGGAGAATACAGAGCAAGGAATCTGACACCATTCCTCTTTACAGAATCTCTCCAGATCATCCAGAGTCCTAGGTCCTCTCTTGTGCACTTTCCTCTTCAGCTCAGCCCACAGGTTTTCAATGAGGTTTAGGTCAGGGGACTGAAATGGCCATGCTGGCAGAAGCTTGATTTTGTGTTCAGTAGTTATAGTTAACCATTTTTGTGTTGATTTGGACATATGTTTTGGATCATTGTCCTGCTGGAAGATCCAACAATGACCCAGTTTTAGTTTCCTGGGAGAGGCAGCCAGATTCAGATTGAAAATGTCCTGGTATTTCATGGAGTTCATGATGCCATGTACCCTAACAAGGTTCCCAGGGCCTTTCGAGGAAAAACAGCTCCACAACATCATGGAACCTCCACCATACTTAACAGTGGGGATCAGGTTATTTTCAGTATAGCTACCCTTCTTTCTTACGCCAAAACCACCTTGAGTGTTGGTTGCCGAAAAGCTCAATTTTCGTTTCATCTGACTACAGAACACGGTTCCAGTCAAAGTTCCAGTAGCGTTTAGCAAACTACAGGCACTTACGTTTGTGGTGAAATGACAGGAAAGGCTTTTTCTGACATGCCTTCCAAATAATTTGTTGGCATGGAGGTGACGTCTAATGGCAGTTTTGGAGACTTGGTGACCCCAAGATGCTACTTTCCTGTGTAATTCTCCAACAGTGATCCTTGGGGAATTTTTTTTGCCTCCCGTAACATCCTCCTCACTGTGCGTGGGGTTAAAATAAACTTGGGTCCTCTTCCAGGCAAGTTTGTAACAGTTCCAGTTGCTTTGAACTTTTTAAGTATTGCTCTAACGGTAGACGCGGGCATTTTCAGGTGAGTAGCTATTTTTTATAGCCATTCCCTGACTTATGAAGCTCAACACACTTTTACTTCATTTGATTAGTGAGTTCTCTTATTTTTATGTTGATGTATGAATAAGAGAATAAGGCCTCTGTCACTTCATATTTATACCCCAGTGAAACAGAAAGTCATGGATTACTGCTTGAAAGTTCCTAAACACTCTGATCAACTTTAAAAAGTAAAATATAAATGGAAAAAATGCTTCAGTTACAATTTGTTCATAAGAATTTCTAGGGGTGCCAATAATTGTGGCACATGTGGTTTTGTTAAAAATAATTATTTCTTGAGGGATTTCTTTTTCTCAGAATAAATTTACTTCCATTAAAGGTTGGATTTCTCATTTTTTCAGTTTGAGATTAGGCTAATTCACTAAAAGGTGAACTTTTTATAACCCTTTGTACTCACCTTTACCAGGGGTGCCAATAATTGTGGAGGGCACTGTAGCTATAATAACGTAACTCCAGCCAGGGGCAACTTGATAGGCGCTTCAGTTTGGCTAAAGTAGGTCAGAGCTTCGTTTGCCATCAATGTGACAGCGATGTGACCTATGTTTATTCCTAGGACTCTTGATATGACTGCTGATCTCTGATTACCATCGTTATACATTTTAGTAGAGCTGTTGTCTGAGAGCCAATTGCACAAATTTCAAGTGACACAAATATTACATTTTACTGCTTTCTTTGGGTACACGGCTAACTGAAATTTTTTTCCTTCAGAGCATAGCTCACTCCAAGTCCGGAGCTACCACATGGCTCCGTTTTCATACAACAGTACCAAGTACACCGTTTAATTAGGTACAATTAACTGCTACTGTCATTAACATGGCAAAGTCGTCTAACCCCTCTCATTGTCTAAAATAAAGGGTTACATTCATAATGAGCTGTATCTGGTCATTGCACGCTTTCATTATTTATGGGCAACAGAAAACATTATTTATACCTACCATTGTAAATCAGACAGGTTGTCAGAAACGTTTCTATATTACCGAAATGCCAAAAGTATTATCAATCGCGCACATAAACGTCCTTGTTTTTTTCCAACAATGACAGATGTGCACTGCGCCACGGTTGAAAATAGATGTATAGGCTTCCCTCAAGACCAGGTCGTTCAAGATTTGTTCAACAGTCCTTTCTGGGGGGGGAAACACGGCAATCACGAGTTGCACGACGCGGCTTGGGTTTCCTCCCCTACGGATTTTGGCGGACGGGACACGTCAGTACTAGCAGCATAGCAATACAGTGTCTGAATGTAATCTTAGATAAACGATTCATACATCACGCCACGTCACTATCCCACCTATCTAAATATAATCTGAAAAAGTCTTCCACCAGCATAACGAAATGAAACTTGGTCAAATTAGTTAGCGCTCGATCTTCTAGGACGCATATTTCGTGCGTAAAACGAATTGTATACATTTTAACGTCAATGCACCTTTTAGATAAAATGAGTGCAGTTTTTTTAGGTCACATTTAATTTGTTCAAAGTGCTATATACGATGTTGGTATTCGAATAGTAGCAAATGTTTACATTATTGTAACGCTACCTTGGTTTGTTGTGATCAATTACCAAAGTCGACGAGTTATCTTGGGTTACCTGACGTGGCTATAACGTTACAGGGCATTGTGTAATCGCGGCATAACAACAATGCACAACACAAGTACGCTAGCTAACGTTAACCACGCATTTAACGTGCAACGCACAACTTAGAGGTTAATGCACATAGAGGTTAATGCACATAACGTTACACGATGGAACGAATTAAACACGTCACCGGCTAATGACCGCTAACCAGAGAACCAGGCATATGATATAGCGAGCTTCACACAGCTAACCAGAGAACCAGGCATATGATATAGCGAGCTTCACACAGCTGACTTCCAAGCAATGTTGCAACGGCGACTCGTCCAATTCAGTGCCAACCTAAGAAACACGAATACGGTACCGATCGTATACGTTAGCTAGCGCGTCCTATATTGATATAGTTTGCATAATATTTTTAAACTATATAGACTCAATGGAATACCGCAGATACCTTTAAGTTAGCTCATCTTTTTTTTATTTGGCAGCTAGCACAAAGTTATTTCAGAAATAAATGTAACGGCAATGAGACGAAGTAACGTTAGTTTAATGTATTTTGATAGCTCGGTAGCTAGCACTAACATTCGCCAGCTAGCGAACCTATTTTCCAACGTTAGCTGGAGCAAACTTGTAATGGTGTTTGACTAGCTGCTGGATACCAAGCGATCTGGTAACGTTAACGTTAGCTAGCCATTTTTTTTTCTATTTGGCTGGCTCGTTCGCTAGCAAGCAGACGGGTTAACTCCCGTCCACCTCATGCCAACTAGTTAGAGCCTGTATAATATATAATTGTACGTTAACGTGAGCCAGTTTACCACCCAGCGTACTAGTTTGTTGACTAGGGACGACCACGGTTACGTGTGTATCTGTTACCATTAACCTAGCTAGCTAACGTTAACTGACACGTAGTTAGTGCTAGCTAGCTGGCTTGTCAGATAACGTTAGATTAGCAAGATCTCTAACGTAACATGGTTATCCGTGTAGCCACTTAGCATGCGTATACGGCAACGTTGGATTGCTCTCTAGCAAGGTATTCATTAAAAGCATAACTCGGCAAAACATGTCAATTTCAGTTAGCTAGCTAACTGTACATGGTACCCTTTTAACCAGACGGCTAACGTTAGCTATAACTAACGTTAAACATCGCAACCATAAAATAAGCGGAAAGTCCCATTTAGCTTAAGGCGCAAGTTAGAAAGCTACAGTGCGTAATAATAACGTTACTTACCAGAACGATCAGCACTAACGTTAGCGAGCCTCAGACTGTGCAGTATTGGAAATCGAGCTAGCTGGCCAACTAGCTTGTCCTGTTATCACTAAATCTTGGCTTGAGGGAATGAATGCAGGTTATGCGCAGCTCAATCGGTGCCCATTTATAAAGTCGAAATTAAATCCCGTAGCTGAACAACAGCAGAAAGAGTCCGATCTCCAATGTATTAAAACCATCCGCATGTGTGTGTGCCTATTTCATGATCTCTCAGTCTCAGTCAGACTGTTGTCTCGGGTCTGGTCCGCGCTGATTGATTCCTGACTCTCGAAATTCTCCTTCCTGCAGCTCGCTGCCCCTCCAACGTGCGCAGTCATTGGATGATCGCTAAACGGGCTTTAACAAGTCAGCCAATTGTATAGGCGAATAGCTTGCCAGCTCGGTAATTCAATTTCTCCGTTTCGCGGCTTCGCGCCTGAACAGCGCGAGGAGAAAGTCAGAAACACACGATTTTTGTAAAGGACATTTACATTATCAATCAATACTTTTATTGTCTCCGGAGGGAAATTTGCTTCGCAGGCAGGTATACAAAGGTTAAAACAACACAGACAGCATTATACACAACAGTCATACAAGTACAGACACTTAACAGACAGATTAAAAAACGATCAGAAAACACTTGACCATAAAGTGCATTATCTGGGCATAACTAATTATCGATATTTGTCAATACATAGCATTATACAGTGCATTATTAGGTTAAATAAATAAAAGGCAATCATAACAAGAATGTCATCAAATTAAGCACAGAAGAGCAGTCATTACTTGTGCATGTTCAGCAGATTAATGGAGGTAGGGATAAAAGAGTTTCTTGTTCTATTACACTTAGATTTGGGTACTCTGAATCGACGCCAGGATGGAAGGAGCTCAAATTTACTGTTTAAAGGATGATCATGGCAATCATGGTAAGGTGTTGGTCTTACATACAGTTTGTGGTATATGTCTTTCAGTTGTTTCTGCTGCGCACCCATGATTTTGCTAGCAACCTTCACTATCCTGCACAATCTGTCCCCGTTGCTAGTGTTCAGATTACCAAACCAAGCCACCATATTAAAGGTTAAAACTGATTCTAATTTTCACTAACGACCGAAATATGGTCATCATCGTCCTGCATGTATTAAAAGACCGACGTTTTCTGGCTCTTTTTGCATATGGCATCTGTATTTTTCTCAAATAGAAGTTTATGATCGACCACTGTGCCTAGGTACTTAAGTTGTAGCTGCTTACTATTTCAACATTTTGTTCATTGATAACAGTAGGCTCTGTGACTTGAGGCTCTTTTCTAAAATCGATGATCATGTCTTTGGTTTTAGACACGTTAAGTTGGAGGAAAGAGCAGTCACACCACTTAACTACAGGCCCATTAATTTCGTTTTGAAAACAATATATCCCAACCATCCATTTTTTTGTATTGTGTTAGCAATTAAATTTATTGCTTTTCGTGGTCAAGGAGGTAGATCAAGGATACTCTTCAATTCAATTCGAAAGGTTAAAACACTTTATTTATTTGTCAGCTCGAAGTCTTTACATAAGAATACAATGGGTTAATACATCTGTGGTCCTCTGGAAGCGCGCTGGAAGCGCGCTCACCCTCGCACGCTCGCGCGTGCACGCTCTCGCTCGTGGACCCCCCCCATCTCTGCTACTGTGGTGCTTATATACTGTATGCTAAAAAGGGGTATGTCTTCTACCTTCCATTTTCATACATCACTGGGCGTATAATTAAAACCAATCAAACGTTTAGAATTTCACGTGTTCAGTTCATGTCTAGTATTTTTCCATGAAGATAGAAACTTATGAGTTTTGGCGTTTCCTGTTTTGCATAAACTGACTCTGCTTTTGTGGCAAATCCTTTATCTAAAGAATGCTCAGGACATTTCTCTGAGGCCCTCCCTCTCAGAACTCTCAGAACACAGGCCCAAGGTCACCCATTCGAAACTCAACTACCACAGACAAGTTTATACATTCTATTTACAACATATACTTTTATAGGATTAAATGTTAAATTCCCACAATTGGTTAAACATTTTTATGGTATATTTAGATTAGCAATATGCATTCAGTGATGCTTGCCAAGGTTAAATGAGGTTAACCTAATTTGGCATTCACCAAAATCAGGGAAACAGAGCATTATTACATATGGACGAATGTGCATAACATATTTTTGTTTATCGTAATTGCAGTTCAGTTATTATAAACGAGGGACTATGTTGCTGATCTACACACTGTTGAACTAATTAAAAATGAAAATCAGACCATGTACAGCAATAAAACAATAAGGGCAGTGTCACAGTGAATGCAATACATAGGCCTATACATTTTAAGTAAGACTGCATGCCTTTCACAGAAGAAAGCGTTACTTGCATGAAATACAAGATGGGTGTTATGTTCCCCCAAACTGGAATGGACCCAAATGCAGGACTCGGAGACAGACTCAAAAGAAAACTCAGAAAAGGAGTAAATTTATTAGAAGGTAGACAACACACGGGCAAACAGGGGAGCTGGGTGACTGTCTGGATGCGAGGTTGGCAAATAACAAGAGGGTAGATGAGGTGATGGGGCAGGAACGAGCAGGAGCTGGGCAACAGGCAGGAGGGCCGGGTGACCGATACCCCTTTTCCACCAAGCAAGTTGGAGGGCCAGTTCGGAGCCGGTGCCTAATCTCGAACCAGCTCTTTGCACTTTGACAGCAAAAAAAAACGGCTCACGGACAGAAAAATACGTTCCAGAGCAGCACCAACAATAAGCTGGTCTAGAACCAAGAACTGCTTGCGTCAGGGGCTGGGGGCGGGATTATCGTGACCAACCAAGACCAATTAAATGCTTCAGCATAACGAGCAGCACAAGTACGTTGGACCAGTCGTGTTTGGATGCCAATGTAGGCTGGCAAAGCCAGGAGCAACACTAGCGATGCGATGTAGTCCGCCATTGTTGTTGCTGGGAAAGCGGAGACGCATACAGTGACGTAATGACGTGGCTCTCGAGCCCGTGAAAAAGCAAACCGGTACTTAGAAGGTTCGCAAATTGAACCAACTGCACCAGCCCAGAACCAGGTTCATGTCGGTGGAAAGGGGGTAAGACAGGATGCAGGGTTGGCGAGTGCAGAATGCAGAAGCGGGGAAGCATGCTGGACGGACAAACTGGAAACAGACTAATAACAAACAGACAGAGGCCGAAAACCATGTCAAACACACACGGACTTGAGGGAACAAACTGGCAACGAGACAAACAGGGTGATATAAATAAGGTGAGGAGCAGGTGAATGAGAGATCAGTAAAGAATGAGGCGTGAGGAATGTATGCGAGAGTGGATCAGGTAATGAGTGTGAGTGCGGAATGCTAGCGGGGAAAGCGAGTGATTGGCTGTGAGAGAATATAGAGAAAATGAGGAAACAAGCATGGAGACCATGCCCAGCCTGCACAACATGGAGAGACAGACAAGGTAAAAGAAAAAAACAAGACATGAAACAAGAGGAATGGGAAAAACAAGAAGAATGAGAGAAAGGTGGACTGGAAGGGAACGATGGACGTTACAATGGGCACTTTATATCGTAGGATACTGATCGAGACCAATCCAGAGTAAAAAATTTTGCCTATGCTTTTACAAAGTTTTTCAGCTCACATTTTTAAATAAAAAACAATGCCAAGCCTGATATCTTCATTTGACACATTTAATTCAGCTTGCTTGTCTGTGTATGTTATTTATGCACGAGCAGGATTTGCCTTTGAAGTCTTCACCACATACCTTGGTACACCTCGATGTGACATCTGTTGTCTAACATTTACAGACCTAATTCTAAGTGCCTGCTCACCTGAATCATTACCTAGCCATTTTATCAGCAAATCCATCTCTTCACTTGCTGACAGCTCAAGGTTTTTAATTGTGTTGATGAATGTCTCCCTCCAGGCTTGGTAGTGTTCGGGTAGGTCATCAAACTTTGTCAATCCTGAGGAAACCAGCTGGTTCTTAGCAAGAAATTTGGCGAGATCAGCTGTTGCAGTGTCATGATTTGTGTTGGCAGCGTGTGACGGCTTGTGGGGGAGAGCACTGTGCTGATGGTCATAATTTCTCTGTTGTAGGAAATCTGTGTGAAGCTGCTGTGTGTCCCTTTGTTGATACATTGGTCTCCTATTGATGATCTGTGACTGGGCCTCACTCTGAGCAGTGTAGTCTTGATGGGGTGCGAGTATTGGAGGTGAGGGGTAGTAAACACCATCCTCCTTTTTAGGTGCCTGAATGAGTGGTTGAGATGTGAGCGCTGGAGGTAGGGGGTTGTGGACATCCTTCTCCGCTTTAGGTGTCTGTGCAAAGTGATGCAGGGCATGGTGCGTGACATAGTCATCAGTTCTTTTTAGCGCGCTCTCTTGCAGGGGCAAAAACTCAAGTTCTTTACTGTGGTCAGAGCCATCCATACCTGCTGCTGCTGTCTCCAGTACTACAGCCTCTGCCTGGGCAGCTTCAGCTTCTCGCTGTAAATTGATGTAATCCATTCTGGCTTCCAGCTTGGCTTTCTCAATTTTGAGTTCACTCTCCCTTTCTGTGAAGGCCAGCCTGGTTTTGGCTGCCTCTGCTTTGGCACGGGCTCTTGCTGCTTCTAAGCTGACTCTAGAGCTTGTTGATGAGCGTGAAGAGCGTGATTTTCTGGAGTGATTGTGTGAGAGTAGTGAACCTGATTCAACACCATCTTGTGAGCTTTTTACTTCGTCATCAACTGACTTGACTGTGGTTTCCATGGCGATGAAGTGCAATGTAGCTTGTCTATCTTGAAATCCTTCTTAAATGCCACAGTATGTGGTCATCTTTTTACTATGCTGTCCTCGCTAAAAGTTGTTGCAGGCAACGTAGTTTTTTCAGCTATACAGCTAGCTTAACATTATATTCCCAGCATTGCATCCTCCAAGGAACAGACAGATTGTTGTGTTTGGCAGAATTTAATTGCGGAAATATGTCATTTTGTAAAACTGCGAAAAAGAACACAAAGGTACAAACAAGTAAGTGCTTTTGTAAGTACTACAGAATATCTCTAGTACATCAGTAGAGAAAAGATTACTGACAAACTTCTGTGAACAGGTGCTTAAAGGTATGTCAATGTATGTAATAAAGGATGAAAATACAACAGTAAATATCATTCACGCGAGCACCAATGCTTTAACCACCATGCACTAATCCACAATATAGTTGACAATAAACTAACCATTATCAAAAATACTGTACTCAAACCCAAGAAATAGTAGCATAATCATGTTAATATAACTGCAAATAGTAGATGACTTACAGATGAAGCCGTTTTGTGGACTTTAAGGCATAGGATTACGAGGATTGTCACAATGTGATGCTCACTCTATGAGCACAGGGGAAAACTCACTTCCTGAACACTACTTCCTGTTTAGTATTACCTCACATCCTCTTCAGTGCTGCTATTTGAAATCACCACAAGGTGGTGCTAAAGAACAGACAAAAGAAACCAAAACACTGATTCCAATACATGCACCTTGTTTGTACTGAAAGATAAACACTGCCAAGTGATACTTATCTCCCCATCAGTCAAACACCAGTATCACCTAGCCTTTTGTTTATGGTTGGCTACTTAGCATATTGCCCTTAACCAGGGTCATATAGATAGCTTACTGCTTATTTGCCTGACCTGGAAATAAATCTCGCAACCTTTGCGTTACAGGCAGAGGTTTGTGGAGGCAGTCAAACTTCACTGTAGATTAATCAAATACCAGTCATCTTTCTTTGAAGCATGATGTACTTCATATTTTTGCCAGTATGTTAAGCAAACATCTGGGTTTTAGATGCAGATTTCAGACATTTTTGCAAGTAAATTTCAGTTCAGTCAGCTTCAGAAACCTTGATAAAAATCTGTATAAAATAATATCACAGATAATGAGATGCATTTTATCCAATCAATCAATCAATCAATCATTTTATTGTCCCACTAGGGAAAATTAGATTTGCAGCAAAAGGCAGTTAGCAACTAAGCTGTCCACAACACAACAACAACAAAAAAACAACAACCATAGCGACAATACAAGATCTGCACAGAAATTACTTCCCACCAGTCTTTTTGAACCAATAAGTGCAAAAGTATGAGTTCCCAGCCAGTGAAGGAAGCTCCATGAATTTCAGGGCCTGCTGGAGTTCAGCAACCCAATAGCTACAAAGGATGCCTGAATTCTCTTATTCCTTCCAGCAGACACCCTCAAAAGAATCTCAGCAGGCATTGGGCAAGAGGCAGGAATACACCCTGGATCCATCGCAGAGCGCACACACCATTCACTCACACACTCATACCTATGGGCAATTTAGCCTAACCAGCATGTCTTTGGACTGCGGGAGGAAACCAGAGTACCTGGAGGAAACCCGCACGAACATGGGAGAACATGCAAACTCCACACAGAAATGCCCTCGGCAGGGATTCTAACTCGGTACCTTCTTGCTGTGAGGTGACAGTGCTAGCCATGGCACAACCGTACCACCAGACGCAGTTTATGTTCAAGCATGGAAATACTATTGACTTTTGTTCGAATACAAAATACATTATTATTTTTTTAAAACTTGTTTTTTTGAGTAATAATTTTTTCTTCAAAAACTTAAGGGACTGAGTGAGAAATTAAATCCATGGATGTAAAATCCATTTGTTATCTATCACATGGGAATCACTGTTAGGGCAATAATCAAAACATTTCAAACATCCGAGACAGTTGCAAACCTGCCAGGAAGAGGATGCAAGTGCAGAGTGAGGAAGATGGTGAGAGAGGCAAAAAAGAACCTAAGGATTACAGTTCCACAACTGCAGAGTTTAATTGCATCTTCGAGTCAGACTCACCAGGTCTCAATATCAACCATAAAATGCCACATCCATAGCAACAATATCTTTGGTATGGTTTGCACGAAGAAAGTGCTAACTGAGAGCAACCAACAAATTAAATAGTCTGAACGTCATTGGAACTAAGAGTGCAACTGGCTGCTATGGGCAGATGAGATGAGACTAAAATGTCCAGAAAACATTTTACGTTTAAAGGTGATGGTTAAAGTCAAAGTCTCAAAAGATGTTTACTTTTATTACAAACCCCAATTCCAAAAAAGTTGGGAAAGTATGTAAAATGCACATAAAAGCAGAACAAAGTGATTTGTAAATTCTTTTTCATATAGATTTAATTGAAAACAGTACAAAGAAAATATATAAATTTTTTTACCTTTATTGATTTTTGTAAATACGCTAATTCCGAATTTGATGCCTGCAACACGTTCCAAAAAAGTTGACAAGGGCAAAAAAAAAAGACTGGGAAGTTCAAAAACTGTTTGGAACATTCCACAGGTTAACAGGTGATGCTGTCATGACTGGGTGTAAAAACACTCTTGATGTCTAATATTTTCAGGTACTCTTACAAGCGATACTATAACCTCTCTTCATTTGAATGGATCTTTATGGGAATTGGGGGGTAGGACTAGATTAAGCTGTAAATTACACGGGAATAGTATGGAACCCAGGGTTGGCTAAATGGCTGTAAATTATCAAGGGTCTGAGGTATCAAACAAGCCTCAAACCATCACTCTGCTGCCAGGTATGCAGTAGATATGGATGGATCACTTGAAGGGTTGTTTCTTCTGACTCATTTTTCCATCAAGTTTAATAGAAAAATGAGTCAGGGGAAACAACCCTTAAAGTGATACATCCATATCTACTGCATATCTGGCAGCAGAGTGATGGTTTGGGGCTAATTTGATACCTCAGACCCTTGATGATTTACCGCCATTCATCCAACCATGGGTTCCATACTATTCCTGTGTAATTTACAGCTTAATCTAGTCCCACCCCCCAATTCCCATTGAGATCCATTCAAATGCAGAGAGGTTTTGTATTGCTTGTGAAAGTCCCCAAAAATAAGATATCAAGAGTCTTTCAAATCAATAAAGTTAATAAAGGTAAAACATTAAATATTTTTAAAATAAAAAAAGTACAAATCACTGCTTTCTGCTTGTATGTGCATTTTACATAGGCTACTGTCCTCACTTTTATAGGAATTTGGGTTTGTACTACATTTATCCAATGTTTGTCAAGATACCATATTTTTGGTAAGTTATGAAGGCAGCATGAAATGATCCTAAATGTGTATATGTACAGAACCAATGTGACTGCTGATCAGTTCCAAGTTGTTGCTTTTATACAATGAATTTTACAATTACATCTTTCATAATGTTCCTTAGTTATTCTTCTCAAGGGCACTCAATATTAAATAATTTGATCAAAGTTAATTACGTGACTGATGGACCTTCGTTTGGGACAAGAAAGGCTGTTTCTACTGGGTAGTATGCTACCACATGTTCTAGTAGGCTACAACTAAAGCTGCTTCGTCCCTCTTCCAAAGTAATACGTGTAATGTATAATAATGTCCACTAGGAGGAGCACGCGTTACACTATATAGCGACGTAATCATTTTTGGATTAAAAAATTGTCAGAAAGATGCGACGGTTTTCAAACGTTGTCGAAAATTTTAGCTTTTTAAAAGTAATATTAAGGAGGTGACAAAAACGTACTTGTTCCAATGCATACAGATTCATTTTCTATTATGTAGCCTACAGCAAAAATGTTGGTGTAAATTGAACACTGCTGGTGTAGGCTATTTAACACCCTAGGGTGTTTATGAGACCACGGACTCATATAAACACCGGTGTTAAATGTAGCCTACACCACCATTTTTGCTGTGTGAATTATTAGTCCAGCTTCCTGTCCCCTAATTCCCGTTCTGTGTTTCGGGGTCACCATCGAACCCCCTAGCCTATACTGCTATGACTTTATATATTGGCAACGTTGCTTGCTATGTAGGCTAGTTGGTAAAACATGCGCACGCACACACACACGGCGATTGAGGCGGTGTAGCCACAGACTGTATAAAAATAGGGTGTAGCGAGCCTATATGTTCCACTTGAAAATACTTTCGCTTTCATACTAGCTCATGCGCAATCGGTGATTGTTAGCCTACAATATGCCTGGGTTTTTACGCGAGAATGCGGTATGTATGTCTAACTTTCTTTGAACTTTCCACCTTATAATTAGAATTTCCATGGTAAGGTTGTTGTGTCATGAAGGCGGCTTTGGAAAATATAGTCCATCTCACCAACATAAAATGTTTAGGCCAATCTGTAGGCTAGATAGTTAAACTAAATAATCTTCACTTAGCTTGCACGGTCATATATTTTGATGTTACCTTGATATTTAGCTAAATCATGGCCTCAGTTCTTTAAAGATGGCTAAAAGTAACCTACGTTTTAGGCTAAATGTATTAAAAGTTCATACATGAGAAGTAAACCTTTATTGGAGATTGGCTAGACATTTTCGTGTTCAAATTCCTGTTAAAACGTTCCTATGATTGAAGATGGGCACTTTTATTATGCAATCTGTAGCATGTTGCCTCCAGGAAACCTACACGTAGTGACTATTGCCTTGTTGAACGAAGGGCGGGCCGACAAAAAAATCAGATCTCTTTCGTTTCCGAAATTTTCCAGTTTCACGTTATAGCAGTGCGTCATCAGTCACTTATGCGTGGGCTATTTAAAAGCATCCCATTCATACATGTTCATCTCGCGTGTCTGGTCTCGCAGATTTAGAAAGGTAGGTCTACGATTTTTCGAAGGTTTTATTGATGTATTTACCAGTCACAACATATGTCAGCCCTGGCCCGGCGCATTTTTATTGAGAACCACGCAATGGACCATGCGCGCATAAATGTTAATTTAATTTCTTTATTTCTGCCACCTCTCACGAATTGCCGTTATATTTGCGGATCACAGGTAATATAATATAATGTTGTTTTGTTATTATTATTATTATTATTATTATTATTATTATTATAGATATGAAAGCACCGGTATGAAAATGTAAAATGGAGCACAAGTGTACAATTTTAACACTGTACCATTATATTGGCTCAAGATCCAAGGGGGAAATTACGCAATGGCTGACGGGCACTTATCGCAGACGATTCATAGAATCTCAGAGGAACTCAGCTTGGATGAGTGCAGGAGGCTGCTGTACTTGTGTGGAGACCTGGGTCCGCATTGCTGTGTGGAGGATGTGAGGGGAATGTTGAAGTCTAAAATGAACCGCCGAGAGGTGGGCCAGAAGTTTCTGCTGGAGCTAATGCTCAGGATGAGGCGATTTGACATTTTGAAGAAGGTGCTGCAAACTAACAGACAAGAAGCTGAGGGAATGTTGGGAAAAGGACACACTGTTTCAGAATACAGGTATTTTTTCCCTTTGTCTTTTTGTGCTTTAAGTAGCCAGACGACTCTTATATATGACACAGTCTTATGATAATTAAGTCTTAGAATCTGGATGAAAGCTAATATCAACCTTCAAACTAGACAAAGCGAATGACTGCACAGATCTGATCTTGTTCGGCTGCGGTAGTGCCAGTCTCTCCTTATATCTCCAATAGCCTTAGAACTAGGATGAGAAGTTAAATGTGTCAAGACGTGCCAGAATTTAAATAAATAAAGTGTTTACGCACTCTGTGGTAAAGCAGATCGTGAAAACTCATCATCCAGCACCAGCAATTCTGAGACTGGTAAACCTATTAAACATGATCAACCCTCTGAATACACTTTGATTGTAAAGTCCATACATCAGATTTGATAAGAAAAATATATGAATAATGTGTGCTCATGAGTTATATGTATAATACATGTGTTTTTGGTGTTCCAGAGTGCTGATGTCTGACGTAAGTGAAGACATGGGTAAAGAGGACTTGAGCTCCCTCATATTCTTACTCAGTGGCAAGATACCAAGAGGACAGTTGGAAAAAGCTACAGTAAGACTTGCAGTTACAGACTATATTTTTATGCTTTTTTTCTCAAAGTGACTTACAAAAATACATTTAATTAAATGACTTAATTTAAGGTAATTCAATTCAAGCCAATTACTTGACCGCATACTGATGGGAGTGTGACGTCTTGCAGGCGTTGCTGCGATAGACAGAAAGATGTGAATAGGCCTACACTTGGTGATTTGATGAAAAAAGTAATGATTTGAACGTTGATTCCTGTCAGTGATATACAGGTTACGATTTTACTTTGCTAGAGATGCTGAATGCTCTATTTTTAGAAAATGCCATGCAGCAGAATTGTGAGGTGACATGCATTTAGTGTGGTTTTCACAAGATTTTTCAAGATTTTGCACACAATGTTTTATGTCTTATTGAACAAGCTTATTGAACAAGCTGATAGAAGTTAAGTTTAAAATGGAATAAAAAAAAGTTTCACAGATTTGGTTCTTAATCACACACATTAATAAATATGCTATCGTTTCTGCCTGACTCAAGGGGTCACCTAATTATTTCTCCCACAGTGTTTCCTGGATGTGGTTGTGGAGCTGGAGATGCTAGACAAGGTTTCCTGCGACAAGGTGGATCTAATTTACGAGTGCCTGAGAAATGTCCGCAGGCTGGACTTAGCTAAGAAGGTGCAGCAGTACCAGATGAGAGGTGAGCATTTTGATCAGGGCTCTTGTCACTTGTGCCGTGGCCCTCAGGAAATCACTGAGTACAACGAACAACGTCATCTTGGCCGTGGCTGGACTTTTAGTTCTCCATTTTCCGTTAGTATCGATTGAGGAAAGGAGAGTTGAAAGGAGGAAATGCCAGACTTCCTTATCTTCTGTGGTATCCGTTCAGTTTCTTTCCCACCACCACTGACTACTATAAACGCTTCTGTGTGTTTATTTTTGATACGGCTGAAGGGCACTGACGCACTCATCATGAATGCAGTTTCGGTTTTCGGACAGGGCGATGTAATGGGTTGAGTAGGGGCAATGACCTGTGGCCTTTGCTGACGTGTGAAAGTCCCAGCCTTGTCAAAAAGGCAACGGCTGGAATTGTGCGGTGATTCACCGTGCCGGATTCAATTTGAGTCAGACATTTCAGAGAAATGTAGAAACTTTCCTTTTCAGTTTCGGTCAGAGGGAGAACACGCAAAGAAAGGGGACCAATCCCTCGGCTCATAATGTCTCTCATCTTAGCTGCAGGTGAAACGCCGCAGTCAAATGACACTGTCAAAAGGTCAACGGAAAAACGGCAGCGTCTGACGATGATTCCGGTGAGTAGATCAGTGTATCTGCTCGTTCTCTGATGTTACTCTTTTAGACTGACAAGCCGTTTATTTTGCGTGTGGTCTTTCCTACCCCGGTCACATGTCCACACTCTGCCCGCTCAAATGTGCGTTCCCTCCTGCAGACCTGTGCGCTGTTCCCACCCAGAGCTCCCCCTTCCTCTTTTGCCATGTGCCATTGGCCACCCGAACCCCACGGTGAGTGTCTTTGCCCCTGTCCCTCTGTGCCCGTTGACAGGGAATTGGAGACACAAAAAGAGAGCAAATCTTGTATGAATAGAAGGCTGTATTTTTAAACGAGAGTATACAAACACTTATAAACTGCTGGGTTATGGACTACGAGCCATTATTGGAGACACTTAGCAACGGCATTGTGAGTCTATGTTTTCTCGTTAAACTTTTTTATTTCATAAGATTTGCTCCCCCCCCCCCACCATTCATTTAAATGTGTTAAAATGCCTTCATTCCTTTCAGCTCCTGAGAACATTCAATTCGCAGTGCCTGAAACTGGAAAGAAATATTGTCAGGTGATACATACAGACCCCCCACCTCCCCCCTGATTTTTTAATATCATCTGCTTTGTAGTGAAGCACTTGTAGCATCACTGGTTGCTTTAACCCTGAAGTTGCCTGCTTTTGTGCTCTCAGTAACATCCTCAGCGCTTAACTGAAATGCTCCACATCCTCATTCTCACTTCCTCTTACTCCCCGCTTGGTTCCTTATCCTAAGAACAGCAACGAAAGCGCGGAGAGTCACAGATGCTGCAAAGAACCTCTTTCCTCGCTGTTAAATAACCAACTGTCTAACTTTCTCTTGTGATCATGTATGAAAATCCAATCATTCATCCATCCAACATTTTGACACCTCCATGCACAAATGGCCACAATCAAATATATAGACATCCAAGATCTCAGATAGGAGGTACAGTAGCTGGCTGGTTGAAGTATGGATTTGCATACATATTATAGCAGTGAATAGTGAGTTATGTAAACGTACGAGCTGAGACGGGATTTACATTTTTGCATTTATTATTTTTTATTATTATCATTTTTTTAAACGACCTCGACGAATCTCGCCGTGAAGTTCATTACCGGTTACCAGTCTGCCTTTGGCGAGTGAGGCAGATAACGAAGCGCCCACAGTACGCGTGAATCACATGTCTTTGGTCCACCGTCCGGGCGCTGACCTCTTGGCACTCTGCTCTACTGCTTTGTGTTCTGCAGGCCCCTGTGGAAGCTTACAGGATGCAGGCGGAACCCCGGGGCGTCTGCGTGATCATAGACTGCGTGGGCACTGATGGCGGTGAGTGTGCTCACACTCCATTTTCCAGCTGCATCTATATATACACCCTTTGGTTGCCGTAATTGGCAGGTGTGCTGTACCCCAGAGAAAGCCAGTTCAGTAGAACCTTCTCCACAGAAGTGGCTTTATATGTATATATATATATATATATATATACAGTAAATATATATTATACGTTTATATATATATATATATATATACATGTATGTATTTATTTATTTATATTATTATTTTAAACACATAAGTTTGGCTGTTATTTAAAATATGTCAAGTGCAAGTTTGGTATGCTTTCAAATGGGCATACTCTCAAAGGATATCCTAGTTATAACTTATCATCCTTGCTTTGTATTATTTTGAATTAACGTCTAATTGGAACTTGAAATTAATTTGAATTAAAAAAAAAACTGTTGAATGAATTATGACAAAATAATATTTGATTGTGTCTGCGTTACAAGTTTCATGTTCAGTATTTACAGATTAAAGATTCTGCTGCAGAACCACAAGAACTTTGGCCAAGCTGTTGTATTATTGACCCTTGACATCCCAGGTTAAGACACATAATAATGCACAAGTTTTATAATTACTTGGATGGAGTGCCTTCAAGAAAGAAAGAATTGGCAGAATAGGCTCTGTTCAGTGGCTGCTGATCTTGGAAAAACTAATGTGTTTCATGGCACCTAGAGGTGACACAAAGTTACTGTCGTTCATTTAGGGGAGCCTCTTCCTCAGTTATTGTCTGAGTAACAGCCCGTAGTAATACTTGTGTATTTTGTTTACGCAGATATGTTGGAGCAGACATTCAGGCAGCTGCACTTCAGAGTTATCCTGTATAAGTGGCTGAGCGTAGGAGACACCCTGTCCGTTCTGAGGGAGATGTCGAGGGCGAGGGAGCACCGGGGAGCCGACGCCTTCGTCTGCTGCATCCTCAGTCGAGCCACCTCCACTGGCCTGCTGGCCACCGAGCCGCAGGGCCCGGGTCTGCGTTTCGACACCGTCCGGCAGCTCTTCACCACAGAAGCCTGCCCCTGGCTGGCTGGAAAGCCAAAACTCTTCTTCATCCAGAGCTACAGCCTGCCTGTGTCTCATGGCTGCTCTGTGTTCACTGATGAAGACCTGGAGACCGACTTGGTGACTGACGAGCTGACCGATGCCCACAGCTTGGAGACTGTGCCAACGGACGCAGATGTCGTGTGGAGCCTGTGTAGGACAGATGCACAGCAGCTAGAAGACAGCAGGCATAAATCTGTGTACATGCAGACAGTGAGCACCACCCTACTGAAAGGGCAGAGGAGGTATTAATAAGAATAATAATAATAAATAGTCATCATCATTATCCTCAGACTGCCATTAAAAGCTTACAATGCAGAATTTATGCACAGTTTGTCAGTACTCTCTCTGTGTAGCAGATCACAGCGGTCAGTGTCAGTTTTGGATCTGTGAGAATAATTTTAACGTTGGTGTTGTTCCGTTTAAAAATTTGATGTTGTTTTGTTGTATTACAGGAGGATGCACCTTGTCGACATCCACACAGAAGTGAACAGAATAATATACGACCACAACCAGAAGCATCGGGGAGAGACGTATCACATTAGCTTGCGACACACTCTGAGGAAGAACCTCTTCATGTGAAAAGCAGAAATGACTGTGAATCACAATTTTCATTACAGGTGTAAAACATTTTGTAACAACACTAAATTAAACACTTGTAGAAAGTTTGTCCAATTGACATGAAACCTGGTACAAACCAGGTAGAAACCACACCATGGTACACACCACACCTGTACAAAGATGGTACTCAAAGGTGAAACCATAGCATCACTGGACATTACTTTGCACCATGGTTTCAACCTGGACAGACTGTGCCTCCACTAGGTGTAGCTAAATAAAAAAATGTGGCATTTAGGCCCTCATTCAAAGAAACTTGTAACTTTATGGATGAGTTGAAATCATGTCATAAGGTAATCGATTAAATCACACCCATGGTTCTCTGTAAAAAAAAAAACTATGAAGAATTGATTTAAAGTCAATTAACCAATCAGATGCGACATCAGCTCTCCTTAACGCTTGCGTTTTCCGTTGTCATTACACATTGTGTACGCTAGATGGACATCTAGGATCGTTCCAATGAACGCCGAATATGTTTAGTCAATTCCATCACAACCTCTGCATAAATTTGATGACGCCTTTCGTTGAAGACATTGTACATTTAATTAATCAAACACAACATTGACCAGATAATATGCTCTTGGGTGTTATTTTCTGAATAATACCTCGCCTTATTTCAACACACGACAGTATTAAATTCGGTTTTTTTTAACACCATTCAACTGTTTTGTAAAAAATAAGTGTCTGTCATGGCATTACTAGCCTTCCACTGTGGCAACAGGACTTGTTTAAAGCATCCTGTTCAATACAAGTTTCCACATTATCAGTAAAACTGTATCTACACATATAAATAAAGCTACCTATATGTAAATCATTTGCTGGCATTGTTTTTGTTTTCCCAATGAAATGTTATTGAGAAAAGGGTACTTAGTTGTTCATTAAAATTAATCCGTTTGTTGAAATCGACTGCATACTTTTGTATATAAACAAGTAAATAGATAAATAAATAAATACTGATAGCAATGTTGGTACTGCAGCTAATAATCATGGTGATGTCATATTTCATATCGACGACTTGAACAAATATGACAAATATGCCAAACTGTCCATTTAAACTTGCTGAACCAGACACGCGCCATGCGTTGTGCACGCGCACTTTCTCCAGTGCTGCTGTTGCTGCGGCTGCAATGGCGGCGCTATAGGGGTACGGAGCAGATGGTACCGTGAGTTGGATGAGTTGTTAAATTCTTACAATGATTGTTAAGGCCAAGTACCTGGAGGGATAAGGGAATATAGCGACTGTGTGGGATATTCTCGATTTTTTGGGGTCGAGCGAAAGCAGAGAGGTCTGCCTGTTTAGATTATATTTTGTGTCATCAAAACATTATACAGCAAGCTGTCCGAATGCAGCTCTCACTCACCACCGTGGTGAGCTAGCTAACGTTAGCCGTCTCGCTAGCTAGCGTTACATCTGTATTCAGTAACCACCAGCACTTTCGTCTATCGGCCAGCCTTACATTTGGCGTGGATCAGACCGGATCAACTATAATCGAACCGATTTTTAAAAAAAACCGG